>CM076579.1:949755540-950380800 GCA_034641835.2 Pinus albicaulis
GTCTACAATATGAACCATTGTTTTCTGCCTTGATTCTCCTGCTTGGTCAATCTCCATATGAAATCGGTCCCTCTTACTATATCTTATTTTGAATCCCTTACTAGAGGTATCAATCACCGAAGATGACTGATCTTATCTTGGCCTTTTTCTCTCTATCAATATCTCTTTCTCTTTTCCCTTGTCTTCTCTTCCTTCTAAATTCTTCCTTCCTTGTGGCGTTGGGGTCTAGATGCATGGATTAGAGAACACTTGTTCTTCCTCTTCTTGGAGCATATTAGTCACCCATTCTGTTTGATTCACATATTATTCGATTGAAGGCATATGTGTGTGAACATAGGGTGTGGACTTGTTTTCCACCCTTTTCCTGGAGATAACCCTTGCAGGGACATAATACCAAGTGAAACTGTCACTGAAGCCCATCTCTTTCAGTATCTTTTCTGCCTCCTCTCTTACTTCTCTACTATTACAGATGAAAGGCCCAGTTTGTGTCTTGATCCTGAACTAAGCATTCTTCTTTACAGAGACAAAGTGGAGATCATCTCCATGTATCATTTTCCTTATATATTATAGTGCAAATACCCTCATGGAGAGGAACTTTGGAAAATTTTAGGGGGCTATCTCACTTCCATAGACTCGGATCTTTCTGAAATTTTGGTAAAAACACCAATCTACTATCTTCACTTTCTCTGTTAGTTGCATGAATTTCCTTATTTCTTCATTTATCTTGGGCTCTTTTGCATTGCTGAGTGTCCTCATGAATGGGTGCATAAAAAAATCCACAAAATCATTGTATGTATAATCCTTCTGATCTTTTAATAGCAGGGTGGTCCAGAACATTACATATTGGGGCTCATTATCTTCATTTACCTTCGTCATCTAGAATTGAAACCTTATAGACTGGAAATGGACAAACATATATACCAACACAGAGGAGTATTTGAAAACCTGCTCTATATCAAACTCTAAAAACTGGTTGTGAATGGCCTATGCAAGAAACTAAGCATAGTTGAGAAATGACAATAGGTTTAGCATCTGGGGAAAGAGTGGAAAAAAAACCTAGCACAACTTCATCTACACACTAATCGGTGTGATAACCCAATAAATAAGATAAAACAACCAAAATGTGCTTGGTCCTATAAAAAAAGGTAGATGAGGGATAAGGAGAATTTTTGGTAGGAATTAGGGTTTCACGAGCCAAGTAAAGTTGCAAAGTTTTGGCTCTGCTGGCATGGTCAAGCTTCTTATAACATTCTCTGAGGGATTCATATGAGAAAGGGACCACTTGTTCAGTAGTGGGGGCTTGCATCATCTGCAGCATAGATTGGGCATTGATGGAAAACAATATTTCTCCTGTTGGGGTGAATATGGTCCTCTGATTAATGCCATAACATCTTTGAAAATTCTTGATGAAATTTGGACAACTATGGGTTTTTTGAAATATGTAAAGAGGTAGTTGGGTCTCCCATAGGCTAATGTCATCAGCTCCTTCGAGAAACTGGTCCTCAAACCATAATTAGACATTGAATAAATCAAAATCTGACCCCGTCTCATGGATTTTGTAGTCTATGTCTACTATAGCCAAGTGATCTAGGTCCACTTGTGGATAGACCATAGGATTAAATCACTGTTGATCTAGATTTGGGGGAATTTCCCTCAATGATTCTTCTTTCACAGTCCTACAATGAAGAAAAGGATCATAGATAGGGGGAATCGACAAAGGGCAATGATTATGAGTCAGAACCATGGAAGGGAAATGACAGTAGGGGTAGTAACTGGGATTAAAAATCTAAAGGATCCCTTTAATCCAATTTCAGTTTCTTTGAAATTCACACTTTCTCCAATATTACCTACAAATTCAGTTATTGTGTTAGTTTGTCAATAACTGACAGAGTAAAATTTGGAGTTATGTCGGAATTTGGCTTTTAAAATAGTAATGTGGTGGTGTGAAGGTGGCACAGGTTCGTTGGATAACGGCTCGACCCTTTATGGAAGAACGGTTTTCTAAACAAGAGGGGATGTGATTGAACTGGACAGCGAGAGCAAATGTGGCGCATCTAGCACATGCAACAGTAATAAAGGTGTAGCGGTTTGGTGAATGGCACAAAGGGAATTTCGGAGGGGGTTATTAGTGATAAACGATATTGGAGAGGAGGGTGCGGAATAGCCCTGGGAACGACACGTAGCCACATAAGCGGTATTTGATACCACCCATCTTGGATCCCCCTCCTTTATTATCCTTCGGTGGGTGCAGGAAGGTGGAAATACATTGTATGCCATACAATGCGATGGAGGTGAGTGGGGATGGCAGAGAGTTTCGGGAAGTTTATCATAGACATGATGGGGCAAGGAACATGTGGGTCTACCCGGACTTGAAAATCTTTAGGTCTTTGTTTTGAGATACATCGCATCTGTGCCAATATCGCATTTGCATCCCGTTGACTTTAAATTTTATTTTTAGTACTTATATTTTAACCTTTTCAACGTGCGTGTTTGTGATTTGGTCCTACCCATATCACATCGCACTTCGGAAGCTTTAACCTTTTACCTTCGGTACTTATCTTTTATATTTTGCGATGTACGCATTGCGATAGGGTCCCACCCATCGCACATCACACTTCAACATTCCAATTTTTTTTTACGTTGTAGCCCCTTTTCCTCCTGCGACACTATTTAAGATAGAAAAGGCCCTACGTGTGGATTTGAAATCCGTTGGAATTTTCCTTTGAAACTACATTGCCTTCGGGCCTCCATCGCACCTCGCAACTTTTAACTTTTAGCCAAAAACTTAACCTATGAGATCTGCGATGTGCGATACCTGGGATCAGCCACTTGATTTGCCACATAATCTTCCATGTCACCCTACCACGTCGCCCTGCCATGTCAGCCCATATCACACTTCGGTAATCACAACTCTTATCTCTGCACTTATTCCTTAAAATTTACAATTTTTGATTTGTGACAGGGTCCCACTGCACCACATATTGCATGTCGGCACTTTTAATTTTCACCTCTCGTGACAATCCTTTGAAACTTGTGATGAGTGATTGCGATCTGGTCGCATCGCAAAAAACTTGAAGCTGCGGGTTCTTAGAGGTAATCTATAAAAGGTGAAAAGTGTGCCATGCGACGTGCTAAATGCGAGTAAGCACAAAAAGGTGGAAGGTAAGGAAAATATGAAATACAAATGTTCGCGTGTGGATTTCGGTAATATGTGAAGGTTGGATGGGTCCCACTCCATTGCGTCAGCGGAAAAAAAATATTTGGCATAATTCTTAAGAGGTAAGGCTAAAAATTTGTGGGCTGCAAAGTGCAGCCACAGGTAAGGTGTATGTTGCACACCAACGACTGTTTGGTGGGCGGTCCGAACTATGGTATAGAACTTCGGACTTAGATAATGAGTGGGTTCTATACAAGGTCAAGCTCGAGAAGGTTAGGTGTGTGGGGATTTCAAGGTTGGGTGGGGGTTTAGTGTGTTGGAGTACAGAGTTTTTTAAGGAAAATCCAAGTAAGAAGAAGGCAGATGAACTGAATGAGGGCAGTATGGAATTTTTCTCACTATAACACTTACTCAGTAACCCTTTTCTTCTTCCTTGAACTAAAAATGGGAGATGAATTCTTCTGAAGCTATTGGTAGTTAGGCTCTCCCTTTATTTCTCCGAAAATAAATGATAACCATTGATCCAAGTGGATTAAACAAGTACAAGTACAAGTGGCTCAGCACAGAGGGCTCAAAAATCAAAGTGTTTGAAAGTCTCTCAAACCAGGTTCATGTTGTAAATCTCATATTTTTTATTCCAATGGCGTAGATGATACTCAATTCCGAGTCCGTATGAAGGAGTTAGCAGCGGTCAAATTTCCAGGTTGACTTGGTGACTGGGCAACCTTAAGGAGGACGCAACTTGGACCAAACCAGGCCATTGGATTCCGACCAACTCATGCGATATTTCAGGTGAAATTTTCACCTGGTTAAAATGACTCCTACGGTCCAAAACTAAATTTTTGAAAATATCTAGTTTGTTTTAAATTAAAGAAAATTTTGTTTAAAGAAAAGGTTGCAGGGCCACCAATCCTGCCACCCGAACACCAAATGTGGTCCCACGGGCCATGAACCCCATGGACCACTCCACATATAGCACTATATAACAAATGGGCTAGCGGGAATTGAACCCACCTGGCCATATGGGACGACCTGATCCATGGGCGGCCGAATACATAACTTCCACCCATGCCATACACCCATCGCATAACACTTGGCACGGTGCAATGCAGGTGGGCTACCCAATATGGGTCCAACCCCCCATTAACATCAATGACATGGTAAAAAAAATGAAAATGTTGGTTTTAAAATGTAATGTAGTTTAAAAAAAAATAGTTTTCGAACTTTTAATGGAGGGGTCGGGATTTGACCACCTGACCTCCTCCCACCTATTTCGGATCTTAACCAACACGCCAACAGTGGCACTTGGGTAACTCTGCCCACAATTTTCAATATAAACCTGTCATTTGGAAGTGCACCCAGGCCATGGGGGAGCACGCACGCAGATGGAGGTTTATTAATTTTTTATTGCAGATCATGTGGAGCCATGAGCCCAAAAAGAGGCAGGCAGAACCTTGATTGAGGCCAACTTTCAAGAGGGCGAAATTTCGACTTTTTCCAAATGGGACAAATTTTATGTCATTTCTGCACTCTCGACGCCACAATTCTAACGGTGTGCTTAGTTTCTTCATATGAGTTTTTGATTTTTCAGCCACTTTTGGAAGTGGGTTATGCAGATGTTAGATTTCCGCAAGTGAGCAATCGTTTTCACGTTTTTCGACGCCACAAGATTGATGGTGTTTTCAGATTCAACTGCAAAGCAACTCAGCCTTCAGAAAATGGCAGCATGAGGTATATGATGCGGATTCCATGTACTTCTTCATTTATTTCTCTTTGAGATGCATTATATATTGCAGATCTCGGTTGATACATGAGTCATGGGATCTTTCCTTGTGTTGTTATTGATGTATTTTCAGCTATAGATTTGTGCCATGTATGAGATCCCTTTTATGCCACATTGGTGGGATGCTCATTTTCATATGTGTATTGTTGAGACTCCTTGTTTGCTAGGATTGGCAGGATACTCTTATTTATTACATGCTAGCTATGGTCATACTAATAGGAGTCTTTCTTTATGTATGAGAGTTCTACAGTGGAACATCTCTTAAAGAAGTCAGGCCACTCCTACGTGAGGGAAATTGTTCCTCGTATGTCATAGGGAAACACATCCATGTACATCTTGTTCTTACAACGCATAATGCAGTGGCCCACACCATCTTGACACTAAGGCCCAGAGATGTAGTCCCTCCTGGACGAACTCCATCATCAAACGATGTGTTCTTATGATTTCTAATCTTTTTCATTTATGTTCCTCTTATTTATAGCTACAATTGTTCATTTCATTTCATTAACATCTTTAATTAAATGCAATTCTAATTATCAGCCAAAGTAAAATGTCTTGGTTAAGGGTATCAATATTTTACCCTGTATAAACAATCGAATATTTTTTTCAGTGAGAAAATTGTAAATAATAATCAGTCACCTGGTGATGCTGTGAAATACAGGGGTCTAACAGGGCTAAACGAGTAATATACATAGTTATCTAGAAGCTCTCAACATTATCACCAATGGTAGTTTTGTCTATGAAAACCATTTCTTAGAGTTGTTTTATTCCTATAAATATTTGGGTATTGACATTCCTCATCAGCTCAATTGGAATTATAGCATGGGGAAAAGGATTATTCAAGGCTGGAAAGTTTATTATGAGCTTGAAAACAATTTTTATTCAGTCGATATTTGCATTTTGAGTAAAAAAAGGTTCCTCTTTGAGACTCTTGTCACCCCTCTTGTCTTATACGAATGTGAATTTTGGGGTTGTTGTATATCCAAAGAGTCGTGGAGAAATATTGAGATGATTCAAAGGCAATTCATTACCTATATTGTTAGGTCCCTATATTACTAGTATAGTCCCTTATTATTGTTAGTGTAACCCTCTTATTGTTATTATTGTACCCCTGTAACCCCCATCTTGTTATTATTGTGTCATTAAATTATTATTGTTAGGTCAGATAGGATTACATTGTGGCCCCATGGACTCCTATATATGGAAAGGAGGTTTTGTAATTTGTATCATCCAAGATTTTTTCATTCATGTAATGTATTTGAGGTTTCCCCCTCAAAGTGGCTTATTTCTAAGGCGTTGATATCTCTTTTCTTCTATTTTTGGAGTTGCTTTCACAACATCTGGTATCAAAGCCTTGGATTCTAGGGTTTCGCTACTCCAAACAGGTCATCGTGGAATTTTCATTATAACTTGTTTTATACAAAGGTTCAAAAGATAAAAATTTTAGAGTGTAAATCTGAAATCCTAAGAAACATCATCAAAACATTTCAGAGCTTGGTTCATAATTATTTAGGAGATATGATTTGTGCAATTTAGGGCATTTTGCAGGCTCCTGAATTTCAGTTAAAACGGTCATCGCAGAATGTTTGCTATAACTTCGTTTCTGCTAAGGTTCTGAAGCTTAAATGTTTAGAGAGCGAAGCCAAAATCTTGAGGAAAATCGTTGGAAAATTTTAGAGATTTGTTCGCAATATTTTCGGAGATATGATTTGTGGAAATTAGGTCTTTTCCAAGCTCTTGAATTTCATCTCAAAGAGGTGATTGTGGGAAAATAATTATAACCCTCTCTCTGAGAATCGGATTGGAATTCTATAAAAAGTGACTGGAAGTACATGGAATGTAGTTTCCTGTCTATAAATTTCAGAGCCAAAGGAGAAAAAAGTGAGACATGGCAAGTCGTACACTTTTTCTCTACTGAACCAATCCATAATTAGGTCATTGTGGGAGATTGGAGATAACTTTATCTTGAATAATCCCAATCAAGTCAGACCTATGGAATTTGAAATAAGCTTCAGAGGACTAATATAGGGCCGGATTATGAATATTAAGGATCTTCAAGTATAGAGATAAGTCAATTTCAATATTGAGCTCCTCAAAAGCATGTAAAAGGTGTGTATTTTTTTTTTTTTTTTTTCTGAATTGCATAAGTCTTGTTTGAAGAATCAAGTTGAATTGATTCGAAGGGCATATTGTAGAATAGATATCAGTATTGGATTCTCAAATGGCCCCTAGAAATAATTCAACACCCATTAGGCCTTTAGAAGGCTCTACTATGACTAATGAAGACGAAGAATGGCAACATGACATATCAAAATTACAAGAGAAAGTGAAACAAATTTTGCTCTCACAAAGAGCAACAAAAAATGACATGGAAGTTTTGAAGAAAGGTGTGTAATCTAAGATGGATGGTTTGAAGAATGGCATGGAAGCTGGAATGGAATATAAGATGGATGACATGGAAGCTAAGATGGAAACCATGAAGAATGATCTAAAAGCAGACATGGAAGGTTAGAAAAAGTTGATACAAGAAAGGTTTCCTAATGGTGAAAAGATAGTAGAGGAAACTCATGATGAGAACAAAATAAATGTTAATTGTTATTTCATAAACTCTAATGTTGGAGGGAATAACCACCATATTCCAAAAATGGATATGAGGAAGTTTGATGGAAAGGATCCTGTAACATGGATACTACAGATGGAGCAATATTTTGATCTCCATAATGTGAAAAACACACAAAAGGTATACATTACAACTTTACATTTAGAACAAAATACATTTGTATGGTATCGATGGCTTTGCTCCCGTAAAAAAATTATCACTTGGTCAATTTTTACGGAGGAAATGATAGCACATTATGAGGATACAAAGAGCAGCATTTTTCTTAGCCAATTGATAAATCTCAATCAAAAGTGTTTAGTGGGGGAGCACATTGAGGACTTCCAAAAATTGAATATAAGGGTAGCTGATATTCTAGAGGAACATAGGATTGATCTCTTCATTGGTACTTTAAAGGATAACATCCAACATGAAGTTCCTGTTTTGGAAGTTGATTCATTGGAGAAGGCATTCAGGTTGGAAAGAAAAATTGAATGTAAAATTATGGCAACAAGGAAGCCTACCACTCACTTCTATAAAGATGGAAGTTTTTCTACTCCTAGATTTCCACAACCTACAACGTTGACACCACAACAATTGGAAGAAAAAAGAGCAAAAGGGCTTTGCTAAAATTGTGATAGAAAATACACTAAAGGTCATAAGTGTGCTGAGAAGAAATTTTTTTACATAGATTGTGAAGAGGAAGAAGAAAATGAACAATAATCTTCAAAAGAAGAGGATATACATCAGGAACCAGCCCTCGAAGAGGAAGAAATGAGTCTAACCATATCATGTAATGCATTGGCAGGAATTACCACTCCTCAAACTCTCAAGGTAGAAGGACATATCAAGAAGAAAAAGGTAACAATGTTGATTGATTCAGGTAGCACCCATAATTTTATTCATTGTAAGGTATCAAAGGAATTGAATTGTTTCCTATACCCAACACCATAATGTCAAGTGATGGTTGCAAGTGGAGGAACTATAAATTTCTCTAGAAAATGCCATAATATTAAGCTAACCATGGGGGAATATGCATTGAATAGTCCAATTCTTTCCATTCCTATGGGAGGTGTTGATGTTGTACTAGGAGTACAATGGTTACAATATTTGGGGACGGTAGCTTTTAATTTTCAAGAACTTTTCTTCAAATTTTTTTCAGAAGGAAAGGAAGTAAAATTACGGGGTTTTGCAGGGAAGATGATAAAGATAATAAGCTCTAATGTCATGAAAAATATTCTAAATAGATAACAACAAGGCGTAATTTCACAATTATGCTCACTAGAAGTTCCAACATCAAAATCATCTATTTCTACAGATCTCCAAAAAGTGTTCGACAATCATTCGAAGGTGTTCAAAACTCCTAAATGACTCCCAAATATTCGTGTTCATGATCATGCTATTCATTTGGTTCTAGGAAGTGTTCCTCCAAACATCAGGGCTTATATATATCCTTATGTCCAAAAGGGCGAAATTGAACGTATGATTACATAAATGTTAGAGTCAGGAATAATTCAACCTAGTCAAATTTATTTCTCTACTCCTGTAGTATTGGTACACAAGAAGGATGGATCATGGCACATGTGTCTGGATGATAGGAAGCTCAATAAGCTCACCATTAAAGATAAATTTCCCATTCATGTGATTGATGAATTATTGGATGAATTACATGGAGAAATTTATTTTACCAAGTTGGATCTTCATTTAGGATATCACCAAATTAGAATGAATATTGAAGATATTCCGAAAAAAGCATTTCGAACTGATGAGGGTCATTATGAATTTTTGGTCATGCCTTTTGGCCTTACCAATGCACCTTCTACATTTCAAGGGTTGATGAACAACATTTTCAAACCCTTCCTTAGAAAATTTGTGTTAGTATTTTTTTTATGATATACTAATCTACAACAGGTATTGGAATGATCATGTTCACGATGTTGATAGGGTGCTCAAACTATTGCAGAAGAAAAAATTATATGAAAAAACATCCAAATGTTTCTTTGGAGTACAAGAGGTGGAATATCTGGGTCATATTGTATCTCACGAGGGTGTTAAGGTAGACCCTAAAAAAATTAAAGCCATTAAGGAATGAAAATTCCCCACAACCATAAAGAAGTTGTGAGGATTTCTCAGGTTAACAGGGTATTAGCGCAAGTTTGTTAAGAATTATGAGAGAATAGCAACACCTCTAACAAAATTATTGAAGAAATATGAATTTTCATGGACTCTTTCAGCAACTAAGGCCTTTGAACATCTTAAAGAGGCATTGTTCTTAGCACCGGTCTTAGCTATGCTCGAATTTACAGAAACCTTTATTGTGGAATGTGATGCCTCAGGAAATGGAATTGGTGCTATTTTAATGCAAGAAGGAAGAACCATTTCTTTTGAAAGTCGTCCAATCAAAAGAATGTATTTATAGAAACCTATTTATGAGAAGGAAATGTTAGCAATACTTCATGCACTAAATAAATGACAAACTTACCTAATGGGAAGACACTTCAAGTTAAAAACTGATCATGATAGTCTTAAACACTTTTTGGAACAAAGACTATCTTCAGAAGAGCAGCAAAAATGGGTCATAAAGATGTTGGGTTATGAATTTGAATAATCTACAAAAAAGGGAATCTAAATGTTGTTGTAGGTGCACTCTCAAGAAATAATGAAGAGGTGGAAGCATTGCTTTGTGCCATTTCTATTATCCAACCAAATTGGATAACTGAAGCAAGAGATGAATGGAAGAAGGATGAAGAAGTGTGGAAACTCATTCAAAAGTTGCAGCAAGATCCTAGTACATCTGATACATTTAGTTGGAAAAATGATTCCTTATGGTAGAAATATCTCTTATATATTTGTAATAATTCCCAAATAAAACAAAATATTCTTTTGGAATTGCACACTTCTCCTTTAGGAGGACACTCAGGATTTTTAAACACTTACTATGGGGTGAAGAAAGAATTTTTTTTGGATGGCCTTAAATATGATATTCAAAAGTTTGTTGCAAAGTGTTTGGTTTTCCAGAAGAATAAAGTTGAGACAGTTAAGACCCCGGGTCTTCTACAACCTTTATCCATTCCAAGTCAACATTGGGAGGAGATTTCAATGGATTTTATCATAGGTTTACCTAATTCCGAAGGAAAGAGTGTCATCATGGTGGTAGTTGATATACTTACCAAGTATGCACACTTTTGTGCATTATCTCATCCATTTAAAGAAAGTACAGTTACTACTACATCTATGGACAAAATTCAAAAGCTACATGGAAACCCAAGGGTTATTGTGAGCGACAGAGATCCCATTTTTACTGGAAATTTTTGGATGAAGTTATTTTCTTGTTTGGGTACTCAATTAGCTCATAGCTCATCTTAAAAACCTCAATCCAATGGTCAAACTGAGATAGTAAATAATTTTTTGGAATGATATCTTCGTTTTTTTGTATCTAATAAACAAACACAATGGGTCAAGTGGTTACCTCTTGCTGAATGGTGGTACAACACTTCCTTTGATACAGTAGTAAAGATGACCCCATTTTTGGCACTTTATGGATATCATCCACCATCCATCACATCATCTTTAAGAGAAAATTTGAAGGTTCAAGCAGTGGAAGATCACATCGAGCATCAACAAGAAGTTCTCCAACTCTTAAAGGATAAACTGAATTTGGCACAAAATCGAATGAAACAACAGGCAGATCAACATCGTAGCGAGAGAAGTTTTGATGTAGGAGATTGGGTATTTTTACGGCTACAACCATACAAACAAATGTCCCTCAAGCAAGCAAAGAAGGATAATAAATTATCGCCAAAGTACTATGGTCCATACAAGGTGTTGCAAAAGATTGGTACTATGGCATACAAATTGGAGCTTCCTGCTTCTTCGCGAGTACATCCAGTTTTCCATGTTTCATGCTTAAAGAAGGTTATAGGTGAAAATCTTCCAGTTCAAACAATATTGCTAGAAATTGATGAGGAAGGAAAAATCATATTGGAACTTGAAGCAGT
The DNA here is from genome assembly GCA_034641835.2 of Pinus albicaulis. NCBI lineage: Eukaryota > Viridiplantae > Streptophyta > Pinopsida > Pinales > Pinaceae > Pinus > Pinus albicaulis. Next base: position 949,767,075 of record CM076579.1, read on the forward strand.
CACGGAAACAAGAACTCGACAGCTACGCAATCGATCAATTTCAGAGTATCTCATCAAGTGGAAGAACTTACCCACTGAAGATTCTACATGGGAGGATGAGAATTTTATACAAAAGCACCCGAAGCTACTCAAGCGTTGAGGACAACACTTTTTTGAAGGAGAGGGGCATGTTAGGTCCCTATATCACTAGTATAGTCCCTTATTATTGTTAGTGTAACCCCCTTATTGTTATTATTGAACCCTTGTAACCCCCATTTTGTTATGATTGTGCCCTTAAATTAGTATTGTTAGGTCGGCTAGGATTACATTGTGGCCCACTAGGATTACATTATGGCCCCATGGACTCCTATATATAGAAAGGAGGTTTTGTAATTTGTATCATCCAAGAATTGTTCATTCATGTAATGTATTGGAGGTTGCCCCCTCGAAGTGGCTTATTTCTAAGGCGTTGATATCTCTTTTCTTCTATTTTTGGAGCTGGTTTCACAACATAAATATTAAGATAAATACTCCCTATCGTATAATATTGATCAAAGATGGCATGTCCCCCATTGAAAGTACAACTATGTCTAGATATATGATGTATAAGAAGAAGATTTGCAAGATGGAATCCAAGAGGCTCCTAAAACTTTCTTCTCGCTTTAGCCAAAACCCCCAGCTTCACCTAAAATATGGGTGGCATATAGATGCTTAGTCTTGGCTCAACCATTGCGGGATTAATGAGTAGATCATCACAGGAATCAAGGATAGTGTCAAATATACTATTACCTCCAATTTTAAGGATAATTTTTGGGATGATAAGGAGCTGGAGGGTAAAAGGAAGCTAAGATACTATAATTAGGTGATCAACCCTACCCTTGACGACCAAATTTATCTCTTTTTGTTGACCCACACTAAGATAAAAATAAACATCGCTAACATAAGAATTATTTATCATGAGCTTCGTAGTGAAACCGGGTGGTAATGAACTCCCAAGACTCCCTCAGACGATAGAATTTGTCATATTTGTGACACAAAAATGGTTGAAGATGGAATTATTCTTATTAGACTTCACAACTCTTACTCACATCCGCTCTCGATTCCATAATATATGCCACACTTCCAATCTTCTTGACTTATAAATTCAACTGAATTATAGCGATTTTGGAGCACTTATTTCCCTTTTTGTTATCAGATAAACAAGATTTTGAAGAATCACAATTAAATCCTTTTTATTTTCTTTAGGGTCGATAGACCACATTGGTCTTAGTGGATGTTAATCATCATCTTCATCATCATCCTTACTCTTCAATTTTGTAATGTGACATTTACTGAAGGAAGTAATATAATTATTTTTTAAATATTGTAATAACATAACTCATTAAAGTGACTCATAATATTATTTTTTTAATTTTGCAATATATATATATATATATATATATATATATATATATATATATATATATAATTTAGACTAATCCTAATCTTTCCATTTTTTCTCCTCCCATCCCACCCACGGGTTTCGAACCGGTGACCTTATAGGACGAAGTGCCTTAAGAGTGCACCCCATCATCGACTGCTCTACACCACATGGGCATAACTCATTTTTAATTTTGCAATATTGAAGTCAATCCATTAAATTATTTTGATAAAAAACGTGTAGGGTAATATAATATTATAATTCAACTAAATTATCAACCTCAAACATGACCTCTTAGCTTATTATTCTTGAAATTTTACAATCTGTCATTACATTGAAGTCAATCATATTACTATGTTTAAAATGCACAATATATCATAATATTTAAATAAGCATATTAAATTATTCTTTTTAAATTGTCATTTTATTTCATATTTCATGATGTCGTACAAATTTGAATTCAACCATATTATCAAACTCTTTATGGAAAAATGTGACATAATATTGAAATTAACATCTTAATATGTGTCTAATATGCTTCATACAATAATCCATGAGAGAACGATGTACATAAAAGATTTAAAATTAAATATGTTGCAACTATAAACAACCACCCATTAACAACATGATTTCCTAAAGAAAAACCCTCCAGTATAAAATCCATACATCCTAAAGCAAACTGAATGTAATATTCAATAAATAAACGATTGTAATACAAAGTATCTATGCCCTTAATAATAGTGTTTATTAGTAACATAGTTCTTGAGAAATTCTGGTAGCATTAAATTAAGATCGCTTCTAGCTCTATAACTCAATAATTTTGCATAGTACAACCATAAATCCTTTATAGTTTTTTACTTCTACATATTTAAATCCACTTGGAGCCTATTCCCTACCATTTCTCTATATTTATTTCATTGTATATATTTGTATGTCTTTCTATCACTACTATGAGTTTATTCCATGCTATAGCTCTAGATTTATTCTATTATCAGTTATATTATTGTAAGGTGTATGGTACACTCATTAAAATATTCTCCCACTTTTCATATACATTCTAAGGTTAAAAGGGAGAATGCCTCAAACTGCCAACTAGTTCTTTAGGTTCAAAAGCCTCATTATCTCTTGACTCAACTTGAATTTACCTATTTTCACTACCCTCATCAATGCATCTATAAAATTTTGCAAGGTGTCAAATTTCATTAACATCGCCCTTCCATAGTTTACCACATCCCTAATGAAATGATATTATATATCTATATGATTTGTATTTTCATGAAATATTGGATAAATTTCCAAACAAATGACATTGTTACTATCCCATCAAACATAGATAGCTCTTTGACTTACCCCCTAATTATTAACATAGTTTCCTAATAAAAATGGCCTCCTTACTAGCATAAATAGAAACCAAATATTGTACCTTTATAGTTGAAAAATTCATAATACATTCTCGTTTCCTCATCAAACTTGTTTCCCCACCCAAAAAGTAAAACACATATCTACTTAGAGATATATTTATATATTCATCCTATACCCAATCAAAATCCATATAACCCTATATGTCCGCTAATTTTTGGTCCCCTGAAACATTGGTTTGATAGAAAATGAAATATTTATAAGTAGCTCACAAATACATAAAGCTATATTTAAATAAACCAATTTTTTACATCTAGAAATATCTACGAAACAACTGAAGGCCCCCGTTGCTTGGATAATGTCTAGTCTTGAATATACCATAACATAAATATCACCAAGGGAGGAGAAAAGAATGAAAAAATATAAGGGAGCCTCATATAAGGGGGTCATAGTAGAGGAGTGAACCCCCTCCAGCTAAAACTCCAGAGGGGACATGATGGAGGTCGACAGGGGGGGGAGAAGGACACAACTTCATCAGGGAGTGTGACACAGGCATATAAGAGACTATCTATCTCAATGCTTACCTGGAGATTATCACCATTTTATAGACGGATTTTCAAGGTTAGCACATCATATAACCTCATTACAGAAGAAACGGGTATATGTTTTTTGGATGCAATAGTGTCAAGAGAGCTTTGAAAGACTGAATCATTTGTTAATAGTTGCATGTGCATTGAAATTGGATGATCCAAAAAATGACTTTGAGGTATACACATATGCATGCCTTAAAGGCTTGGTAGTTGTTCTCATGCAAGAATGGAATGTGATAATATACGATTCATAAAAATTAAAAGAAAACGAAAAGAACTATGACATTTATGATCTTGAATTAGAAATAATAACTCATTCCCTCAAAATTTGGAGGAATTATTTGATTGGGGAGGGAATTATCTTAGTTATGGATCACATAAGTCTCAAGTACTATTCCATCCTAGCTAAAATGAATGCTAGACAAGCTAGGTCGGTGGATTTTCTAAGTGAGTACAACCTTGAGATTAACCATATCAAGGGTAAATAGAATAGGGTTTTAGATGCCTCAAGAAGAAGTATAAAACATGTATGTGAAATTTTAACTAGCCAAAATGAAATAGATTGGTGGGAAAAAATAAAATGGTAGCATCCACAGATAATGTTTTTAAACATATATATGTAAACTTTCAGAATAATATAGAACTAGAAAAATGGGATCACTACCATATCAACAAAGAAGTATTTTTGTCATATAAAAACAATATATGTACCAAATCAAGAGTAAATTAAGAAGTTTATTTTGGATGAGTATCATAAAAGGCCATTTGTAGGGCATATTGGGTACCAAAAATTAATTACATCTCTCATATAAGAGTTTTTTTGGCCAAGGATGAGGAAGGAGGTGGAAGAATATTTGACACAATATCAAGTGTGTCAATAGATAAAAGCTCAACACTACCACACAACAATATTGTTAAATCCACTTCTGATATGTGAGTGGAAGCGGAAAGTAATGTCCCTGTAATTTAATGCAAGTTTACTCCACACCAAAAAGCATCATGACTCCTTAATGGTGGTGGTTTATAGGTTGAAAGAAAAAACTCACTTCATTCCTATCCTATCTATGTATAAGGCTATGCAACTAGTTGACATTTCCATGAGAGAAAATTTTAAATTTCATGGGAGACCCAAGGTTATTATTTGAGACAAGGATCCAAAATTTACTTCAAAATTCTGAAAGGCACTATTTTTAGGTATGGTCACTCAACTTAATTCTAGTACAACATATCACCCATAGTGAGACAGGCAGCCTAAAATGGTGAATAAAGTCCTAAAAGACATGTTGCACATGTAATATATGGGCGAGCACACTAAGTGGGAATATTAAATTAATGTTGTGAAACTTTTGTATAAAATCGATATAAACCTTCATTAAAAATTTTCCCTTTTGAATCTTTATATTGTATAATATTCCACATATGTCTAAGTTGGAATTTCCCTTAGGATAGGGTGATATTTCTTCCTGACATGATCGAGGAATTAGAACATAAGGTAAAGACAAATTAAATTGAATTTAAAAGAAGCTCAAGTCATACAAAAGATTTATGTTGACTTGAAAATAACTCCGAAGAATTTTTAGTGGGATATCATCTATATATGAAAGTTAACCCTAAGAAAAGTTCCTTCAATCTAGGGAATTGTGCTAAGATGGACCCTTGTATTATGGACGATTTCAAATTTTAACCAGGGTTAGGGAAATCTATTATCAGCTAGCCCTATCAATTCATGTTAAAACACATAATGTATTTCATGTTTACTTGTTAAAAAAACATATACCCAATCCTAACCATGTGAAAAATTGGAATGTTGTATATGTAGAATCAGAAGGAGAATTCTAGGTTGAACATGTATAGATCCTGAATTGGAGGGAATTCACTCTTCAGAAAAAAAAACCATTCGGCAAGTTAAAGTGCAATGGGAGCACATTGGGCAAGTGGCCACTTGGGAATGGGAAAATGAAATGAGAGAGGCCTTCCTAATGCTATTTCGAAGAATAAAGGAATACAAAAACACGAAGTGTGATGTTTCTTTTAGGGGGGGGAGATGTAATATCTTCAATAACTTCAGTTAATAATTTATTTCTTAAAGCTGGAGAAAGGTTAAATTCAAATATTTAAATATAAATTGTTATGTTTAAATATCAATTTTTATTTATATTGAGAGAAAGTGAATGAAATTTATTTACACTAATATTTTTTAGAATATGTAAAAAGCTATCAGGTACGACTAATCCCTAACAACCAAAGAAATGGTTGGAGAAGTAGTTATGCAGGAAATCCGGAGTAACAAAAGATGGAATATTCCTCATTTGATTTGATTCATTTTCTCTAGAATAGAGGAAGGGTAAAATGGAACTAGCGGAAAAATGGCTAGAGATAAATTCCATAAATATGGGATTTAGATCGAGACAATAAATGATTAGATGTAGCTATATTCAAATATTTTTGTTCTCTAAAGGAATTGAGTTTGGGAGAGAAAGAAAATAATTCATAACAATGCTAATGGGAGGGACGTACTAGTGAAAGAACCCTCATATTAAAGTAGGACATCACTTTGGGGTTGGAGAGAGGTACTCTCTTAAGTATGCAGGATAAGTGAGGATCTTTCACTAGAGAGGATCAGGGGTATCTATGTGATAAGATAGCTTACGGTTGGGTGGATTGTGAGAGATTTTTACATATTCCTTGGAATCTTAGATAGACATTAATTTTAGTGCCTTGAGACTATAAGAAAAATGAAACATTGACATGTTTTAAAAATGTGATGACTACTAATTAAACTGAAAATAAAAATTGTATGCGTTCCATAGTAGATATAATATATGAATGTGAATGTGCAGGTCCATGTATTGTTTGTAAAAATATTGCACCAGAACCAATCTAGTAATTACATGCGATCAACGAATAGAGAGGTGAGGTAATATAAGAATAGGTATGTAATAGAAAAGGTTTAAATGTCTTGCAAGTAAGGGTAAATTAGCATGTGTGAATCTAGTTGGGAAAGGAATATATAGAAATTTGTATGTTAATTAATGAAAAAAGAAACCATTCGTTAGGGATTTAGGGTTAATACACTAGAATGTTAGGTATATATTCCTAACCATCCTGGACAGTCTCGAGATATGTTTAAGTATAGAAAAGACCCAGATAGCTCCCATTACAAGACCCATGAGGGTTTCTATAGTTTTCAACAAAATATAGTTAAAATATTAAACTATATATCTAATAATAGACAATAATCATGTGTATGTGAAAATGTAGTAGATATAGTATTATAACTAGCAAATAAAAAAATAACAAACAAAGTCCTTACTATTTTGTAAAGTAGCTACATTATGGACATAAATTCAAATAAATAATAAAGAGTAACTACTATAAATTATCTATCTGAATAAAGTGTCTATAGAGTCTCATAAGAAGGAATGGCCCACTCACCATTTCTATATTTTAACAAAAAAAAATATATATAATGTATTTTTAAACTAAAATAAGTGTGGCCATAACCATAGAAAAGAAATATCCCAAAGTATTGAGCGAACGAGTGTATAACCCCGGCAAGGACAATTTTTCAGATAAGAGAAAAACTCTATGCCAAGAATCAAAACCCTAAGGCCGACGAGCAGATGGAGGACCTAAAAAAGAGCAAGAAAATAAACTTATAACTTGGACATGAGAAGTGAGTTGAGCGAGTTGCATGAGAATTCCCTCAGGTAGATGGAAAACTGCATACTCACACTAATAATCCCTATAAGGAAACAAGGGTAGCATTACACTATAAGAAAAAACGATATTGGAAAGGGTAAAAAAATATCACCATAAACTCATCGGTGATGGTCAAAAGAGCCTTCGTCACCAAAAACTGAATGTCACCAAAGGTGGCATCACTGAAAATATAGGTGTTGTAGTGAAATTCAAGGATCATCAACAATAATGATTTCTAATGATGAATAGTGACCGTCACCATTTCATATGAGAAATGGTAATGGACCATAGCCTCAATTACCATAACATTGAACGTTGCCAAAGGTGGAGTTGCAAAAAGTATAGGTGTTGTGGTGACATTCAAGTTCTGCCACGAATATTGATTATAATGACAGATAGTGACCATCACCATTTCATATGAACAACAATGATTTATTTTGATGGACCTTTCATGGCCATCACTATTGGTGCATATATATGGTGATGTTTGTTTACCATCACCATTTCATATTTGGTGACAGTCAAAAAATGTCATGATAAGCTCATTGATGACCTCAAGATCCATCATGAATAATCTTTGTAATTAAAAATAATGACCCTCACCATTTGATATCAACAAAAATGATTTAAGATGACGTACCTTTCATGGTCGTCATTATTGATGCATATCTATATGGTGGCATTTATTGATCGTCACCATTTCACATATTAGTTAGGGTCAAAAAATTTCACCATAAGCTCATCGGTGATGGTACAAAGAGCCTTTGTCACCAAAAATTGATCATATTCATTCCATATGAATATATGGGCACGATGGAATCGAGCCACCAACCTCATGCTTGTAAAGAATATGCTCTTCCATTGAGCAGCACCCTTTAATGAATTAGACTTTTAAAAACTATATCTCGAAATTTTATAGATTTAAAATTCTATTAGTTTTTATGTGTCTATCTCGTGTGGGATATTGTATTTAAGGGTATCACTAGACCTGTTATCTTCTCTCTCTTTATCCATCTGTTTCTCTAGTGTTACTATTCTCATCTTTCTTCAATTCATGTTTCTTACAATCAATACTAAGTTCCTCTTTTGAAAATGAAAGAAGATACAATGCAGAGTATAAGACATTGAAAACGATGAACACTAGAATATAAACTAAAGTACACTATAAAGGATTTATATGACTATACCTCAACATCAACAATGTCATTTCCATTTTTCCCCAAAAAAACAAGATACTCGAACATTTTTTCCTCAGTTAGGTGATAGTGGCCACTATGTGGCTACATTACATGTATAAAAAAAGAAAATAAAGTGTCACCATAGAAAAAGACACCCTAGGAACTTAGTATTCAACCTTCATGAAAATATTAGGCACAATCATGCCAACTAAGGTACATGTTAAATATATCAGTCTATAGATAAATTGTGAAAATGAATGGAAATAAAAAGACAATATATAATAAATAATGTATGAAAACTAGCTACAAAATTTCATCATAGAAAAAAAAAACTCCTATGGTGACCCATACATGTAAACATAAAACATTTCCCTAGATTTGTAGCTACTTATAGTTTTTGAATATGGATAAGTTGCCCAAGCTCAAATGCCAAAATTCCTTGAAGAGAAAGATGTACCAACTCCCTGGAACCATAAAAAAATATATCATAACCTATAAGGCTATCATGGACATACAATTCAACTATTTGTACATAATAGTTTTTTTAATGTGAATATTGTGTCTTTTAACTTTTATCCATATCGAGTTGTTTGACAAAGAAAAATAAAAAAATATGGGATAAAATATCGTTCATCAAGAAAATTACAATTTTAAAAGTACAATGACATTAACAATAACCAATAAACATCAAACATGTAGGCTTACACACCAATAAAATACATAACTAAGTAAACTATAAATTTTAAATTTAATAATCTTCAAAATTCAAAGTTTTCTCAACCTTGACCAGACCCCCAAAAAAGGTCTCTTTAAACAACAATGACATGCCAAAGGAAAAACATGTTTACTTTGCTATTACCTTTTCAAGAAAATAACCATTATAATTTGAAGTATTAGAAATTATAGTTTTATAGTCAAGCTTCCCTTCAAATTACAAGATCAAAAAGTTTAGAATGGTGCAAGTTTATAAACTTGTAAATTTCACAATATAGATTGTTTATAAGTTGGATATAAAAATTACTTATCCATTTTTTTCCTAGAAAGATATAAAAAATACTCTCAAATTTAAATCATTAATGAAAATGATTAACAATGAACATGAAAATGAAGAAGATAAAGGTGAAAAACTTAAGAGAAACTCCTCACTTTGAGTCAAACATCTTACCAACTATTTGAACCTATAACTTACATCACTTGGAGCATATGGCATAATGATTGTCAAGGACTGGTTAGGTTAACATCATAGCTTAATATATTATAAGGAATAAAAGTGTGGTGTGTGGACAATCAAGGGGATACTATGATTGTGAAATATATAAGCAATCCTATAACAGCATGGAAAATTCTGATAATTACAATTCAAATGGGCCTTTATAAAAGGATGCCAGGTCTATGTTGTTAAGGTAAAGTATATGGAGGAACAAAGGATGAGAATCTAATTCAGGTGAACACCTTATCTTAAATACTTAAAAGATGCAATTCCGTAAGACTTTTTGGGCTTACCTACTCAAATAAAATATACCATCCCCAAAGATTTAATGCAAGGTACCCAACCAACGTTGAAAGCCCGTTACTCTATGACAACACTAGAATTCAAGGAATTGAATTTGCTGTTGTAAAATAAATTAGAGAAACATATTGTTATACATCCTTTGAGATCACCAATTGTATTTGTGATGAAGGATGGTAAAACATGTATGTGAAAAAAGGTAATAGAAGTTCAAAGTTGGTAGAATATGTCAAAGGAAACATATGGACTACATTAGGGGAATTTTGAGGTAAAAAATGGGCCTCCTAAGGAAAACTATAAAATAATAGTGGAAATAATAAAATAAAATTTGATTACATCATCAAATTTTAGAGGGAAAAAAAGAAAAAACTATTTTTTTAGCTTGTATTTTAAACTTATCTCCCAAAGTGTTTACTCACATTTCGAGCGAGAGTACTCATTGAATGTCAAATTTAATTCCTCATCCAAGGAGTATGCATGTTGAATACTTTTGATGGATCCTTTATGCTTGAAAAATGAGAAATACACAAAACAATGTGATTGCAATCACATTTTTTCATGCATTTCTCATTTTTCGAGTAGCAAGGTCCATCAAAAGTATGCAACATGGGTACTCCTTCAATGAGGAATTAATTTTTTCATCTAACGATTAATCCCACTTGAAATTGAGTAAAACATTTGGGAGATAAGATGAAAATACGAGTTGAAAAGGTAGTTTTATTATTTTATTATGTTTTAATCTTTTTACCCTTTTACTTAAAAAATGGTGAATCATTCCCCATGGTTGACATCATTATATTGAATCCTATTGGTTCTTATAAAATTTTTTTTATTGTACAATTTTCTTAGGAGGCCCATTTTAGACTTCAAAATTCCCCTAATGCTTCACAAATTAGAAAAAAAATTAATGTCATTAAATCCCCCATGATTGATTTTATTAATACAAAATAGTTGGGTTAAGGATCAAAGGCATTATTATAATTTTATATTCAGTTTTGTCCAACAAGAAATTGTAGCACACATACTAGTGTGGGACCAATAGGCCCTAGCGATACATTGGTGTGAAGGCCAATTTAATTAATTAAATTTGTGCAATGGAAGGGAAAAGCTCCTAGATTGGGAACGACTTTGGTCAGATTTGGTGCAAGAAGAATTACGATGGAATAGCAGGGATGGATCTTCATCTAAGAATGATGATTAAGAAGGTTACACTTTGGATGCCAAGGAAAATAAGGGGAAATGAAAGAAATTCCATTCCAAATCTGACTCTGACAAAGATAGCAAGAAGCGCGACATGTCCAGAGTGAAGTGTTTTCACTGTCACGAGCATGGACATTATGCCACTAATTTTCCACAAAAGAAGAAGAACAAGAAGGCTTCAAGATCTGCAGTCGTTGAGGCTTTGGCCTCGCAATTTGAGATTTACTTATCACTCATTGAATGCATGGTGTCAACTGCAATAGGATTGGTATGGTACTTGAATAGTGGTGCATCCTTTCACATGACGGGAGACAAATAATTGTTTGAAATATTGTCATTGATGGAAAAGGAGAAGAATGGATCAGCACTAGAATTATCATTAAGGAAAAGCAGCAGATAAGCAACAACAATATGGCAAATTAGTAGCACAAGAGAGAAGGTAGTCACTGAGAAAAGATAGCAAAGGCAGCAAGCATGGTCAAGTCATGAACGCATTGGGTCAAGTCGTGAACATGGGAAGAGTCATGCACAAGCAGGTCGAGCCGTGTTATTTTAAGTTCAGAAAATCTCAAAGATTCGAGCTATGGAATACTTTCAGATCAGTGCAGCGGATCGTGAATGAGTTAGGAAGAGTCGGGCCCGAACACTTTATCGCATAGCGCACATTACTATCGGCGAGGTTTCTATTTATATGTAAAGACTTCGCAAGTTAATTAAGATGTGATGTGAAGTATATCACACATCGCATGCAATAAGGTTTAGCGGCAATCGAAAGAATTGAAATTAGTAAAGTTGCGAAGTTGCGGGGATGTAAGTTAATAATGTTGTGAAGCGATAAAACACAAAAAATGCGAAATGCAAAGTCCAAGCGATGACATGGCAAGATGAAGTGGAAGTCACATGGATATGATATGGCAGTGATGTGGTAAGCTGACATGGTAGAGACCCCATAGATCACAGTCAATTTATGAAGACGTGGGAGTGACATGGAAAGATCACATGGCATGATGACGTGGAGATGACATGGACCTAGCCCCCATATCGCACATCACAATCAGTGAATTTTGTGTTTAGTTCCAACTCATAGAAAGCTATATGTTTTATGTTGTGATGCAAAGTATATCTCATACCAAACATCGCATATCGCATAAGATAAGGGACACAATATTTTCTAACCTCTAAAATTAGCGGTGTGCGAAATGGAGTTCGTTGCGATTTGAAAATTCATAGAATCACAAGTATTGTGAAATCTGTAATTTGGTTAAGTTAAGAAGTGCGATAAAAAGGCTCAGATGCGATGTACTTTCAAAGGAAAAATCCGAATGATTTCAAATCTGTATGTAAAGCTTTTCTTGTGTTAAATCACATCGGAGAAGGAAAAGGAGATTATAACATAAAATATATGGAATGCTGAAGTGCAAAGTGCGATTTGTGAAGCAGACACGATGTGTCTTAGACATAAATATTAATATATTTCAGGTCCAAGGCTTAATGTGTTTGCATTGGTTTTATGAAGAAAAACATGGAAGTGGAGGTCAACTCAGGTAACAAAGGAAAATGCTGAACACGGAAGAAAAGACTCAGGTAACAAAGGAAAAAGGATGAACACAACAAGAAAATGCTCGGGTAAGTAAAAGGACCCGACCCCATGTAGAACAATGTTGTATGTTGTTGCGGCAGTGAGTTAAAAGGAAAGGTTAAATGGAAGAGGAAAGGCTCTGGGCAGGTGACCCGACACTCGTGCAGAGGTGTTATGTGGCTACGACCATTTGATAACAAAGTATGAACATGGGTAGAAGGAGACTCGAGTAAGTAACCCGACATAGATCAAAGGAGAAAAGAAGAGCATAAAACGATGCTGGTAAGATATACAATAGGAAGATGCAGTGTAAAACATAAAGGCATGGGTCAAGTCAGGCTAAGACAATAATGTTGCAGCACAGTTGGAAATATAGCAGCAGGAAGAGAAGACAAAGGAATAGCAGGGAGAGAAGACAAAATGAACAGAAAAGAAAGAAGTTGAAAGGGATAAATTGAAATATTTTTGTAATTATAATTGTAAATCCATTAATTATTTAATATTTTTTTCTGATGCAAAGGCAAGTATCCAACGCAAATAAAAACTCCAATTTATCATTGAAACAAGTGTATTTATTTTTGTAACATCCTAAATAATCTAAGTGAAGAAATGACTAGGTGGAAGGCAAAGCGTCATGCCTATTCACTTCATATTTCTATATAGAATGCGAACATCCATGAAGTGATCTCTATAAATGATGTTATTATAATGAGCATAGAGAGGTTAGAGAGTGGAAGAATGAGAGAGAGCAGATAAAGATGTTGTGCACTCCAGAGCTGATATGAAGCAGATTTGAAGGCTAGAAGGGCAAAAATGAAGAAGGAGTAAAACATAGCTGATATCCAAGTAAATCAGCATATGATTTTATTGTAGTGTGAGGCAGTTGGTGCTTCCATATCAAGTTGTAGCTTGATATATGTCTAGTTGTAGTTGTTTTAGGTAGGAGCCTCCTCTGGGTTGTATCCTGCAGAAAATAGATGGCAGTTAGAGCTTCCTTGCAAGTTGTAGCTTGCAGAATTTGAGGTAGTAGCCTCCTATAGGTTGGAGCTTACAGAAAATCAGTGGTGAGAGGGAGTTGGAGCTTGCCTTTTCATTACAACAATAATAAGATGTGGTTTTCTCCCTTATGGGTTTCCACTTATATCTGTTTTATATGTGCATGATGATTATGTGTTGATGTACTGCATTTAATCTACTTAACAGTTGTTTCTCACACATTAAAGTTTTTTTTTTAATAATATATTAAGTTTCTTATGAAATGGAGGTCTAAATAAGTTTAAATAAAAAGTTTAGAAATTCCATGAATGTATTAAACGGATTCAACCCCCCCCCCCCTCTCAATTTAAATAAGGGTTCGTCAATTGGTATCAGAGCAGGTTCCTTTAGTAACAATTCAACAATTGGAAGGAGGTCTTAGGTCCCCAAAATGGCTAGCCTAGAAGGATGCTCAACAAACAAAACCCCATTGTTTATTGGCACAAACTATCCTTTCTGGAAAATAATAATGAGGACATACTTAATGTGTCTAGGAATATAAGTCTAGGCTATTGTGGAAGTAAAATATGCACCAAAGGATATGGACACTAAAGAAGATGCAAAACAAGATTTCAAAGCTAATGCAAAAGAAATTAATGCACTCTTGAGTGGTTTAATTGAGTCATAATTTATGAAAGTAATGCACAGTAAGACTGCCAAATATATCTGGGATACTTTAGGAAACATTCATGAGGGAGATACAAAGGTGAAGATGGAAAAAATACAAGCACATAGAACTCAGTTTGAAATCTTAAAAATGAATGAAGATGAAGATATACCTGCATTCTTCTTAAGAGTTACAGAAGTTGTGAATATCATGATAGGCCTAGGAGAAGAAATTAAAGAAAGCATTGTAGTCCAAAAAATATTGAGATCTCTACCATCTAGGATTAATCCTAAGGTTTCTGCCATAGAAGAAACAAGAAACTGGGAAACTGTTACACTCAAATTTCTCACCATGACATTTTAGTCTCCCTTAGAAGTCTACAATATCAAAGTTCCTAAAGTCAAGCCTTGAAATTAAGAGAAAATCTCATAAAAGTCTTAAAAACTCTAGTACCGTGGTGCTTCATCTTTTGGCTATAAATCCTGCGGAGCCAAATACACTTTTTATTCATTAAGCGTGCGGACCCCTGTAAAATATTAAAAAGGCGCATGTAAAATCTGGAAGCTCAATTTGAGTCATTTTTGGAAGCTTCTAGAAACATTCCTGCGGTGGAAAGTCCGCTCTTTTCAGGTTCATATATCCCATCCATTAAGGAACTAACCCTTTGATATAAGGAACTAATCCCTTTGAAGGAGGATTCTATCCCTTCTTGTATGGAGTTGTAACTTCCGCTCTTGCACTATAAAAAGAGGCATAGGGCAGCCTCAAAGGGTTACAATTGATGAGTTGAAGTTTTAGTATTGTTGGAGGGGAAGTGCTATTGAAACTTAGACCGTTTTAGCTGAGATTTCATGTGGGAAAGATTACATACCTGTATGTATCTCGGTTGGAAGAGTGCAAGGCTGGTCAGAGTAAAGGAAATGCCTATTTCGGACCCCAAGAAGGCATGTATGACATCAAGGCAGACACGATTGAAAGGCTCTTCTGATTTAAGTTAGTACAAATAAGTATGTTTTTCTCAATAAGTTGTCAATTGATTGGTTTATTTTATGGATTCCTTTATCACCATAATAGATATGATTTATGAATATATGTTGTGTAGGTGCTATTTGATGTTTTCTTGTTTGTGATTACAGATCTTCGAAGGCAACTCTTTTGGGCGACTGAAATACTACTACTACAAACAAGCATTGGATCACAGGTAGGATCGTTAAGCCTTTATAGCATTTAATTATGAATTGCAATATATCTGGAGAAAGATAGTTTTATTTGTCTATTTGTTGCTAGCTCTCTGTAGGACACTTGGGAGGTCTGTCTTGTCCGGAAGAATGACTTATTTGTCCAACAAAATGGCTACTCCACTGGGGAAGGATTTCGAGCTTTGATTTATTTTACTTTTGATTTATGAATTTATGTTTTCTGATTTTGATTGATTGATACTGGCTTGGGTGGTTTATCCCTGTAGAATCCCTGAGAAATGTTTGAGAATATTTTGTTTTTTCTCTAGTTTTCTTGTGTCCGCTCTTTTCTTTTAGAGACAGTGCGGGCAGTTCCACACTTTTCCTGTATTCATAGTGTGAGACCACACTAGTTTGCACTGAGACTTGCGGACCCTGTCAAAATTTTTGAAAAATCTTAAAATCCTCTTTTCTTGATTAGTTTGTTAGATATTTAGTGATTACCCAGATTTGTATCTTTTTTCAGGAAGCCTTGGTTAAGATTTTATTTTAGCATTTTTAGTTTTGAATGATTTTCTGAAAGATCTGAATGTTATAATGATTTTTTCTTTGTCTTACATCCCTCTCAAAGATTAGAAACCCTGGTATGCCTTTATATCACTGGTATTCCCTTGTTTTATTGCTAAGTCTGACATCATAGTGGAAATTTTTTTATGAGATTTAGATTCCATTTTTCTCATTTGCGAATCTTTAAAAACTTTTGTTAATAAGTTTGGAATTTCACTTAAAAAATAAAAATTGGATGTTTTTTCGAATTCTTACTAATTCAAGCAAATAATTTCTTAGTTAGATTACAAGCTAAGTAAGACATCCTCAAAATATTTGAAGTTTTAATTCAGATTTAGCCTTTATAGTTTTAGATTAATGTTTTTTTAGCTTTGAGTGTTTTTCTAGAAATTGTAGTTTCTTTTGAAGAAAAACTTGGTTTGTAGTTTTAATCTTGAATAAAAGGGATTTATTATTGAGCATAGATCATTTTGAGTTCTCTTTGAAATTATATTTCTTTTCATTTATTCTTGTTTGAAGGAAAGATTTGTTTTTAAAAAATTTCATTTCTCAACTCTTCCTTTAGCTAGAATTCATTGAAAGAAAACATATTGTTTCTCATAATAGAAGCATTTTTAGTATGTTTCGAGTCGGGTCACTACATATCATTAGTTTCACTTTCGCACCTATTTTCCTAAGAAACAACTTTTTAAGATCAACACTTAAATTAAAATTAATCTAGTAACTTTCATATTTCTAGTGCTCTTTTCACCAATATAGCTTCGGCTAGTGTCTTGGAGTAGGGACTAATTCACTCTCCAAGAAAATTAAAACAAACAAGTAGTTGATCTTGCAGTAGGAAAAAATCCAATAGTTGCTTGTATGCTCTGGGAAGCTCCTCTTAAAGGAGTCAAGCACGAGGTCATATCTGAACCAGTGGGATAATAAATTCTATCTCATTGGGAATGATAGAAGATATGCGCATATTAACAATGGCAAACCTCGGATAGACCATTTTCGAGGAGCCTGGGGTCACTTGTCGGTATACCTTGGATTATGTCAAGGAGCCTTCAAGGGGATTGAGATTTGTTACTATGCCCTTGCGCGTATGTCGGACCATAGACTGTTCCCCCAGGTATATTAGTTCTTTTTGGTAACCATAGTGACCATAATCTTATGGTTTTTTCCCAAGGTGATGGTGGAGGAAAGATCCCACTGTACATGGAGCAGACATCGACTAGACTCACTTGGACTCTCCGAAGGGTTATCTTCAGTCGATATGGTTTAAGTGGAGAAACTTGCACCAGTCTGTTTCATTAAGTAGGTTGTCGGGGTAACTGTTCCAACTGCCCTTTCTATGTTAAATACTACGATGTTGGATTTCATCACCAATTAGTGTTTTTAGTGTGGGAAGTTACTGTTTGTGTGTGGTTTGATCTCCTATATTTTTAGGCGTGTGATTCATTTGTTTGTTTCCTTATTTACTCTAAGAGTTTTTATTGAAATTTTCATTTGATTGCATGTGATTAATAATTTTTAATCGTGGTTGAATTACCAAGACAATCGCGTAGACTTCAGGGGAAGCCCCCAGAGTATAACAAGCCAACCTGGAGGGTTGCGAGCTCTAGTATTGGCTACTAACAGTAGAATTAGATCAATAGAAGTAGGAGATTCATATATAGTTGTTCATCATGATTATTAGCTACAAACAATAGAGCATATTCAAGAGCCAATTTCAGTTTCTGAGCTAATTGGTAGTATTTCTCCTTCGAGTGAATTCGCTAAAGAACTTGACATTTCTGAACCTGACACTGAACCTACTATTTTGGAACCATCTTCAGGATTTGTTACTCCAGCTTCTAGTGATCCTGGTTCACCTAGGGTAAGACATATCATTACTGAAAATCTTCCTTCTGACCTCATTTCCATTGAAGAACTTGTCGGTCTAGACGAAGAAGTAACTCTTCCCGAAACCCAATAGACTTTGAATATTAGGGAGCATAAATCTATATTCTACAGTCCTTTTAGAAGTGATTCTTGATATTTATCATTGATAGATTTTTTAGAAAACCCAGGTCTTAGTTTTTCAGCACCCCGAATTCCTTTTCATCCTACACCAAGAGGTTATTATCCTTCATCAATTATGTCAAGTGAGTCATCTATGTTTTCCCAATCACTGGAAACATTTTTATACGGTGTTCCTTCTATTCCTTTGGGGTACCTTTCACTCTATGGTACTTTTTCAAGAGAAAATCCTCGACCAACTCAACAAGTGTTATCAACTGATACAAATGGAACTGGAACTGAAACGTTGAGCGCATAGAAAATTTTTATGATGTCTGGTAATATTCCAAATCCTCCACCTCAAGGTAGTCAGTTACCACCTGGGGGGCAACCTCAAGGTAGTCAGTTACCTCCTGGGGGGCAACCTCAAGGTAGTTAGTTACAGCTTGGGGGGCAACCTCAAGGTAATTTTTTACCAGGACAATATTATTTACTTGGAGAACAACCTCAAGGACAATACATACCTCAAGGTTATCAACCTCAAGGATAGTACATACCCCAAGGTCAACCCCAGACTCAGTATATTCCTCAGGGTCTTTATCAACCCCATATTTAGTACATGCCTCAAGGTTATCAACCTTAGGGTCAACACCCAACTCAAGGTTTCCAACCACCTTCCGATCAGTCATTTTTACAAGGAGCTGGAAATTTACCACTTAATTATTAACCCTACGTTCAACCAGGTTATGGTCCTTCATATGCACAACCTTCTACGGGTCAATACCCTGGAATGAACATGGTGTGGAATCCACCAAAAATTCAACAGACTATGCAACCTGATGTGCAGTTATTTAATCAACCTAGATAGCCTTTAGTTTCTGGTCCAACCCAACAACCTGTCCAGCCTACTGTTCAAATCCCTACACCTAGTTCTATTCAGCAACCTAGGCCTAGTACACCTCAGACTCTGCCTCAGACTGATGTAGCTTCTACAACTTCTATTCAACCTACAACACCTGTCTCTGGAGTATCTATAGCTCTGGTTTCTTCTATCCCTACATCAGTGCAAATTCCTCAAGCCTCTGTACCATAGTCAGGACCTACAATTCATACTACGGTCCAGATGCCTACGAGACAAGCTGCTACTAGTAAGATTGTCTCTAGTCAACCATAGTTTACTTATCAACCGTACTAGGGACAATATCAAATTGTTCAAGCTACACAAAATCCAGCGTATCAGTATCATCCTTACCCTAGGTATACTTATCAAATACCTCAACAACCCCAATATGGTCCAGTTAATCCTGGTTACCCAGGAGGTTTCACGATTCCAAATGCACATCCAATTCTAGGGTATCCTAGATATCCTCCTCCTGGCACTGGTTTGATCACACAAGGTTATGAAGAACATAGCCATTGGTTACCATTTATAGCAACTTTAGATTTACCGAACCTGTTGCGCCTTACGAACGATCCCATTTTTTTCTTCCATATTGGTCGCCGATGCCTAACAAGTTTCCCAGTGATATTTTGAAATTTGAAGGTAAGTCAAGAGAGGACCCATCTAATCACATTATGACTTATCACGTCTGGTGCGCATCCAATTCACTAGTTGATGATTCAATTCGATTATGTCATTTTCAGAGAAATCTCATTAGTCTAGCTGCCAAATGGTACATTGAGTTACCACGCGGCTCTTTTAATAATTTTAATGTGATAGCTACTACTTTCTTAACCCATTTTCAATTTCCTGTCAGATACAACAACGACACAGAATTGCTAACTTTATTAAAACAATCTACGTCTATGTACATATCTAATCACATTCATGAATGGAGACGTAGAAGGTGTTTAATGAAAATCTTTATTCCTGATCAAATTTTGGTTGAATGGTTTATTAAATCATTATTGCCCAAAATTACTGAAGATGTGGCCAAAGGAGGCATTCTTATGGAAGAGAAATTCATTTCTCAGGCTCAATACCTTGACCTTGTGTATACTTAGTCAGGTACTCTGTATGATAAAATCCTCGATTTACCAAGACCTGGTTAGTTAACTGTAACTCCTTTGGGCTCTCATGCCGCTGATGGTGTAATTGGTTCCATTAGTACTGGTAAAGGTAAGAAGAAGTCTTCCAAGACTACTTCTCCGATTATCACTTTACCCAATTCACCGAAAGGAGATTCTTCCCTAGAAACTTTCGCCGATATCCATGTTGTAGAGACATCTACGACCAAATCTAAAACTGGTGGTAAGAAGAAAGGTAGGAATAAAAATAAAAAATCTTCAAAAGAGAAAAACGATACAACTGAACCAACTGACGAAAAACGCAAACCTTGATATCCTTGTCTCATTTGTGACCGAGATCATTTTACAAAAGAGTGCCCGCATAGAGCCGAGGTATCAAAATTCGTTAAGGGTTCGCTTATACCTGCTGTCTTGAAGGATCCCTTTCCCACTCAAGATAGTAACATGGTTGGATCTTCCTCCAATCCAGTTGAGGATATCTTGATGGTTGCGATGCGATCGCAAGATTACGGTAGTAAAAATACTAGAAAAGAAGCAGAAACATCCAATTCTGCATCAACTACATCTCCCTTAGCTTTTGATCCATTATAGATCGAGAAACAAAATCCTGACTTACTGATTAAATCACCTACAAAAGGTGTACTTCGTCAATCAGCTTTCAATCCACATGTGAGAACTGCTCAGAATTACAATATTGTTGAAGATTCGGCAATTTCTCCTTCAACAATGTCGGCTTTGGAAATATTGCAATCATGCCCAGCCCAAAGAAAATTGCTTTTGTCAGCTTTAGGAGCTGTAGATCTCTAGGATTCGAACCTCATGATCTTCGATATATAGAATTTTACACCCCGCTTACCCCATCAAATGGATTTTCAGATTCCAGTAATAGTAGAAAACAAACGTATCGTTCGTATTGTTGTTGATGAAGGGGCTTCTACATGTATAATGTCGTTAAAATGTTGGAAATCACTTGGTTCTCCGACTATTAACAAATAGCCAACTGTTCTCAACGATTTTGATGGAAGAGGTTTTTAGCCATATGGTATTTTACAAGATCTACCAATAGAGGTCGAAGGCAAAATGGTTAATCTAGATGTGGAGGTGGTTGATGCCCCTCTAGATTACAACCTTCTCCTGGGTCATAGTTGGTCTTACGCCATGACTGCTGTTGTATCATCGATCTTTCACCTCATCATTTTTCCTCATAAAGGAAAGTTCGTTAATATAGATCAGCTCTCATATTATTCATCCGACCCAACCTCTACTGATAGCATCCAACATATCGGAAAATCGACTATCCCTTATAAGGATGTTGGAATAGGTTTAATTAAAGATTCAGCTTTACTGGGAACTTTTTCCCTGCCTCCTCCCAACGTACAAACTCCTATTGCTAATATCAAGATGATTACATCAACTACTATTTCCTTTGATGATCCTTGGATAGTACCTTCATAATCAGAATTGGATTCTTTTGATGGCTCAATTCCTTTGAGTCCTTTTGAGTTATCATATCAGCATGTAAAGTAATTTTCTGATACTCCTTCAACCGACTCTGATCTAGTGAATGTGATCAATCACGAGTCATTTTCAATATCGAGTTTAGCTTCGACAACAATTCCAGATCCTGCTCAACAAGTATTCAATACTGATGAACATATTTGTGAATTCTTCTCAGTAGATGAGTTACCATGGGAATATCTTCATCATAGGTCTTCGTTTTCACCTGATCTCGATCATTTTGAGAATGATTTTTCCTCTATTTTTACCACTGATTACGTCAAAGAACCTCAGAATATTCTTTCACATTCCGATTCTGAATTAAATTTAGAAAATATTTCTACGATGGTTCCTCTTGAAATTTCAGCAAAACCTGGAATTGTTGAAAACATTCACATAGGTGCTTCTTGTATGCCTGAAGAAATTCAAACATATAAAGCCTTGTTTCGGGAATTCCGCGACATTTTTGCCTAGTCTTATGAAGAAATGCCAGGAATCGATCTGTCGAATGTTGTTCATGAAATTAAGACATACCCAGATACTAAACCCATTAGACAGAAATTACGTCAGATTCATCCGTGAAAAGCTACTTCTATCAAAGCAGAAGTTGAAAAATTACTTCGTGCAGGTTTTATTTATCCAATCCCGTTAACGGACTGGGTATCTAATATTTTTCCGGTCTATAAAAAATAAGGAACAATAAGAGTATGTATCAATTATAGGGATATAAATCAAGCTTGTCCAAAAGACAATTATCCTACCCCTTACATCGATCAAATTATTGACGATTGTGCTGGAAGTGAAATGTTCTCGTTCATGGATGGATTTTCTAGCTACAATAAATCAACATACTCCCTACAAAGCAACCTAAAACAACTTTCATTTGTCCATGGGGGAATTTTGCTTATCACAAATTACCTGTTGGCCTTAAGAATGCTGGCACCATTTTTCAAAGGGCCATGTCTTATGCATTTCACGACATTAAACACATTGTGCAGCCCTACCTCGATGATTTTCCTGCTCATTCTTCACGCAGAGAAGATCATATTACTCATTTACAAGCCATTTTTATATGATGTAGACACTATAAGATTCGTTTGAATCCTCACAAATGTGTTTTCTGCATAGAATCCGGACGATTATTGGGATTTATTGTCTCAAAGGTAGGCATTCATGTCGACCCATCTAAGGTTGAGGAAATCATCAATTTACCTCCTCCTTCTACTCTTCGCCAACTCCAAAGTTTGCAAGGGAAAGCAAACTTTTTACGTAGATTCATTCCTAACTATGCCGATTTAACGAAAGGTTTCACTAGGTTGTTGAAATAGAATATAACTTTCTTTTGGGACGCAGTCACTGATAGATATTTTGATGCTTTGAAAAACACAATGACCGATGCACAGTTACTGCATCCTCCCAACTACAACCAAGATTACTTTTTGTACCTCGCTGCTTCCGATTCCACGATAGGGATGGTTTTAGTTCAGAAAGATGAATTCCATGGTGAACATGTGATTTACTATCTTAGTAGAAATTTGCATCCAACTGAGATCAAATATTCACATGTGGAGAAATTGGCCTTGGCAGTTGTTCAAGCTATCCAATGTTTTTGTCACTACATACTTTTATGCAAAACGACAGTGATCTCTAATTGTAACCCTATGATGTACATCTTGACCAAACAATTGCTAGGAGGCAAATACTCTAAATGGATTTTTATCCTGCAGGAGTTTGATTTGGAATTTGGAAAATCCAAATCCAAGAAATAATTGATATTTGTTGAACTTATGTGTGATTTCCCACGTACTGATACAGAAAATATGGTGGAACAACCAATCGCAGATGAATCCTTGTTTCTTATTAGTACCATTCATCCTTGGTATGGAGATATTATTTTTTATCTTCAGACCCATTCTTTTCGGCCTGAGCTTTCATGGTTGCAATGACGAAAAATTCATTTCCAGTCTCAACAATATCATACTGTTGGCAACACACTATATCGTCATGGTGCGGACTCAGTTTTTTGATGTTATCTAACTCATGACGAAGCCGAAAAGGTTTTAAATTACTGTCACTCTGGAACATGTGGCGGTCATATGTCTAGGTATGCCACAGCCCAAAAGATATTGCGCGTGGGTTATTTCTAGCTATCCTTGTTTAAATATTGTATTTACGCTGTCCGAAAATGTCATAATTGTCAAATCTTCGATCGAAAAATGCATGCACCACCTGCTCCTCTTCACCCTATAATTTCTGTCAGTCCTTTTGCAAAATGGGGCATTGATTTCATTACATGTAACCCTGACTCAGCCGAGGGGCGTGGGTATATTATTCTAGCAATAGATTATTTTACCGAATGGGCCGAGGCGATGCATACATTTGCGGTAAATGGAAAAGCTATAGCTAATTTTATATTCAATCATGTGATTTCTTGTTTCGGTGTACCCCAAGTGATAATTACTGATCACGAGAGCCATTTTTGGAATATCATGATGACTGAGTTAACAGACAAACTTGGCCTGCGCCATGACAGTTCTACACCATATTATCTGCAGGCCAATGGTTTAGTTGAGGCGATTAATAATTTTTAAGTCACCATGATCAAAAGAATCATTGGCATTCATAAGTCGAATTGGCATACCATGCTATTGTTAGCACTTTGGGCATATCGAACCTCAGCAAACCATCGACAGGTTTTACCCCTTTTCAACTAGTTTATGGTTTAGAAGCAGTATTGCTCATTGAATGCGAGACACCATCACTCCAACTAGCCATAGAGTTACTACCATACACTTCTGAAGAGGAGAAATGTTTTTTATACTTGGCTCAATTAGATGAGAATCGGCGCACCGCTGCATTAGCCACTGAGAGTCATGCGAAAAGAATGAAAGCTTAGTATGATAGAAGTGTTACCCCTCGTAATTTTTCAGAAGGAGACCTAGTTTTGATTTACGATCAAGCCAATGATAAACTAAGGGCTGGGAAATTTTAACCCATGTGGCATGGTACTTATATTGTCAAGTGACAGCTTGCAAAAGGGGCCTGTGAATTGATTGATTTTGGCAGGGTCTCTTTAGGTAAACCCAAAAATGGACTTTATCTAAAGAGATATTATGCTTGATTTTGTGTGGAGATATTCTCTGTATATTATTTAATTTTTAGCTGGTGTGCTATATATTAGAAACGTGTGCCTATCTTAAGTGTGCTCTTACTATTATTCCTGCTTATCTGGATACTTTTGATATCGCAGATGTCGATGTCCTTACAAACATATATTGGTTTTGCTAATGGCGCTTGTCATAGTACACAGAACATCTCTTCCACAGTTTGGGTTATTTACTCACCCATTGACGAGTTAGTATTGATGCATGGGGTGAGTCTCGGTTAAACAATGAACAATATTTCTGAATATAGTGCAGTTATTGAATTAGTATTGGAATCCATTTCATTTGGAATTTGGAGTTTGATCGTTAGGTTAGATTCCGAATTCGTTCTATTACAATTAAACCAATTAGAAATTTAGTATTATTAATATTGTTTTTAAGGGTTCGTCTCTTGGAACGAGATTTCGATTATATTGAGTATCAACAAATTCCAAGAAATTTAAATATGTTAGCAGATGCAATTTCTTCTAATGTTATAAATAGACATTTACGAAAACGAAGTAATAAATCAACATTCCATAACATGATTGAACAGGTAACTGGAAATAATAGTATATCATAGTATAGATGTAGTGTTCAAAAAATAGTACATTGTCTTCGATCATAGGCTTAAAACGCCTTATGATCAAAAAAATTGATATAAAAACTGAGTCTACAAGTCAATCATCCACTATCCATGGTGATGATCATGATAATACACTACTACTCATGCCACCCTAGTAAAAAATCTCCTGAATGGTCCAGTAACACCAATAACATATCTCTGTAGACGGAGTGGGATATCATCTATGGTGGTCTCATGAATATCCATAGTGATTCAATCCAAATGGTGCTCTAAATCAGTCAGGATCTCTGTAGTCTGATCTTTTGGGGGTGGTGGTGCTGCTACTGCAAGAGGCAAAGGGGCAGAGAATGGCTGGTCGAATCAGACCCACATCTGCATTTGAATTTTTTCTTATTAGTTTTGGATGATTTAAAAACAAAATAAAAATTAAAAATTAGAACATGTCAAAAGAGATTGTTTACCTGACTCATCCAGTTAAGCTCCTGGAGGAAGGGGCATATCCCGGTCGCTGTGAAAATCCATGTCAGGATAAGGAAAATCCTCTATCACAAAAATTTGGTGTTCCAGCCAACGAAAATAAGTCAAGGTAAATCGAAAAATCTCCCCACCCCTCACTATCGTGGGCCATCAAAGCAACCCAACAAACGATCCAAGGCTCTCGAGGTCGACCAAAATCAATAGGAATGTGTTGCAGGGCTAACATAGGGATCCTCTCTAGAGCAAAGGTGACGATGATGGACTCATATCCGAAGTTGTTTAACCTTCCATTCTTTGCTCTGGTAAGTTGGCCTTTCTCATTTGCCAGCACTGCCTCACACCAGTTGAATATGGTGCCTCAGAAACAATCTACTGCGATGTGCATCTGAGACCTAGTGGCTACATGCAAAGCTGCACTTCCGCACAACTTGAAAACAGTAAAAGAAATCACTTTTAGCTCGGGATGGATGATATTTTTAATGTCAATCCATTTGTCTCTGGGATTGGCTTCATCATTACAGAACTGTAATTGGAGGCTATAAACAGACTGGCCACCTGTCTTAGCTCCAAATATAGATAGTGGTTTGCCTCTCCTAGACAAACCAGTCAAGAAATATATATCTTCCAGCTCAATCTCGAGCCAGTGACCTGCGATCACGAAACACTGGTCCTGAACATCCCATTTACTTACCAACCAAGTAAGAAGGTCCACTTGAGCTCTCATGCCACTGATAGCCCAAAATTTGAAAACCCCGCATGCTCTTAAAACTTGCAAAGTAGGTTGATGAATCATTGTTGCTTCATCTACCTCCTCATGTTCCCGTTCTCACCAAATGAGCATTGTAGATATCCTACAATCAATAAAATGAAGTGTTAAAATCATTTTGAAGCAAACAATTTGGGTAATTTAGGAAGAAAATGTGTTTTTAAATTCATTACGGTGCCTCCGCACTTTACGCTCAGATACAGTGAATAGCTTCTCACGGGCTCTGTGTTAAAAGTGCGGGGCCCTGATATTTTCCTTTGTGAGAAAATGTCGAGGTCCGCAGGTACCCAATGTCTTACTTGTGGACCCTCGTGGGCGAATTTTTCAACCTATTTTCCTCCCAAAAATAAAATTTTGACCCTAATTTAAATAATTGAATGAAGGAAAAGGAAGGTTAAGAGCTTGTGGATTACCTGAAGAAAAAGGTTTTCAATTCCGACGGTCAGTTTTCCTAGAATCTTCTCTGAAGCGTTTTTTAGCAAAAGCTCTAAAAATTTCACTCCAAACTCAAATAGTAAAAATGAACTTGAAAGACTCCTTTTTATAAGGTTTTTCGAATAAGTGAATTTAAAATTTGCTTATTTTTTACTTTAAAAAGATGGTTTTTTGAAAAATTATTCTTATTGAAACAGGTATGTATAATGTTTTGAGTTTTCGTGTAGAATACCAGATTTGTTAGGTGAAATGATCATTTTTGATGAAAAGTAAACTTTTATCACTTTTTCGAGCTCTCTAAAATTTACGAGAAAGAGAAACCATAGAGTCCTCTTTTAAAGCCCTTTTCAGACTCTAAAAATGAAAATATTGTCGAGTACTTGACTATTTGAACTTGTTAAAATAAATGAACGGACGTCATTTCAGTATAAGTTTACCCCCTTTCCAGACTGAAATGGACTATTTACGAAAAAGGTATACGTTGACTAGTCATGGTCAATAGAGTTCTCTCTCGCATTATTTATCCTTTTTCGGGCCTGAGAGACTAAATTTATGAAAAAATACACCCATGGAGTTTTCTTAAGTTTTTTCTTCTGACTCCCTAAAAATTAAAAACACCGAGTTTCTCCTATACTGGAGTCGTTAAAATTTAACAGTAAAGGACCTGTCGATTACAAACAGGAACAGACCACTCCTTCTTAGGGTTTGATTTTAGACTAAGTTGGACTCATCCGAAGGATGAGCTTATAAACAGGCAAATTTTATCCTCCTCAAACCTGTCAAAAATAAAGAGGTACTTGCCAGAAATGGTGGGGGAAAAGAGATAAAAACATATTCGTTTATTACACTTTGATTTGTTAAAAGCATTACACCACTCTTGAACACGACACTTTTTGTCACACTTCCACCTGGGTTCGGAAATCCTTTGCCTATAAATTAATCAAACCACATTGAAGGTCTTCAGCTAGTTTATGGGTATTAGCTTAGGGAAACTATCACCAAACCATCTGCAGTTCCCTTATGTGTTCAACAGGTCATTCAAATAAACCATTCATCTGCAAACATTTGTCTCCATTCGCGTTGACCATCCCTGAGTCAGTCCTTGCAAAACTTTCTTCAAAACTTGATCTATGGTTTCGTGTCATGAGCTTCCTTATGATGGATCACTTTCTATCGATGACAGCTCATTATCTAGGAAGTTGATCTAGAATCCATCAGTACCTTAGAATCTGCATGCCTTAATGGCAGGTTTCTCACCTTCGACGATAGGTTGCATCATTGACCTTCAATCGAACGATTCCATGAAATTTTTGACCTCATATCACTTATTCACATTTCATGGACTTTACTGAGTACTTTGAGAGCCATTTTCATTATTGGTGGTTTTTATCACACTTGTTAACAGTTCACATCATTGACTGGTAATCAAGTGGTTTCTACCATGTTCAACTTAAACACATTTAATCAGATGGATAGAATCGTATTAGTTTGGGAAGAAAAAATCAATACCCTAGATATATTTTCCACCATCCAGGCTATGAGGAGTTTTATTATTCATTATGCAGTAGAATATTCATTACAGATGGTTGCGCCCATGTCGTGTCTACACTACTGATGTAATATTAAAATCATTTTTTTTATCAGAACAAGTTTAGTTAGTTTTGATCTGAGTATGGGAATTCCTACCTCAGCGATGATATATATGTGTGTGTGTGTGTTGCATTGAATGTTTTTACAGGGTTCCGACTAGGGTGTCCATAGGTTGATCTTTGAAATGATAAAGCACATCACTCTTCCAATATTCTCAGAATTCGCACTTTAGGGGGAAATTTGTTACAACGAAGTTTGTCACCATGAAATTTTAGTCTCCCTTAGAAGTCTACAATATCAAATTTCCTACAGTCAAGCCTTGAAATTAAGAGAAAATCTCATAAAAGTCTTAAAAACTTTGGTACCACACTTTCTCTTAGTTTTTCCTGCAGTGCTGCACCTTTTGGCTATAAATCCTGTGGAGCCAAATGCTCTGTTTATTAATTAAGGGTGCAGACCCCTGTAAAAGATTAAAAAGGCACAAGTAAAATCTAGAAGCTCAGTTTGAGTCATTTTTGGAAGCTTCTAGAAACATTCCTGCAGTGGAAAGTCCTCTCTTTTCAGGTTCATGTATCCCATCCATTAAGGAGCTAACCCCTTGATGTAAGGAACTAATATCTTTCAAGAAGGATTCTATCCCTTCTTGTATGGAGTTGTAACTTCCCCTCTTTCACTATAAAAAGAGGCATAGGGCAGCCTCAAAGGGTTACAATTGATGAGTTGAAGTTTTAGTATTGTTGGAGGTGAAGTGATGTTGAAACTTAGACCCTTTTAGTTGATATTTCATGTGGGAAATATTACATACCTGTATGTATCTCGGTTGGAAGAGCACAAGGCTGGTCAGAGTAAAGGAAAAGCCTGTTCTGGACCCCAGAAAGGCCTGTATGACATCAAGGCAGACACGGTTGTAAGGCTCTTCTTATTTAAGTTAATACAGATGAGTCTGTTTTTCTCAATAATCAGTCAATTGATTTGCTTATTTTATGGATTCCTTGATCACCATAATAGATATGATTTATGAATATATTCTATGCAGGTTCTATCTGATGTTTCCTTGTTTGTGATTACAGATCTTCAAAGGAAACTCTTTCGGGCGACTGAAGGACTACTACTACAAACAAGCGTTGGATCAAAGGTAGGATCATTAAGCCTTTATAGCATTTAATTATGAATCGCAATATATATGGAGAAAATTAGTTTTATTTGTTCGTTTGTTGCTAGCTATCCGTAGGACACTTGGGAGGTCTGTATTTTTCACAAGAACGACTTATCCTTCCAACAGAAACCTTAACCAGAAACCAATTACTTGGGAACCTAACAGCATATGAGATGAGACTTCCTAAAGGGAATTCAAACACGAGGGAGGATTCCTTTAAGGCAAGCAAGTTAATAGAATAAAAGGAAGGTACATGCTCATGCTCTGATGAAGAAGAAGCCAAATTTATTAGAAGATTGGTTAGAGGAACAGGTAAGTACAAAGGTAAACCTCCATCTAAGTTCTTTAATTGTGGAAGAGTGGGGCACTATGTTTCAAAATGTCCTCATAAGAAAATAGAGAATGAGCCAAAAGAAAAAGAGAAAAATAAATTTTAGCAATAGGCAGAAAGAGAACAGATTTAATATAAGAACATTCTATGCTTAGTAAGACAATAGTGCATTTGAGAGCTCAGATGATTTCCCCTATGAAGAAGGAACATCGGAATTCGTTTTGATGGCCAAGGAAGAGAGTGAGAAATATCTCCTAGAATTTGAAGAAGAAGGTGAGGTAGATATTGAGGGGGAGCTAGTGAGTGTTATAAAGGAAATAGTTAGACTTAAGCTCAAGAATAGAAAACATAAGGCAAGCCTTGTGAAACATGTAAAGGAAGAACCAACTCTGAAGATTTTATCAAGTTGAAAATTGAACTAGAATAATCAAGGAAAGTAGAAGGCATTCTACTGTAGCAAATAAGAGAGAAAAGTCAGGAATGCGGAAGATTGGAAGAAGAGGCGGTGAGTCTAATGAATAAACTGGAAAAATCTTAAACTAATTTAACAGTGAACATTCAGCAGTTAAAAGGTGTTGAAGAGTTGGACCGGATATTAAATGCACAAATATATCCTCTTGTAGATACTGGGATAGGATATGAAGGAGAGTCCAGCAAGTCGAAGGCATAGGGTAATAAAGCTATTACATTTGTGAAAGTTGTCCTAAAAGAAAATGGTAACTCGCATCCATCTCAGAACAAAAATGTGGGAAACTCTCCAAATCCTCATCAATTACAACAAAAACCCACCACAAGGAAATCCCTAGAAATAAGAGGAGTGAACAACCAAACAACATTTTAGCTCAGATCAAATGGCTTCCAAAGACATAATTTTCATATGACCAGATGGCTATATCCCCAAAAATCTTTATCTGCCAAAGACAGATACTACTTCCATGGGTATTGTTTTTGTTGTAAAATGTTTTGTCATAAAGCCAATGAGTGCAGAGCGTATATACAG
Source organism: Pinus albicaulis (assembly GCA_034641835.2). NCBI lineage: Eukaryota > Viridiplantae > Streptophyta > Pinopsida > Pinales > Pinaceae > Pinus > Pinus albicaulis. Next base: position 949,797,971 of record CM076579.1, read on the forward strand.
AGACAGAGGTATGGAAACTCAAAGGGAATTAAGAACAATGGTGGATTCACTCGTTTACATAGTCCTTTCAGAAATACAATCAAATTTTTTTGCTACCATAAAAATGGACACAAGTCTCACGAATGTCTTCACAAAGACTGTGATCCATCTCCTTAGGAACTTTACCAAACAAATAGTTTCATGCAAGGGAAAAGGAAGATAAATAATTGTGATCTAGTTCTAATTGCTCAAGATCAAAATAGTCAATGGTATGTGGACAATGGGTGCTCAAAACATATGATTAGAGAACGAAGCAAGTTTGTAACTTTTAATGAAAAGAAATATGGGAATGTAACATTGAGAAATGATAGAGCAGGTAAAACAAACGGAAAAGGCATAGTTAGCCTGAATAATGGAAGAGGAGAGGCTCAAGATGCATTGTTTGTGGATGGTCTAAAATCAAATCTACTAAGTGTTAGTCAAATTTGTGATAAAGGCTATGAGGTCCTTTTCAGAGCCCAAGATTGTGAAGTAAGTTCAATCACCACAAGAAAGACCTTGATCAAATGTGTTGAAACAGAGAGTAATTTTTGTATAGTAGAAGAAGAGAAAGAACCATGCCACATCAAAAAAATTGAAGAAGCTTGGTTACGACATAGAATATTGGGACATCTAAATTTTGACCACATCATCAAACTGAGAAAAAAGAAAGTTGTAAGAGACTTGCCTACAATAAGGAAGTCACCAAATACCATATGTAAGTCCTACCAACTAGGAAAGAAAACTTGCACATCATTCAAATCTAAAGACCAACTATATACAAGTAAGTCTCTTCAGCTTCTACACATGGACCTGTATGGACCTTCAACAACAAATTCACTCGGTGGCGAATCATATTTCATGCTGATAAATTATGATTTTTCGAGATTAACGTGGGTGGCATTTATTAGAGCGAAGCGTTTGATAAATTTAAGATATTCAAGGCATTGGCAGAAAATTAAAGTGGATGTAAATTAAAATGCATCAGATCAGACAGAGAAGGTGAGTTCACAGACGATGATTTTGTAGACTTGTGCAATGAATGTGGAATAAAGTAATAGTTTACAGTTGCAGGTACACCTCAACAGAATGGAGTGGGAAACAAGAAAAACAGGTTGGTACAATAGATTTCCAGAGCCATGATGCAAGAAAGAAATATTCCCCAAACCTACTGGGCAGAAGCAGTACACATAGATGTTCATATTTTCAACAAATTTGATCTGAGACCAAATTGTGACAAGACTCCATATGAATTGTGGCATGCAAAACCAAAATCAATGAAGCACTTTAGGATATTTGGCAGAAAATGTTTCATAAATAATAATGATAAAAATTTGGGGAAGTATGATGCAAGAGGTGATGAAGGAATATTTTTGGGATATGCATCGAAGAGTAAGGGATATAGATGCTACAATAAAATACTGCATAAAATTGTGGAAAGAATTGATGTGAGATTCGATGAAGATCTACCAGACAGAACCAGAATCACAAACTATGTCAATCCTCCAGATGATCATGAAGATGAGAATCAAGAAAATAAAGAACATAGTAATACAACAGAATATAAAAAAATAAACTCAAAAGGAACATCGATACACACTTAGAAGAAGCATCCAGAAGATCAAATCATTGGACACAAGAGTGCAGGAGTCAAAACTAGAAGACAACTTGTTGAACAAACTAAGGAAGTGTATCTAGCCATGTTGTCATATATAGAACCAAAGAATTTCGATGAAGCCAACAAATAGAAAAATTGGATAAATGCTATGAACGAAGAATTAGACCAGATTGAGAAGAACAAAAATTGGGAGCTAATACCAAGACCTATTAGGAGAAATGTCAGTGGTAAAAAGTGGATATTCAAGAATTAGATGAATGAGCAAGGTCAGGTAATCAAAAATAAAAATAGACTTGTATGTAAGGGATACTCTCAAATAAAAGTATGTGACTATGATGAAATTTTTTCCCCTGTAGCAAGAATGGAAGCAACTAGAATGTTTCTGGATTTTTCATGATATCACGATTTCAATTTATATCAAATGGATGTGAAGTTTGCCTTCTTAAATTGTGATCTAGAGGAATAAGTATACATGGAACAAACTGAAGGATTTTCCTTAGCATATAAACATGACTATGTGTGCAGATTAAAGAAAGCCTTATATGGTCTCAAACAAGTAGCACATGCATGGTATTCTAGGCTGGACAAGTACTTTAAAAAAAAAAGGTTTCAAGAAGGGAGGAGTAGACATCAATCTGTATATAAAGGCTAATAAAAATGAACTCTTAATTGTAGTAGTATATGTAGATGACATCATGTTTGGTAGAAATAAGGATGAGTTAATAAAAGGATTTGTAGAAGAGGTGAAGTCATAATTTGAGATGTCTATGATTGTAGAGCTTACCTTCTACCTAGGACTTCAAATTCTATGAAAGAACAAAGGAATGTTAATTTCAAAAGAAAAATACTTAAGAGACATGTTAAAAAGATTCCAAATGGAAGACTGCAAACCTGTGTCAAATCCCATGATCACTGGATGCATGTTATGTGTTGATGATGGATCTATAGATGTAGATCAAAGAATTTACAGATCTATGATAGGAATTTTTCTATACCTAACAGCCTATAGACCATACATTATGTTGGTATTAGGACTTGTGGCAAGATATAAAGAAGAACAAAAAAAAAATCACTTTCTAGCAATCAAGAGGATATTTAGATACCTACAAGGAGCTGCACATTATGGCTTATGGTATCTAAAAGGAAAAGATTTCACATTGAGAGCATATATAGATGCAGATTGGGCCAAATCTCTTTATGAGAGGAAAATCACATGTGGGAGTGAATTCTATTTGGGAGAAAGTCTGGTAGCATGGTTAAGCAAGAAGAAAAAATCTGTCTCTCTATCTAGATCGTAAGTGGAATACATAACAATAACAATTTGTTGCACACAAGTGATGTGGATGAAAAAAAATATTCAAGACATGAAGGTAAGCATCACTGAACCTATTTCTATAAAATGTGACAATACAAGTGCAATAAGTATATCAAAAAATCCAGTACTTCATTTGAAAACCAAGCACATCCCAATAAAGTACCACTTCCTTACAGAACAAGTAGAAGAGAAAATAGTAAAGATGTAATATGTACCAATAGAGGAACAAACAATAGACATATTGACAAAAAATATTGTTGGAGAACCATTCGAATATCTAAGAGACAAAGTAGGGGTAGTGTCTATAGATGATACTCTCTGATATGAGAAAAAAAAATATTGATGAGAATGCACCAGCAAAGGTTGCAATATCAGGAACATAAACAGTGCAGTAGAAAATTTGTATCAGACAAGAAGCATCATTCTAGGGGGAGAGCGGGCCATAAAATTTGTCACAAAAGAGCTAGAGCTATGGAGTTGCTAAAGATCTATAGAGGATTATTACACTCTGCAAGTGTAATAATGAATCAAAATTTTCTTAAGAGGGATGAATAAGAGAAATGGTTATGATCATTATATCATTACATCATTCATCAATTGGTATTTGGAGCAAAAAACCTGCCTATCAGTAGAATACCAAGTTTTATTAGTGGAGCACTGGTATGGTACAGGCCCTCAAGGTCAGAGTATTATTGAAAAAGTACATCAAGTGATTATATCATCAGAAGTCTAGCACATCTCACCACTATCAAGCAGTAAGGGAAAAAAGTACAAAACATTCTATGGTGACATGCCTTCCATTCATGCAATCTCAATGAGTTTCAAAGTGTTCTCCCAACAACTCTTATACACTAGTCTAGAGCATCAAGGTATAAAGACAAAATGTAATCCTTTTCCATTGATGTCAAATGGGGAGTAAAATAAAGCAGAGGAAGAAAGTCACTTCTCAGAATGAACGGGGGAGGAAGTGTTGGAGGAATTTTTGCCATCAATGCCAAAGGGGGAGATTGTTGGAAATATTGTCATTAATGGAAAAGGAGCATAATGGATCAACACTAGAATTATCATTAAGGAAAGGGAGCAGAGAAGTAGCAGCAATAAGGCAAAGGAACAACATTATAAGTATATCCTAAAGTAGAGAGAAGTAGAAAAGAGGCATAGAGAAGCTTTAGCGTTATTACTAAGGCAAAGGAGCAGCAAAAGAGAAAAGGCAATCACAGAGAAAAGGAAGCAAATGCAACAAGCAAGGTCAAGTCGTGGATGTGGGTAGAGTCATGCACGAGTGGGTCGAGTCTTGTTATTTTAAGTTCAAGAAATATCAAAGATTCGGGCTATGGAATATGTTCAGATCAATGCAGCGGGTCATGAATTAGTCAGGAAGAGTCGGGCCCTAACCCTTTCTCTCATAGCGCTCATGGCTATCAATGAGTTTTATATTTATATGTAAAGACTTCGCAAGTTAATTAAGATGCGATGCGAAGTATATCGCACAACGCATGCGGTAAGGTTTAGCAATGATTGCAGGAAATGAAATTAGTAAAGTTTCGAAGCTATGGGGACATATGTTAATAACGTTGCAAAGCAATAAAGCACAGAATATGCCAAATGCGAAGTGCAGGCGATGACGTGGCAAGTTGATGTGGCAGTGACGTCGCAAGCTGACATGGCAAGTTGACATGGTAGCAACGTGGCAAGCTGATGTGGCAGAAACCCGATAGATCAAAGTAAATTTATAAATACATGGCAAGGTAACGTGGCAATGACATGGAAAGATGACTTGGCATGGTGACGTGGAGATGACGTGGACCTATTCCCCATATAGCACATCGAAATCGACGATTTTTATGTTTAGTTCTAAGTCATCGCAAGCTATATGTTTTAAGTTGAGATGCGAAGTATATCACATACTGCACATCATAGATCCAATAGGATAAGGGACACGATCTTTACTAAACTCTAAAGGTTGCGGCATGAAAAATGGAGTTCGTTGCGATTTGTGAAATCGCAAAATCACAAGTATTGCAAAGTCTGTAAATTGTTTAAGTTGCGAAGTACGATAAAGAGGCTAAGATGCGATGTAGTTTCAAAGGTGAAATCCAAAGGATTTCAAATATTTATGTAAATATTTTCTTGTCTTAAATCACATCGGAGGAGGAAAATGAGATTATAATGTGAAATCTATGGAACGCCGAAGTGTGAAGTGCTATTTGTGAAGCGGATGCGATGTAAATTAGAGGTAAATATTAATATATTTCAGGTCCAAGGTTTAATGTGTTTGTGTTGGTTTTATGAAGAAAGCCATGGAATTGGAGGTCGACTCAGGTAACAAAGGAAAAGTGTGAACATGAAAGAAAAGAATCGGGTAAAAAAGAAAAAGGTTGAACAGAGCAAGAAAAGGATCGGGTAAGTAAAAGGACCATGGAAAATTTTAGGGGCTAATATTCGCAGGTGGGCTAATTTTCCATGGCTTTTCCAAAAAAAAGATTCACCAATTTCCATTCTTTTATAAAAATGATTCACCCAAATTTTACATTATAAAATTATTTTACCTTAAAAATCGCCAACATTATATATACAATATATATAATATCATTATAAATTTGAATAATTTTACAAATACATCAATAAATATTTTATAGTTTGCATTTTAGGGGCTAGTGAGATTCACCAATTTTTTAAACATCAAAATAATTTTCCATACTTAAAATTTTCCCTGAAAAGGACCCGATCTCGTGCAAATCAGTGTTGTACGCGGTTGCGGTAGTGGGTTAAAAGGAAAGGTTAAACGTAAGAGGAAAGGTTCTGGGCAACTGACCTGACACTCGTGCAGAGGTGTTATGTGTCTATGGCCATTTGATAACAAAGTCTGAATGTGGACAGAAGGGGACTCGGGTAAGTAACCTGACACAGAGAAAAGGAGAAGAGAAAAGCATAGAACACTTATAGTAGGATATGCAATTGGCAGAGGTGGTGTAAAATGTAAAGTGATGTGTCAAGCCAGGCTAGGAAAGTAATGCTACAACAAAGTTTGAAATAAAACAATAGGTAAAGAAGACAAAGGGACAACAGCCAGAGAAGTCAAAATGAACAGAAAAGACAGAAGCTGAAAGGGTTGAATTGAAATATTGTTGTAACTGTAATTTTAAATCCATTAATTATTTATATTTTTTGTGATGCAAAGGCAAGTATCCAATGCAAAAAAAAATCTAATTTAATACTGAAACAATTGTATATATTTTTTTAGCATCCTGAATATGCTAAGTGAGGAAATGAGTGGGTGGAAGGCAAAGAGTCATGCCTGTTTACTTTATATTCCCATATAGAATGCAAGTAGCCATGAAGTGATCTCTATAAATAATGTTATTGTAATGAGCATAGAGAGGTTAGAGAGTGGAATAATGAGAGAGAGAAGAATGATATTGTTGTGAAACCATCTCCAAAAATAGAAGAAAATAGATATCAATGCCTTAGAAATAAGCCACTTCGAGGGGGCAACCTCCAATACATTACATGAATGAACAATTATTGGATGATACAAATTACAAAACCTCCTTTATATATATAGGAGTCCATGGGGCCATAATGTAATCTTAGTGGGGCCACAATGTAATCCTAGCTAACCTAACAATAATAATTTAAGGGCACAATAATAACAATATGGGGGTTACAGGGGTACAATAATAACAATAAGAGGGTTACACTAACAACAATAAGGGACTGTACTAGTAATATAGGGACCTAACATGCCCCTCTCCTTCAAAAAAGTGTTTCACTCAATGCTTGAGTAGCTATGGGTGCTTCTATATAAAATTTTCATCCTCCCATGTAGAATCTTCAGTGGGTAAGTTCTTCCACTTGATGAGATACTCTGAAATTGATCGATTTCATAGTTGTTGAGTTCTTGTTTCCATGACTGCTTCAGGTTCCAATATGAGTTTTCCTTCCTCATCAAGTTCTGGCAATATTGTTTGAACTGGAATATTTTCACCTATAACCTTCTTTAAGCATGAAACATGGAAAACTGGATGCACTCGTGAAGAAGTAGGAAGCTCCAATTTGTATGCCATAGTACCAATATTTTGAAACACCTTGTAAGGACCATAGAACTTTGGCGATAATTTATTATCCTTCTTAGCTTGCTTTAGGGACATTTTTTTGTATGGTTGTAGCCATAAAAATACCTAGTCTCCTACATCAAATCTTCTCTCGCTGCGATGTTGATTTGCCTGTTGTTTCATACGATTTTGTGCCAAATTTAGGCTATCCTTTAAGAGCTCGAGAAGATCCTTTTGATGCTTGATGTGATTTTCCACTGCTTGAACCTTCAAATTTTCTCTTAAATATGATGTGATGGATGGTTGATGATATCCATAAAGTGCCATAAATGGGTTCATTTTTGCTGCAGTATGGAATGAAGTGTTATACCACCATTCAACGAGAGGTAACCACTTGACCCGTTGTGTTTGTTTATCAGATACAAAACAACGAAGATATCCTTCCAAACATTTATTTACTATCTCAGTTTGACCATTGGATTGAGGATGATAACATGAGATATGAGCTAATTTATTACCCAAATAAGAAAATAACTCCATCCAAAAATTTCCAGTAAAAATGAGATCTCTGTCGCTCACAATAACCCTTGGGTTTCCATGTAGCTTTTGAATTGTGTCCATAAATGTAGTAGCAACTGTACTTGCTTTAAATGGATGAGATAATGCACAAAAGTGTGCATACTTGGAAAGTGTATGAACTACCACCATGATGAAACTCTTTTCTTCTGACTTAGGTAAACCTATGATAAAATCCATTAAAATATCCTCTCAACGTTGACCTGCAATGGATAAAGGTTGTAGAGGACCGAGGGTCTTAATTGTCTCAAATTTATTTTGTTGGAAAATCAAACATTCTACCACAAAATTTTGAATATTAGATTTAAGGCCATCCCAAAATAATTCTTTCTTCACCCTGTGGTAAGTTTTCGAAGCTCCTGAGTGTGCTCCTAAAGGAGAAGTGTGCAATTCCAAAAGAATATTTTGTTTTAGTTGGGAATTCCTACAAATATATAAGAGATATTTCTACCATAAGGAATCATTTTTCCAACTAAATGTATCAGATCTACTAGGATCTTGCTGCAACTTTCGAATGAGTGTCCACACTTCTTTGTCCTTCTTACATTAATCCCTTGCTTCGGTTATCCAATCTAGTTGGATAATAGAAATGGCACAAAGCAATGCTTCCAACTCTTCATTCTTTCTTGAGAGTGCATCTGCAACAACATTTAGCTTCCCTTTTTTGTATATTATTTGAAAGTCATAACCCAACATCTTTGTGACCAGCCTGTAACATTTTTACAATCATGCATTCAATTTTGCTCTTTTCGACATAGGGATATCTATAAGGCCTGATGTTTTGAGGAAAAATTCCTAGAATCAAATGAATATCATGATCATGATTGCAAATAGGTGGGATTCCTTTGGGAGTTTCACGAACCTTGGAATGATTATCCAATAATTTTTGGAGATCTGCAGAAACAGATGATTTTGATGTTGGAATTTCTAGTGAGCATAATTGTGTAATTATGCATCATTTTTATTTATTTAAAATATTTGTTATGACATTAGAGCTTATTATATTTCTTGACTTCCCTGCAATACCCCGTAATTCAATTTCCTTTCCTTCTGAGAAAAATTTCAAGAAGAGCTCTTGAAAATTAAAAACTACCGTCCCCAAAGATTGTAACCATTGTACTCCTAGTACAACATTAGCACCTCCCATAGGAATGGAAAGTATTGGACTATTCAATACATATTCCCCCATGGTTTGATTGATATTATGGCATTTTCCAAAGAAATTTATAGTTCCTCCATTTGCAACCATCACTTGAAATTCTGGTGCTAGGTATAGGAAATAATTCAATTCCTTGGCTACCTTACAATGAATAAAATTATGGGTAGTACCTAAATCAATCAACACTATTACCTTTTTCTTCTTGATATGTTCTTATATCTTGAGATTTGGAGGAGTGGTAATTCCTGCCAATGCATTACATGATATGGTAAGACTCATTTCTTCCTCTTCTAGGGTTGGTTCCTGGTGTATATCCTCTTCATGTTCATTTTCTTCTTCCTGTTCACAATCTATGTAAAATAATTTCTTCTCAACACACTTATGACCTTTAGTGTATTTTCTATCACAACAATAGTAAAGCCCTTTTGATCATTTTTCTTCCATTTTTTGTGGTGTCAACCTTGTAGGTTGTGGAAATATAGGAGTAGCAACACTTCCTTCTTTATAGAAGTGAGTGGTAGGCTTCCTTGTTGCCATAATTTTACATTCAATTTTTCTTTCCAACCTGAATGCATTCTCCAATGAATCAGGTTCCAAAACACGAACTTCATGTTGCATGTTATCCTTTAAATTATCTATAAAGAGATCAATCTTGTGTTCCTTTGGAATATCAGTTACCCTTATATTCAATTTTTGAAATTCCTCAATGTGCTCCCCCACTAAACCCTTTTGTTTGAGATTTATCAATTGTCTAAAGAAGGTGTCGCTCTTTGTATCCCCATAATGTGCTATCATTTCCTCCATAAAAAATGACCAAGTGACAATTATTTTACGTGAGACGAGCCATCGATACCATAAAAATGTATTTTGTTCTAAATTTAAAGTTTCAATTCGTACCTTTTGTGTGTTTTACACATTATTGAGATCAAAATATTTCTCCATCTGTAGTATCCTTTCCATCAAAATTCCTCATATCCATTTTTCGAATATGGTGGTTCTTCCCGCCAACATTAGAGTTTATGAAATCACGATTAACATTTATTTTTTTCTCATCATGAGTTTCCTCTACTGTCTTTTCACCATTAGGAAACATTTCTTGTATCAAAATTTTCAAACCTTCCATGTCCGCTTTTAGATCATTCTTCATGTTTTCCATTTTTTCATCAATCTTAGCTTCCATCATCCATCTTAGATTCTATTCCAGATTCCATGCCATCTATCTTAGCTTCCATGCCATTCTTAAAACCATCCATCTTAGATTCCACACCTTTATTCAAACCATCCATCTTAGTTTCCATGCCTTTCTTCAAAAATTCCACGTCATTTTTTGTTGCTCTTTGCGAGAGCAGAATTTGTTGCACTTGCTCTTGTAATTTCGATATGTCATGTTGCCATTCTTCGTCTTCATGAGTCATAGTAGAGCCTTATAAAGGATTAATGGGCGTTGAATTCTTTTAGGGGCCATTTTAGAATCCAATACTGATATCCATTCTACAATATACCCTTGGAATCAATTCAACTTGATTCTTCAAACAAGAGTTATGAAATTTGGGAAAAAACCAATACACACCTTTTACTTTTTTTTGAGGAGCTCTATATTGAAATTGAATTATCTATATAATTGAGGATCCTCAATATCTAAAATTCAGCCTTGTAGTGTCCCTCTAAATATTATTTCAAATGTCACATGTCTGACCTGATTTGGATTCCTCAAGGAAAATTTATGTCCAATCTCCCACAATGACCCAATTATGGACTAGTTCAGTAGAGCGAACTTGTACGACTTTCCACGTGTCACTATTTCCACATTTTCCTCTTAAATTGATAGATAGGAAACTACACTCTGTGTACTTGTGGTGAATTTTTACATCATTCCAATCTGATGCTCAGAGAGAGTGTTATGAATATTTTCCCATGATAACCTCTTTGAGATGAAATTCAGGAACTTGAAAAATACCTAACTTCCACGGATCATATCTCCAAAAATTTTATGCACCAAGATCTGAAATTTTTCGACGTTGTTCCTCTGGATTTTGGCTTCACTCTCTAAAAATTTCAGATTCTGAATCTTCGTATAAAATAAGTTATAGAGAAAAGGCCGCAATGAACTGTTTAGGTTAAATTCAGGAGCTTGCAAAAAGCCCTAGCTTCCATAGATAGTATCTCTAAAAATAATGGGAACCAAGCTCTGAATTTTTGAGACAATGTTCCTCAGGATTTCATCTTCACACTCTAAACATTTAAGCTTCTTAACCTTTGTAGAAAAATAGTTACAGAAAAAATGCCACGATGACCGGTTTGGAGTAGCAAAAACCCTAGAATCGAAAGCTCTGATACCAAATTTTGTGAAACCATCTCCAAAAATAGAAGAAAAGAGATATCAACACCTTAGAAATAAGCCACTTCAAGGGGGAAACCTCCAATACATACATGAATGAAAAATTCTTGGATTATACAAATTACAAAACCTCCTTTCTATATATAAGAGTCCATGGGGCCATAATGTAATCCTAGCCGACCTAAAAATAATAATTTAAGGGCACAATAATAACAATATGGGGGTTACAAGGGTAGAATAATAACAATAAGGGGTTTACACTAGATATCGGACCATACTAACTTAATATAGGGGCCTAACAAATATGCTGTGTATATCCAGAAATGATATGAAGTAGATTTAAAGGCTGGAAGGGAAACAGTGAAGAAGGAGTAAAACATAGCTAATATCCAGGTAAATCAGCATGTGATTTTATTGTAGTGTGAGGGAGTTGGTGCTTCCATACCAATTTGTAGCTTGATAGATGTCCAGTTGTAGCTGGTTGAGGTAGGAGCCTCCTATGGGTTCTAGCCTATAGAAAATATATGGGAGTTGGAGCTTCCTTGCAAGTTGTAGCTTGTAGAATTTGAGGTAGTAGCCTCCTTTAGGTTGGAGCCTACACAAAATCAGTGGTGACAGGGAGTTGGAGCTTTCCTTTGTATCACAACAATAATAATATTTGGTTTTCTCTCTTATGAGTTTCCACTTATATCTGTTGTCTATGTGCATGATGATTATGTGTTAATGTACTATATTTAATCTGCTTAACACTTGTTGCTCACATATTAAGTTTTTTGTTTAATTATATATTAAGTTGCTTATGAAATGGTGTAAATAAGTTTAAATAAAAAGTTCTAAAATTTCATGAATGTATTAAACTAATTTAGCCCCCCCTCCCTCTCAGTTTAACTAAAGGTTCATCAAGAACTTTTCATTAGCTTGGAGGAGAATGACCTGTAGATGCATATCAAAATGGGTGAAAACTGGTGGTAAAATGCTATCGGGATTGGTACAGTTGCCTTCTAGAGACAATAAGGTAAACCCTTTCACTTAAAATATGTAATACATGTACCAGGCTTGAGGAAAAATTTGGTATCAGTCGCAATGTTGGAGGATAGAGGCTATGATGTTGTTTTTAGTAAAGGAAAATATTTCTTGCAACATAAAACAACAAAAAAAGACAAGAAGATTGGGGTTCGTGTGAAGAATCTCTATAAACTTGATGTAGATGGTTGTGCATCATTGATGGGTAACGCAGAGAAAGTGGTGAGCCAGGATGAGGGTGAGTTATGGCACAGGAGATTGGGTCATCTAAACCACGAAGCCTTGAAGGTCATGCAATAGATTTCTATGGGTCTTCCCAAGGGTACTCTTACGCAGTCGAAACATGTAAGGGATGTACTATGGGGAAGTATGCAAAGGCCAGTTTTCAGAAGAAGGAGAACTGATATTCTGAAATCCTTGAGGGAGTTCACTGAGACATGTGTGGACCATTCTCTACTGCTTCGATAGAAAATCATAAGTACTATGTGATATTTTCCGATGAATTTTCTAGAAAATGTTGGATCTACTTCATACAGAAGAAATATCAGACGTTCTCAAAATTTCTTGAGTTCAAAGCACTAGTGGAGAAAGACACGGGGAAGCATGTGAAGGCTCTTAGGAATGAAAATGGTGGTGATTACATATCAAATGAATTCAATAACTTCTGCAGCAAAGAAGGAATTCTGAGAGAGTTAATTGTGCCTCATAACCCACAGCAGAATGGGGTCAAAGAAAGAAATAATAGAATGATTTTGGGCGCAACACGAGCGATGTTGCATGATTAGGGCCTACCATTGCATCTGTGGGTGGAGGCATGCAACACAGTGGTATTTGTACAAAACCATTGACCTCATCGGATACTTTGCATAGTACAGAAGAAGATGCTTTTACTCATAAGAAACTTGATGTTTCATATTTTAATATTTTTGGCTCATTTGTTTATGTGAATGTTAGCAAAGAAGCCAGGAAGAAGCTCGAACCAATAGCTGAGATTGGGATATTTTTGGGGTACATTAAAACTCCCCACAACTATTGGGTTTATTTTCCAAATAGCAAAATGACTATTGTGTGATGCGATATAAAATTTGATGAGGAGAAATCCATGATATTGTCCTAATGAGCTCCATCATTAGACATATTTGGATGGTCACCTTTTTTCCTTCTTAGATCTCGTTTTCTTGCATTTTTATTATTATTCGGTTTTATGATGCTATTAAACACTATTATCAATGAAACATGAACTATTACCTCAAAACGGGAACTCTAGCCCAAAAAGACTCAAAAACATGAAAAAATGCCCCAAAAACAAAAAGTGTGTATTCTAGAACACATTTGGTTTTTTCTCAAGGTCAAATTTCAACATTTTATAAAACTATGCTAAAAGCAAAATTATTTCTTAAAAAATGGATTGAAAAAAATACCCTCAAAACATAACGATTTGATGCTGGAATAACAAAAAAAAAAACAGTGTGTCACACTTTTGACACATTTTAACAATGGAATTAAAGACAACATATTAGGACATTGAAAAATCGTAAAATTCTAAATTTTTTGATAGATGATGTTAAATATAAAAAAATCGTGTCTGAAGGGCTTATCATTTCGAACAATTTTTATCCATGTTGTTAAAAATAAAATATCTTGACTTTAAACAACCCTAAAATTCTAATGATTTTCAACCATAACATAAGAGAAAATTTTGTGGCACATAAAAACCTTAATGACAATTTGAAAATATCAATTTTTTAAATCTTAAGTTTTCAAGATACTTGAAACATGAAATTATGGAGAAATTATATGACTTAAACAATTTTTAAAAATGAACAAGTAAATGAAAAATTTATTATTCCAATAGTAATTTTAATTTTAAATGAGAAAAATATATCTCTTTTCAAATCTTAGAATAAGAAAAATTTAAATCTAATTGCAACCAAACCTAAAAATCAAGCATTAAAACAAATTGTCCCATCTCAATGAGGCATATAATTTTTAAAAATTTTAAAAGTATGTTATACCAAATGGTTACAATACATAATCTAAAAATTCAACATTAATTTCCATTTTCTTTTCTACTTTTAATCAAAATATCAACATTGGTACATTTAATATAACATAAATTATTTTTGTAATTCATTGTTCCACTGTGGATATTCTAAAGAGATGAATTCTTCATAATTAAAACATATAATCCAACAAACATAGAAATGGCTCATAACTTCATGAAAAATCAAATGGAAGTCAAAATTTTGATTTCAAGTTACCATGCAAACATCAATTACATAAAAGTGTCTTAGACAATTATTCAAAATAAACCATAGTTTTTGGCACACCATCAGAACCTACATCTTCAGATGAATGACTCGATGCAAATGAAGATGATCCATGTTCTTCTCTTTCATCACCTAGTGATCCATCTGAATCAACATGCATGCCCACAATTTCAGATTTCAAATGCCTTGTAGATCTACGAATAGTTTTTGTAGAGTCCCATCTCAACAGTAATTGTTCTGGTAGAAATTTATTCAAAATATTTATTGTCTTCAACTGAAGAATTCCTCTCTTTGTAAAATTGAATTCATACACAATTGTCAACATCCTCCAATTTAATACATCTGTGCGGTGACGATTTATATTTGTTCCCTTTGTTTTTCTCTTTCTGCCAACTTTTTTTTCAACTACCATCTCTCGCTTGTACACATCATTGAAAGGGTGGGTACTTCTGGCATACCAATTTATATCAACAGCTATAATATCTTCATTTTCATTAATTACCTTTATAACCTTCGAAATCCGTAATGAATAGCCAAGTGGATCTTCGTCTGCTAGCATTGGTATCATGCAACCCTCCTTAACATCCTTCACAGAAACCCTGTAAATTTCTTCCATGTCTTCACGTTGTGCACGTGATCTTATAGAACCAATATAGATTTCTCTTTTCTTTACCTATGGAGAATTAATAATAGCCTGAGACTATTGTTGCTCAACAATGTGTGTTTCCTGATGTTCATTTGGGAGATTTTGTGGCAAAAAAGGGAGTCTTCAAAAGTGTATCCACATTTATTGATATTGAAATCATATCAGTTTGATTACTGAAAAAATACTCCCACTAAACCGAATCAACAACATCGAAGTAATCATATGTATCTCTAATACATCTTTTAATTTCCTCCAGACATTCAGAATAATTTATGTCTCTCTTATGCCTTCGTGCATTATGGAGTTTAGCAACTAACTGTAATAACAATATCTTTGATGAAAACATTGGACGCTCTAGAATGAACTTTAAAAATGCTAAACCTGATGATGGCCCCCATTCTGCAACAGTTGAATACTTCTTGCCCCATATAATTTTTATCCCATTAATTTTTTATTATATGAAATTGATGCTGGAAGCTAATGTCGTTAAGTTTTTCAATGCATTTCTCATCACCATGCGATCCCAAAATAAACTTTTGCATGTCAATAGTTTCTTCCAACACATGAAAAATAGGCTCTAGAATGTACGATTTCTTAATACATTCAATTAATGATGGCAGGCTCCCAACACCTTTCCTCCTCGATGTTACTGAAAAATGACTTAACATTTGATCAATATGATCATGAGTATGCCCAATAAGAAGGATACCAACATTTATCTTTTTAAAAATTCCCAATTCAACGAGCATGTTTAGATACCCAAAAAGAACTTGATTTTTGTTTTCACGACTTGTGTTGTCTAATTGTAAATACAAAAATTCAAGAAGAATACCAAACCAATGAGTAACCACATCATGGATTATAGTTATGGTCAGATTTGCATCACTGTGAATATTTGGAGTTGTGAAGAAAACTCTTGGAAACATCTTCTCATTAAATACCATACAACCAACCAAGTGAAACTGAATTAAATTTTCCTCGTGTAATTTTTTTGGTATGTGGAAAAAATTTGGAAGAAGTGTTTTCTTTTAGTCCATACCATGAATTATCAAACCTAGACAATTATTTGGATGATCATAACGCTTCTTTCAGTGTTTATACAACTTTTTCCTTTTAATTATTTGCTGATTGCAATGCTCTTGAAGTTCTTTAACAATAGAATATGTACATAAAATAAAAGAAACATATGAATAAATATATTTTCATAGTTGATAACTATCCAATTTTAAAACACAATGTTTTGAATGCATACCTGTTTCTGCCCCTTTACATTTAGCTATTTTTTCTTTAAGAGAAGCAGATGTGTTGCAAACCCCCATCGTTGTCTTCTTAGTAATACGAACATTGTTGAATTCATTTTTCCATAACCTTGAAACATAAGAATATGTAATAAAATTACCAACTCCTTCAAAAACTTCTGTATAATCTCTGTATAAGATGAATATTTCCCGTCTCGAGAAATTATCTAGAATATGTATTGTGTCTTTATTTTTCATACACTCTCGATGCTTTGAAAAGATGTCTTTCATCCATGTCTTAGTAGTATTTTCAAACAGCCCAACCTCCCATTTATAACGTACTTCTTAATAATATGTGGGATCCTTTTCTAGTTTTTCTTGGATTCTTGACAAACGACAATTACCAATTGAATGCAACATTTTGAAATCCTTTCTACAGAGCAATACATTCCGAATATGATAATCATAACCTGCTAGTGTAGATTGCATGCAACCCACTAAATATGAATTTTTCATGCTTTTATTCATTCACATATATCTTTTCCTTTTCTCCAAAATTTTTTTTAAATCCATATGTTTCAAGAAATCCCTTCGATAACAGTCACTTGAAATCAAATGAATGACATAACTTATTTTTGTGAGATATTTTGTCCTCACCCTTGTATAACTGGAGTGCTTTGGATTGATATGAAAAGGTATACTCCTACTCCTACTTATAATATTTTCTTGCAATGGCTTCATCATTCCATAATACTTTGTAGAAGCAGTTTCATCACCATTAGGAGGAGTATTATCCCCACTATCATCATTCTCAACATAGTTAAGAAATTCATCAACATCATTTCCTAGAAAATTTTCATTGCCATCATCACTTGAACAAAAAGTTTCACAAGAATCATCTGTGCCTTTGCAACCCTGACCCAGATGCAATTCTTCACCATCTTGATCCATGCTTTCAAATTCTTCCCTGGGAGTATTCAATTCTTCATCACCATGAGAGTATTTGAAACGATCACTTAGAGAAAATGCATTATTCAGCTATGTGCCTCTAAAATTATCATTTGCAGGAAACTCTTCATCCTCCCCTTCCTTAGTGGTCCTCTCATAATCCTTGGGATTAGGCCTAAGTGGAAGCTTTGAATTTGTATTCACTAGAACTTCTTCATCCCACCCCTCCCCTTCCTCACGGGTGCTCTCATAATCCTTAGGATTAGGAATAAGTGGATGCCTTGAATCTATATTTATTGGAAATTATTCAACCCCCCTTCATCCTTGGTGCTCTTATAATCATTATGATTAGGATGAAGTGAAAATTTTGACTCTAGAAATTCATCCCCCTCTTCATTAGTCATGTTGGCATATTCCTTAGGATTAGAAAGAAATGGATATTTTGACGCCGCAAATTATTCATTCCCCTCTTCATCAGTGGCATTGGCATAATCCTTAGGATTAGGACAAAGTCCATACTTTGACTCTCCAAATTCTTCATTCCCCTCTTCATCTTTGGTGCTCGCATAATGCTTAGGATTTGGACGAAGTGTATATTTTGACTCTGGAATTTTTTCATCCCCCTCTTCATCAGTGGTGCTCGCATAATCCTTAGGATTAGGATGGAGTGGATATTTTGATGCTGAAAATTTTTCATATCCCTCTTCATCAATGGTGCTGGCATAATCCTTAGGATTTGGACGAAGTGAATGTTTTGACTATGTAATTTTATCATTCCCCTCTTCATCAGTGATGCTGGCATAATCCTTACAATTAGGATGAAGTGGATATTTTGACTCTGGAATTTTTTCATCCCCCTCTTCATCAGTGGTGATGCCATACTCCTTAGGATTAGGAAAGAGTGGATATTTTGACACTACAAATTCTTCATTCCCCTCTTCATCAGTGGTGCTGGAATAATCCTTAGGATTAGGCGAAGTGTAATTTTTGACTCTGTAAATTCCTCATTCCCCTCTTCATCAGTGGTGCTGGAATAATCCTTAGGATTAGGATGAAGTGGATATTTTGACTCTGTAAATTCTTCATTCCCCTATTCATCTATGGTGCTCGCATAATCCTTAGGATTAGGAAGAAGTGGATATTATTCATCTCCCCCTTCATCAGTGGTGCCCTCATAATCCTTAGGATTAACACGAAGTGAAAATTTTGACTCTGGAAATTTTTCATCATGCCCTTCATCACTGTTGCTTTCATAATTATTAGGATTAAAAGTAAGTGGAATAACTGACTCGAGATTTAAAGAAAATTATTTTTGCTGTGCCTCATCAATTATGTTATCATCATCATTAAGATTACGACCAAGTCGATTTTTTGACTCTCTATTGATGGTGAACGAAATCCTGTTATATTCACCAATCTGAATAGAGTTGTTGCATGACGAAGATGTTGATGTTGTAGAAAGGAAAACTTCGCTATCAGAAGAACCCATGGCTTTCAACAAGAATACGTTGAATGATACAAATGCCTCTCCCAATTAAATTATATAGCTTAAAGACTGAAAATTTCACTCCAAATTTCCCCCAAAAAATTTTCACGAAAAAAATTCCCTCCAAAATTATCGTTTCAAATATTTAGTACAAAATATTCGTCAAAAATGTATTTAAAAACATTTTAATAAATTGTCCATGTTGAAATATTTTACCAATATTTCTATTCAAATTATCCACAAAATATTCCTATCATGCATGCCTTCCAAACTAAAATAATGTTGTTGTTTTAATGTTTTAACATTAAGTACATGTAAATATTTTAAATTTTAAATTTTAATCCCAAATTATATTTGAATGATTTAAAATTGAGTACATGTAAATATTAATTAAAATATTAACTATGATAACTATGTTATCGCCTAATTTGAACCTTAGGCTGAAGGAAGGCAAATTAGGGTAACCTTTAAACCACGCTCAGCCTTGTAGCTAGCCCTACAAGGTCAGGAGAGGGCTCTCTCTGTGAAAATATATTCAACAAAAATACAATTATGAACTGATATTAGGGTAGGTATAATAATGGGAAAAATATTTTAATAAAATGAATGAATTTTTAGGGATGTATGGAACATATGGGACAGTTTGAATCGGGGAATTAAATCATGGATACAGGTTATTTCATGGGGCAAGGTAGGTAGGAATTTTAGCAATTAAGTTTAAATAATGATGGAATGGAAAGAATGGTGAGGAGATGAAAAGGGCATAAGAGATGGATCCTTTTAAAACAGAAGAAAACACAGAATAATGAATGATTTCCCAAGGAAAAGCATTAAAAATGGATTCTAACTCTCTATCTTGAAAGCATTCGACCAGAAAGGTTTATGAATTAATGTTACACATAACAAATTCACATACGAACACAAAAGGAGAGAAAAAATGTTGAAACTCATACATCATGGATCCCACAAATCAGAGCTACATTTATTATTAATTCCTTGTCCAAAATTGTTACAATGGGGTGCAGAGCATCCTCCTTGATTTCCACACTATTCCCTTACTTATGATTTAGAGACTGATACAAATGCTTGAAATGATTACATTAAATATACCACAATGTGAGGGAGGTAGATCCATAAAAAGAGGAGCTGTTTGCTAGCTCAAGAACATGAAATCCGAATATGAAAAAGAGAACCAACAATCTGCCCCTGAAAATAAGGAACATCAATACATTTTGAGCCATCTGAAGATTTGGCTGTTACACTGGATGAAAGAAAAATAGGAAATCTGAAAAAAAAAAATTCCTATTTTACTGCTGCTGTAGAAGTCTCTATCCTATATTAGCTCTTGGACCTTTGACTATTTCTTATTATTACTCTCTTGAAGAAAAATCCTTTCTTGAAGAAACTGCCTTTGGAATAAATTAAAATGAAATTATGCCTTTTAGTGAAGGGAAAAACCCATTTTGAATGGAGGGAGTGAAGGGAAAGAAGGTGGGGTCCAAATCGTAATCACAATCAGAATCGGAGGGGAGGAAGGCGATGCAACATACTCTGGAGCGTTTGAGAATACATGTTGTGATAGTGTAATCGCAATCAGGGATCGGTGGGTTGGATATATTTGAAACGAGACATAAAAAATCGTGATGCGATTGGGCAATACAATGCAGGGGCGAGGGAAAACAGGTCCGATGGTGTAATAACAAAATCCCCTTTAAAAAAAAATTAAAGGGAAGCTTTTGCACTTTACACAGGGAAAAGATGATTTTTGTATGAAAGAGCGGAGGGCTTTTCAGGTGGGACCCAGGAGAAAAATCGCAATCGGAAGTCGGGAGGGGAGCGGAGTCAATTGTTTACACAATAGGATTTTCCCGATGCGATTGGGAACAAGAAATGAGGGGGAAGTCCTTTGTAAAATGAAGTAAAATAAAAATTAAGTTTTACAAAGGGAAAGGCCCTTTATTATGAATGGGCGGAGAAGGTTTAAAGGTGGGACCCATGAGTCAATCGGAATCGGAATCGGGAGAGGGAGCGGAGGCAAAGCATATGACGCAAAGGGATTTCGCCAATTGTGATGGAGCGATTGACTGTGGGCCATCGGATTAGAGGGGCCGATCAATAGCGGAGATGCGTCGAAGGTCAATTAGATCGGGGGAATTATGGGTGCAGGACGTTGCGGATTTGGGATGCGATTGTCTGTGGGCCGCCGGATCTTTAAGGAGATCGACGGTCCAGATGCAATCAGGGAGGGTCAATCGGGAGCACTCTAATCGCATCAGAGTTTCTACAAGGGGTAATGGGGGCGCACAATAAATATGGTGCGATTGCGATCGGAGGGGGGGGGTCTATAATGTAAAACTTTAAAATTTTATTATAAATTTTTAAGGTGTATGGAGGGGAAGTGGTTTAACTAAATCACATCGGATTTTTTCTTTTAAAATATTTTGCAATGTGATTTATGCAATCAAAAGGGGAAGAAAGGGGTTTTTATATACAAGAAAATATTAGACTTTAATAACATAAAGTTTAAGGGAAAGGTGGGAAAAGGGGAAGGGTTAGGTTATAGGGGACTTTATTCACTTAGGCATAAATTTCAATCCAGGAGTCAGTTTCGAGAGTATAATATACCATTGGAAATATCTTTTCGGGCTCTTTCTAATGGACATACTTAGAACATGATTCTGGACTAAAAATGTTGTGGTAAACTTCTCTGAAGGGTAGGGTGGTAGCTTTGTGGAGATAGCAGCTTCTGAAGTGTGAGTTATTACATATGATGACATAAAATTACATAAAGATGATAATTAAAAGTAAAGTATCATGTTTTCACCTCAAAACATGGTTTTGAGGTGAAAATTACATCAAACTGAATGAAAAATTTCTTTGAACTACCCAAGTGTTGTGACTTTGAGTTTATTGACTTCCTCATGACCTTGCTGATATTTATTGACACTTGACTCATTAGTTTGACCATGGCGAGATGCTAGAACCTAATGAGGCCCATCCTATGACCTACTAAAATAACTCACAGAATGAAAGTGACTCATGACTAAAGACCATAGAGAGGAGAACCAACAAGTTTCACATGATGGGAAACTGATGAAAGACCGCTACCATCAATGAATCCATGACCTAATGGAATGGTGAAAATTTGTGGTAGGGGACTCCTAATATGCAAATGAAAAAGAGAAATTTTGATCACTGATGGCAGTATAACTAGACTGACACTAACATTGGCTCCAATGGGGATGGTAGCTCCTTGGAGGTGCCAAGAACACCGTAGACCAAGTAGCCATATCCATTGGGCATGGAGTAAAAAAAAATACTGAAAATTGACACAATGCAGACTGACTCTGACTCAAGACTAAGACTTACAAATAAAATAAAACCAAACTATACACATATCATTTGAGTTTTATAGCCTTCAACTTGGGCCCCAAACTTCAATGACTGTGTACTTGAAATCTAACCAAAAATAACATGGTATATACAATGATGGTGACATAGTCTCTAATCCATTATCTTCAACAATGGTAGTGCTTCAAAATCCTACCATTCACTGCTCCTCCAGGGCAATCTTGGCCATCCATCTCTAAAAGAAAGAAAGCATTCTGCCCCCTGTATGCTGAAATCTTGTATGGTCCTTTCCATAGGTTGTCGAACTTACCATGCTTCCCTTTGTCCTCATTTCTTGCATCCCATCTCAACACCACATCATCCAACTGAAAATTTTCTGCTTTTTTCTTTCGGTCATAGATCTTCTTTATCTTCTCCTACAATTGAATAGGGTTCTGTGACACTTCCTCTCTTATTTGCTGAAGGTGGATCATCTGATTGATCCTTCGTTGATTGTCATCGTCTTCACTACCAACTTCTTGCAATAATATCATGACTGAAACTGTGAGTGATGTAGGAAAGACAACATCAGTACCATAAAAAAATTCAAAAGGTGACATACCTATGGATTTCTTGCTGGTAACTCTATCTGCCCACAATGCATTGACGAGCTTTCGATGCCAGTTTCTTTTGTTTGCCTCCAACATTTTCTTGATTATATTTATCAGATATTTGTTCAATGATTCTGCCAGGTCGTTGCCTTGTGGGTAGTACACTGTTGAATGGCCCAAGACAATATTGTATTTGTCGCAGAAATCCACCATATTCTTAGACTTGAATGTTGATGCATTATCTGTTATAATTTTGAGAGGGCAGCCAAAATGAGATAAAATATTTAACTCTAAAAATTGGATAATTACCGTATCTGTAGCCTGTCTTGATGGGACAGCCCCGATCCATTTAGTGAATTAATCTGTACCTATCAAGATCCATCGATGCTGTGCTGATGATGCTAGATGGATTTCTCCTATGACATCAAGTCCCCACTGCTGAAAGGGAGTGTTTACTGAAACCGGTTTCAAAGGAAGAGCAAGAAATTTATTTTTTCCTTGGAAAATTGGGCATTCATGAAAACTTGTCACTATTTTATACAAATATGAAAATAAAGTAGGTCAATAATATCCTATTCTCAACACTTTTTTAGCTGTAGTTTTCCAAAACAAATGACCACCACAATCACCTTTGTGAAATTCATCCATTACCTTCTGAGCTTCTTCTTTGACCAAAAAATTAAGCTGAATACCTCCTGGATCTTTCCAATAAAGAGCACTATTTAAAATACAGTATTTAGCAGATTTAAATTTTAGTGATCTACCTTTACTCTTAGGCATTCCTGGAGGTGGTGAAAGATATTGAAGAACATAAACAATATCTGAATACCATGAGGATTGTAGAAAAACATCTGAAACTGGAACAAGAAAACCTTCATCTTCATCTTCTGACATTACTGTTATGAGATTTATATCCAAAGCACACAGATTTGATTGGGCCATTAATTTTGTCAAGCCTTGGGCTCTAATCAACTTTTTGGGTTTGATCTCCAAATCATACTCCAAAATAGCCGCTATCCACTTACCTCTTCGACCTTCAAGATCAGTTTGCATCAACACATCCTGCACTGCTGCATTAGGAACATACGCTATTGTATGTGAATGCAGAATATAGATTCTAAAATCCTTCAATGCCTTTATAAGAGCCAATGCTTGTTTTTCAATAATATTATACCTCAAAGCAACATATCTAATATTCCTACTGAAAAAGGCTATTGGCTTTTCAATCTGATCTCGCTTTTGCATCAAAATAGCAGCCATAGTGTGCTCCGATGCAAATTAAAATATTATGAAGTCTTGAGTATAATCATGACTAATCAAGACTGGGGCATTCGACAAAGCAAAATTTACCAGATTAAATGACTTGATAGCTTCCTCACTCCATTTAATAGTGCTATCCTTCTTTAACATGTTAGTCATTTCTCTTATATGTTCAGCCAAATTGGGTATAAATCCGCGCAAGAAATTCATCTTACCATTGAATGCTTGAATCTCCTTTTTGTTCTGTGGAAGGTCTATGTGCTGAATTGCCTCCACTCTATATGGATCAATGCGGATACCATCTTTAGAGATGATATGCCCTAGCAGCTTGCCTTCATCCATGGCAAAGAGACTCTTCTTTGGATCGAGAGAAATCCCAAACTTTCTGCATCGCTGAAACAAAATCCTCAAGTGGTGCAAATTCTCATGATCAGAACCAGAAAACATTGTTAGATCATCCAAATAAACAACAAGAAAAACATCTTTTTCATTGGCAAAAGAAATTTCCATTTCTCGCTGGAAAGTGGCTCCAACGTTGTTCAATCCGAATGGTATTTTGGCATACTGGAAGGTTCCCCAGGGTGTTGTCAAGGTAGTTTTGTCTTGGTATTTGTCATGCACCAAGATCTGAATGTAGCCTGAGTAGCCACCGAGTAGTGACATCTTTGATGCTCTGACTACTTTTTGCAGAATATGGTCCATTTTTGGAATTGGATAATTATCCTTTAGGGATGCTTTATTCAGATTTTGAAAATATATGCAAAACCTTATCTTTCCTGTCTTCTTACGTATTGGAACCAAATTTGAAATCCAGTCAGAAAATATAATTGGAACAATGATACCAACTTTGTACAATCTACTTACCTCTTTTTTAATGGATGGCAGCAACTTCGGATTGATTCTTCTCAGCTTCTGTCTAAATGGCTTCTGATCCAGCTTGATGGGAATAGTATGCTGGATTATGTTATTATCATACACCTTCAAATCTAAATAATCCCATGCAAACACATCAAAAAATTCAGAAATAAATTTAACATACTGTTCCTTTACCTCAGGGGATAGTGCCTTCGATAGCTTCACAAGCTTGGGCTTGTCTGCTGTCCCAAGATTCACATCTTCGACTCCTTTCTTGGTAGGAACCAAGCTTGGGTTCTTAGCAACATCATCCTGATCGAAAAGTCCTCTAAAGGTATGAGACCTCTAGGAATTATGTTATCTTTCAGTTGCAATATGTCCATCCGATTTGCTTCCATTTCTTGATCATCAATCTCATACTCACCTTCTATGGCAGTATCCTTGAATTTTCCTTCACTCTGCAAGAAAGCATTGATCTCATTGTCATCCCAAAACACTTGCAAATATCTTAAATTTTCAGGAACAACAGGCCTATGTTTGACATAAATTTCAAACTTGTTGCTTAGTTCATCGAAGTTTTCAAATTGCTTGCAGTAGTGGCAAGAGAACCAGCAATAATGTTCTACATCTTGAGTAATGCTGTCAAAGTGTACTCAGGGAATGTCTTCAAGATATATAGGACTGCATTTCTATATGCCCTCAATCGTGGATGTTTTGCTTGGTACTCTCCTTTCACCTGTTTGATTATCAACTCTAAGTCTCCATAGACAGAAATCCTCTATGCTTTCAGCTTCTTAAAAATTTTCAAACCTGCAATCAAAGCTTCATACTCCGCTTCATTGTTAGAGGAGTCAAACGCCAACTTATAAGCACATACTCTAACATTACTAGGCACTTTTTTAGGCTAGAAAATAGGGCTCTCAATCCATATTCCAATACCAACACTGTCCTTACCAACAGCTACATCAAAGTCCATGCTCCAAAGGCCTTCTTCTTCTTCCAGATGCTAAAACCTTGCTTCTTTCTCCACTTTATCTTGACTGATTTCGACATCCTTCTACTGTTCACTATATTTTTGTTGCTGGTAGGCAAGATGCTTAGAAGTGCTTGATGTTTTATCTTTTTCCTTTTTGAGGACTGCCCTGAAATTTTCTGAGATCTGAGGTATCTCATCTACTTGTACCAACTGAACATTTTCATCATTAAAACCACCATCTGAATATAATAAAAAGAACTCTAAATCTGTGTGGACTACATTAATGGGATGATTAATTGGCTTCTCTTTGCTAGTGATCTATATTTCATTTTCTGAATCTCCCTATATAGTTTTCTCAACTGACCAAACACGGGAATGGTGGCATAAGAGAAGTCAAGCTACATAGTTCCTTTAAGTTTTGCACCCCAAGACCTGGATAGAAGCATTCCAAATCATGGTGGAACATCGGCAACAACTACATCCATCAAAACATTCTTGGCTGGTATTTGATCTAAATATACTACCAAGTCTTTGATAAGACCAATAAAATGGATCCTACCTGAGTCAAAGGAATAAAAATCATGATATTTACGGGTAATATCAAGTCCCAAATTCTCCATGATGGCTTTGGGCATCAAATTGTGTGAGGCTATGGAGTCCAACATAACATTATGTAAGATGAACTCATGTAATCTAAGGGTCAGGTAAAAGGGAGGAAATTAACTTTCTTCTGATTGATCTTCTGTGGCTAGACCAAATATGAGTTCCAGATAATCATATTTGACATTAACCATATCAGAAACAGAGTCTATTTGCAAAATTCTAGACACCTGATGTTTATAAGTGCTATTTTTCACCAACTTAGTCAAGGGCATGGACACTTTCAGCTTAGAAATTTTGATTTTCTAAATTAAAGGAAGGAACTTTTCGTACCTCTTTAATGGGAGGGTATTTCTTTTCTACTTGCTCCTTTGATGTGCTCTGCTGGATCTTTTCAATTGCAGTGTTAATTGTTGAAGATGTTTTGCTGGAGGAAGGATTGGCCGACTCTTTCCCTTTCTTCTGAGAATCGTTCTTTGATGCACCTTTAGTTAAACTGAAAAGGGGGGGGGGGGCACGAATCAGTTTAACACTTTCCTGAGCCTTTTAAAACTTTTCATTAAACTTATTTATACCTTCATTTCATATACAATTTAATATATGAGTAATCTTAGAATGTAAGCAACAAGCATTAATATAATATAACAATAGACTTAATATGAGAGCAGCAGGTATTAACGAGATGATATAATTCAGATCAACACATAAATATCATGCATAGAGACACCAGCTATGAGTGGAAACCCATAAAGGGAGAAAACCACATCTTATTATTATTGTGATGCAAAGGCAAGCTCCAACTCCTTCTAACCACAGTTTTTCAGCAGGCACCAACCTACAGGAGGCTCCAACCTCAATTCTTCAAGCTAAAACTTGCAAGGAAGCACCAACTCCCTTCAGTTTTCTGCAGGCACCAACCTACAGAAGGCTCCAAGCTCAGTCAGCTACAACTGAAAGCTATCAAGCTGCAACTTGATAGGGAAGCTCCAACTTCCTCAATTTATCAAACTGAATGTTTGCTGATTTACTCCAGATATCAGCTCTACTATGTATCTGCTCTTCTTCTCTTAATCTTCTCTGCTTTATTCTTCTATATTCTGCATTCTCTATATTTGCTCACTCTCTCTCTCCTCTTGATCTTATTAAATTGATATTATATATAGAAATTCTCATCTGACTATTTGTATTTCAGAAGGAATTTGGAGTGAACAGTCATGACTCTTTGGCTTTTGTCTTCTTATTCCTTTTTTCAACTCATTTTTAGAATTACTACAATATGTAAAAATTTCCATGCTACAGTGGGATTTTGTCTTTTCCTTAGGATACTTTCCTTTGCATCACAAAAAATAAAAATAATTACAACATTTACATTCACATTTTTAATTACCCATTTCAATTTCACTCAACTCCTTTTCTGGATTTTGGCTTTACTGGATTTGTCTTTTTCTGCTGCTTTTAAGAACCTATTCTGCATACACTTTGTTCACTGTCATCTACATATTCCCTGTTTTCTGTGCTTATTCACTTGTCCAACTCATTCTTGTACCTATTCCTGTTCACCGAAATTTCATCTCTGCATGCTCTCCTCTTCTTTTTCCTTTTCCATAATTGCATTCAAGTTTCTTGCCCAATCATTTCCCAAGTCCGAGCAATCTCACAATCTCTGCTTTGTTCTACACTGGCAGTTCCAATGCTTAAATCAGAAGTGTTAATAAATCAACCATATTCCCAGTACTTTTCAATATTTCACTTAACTGTGTGTAAATGCATCCCAAGCTTCATTTCCAATCATATTCCAACCCGGCAATCTCACTCTGCACTTATTCTACGCTGGCAAACTCAACTAAATAAGTCTGGTCATTTTTAATTTCTCAATTTAGAGAATTGAGATATTAATTCAACATTCCGCCATGGCTATAAAATCATACATATGAACTCATTCATATTTCTATCATTACAATTTTCGAACTTATTTTTGGCTCCCGGGTTATATATATAACTTTCGAACTTTATATTATGCCACCAATACGATTAACCTTGGTTAAACTCTTTTTAATATAACTCACCGAGCCTTATACTAATATTACAATACGTCAAATAACATTAATAAACCAAATTCATTATATATGACTCCACCCCGGGCCCACAATACAACCAAAAGACCAATCGAGTGCACACCGTACCTTTGTTAACCCACGCGTCCATCCGACGGTTGGTATTACGTTGCCCGATCCAACGTATATCGCTCGATCAACATGCAAAACCAATAATGCGCGATGGCACTCCGTACTCGGTTTATCCTCCGCACACCTTGGTTAAACTCCAGGCAAGTCCAACGCACGATCACTGTCCGATGGCCCTCTTCCAGATCAATGGCTCATGTCAATTTCGCTCCGCATCTTGGTACAAACATTAATGCGCGATGGCTCATGTTAAACGGTGGTTTTACTGTTCATCCAGGGACACACGTCGATCAATCAATGGAATCACTGCCAATTCGGGAATACCGCCTTCCATATAATAGTGGTGCGATGAATACCACCGTTCACTTTAAACCGTCGTTACTGTTCATTCAGCTCTTGGTTCCACTTCTCCCTATGCTCCAGGTTCCGGTCCTCCATGATTTCAATTATATATATATATATATATATATATATATATATCAAACTTTTCATCACATTTCAAATATATATATTCTTTGTTACAACTATGGTTCCGCTCCATTCTATTATATATATATATATATATATATATATTTTTTTTCGACTATGGTTCCGTTATACTCTGACGCAGAGTTCCACCATTCATAACCTTTGTGGCTATGTGTACAGTGCTCATCCCCACAGAGCCTATTCACGCTGGTTCATAGAGCTCATTACAATCTAGGTATGTACAATTTAAAACACCACATGGACCAGAAGTCAAGTTCTTCAACTAAATACAGAGCATTTGAATATAAAGTCCGAAAATTAATTTATATTATGTGTAACGCCCGACTGTATAAAATATTCTCAGAATTTATATATATATATATATATATACATATTCTTGGAATAACAACGGTTTCTCTACAATAACAGCTGTGGCTCTACCTCTGCCACTTCTATCACTCTGCCTTTCTCCTTTATATTCATTTCCTCTTTGCTGCCTCCATTGTCTGTCTTTGTCTCCTTGTAAATGTTCCTGTCTCTGCATCTGCTACCTCCTTTGCCATCAATGACAACATTTCCAACAGTCTCCCCCTTTGGTATTGATGGTAATACATTTTCTCTGTTTGCCTGCTCTTCCTCCTGTTGTTTGCTCTTCCTCCCCCTTTGACATCAATGGCAAAGGGTTGATTTTTGCATTTCCTCTCTTTGAGTTATGTTTAGGCCCTCTTCTGCTGACTTTATACCATGTTGCTTCATAGTGATGTATAAGGCTTGTTGAGAGAACACTTTGAGGATTATCGAATTTGAATATATACTATAAATTGATACAGTTCTTTCACTTGTATAGAACTAAAAGTGAGAATAATGATACTTCATAGAATACATTGTATCAGCTTTATCTAGTCAGAGATGTATGACTGGATTCAACAACTAAAATGCTGAGAGGCTTCAAATGATAATCACTACTCCTATTTTATGTTTCAGATTCTTAATATAATGTTTTAGAGCACAATACTGATCCTTTTGCTCTGTAATTAACCTTTTGATGCTCGAATAATGCAGATAACTTTAGGATAATAACTTGGTGTTCTTTTGCCTTAATCATTTGATCCTGAGGACTTGATTCATGCTTTCCTTGCTGGCTATTCTCCCCCTGAAATGATATTTTCGTTTTTGTTCTCCCCTTGAAATTGTGCTTTCTCTTTATATTAGAGAGTAGCATCTGCAGATACTACTCCTATTTTATCTCTCAAATATTGAAATAGTTCTCTAGAAGGATGTTTGGTAAATATATCAGCTGTCTGTTATTTTGTTGGTACATATTCCAGCTTTACTATCTTCTAAGCCACTTGTTCTCGGAGGAAATGATACTTGATTGGAATATGTTTAGTTTTTGAGTGAAGTACAAGATTTTTAGATATAATTATAGCACTTGTATTATCACATTTGATTGAAATAGGTTCATCAATGCTTACCTTCATGTCTTGAAGAGTTTGCTTCATCCACATGACTTCTGTACAACATGCTGCTGCTGCTATATATTTTGCTTCAGCTGTAGACAGGGAGATGGATGTTTGTTTCTTTCTTAACCATGCCACCATACTTTCTCCTAGATAGAATGCACCTCCACTTGTACTCTTCCTGTCATCCACACAGCTGGCCCAATATGCATCTGTGTATGTTGATAAAGTGAAGTTTTTTCTTTCAGGATACCAAAGTCCATACTATGTTGTTCCTTGTAGATATTTGAGTATTCTTTTTACTGCCAGAAGATGGTTTTGTTTAGGTGCTGCTTGATATATTGCCACTAGTCCTACTGCGAGCATGATCTCTGGTCTTGATGCTGTCAAATACAGCAGGCTTCCTATCATGGATCTGTAGAGTTTTTGATCTACATCTGTAGTCCCATCATCAACACACAGCTTGCATCCCATGATCATGGGTGTTGTCATAGGTTTGCAGTCCTCCATTTTGAATTTTTTCAGCATTTCTTTTAAGTATTTTTCCTGAGAGATGAAGGTGCCTGTGTTCTTTTGTTGAATTTGCAGTCCCAAGTAGAAACTGAGCTCTCCAATCATAGAAATTTCAAACTTTGTTTTCATCTCATCAGAAAACCATTTTGCTAGCTCATCGTTGTTGCTTCCAAACATAATGTCATCAACATACACTACAACAATCAGGAGTTCATTTTCATGGGCTTTTATGTATAGATTGTTGTCTACTCCACCTATCTTAAAACCCTATTTTTGCAAATATTTATCCAGTCTTGAGTACCAAGCACGAGGAGCCTATTTCAGTCCATATAGGGCCTTCTTCAGTCTGCATACATAGTCTTCTTTGTCTGTCAATGAGAAGCCTTCTGGTTGTTCCATGTGCACTTCTTCTTCTAGATATCCATTAAGAAAAGTAGACTTTACATCCATTTGATATACCTTGAAGTCTTGGTAGCATGCAAATGCCAGGAACATTCTGATAGCTTCCATTCTAGCTACAGGGGGAAATATTTCTTCATAATCAAGTCCTTCAATTTGTGAGTATCCTTTGCAGACCAGCCTGGCTTTATTCCTGATTACTTGTCCTTGCTCATTCATTTTGTTTTTGAATACCCATTTTGATCCAATGATATTCTTTTCAATTGGTCTACGAACTAGTTCCCAGGTATTGTTCTTCTCAATTTGGTCCAATTCTTCATTCATTGCTTTTACCCAATACTTGTCCTTGCTAGCTTCTTCAAACTTCTTTGGCTCTGTTTGTGATAACATTGCTATGTATA
This sequence comes from Pinus albicaulis, assembly GCA_034641835.2. Classification (NCBI taxonomy): domain Eukaryota; kingdom Viridiplantae; phylum Streptophyta; class Pinopsida; order Pinales; family Pinaceae; genus Pinus; species Pinus albicaulis. The sequence continues at coordinate 949,829,717 of CM076579.1, forward strand.
CTTCTTCTGTCTGTTCAGTTAGTTGCCTTCTTGTTTTCACTCCTACACTCTTGTCTCCTATGATTTGATCTTTTGGATGGTTCTTTTGAGTGTATCTTGAGGGGGTTTTTGAGTTGAGTTCAGCATTTTCTGATGTTTTTCTTGTTTCTTCAACATCTTGGTCCTCTTCTTCATGATTTTCAGGATGGCTGCTGCAATCTATATCTCTTGTCTTGTTTGGAAGTTCTTCATCAAATCTTACATCAATACTTTCTACAATTTTTCGAAGAGTCTTGTTGTAGCATCTGTATCCTTTACTCTTGGATGCATATCCTAAGAGTATTCCTTCATCTGCTCTTGCATCAATCTTCCCCAGATTTTCATCATTATTCTTTATGTAGCACTTGCTGCCAAAGACTCTAAAGTGCTTGATTGGTGCAGGTTTACCATGCCATAGCTCATAAGGTGTCTTATCAATGTTAGGTCTTAAATGAGGTTTGTTTAGAATATGTACTGTTGTGTGTATAGCTTTTGCCCAAAAGGTTTGAGTAATGTTACTCTCTTGCATGATAGCTCTGGCCATTTGTTGTACAGACCTATTTTGTCTCTCTGCTACTCCATTCTGCTGAGGTGTCCCTGCAATGGTAAATTGTTGCTTTATTCCATGTTCATTACATAGGTTGCAAAGTCATAATCTGTGAATTCTCCTCCTCTATCTGATCTGATACATTTTAGCTTGAATCCAGTTTGATTTTATGCTAATGATTTGAATGTCTTAAACTTTTCCAGTGCTTCTGATTTGTTCTTGAGAAAAGAAACCCATGTCATTCTGGAGAAATCATCTATTATCAGCATGAAGTAGGATTCTCCACTTGGTTTCTTAGTTCTAGCAGGTCCACACAGGTCCATGTGCACAAGATGGAGTGGTCTTCTTGTTGATAGCTCATCTTTAGATCTAAAGGATGTGCGAGTCTGTTTCCCCAATTGACAAGATTTGCATATGGTATTTGAAGGCTTTTTTTATTTCTGGCATGTCTCTGACAGCTTTCTTCTTGCTCAATCTGATGATATGGTCGAACCTGAGATGTCCCAATCTTCTATGCCATAACTAGGACTCCTCAAGTTTGCTTAGATGGCAGGCTTCGTCCTCCTCTTTTACTATGTAAACATTACTCTCTGTTCGAACACCTTTGAGTAGAGTCTTTCCTGTTGTGCTTGATCTGACTTCACAATCTTGTGCTCTAAAGAGAACTTCACAGCCTTTGTCACACATCTGACTGACACTCAGTAAATTTTCTTTCAGCCCATCTACAAATAGTACATCTTGGGCCTTTCCTCTTCCATTATCTATGCTGACTTAGCCTTTTCCCTTGATCTTACATGATTTATCATTGCCAAAAGTAACATTGCCATATTTCTTTTCATCAAGAGTTATAAACTTGATTTTGTCTCCAGTCATATGTTTTGAACAACCACTGTCCAGCTACCACTAGCTTTTCAGGTCTTGAGCAGTTAGGGCTAGGTCACATTTATTCTCCTTCTTTATCCACTGGAAGCACCCTTTTGTTTGGTATCTTTTGTGGGATGATGGACTACATTTTCTTAGAGGACATTTGGAAGGTATATGTCCAACTTGATTGCATACACAACATTTGATCATAATTTTTGCAGAGTTATGAGTATGAACAAAATTTCTTTGAATCATAAACCTTCTTGAGGGGTTAAACATCAATCTTTGTCCATACTTTCTACACTCAATGATTTTATGGCCAAATTCCTTACAATAAAAACAGTAACCATAGAAACTATTTGCATACCTAATGTAAGGTTGTCTCTTCCATGTTTGCATCTTTTGCTGGTTTGAATTACTCCTCCTTGCATGAAAATATCCAGCAATGTGTCCCAGCTTGTGGCAGACATAACAGGTGGCATTCTTTAGTGGAGGGAAGAATCTCCTTTGATGGTTTCCAAATTTTACATATTCAGGGGTCTTAGTATTTATTACATTCTTTGCCACTAATGGTTTCTTCTGATCTCTGTCTTCCTTATTGCAGATTTCTTCTTTTGTAGGAATTGTTTGAGCTGCTTCATCATTCTTCTTTGCTTTTACAAAAACAATTTCTCTGTCAACCTTTTCTTTTCCTTTACTTGATTCTCCTTCATAGCCTATTCCAGTCTTTATCATAGGGGATCTTTGAGCAACCAGAATTTCATTCAACTTACTAGAGCTTGTTGTTTGAGAACATTTTATAACCACTTTCGTTTGAGCATTTTCTAATTTATTCCTGAGACATACTACTTCTTCTTCCAACTTTTCTTGTTCTTGAGTTTTTTCTTTGATTTGCTTCAATAACATGTCCTCTATCTTCTTGGCTTCTTCAAGCTCTATCTTTAGCTGCTTAAGGACTTCTGAATTCTGTTCTTCTCGTACATACTTGAGGAGAAAGTCCTTTTGTTTTCTACATTTCAGTTTGAGTCTATCAATCTCTTCTAGAGCACTTCTTAGCTCCCCCTCAAGGTCGAATTCACCTTCTTCTTCTTCATCTTCTAGCAAGAGACCTTCAAGTTTTTATATGGCCATTAATAAGAATTCAGAGGTTCCTTCTTCACTTGAGGATTTGTCTGAATCTTCAGATATACTGTTGTCTTGTTGAGCATAGAAGGATTTTATGCTGAGCTTCTTTCCTTTCTGCTAGGTCTTTGATTTATTTTTCTCTGACTCTTGAGCCTGATTCCTTACTTTCTTGTGAGGACACTTAGCAACATAGTGTCCCACTCTTCCACAGTTAAAGCTTTTGAAGGGGAGTTTACCTTTATATTTACCTGAGCCTCTATCTAATTTCTTGACAAACTTTGCCTCTTCTTCATCTGAGCAAGAGCATATGTCTCCCTCTTCTTCTTTCTTCTTTTCTGTTTTAAAGGTTGCTTCCCTCGTACTTGGCTTCTTCTGTGGGAGCCTCATTTCATAGGCTGTTAGATTTCCAAGTAGCTGGTTCATGGTCAAGGTCTCCCAATCAGCTGTTTCTTCTGTTGCAGACACCTTTGGATTAAACCTGGATGGAAGAGATCTTAGAATCTTTTGTACAATTATACTTTCTAGAATTTTTTCTCCAAGAGCTTTCATATTGTTAATAATTTCTGCAGCTTTTAGGAAGAAAATGGCAATGTCTTCATCATCATTCATTTTTAAGTTCTCAAACTGGACTCTATAGACTTGAAGTTTGGCAGTCTTTACTTTCTTGTCTCCCTCATGTATGTTTTCAAGAGTATCCCATATATCTTTGGCAGTGTCTTTGTGCATTAATTTAATAAATTCTGCTTCACATAATCCATTCAGGATAACATTCATGGATTTTTTATTAGCCACAAAATCTTGTTTTGTTTCTTTTTCTGTGTCAGTTGCCTTTGGGGCATATCCTAATTCCACAGTAGCCCAGACTTCTATTCCTAGAGACATTATGTATGTCCTAATTCTGATTTTCCAGAAAGCATAATTTTCACCAGTGAAGAAAGGGGCTTTATTGGTTGAGCATCCTTCTTTACTATCCATCTTGGGAACCTAGGATCTCCTTACAGTTTTTAGACTTGTACAAAGGAACCTGCTCTGATACCAATTGTTGCACCTTTAGTTAAACTGAGAGGGGGGGAGGGGGTGAATCAGTTTAACACATTCCTGAGCCTTTTAAAACTTTTCATTAAACTTATTTATACCTTCATTTCATATCCAATTTAATATATGAGTAATCTTAGAATGTAAGCAGCAAGCATTAATATAATATAACAATAGAATTAATATGAGAGAAGCAGGTATTAAGGAGATGATATAATTCAGATCAACACATAAATATCATGCACAGAGACACCAGATATGAGTGCAAACCCATAAAGGGAGACAACCACATCTTATTATTGTTGTGATGCAAAGGTAAGCTCCAACTCCTTCTAACCACTGTTTTTCAGCAGGCACCAACCTACAGGAGGCTCCAACCTGAATTCTACAAGCTACAACTTGCAAGGAAGCACCAACTCCCTTTAGTTTTCTGTAGGCACCAACCTACAGGACGCTCCAACCTCAGTCAGCTACAACTGACAGCTATCAAGTTGCAACTTGATAGGGAAGCTCCAACTTCCTCAATTTATCAAACTAAATGTTTGCTGATTTACTCCAGATATCAGCTCTATTTTGTATCTGCTCTTCTTCTCTTAATCTTCTCTGCTTTATTCTTCTATATTCTGCATTCTCTATATTTTCTCACTCTCTCTCTCCTCTTGAGCTTATTAAATTGATATTATATATAGAAATTCTCACATGACTATTTGTATTTCACAAGGAATTTGGATTGAACATTCATGATTCTTTGGCTTTTGTCTTCTTATTCCTTTTTCCAACTCATTTTTAGAATTACTACAATATGTACAAATTTCCATGCTACAGTGGGATTTTGTCTTTTCCTTAGGATACTTGCCTTTGCATCACAAACAATAAAAATAATTACAACATTTACATTCATATTTTTAATTACACATTTCAATTTCACTCAGCTCCTTTTTTGCATTTTGGCTTAACTAGATTTGTCTTTTTCTGCTGCTGTTAAGAACCTGTTCTTCATACACTTTGTTCACTGTCATCTACATATTCCCTATTTTTTGTGCTTATTCACCTGTCCAACTCATTCCTGTACCTATTCCTGTTCACCGAACTTTCATCTTTGCATGCTCTCCTCTTCTTTTTCCTTTTCCATAATTGCATTCAAGTTTCATGCCCAATCATTTCCCAAGTCCGAACAATCTCACAATCTCTACTTTCTTCTACACTGGCAGTTCCAATGCTTAAATATGAAGTGTTAATAAATCAACCATATTCCTAGTACTTTACAATATTTCACTTAAATTTGTGTAAATGCATCCCAAGCATCATTTCCAATCATATTCCAACTCGGCAATCTCACTCTGCACTTATTCTACGCTGGAAAACTCAACCAAATAAGTCTGGTCATTTTTAATGTCTCAATTCAGAGAATTGAGATATTAATTCAACATTCCGCCATGGCTATAAAATCATACATATGAACTCATTCATATTTCGATCATTACAATTTTCGAACTTAATTTTGGCTCCTGGATTATATATCTAACTTTCGAACTTTATATTATGCCGCCAATACGATTAACCTTGGTTAAACTCTTTTTAATATAACTCACCGGGCCTTATACTAAGATTACAATACGTCGAATAACATTAATAAACCAAATTCATTATATATGACTCCGCCCCGGGCCCAAAATACAACCAAAGGACCAATTGAGTGCACATCGTACCTTTGTTAACCCACGCACCCATCCGACGGTTGGTATTACGTTGCCCAATCCAACGTATATCACTCGATCAACATGCGTAAACAATAATGCGCGATGGCGCTCCGTACTCGGGTTATCCTCTTCACGCCTTGGGTAAACTCCAGGCAAGTCCGACGCACAATCACCGTCCAATGTCCCTCTTCCAGGTCAACGGCTTGTGTCAATTTCGCTCCACATCTTGGTATGAAAGTTAGTGTGCGATGGCGCACATTAAACGGTGGTTTTACTGTTCATCCAGGGACACACATCGATCAATCAATGGAATCGCTGCCAATTCGACAATACCGTCTTCTGTATAATAGTGGTGCGATGAATACCACCGTTCACTTTAAACCGCCGTTACTGTTCATTCAGCTCTTGGTTCCACTTCTCCCTATGCTCTAGGTTCCAGTCCTCCACGATTTCAATTATATATATATATATATATATATATATATATATATAACCTTTCATCACATTTCAAGTATATATATTCTTTGTTACAACTATGGTTCCGCTCCATTTAATTATATATATATATATTTTTCGACTATGGTTCCGTTATATTTTGACGCAGAGTTCCACCATTCATAACCCTTGTGGCTATGTGTACACTGCTCATCCCCACAGAGCCTATTCACGCTGCTTCATAGATCTCATTACAATCTAGGTATGTACAATTTAAAACACCACATCAACCAGAAGTCGAGTTCTTCAACCAAATACAGAGCATTTGAATATAAAGTCCGAAAAATAATTTATATTATGTTTAATGCCCGGCTGTATAAAATATTCTCTAAATATATATATATATATATATATATATATATATATATATATACATATTCTTGGAATAACATCAGTTTCTCTACAATAACAACTATGGCTCTGCCTCTGCCGCTTCTGTCACTCTGCCTTTCTCCTTTATATTCATTTCCTCTTTGTTGCCTCCATTGTCTGTCTTTGTCTCCTTGTAAATGTTCCTGTCTCTGCATCTACTACCTCCTTTGCCATCAATGACAACATTTCCAACATTCTTCATTTGGAGCTCTTTTCTCTTCTGAATGGGACTGATTGGAAAATCTCTATTCCTCATAGAATACTTCTTCTGTTGAGCCGATAAAGCGTTCATGTACCCTCTTTCGAAATCATCAGACTCTTCTTCTAACACCGTGTCATTATCTAATATGAAATATTAATCTCTTTGAATGTCTACAATCACTGTATACTCCTCATCTTCAGTTAGAAAGATGGGCGCACCATCGGCTGTGAAGAAATGATTGGATTCAATCATGGGATCATCGTCATCATATGTCTCCATTCCCTAAACGTAATTCTGCTGCAATGAAGTTCTAATCTGTTGTTGTGGTGCTGCTTGGTCCTGTGCTCTCTGTTATCTTTGTTTAATTCTGAATTGCGGCTGCTGTCCTCTCAAATTTGGATTCCTTATTTATGGTTCAGGCCTGTCTGAAATTGTCAACCGATCAACCATATTTTCGACTGTCCAAATCAAAGTGTCCATCCTACTGTAGGAGAGGATTCTTCTTTAATAGTGACTCTCCTTTTAGCTCTATTCTGCGCTCTTTTGGCTAGCAAATTCGCTTCTACACTCACCGCTATCTTCTGCATGTCTTCGAGAGTGGTAGGATCTCTTTCTCGCAGTTGATATGCCATATCAGCATCGAAACCATCTGGAAACTTAAGCAAGGCTAATCCCACAGGAGTTTTTAGGTTAGCCGGAATAGCATTGTATACAACATTGAATCTTAGACAATAATCTTGTACAGTTTCACCCACATTTATTTTAATATTCTCATATTCAGACAAAATTTGGAGTGGGTTTTTCTTTACCTCCCACTGGTCTAAAAAATGTGTATGTAACACCTGCAAAGTGCGGACAGAGCCTGCTGGTAAAGCTCTGAACCACTTTCTAACTTGACGTCCAAAGCTTTGGAAAAACAATCTTGTAGTTACATTCTCTGCCTCTACCTCATGTAGAGCAAAAAATTCATTCATCTTATCAACATGCTGCTGGGTTGTGATGCTTTGAGTGGCATCAAATATAGGAATTTTACTTTGATAATCAGCAGGCATATCATTTAGAACCTGAGGTAAAACCAGGGGTGCATAGCGGGCAGCCATGAGTCAAGGTGGATTTAAAACAGTGTTTGTGATACTGGGATTTAAGGGAGGTGTTGAAGGAGGAGGTGGAAGCTGAGAATTGACTTATGGGAATGATGATGAATTAGGAGGAGGAAATTCTATTCCTGATGACTCTGAAGGCTCCAGGATATTAGTTACAGTGATATATGACTGAGGGGAATTCAAAATATAATCATCAATTGATGTATTTTCCCTTTGAACTTCAATATCTACAAGAAATTCTAGATCTAAAACTGTGTCATCAAGTGTAGTTTCAGACTTAATTTTAAACAAAGAAAGCTCAAAACTTTCATCAAAAGAAACATATTCTACGAACAACCACTCACTGGGCCAGGTATGGGACCTGAAAATAGGTGTAGGACTTAGTGATCCCTCTTGTCTTCTGACTATTCTTGGGATAAGATTATAATTTTCAAACATAGGGGGAGGATTTGGATCTGGATTGGCCCTTGTGTGTCTTCTTGAAGCCAGTGTGGTCAAATTTCTAATTTACAAAATTTTATCTCAGCCTAGCAAACTCTAACATCATCTTTCAGAGTCCAAGAATTTACAAGGTAAATATTACTGGGGTGATCTGTCTTTATGCTCTGATATCACAAATATATTATGACTGTGGATATTTGGAATAAGTGCTTGTAATTGTATTCCCGCCAATGCGCTTTAACAATGTTATCCTTGCAATAATATTCAAATCTCTCAAACAAATCTTTAAAGTTTAATGTGGTATACGAGAACACATTTAAAAATACTTAAGAAAACCTTATCACTCTAATCATAATATCAAAATGTTATAATAATGGCCCTGTTCCTTTAAGAACTACCAACCTTCAAACTTATATCATTAAACCCAGTTATTCTACCAAAGCGACATACATTTCATTCAACGGGGCCCACCCATCCATTATTTTCCCTTTTATGAATTAAATAAACTTTTAATAATGCAAAACCATGGGACCATACCTCGATTTATCGCTCGTGCACTTCATTGCGTGATTTCCATCAGATCTAACATTCTCTAGATCGAACGATCCTCGTCAATATCATGTTTTTTCAAAGGCCGAGGGTTAACACATAAAAGTTGCACGATATGGGTGGTATTTGGGAGATGATGTGCCCAAATGTTGTTGGATCGCGTTTTTTTGGCGTGGTTTCACTCCGAGCCAAAAGTGGCGCGACAAAGGTGGTATTGTTTACTGAAACCCACTTCTGCGCTTAACTCAGGTTTTCACTATATTTTGGCACTTAACTCTTTGCGTTAACTCAATGGCTGGGTCCCAATAATTTTACAAAGCCAGCATAGAACAAAGGTTTTCACTTCAACAACAGATATTTCTAAGGGATCGTCACGTTTTATATAACCAGGGTTTAACCTTAGACATAGAATAAACACATTCAATTCAAGTGCCAAGAACATAAGCTCGATGACAGTCAGATCAGTTCCCCAGGATGGTCGCCAGAAATTTTATTGCCTAATTTGAACCTTAGGCTGAAGGAAGGTAAATTAGGGTAACCTTTAAACCACGCTCAGCCTTGTAGCTAGCTCTACAAGGTCAGGAGAGGGCTCTCTCCATGAAAATATATTCAACAAAAGTACAATTATGAACTGATATTAGGCAAGGTATAATAATGGAAAAAATGTTTTAATAAAATGAATGATTTTTCAGGGATGTATGGAACAAATGGGACAGTTCGAATCGGGGAATTAAATCAGGGATACAGGTTATTTCATGGGGCAAGGTAGGTAGGAATTTCAGCAATTAAGTTTAAATAATGATGGAATGGAAAGATTGGTGAGGAGATGAAAAGGGCATAAGAGATGGATCCTTTTCAAATAGAAGAAAACACAGAATAATGAACGATTTCCCAAGGCGGAGCATTAAAAATGGATTCTACCTCTCTATCTTGAAAGCATTCAACCAGAAAGGTTTATGAATGAATGGTACACATATGAACTCAAAAGGAGAGAAAAAATGCTAAAAATCATACCACATGGATCCCACAAATCAGAGCTGCATTTCTTATTAATTCCCTATCCAAAACTGTTACAATGGGGCGTAGAGCATCCTCCTTTTTTTCCACACTATTCCCTTACTTACTGATTTACAGAATGATACAAATGATTGAAATGATTACATTAAATAGACCAGAATGTGAGGGAGGTAGATCCATAAAAAGTGGAGCTGTTTTCCAGCTCAAGAAAATGAAATCCGAATATGAAAAAGAGAACAAACAATTTTCCCATGAAAATAATGAACAGTAATACATTTTGAGCCATCTGAAGATTTGGCTGCTACACTAGATGAAAGAAAAATAGGAAATCTAAAAAAAAAATTCCTATTTTACTACTGTTGTAAAAGTCTCTGTCTCATATTACCTCTCGTCCCTTTGACTATTTCTTATTATTACTCTCTTGAAGAAAAATCCTTTTTTGAAGAAACTGCCTTTGGAATAAATTAAAATGAAATTATTCCTTTTAGTGAAGGGAAAAACCCATTTTGAATGGAGGGAGAAAAGCGAAAGGAGGTGGGGTCCAAATTGCAATCACAATCGGAATCAGAGGGGAGGAAGAGGATGCAACATATTGTGGAGCATTTGAGACTACATGTTGCCACGGTGTAATCGCAATCGGGGATCAGCAGGTTGGATATATTTTAAATGAGACACAAAAAATCTCGATGTGATTGGGTAATACAATGCAGGGGCGAGGGAAAAGAGGTCCGATGGTGTAATAACGAAATCCCCTTTAAAACAAATTAAAGGGAAAATTTTTCGCTTTACATAGGGAAATGATGATTTTTGTGTGAAAGAGTAGAGGTCTTTTTAGGTGGGACCTGGGAGAACAATCGCAATCGGAAGTCGGGAGGGGAGCGGAGTCAAGTGTATTACACAATAGGATTTTCCCAACGAGATTGGGAACAAGCAATCAGGGGGAAGTCCTTTGTAAAATGAATTAAAATGAAATTTAAGTTTTACAAAGGGAAAGGCCCTTTATTATGAATGGGCGGAGAAGGTTTAAAGGTGGGACGCATGAGTCAATTGGAATCGGAATCGGGAGAGGGAGCAGAGGAAAAGTGTATGGCGCAAAGGGATTTTTCCAATTGCGATGGAGCGATTGACTGTGGGCCGTCGAATTAGAGGGGTTGATCGATGGCAGAGATGCATCGGAGGTCAATCGGATCGAGGGAATTATGGGTGCAGGACGTTGTGGATTTGGGATGCGATTGTCTGTGGGCTATCGGATCTTTAAGGAGATCGACAGTCCAGATGTAATCGAGGAGGGTCAATCAGGAGCACTTCAATCGCATCGGTGTTTTTACAAGGGGTAATTGGGGCGCACAATAAGTATGGTGCGACTGTGATTGGAGGGGGGGTTTTATAATGTAAAACTTTAAAATTTTATTATAAAGTTTTAAGGGGTATAGAGGGGAAGTGGTTTAAATAAATCACATCGGATTTTTTGTTTTAAAAGATTTTAGAATGCGATTTATGCAATCGGAAGGGGAAAAAAAGAGGTTTTATGTAAAATAAAATATTAAACTTTAATAACATAAATTTTAAGGGAAAGGTGGGAAAAGGGGAAGGGTTAGGTTATAGGGGACTTTATTCACTTAGGCATAAATTTCAATCTAGGAGTCAGTTTCTAGAGTATAATATACCATTGGAAAGCTCTTTCCAGACTCTTTCTGATGGACATAATTATAACATGATTCTAGACTGAAAATGCTATGGAAAAATTCTCTAAAGGGCATGGTGATAACTTTGTGGAGATAGCAGCTTCTGAAGTGTGAGTTATTACATATGATGACATAAAATTACATAAAGATGGTAATTAAAAGTAAAGTATCATATTTTCACCTCAAAACATGGTTTTGAGAATTACATCAAACTGAATAAAAAAATTATTTGATCTTCCCACATGTTGTGATTTTGAGTTTATTGACTTCCTCATGACCTTGCTGATATTTATTGACACTTGACTCCTTAATTTGACCATGGTGAGATGCTAGAACCTAATGAGACCCATCCTATGACCTACTAACATGACTCACAGAATGAAGGTGACTCATGACTAAAGACCATAGAGAGGAGAATCAACAAGTTTCACATGAGGGGAAACTGATGAAAGACCACTACCATCAATGAATCCATGACCTAATGGAATGGTGAAAATTTATGGTATGGGACTCCTAATATGCAAATGCAAAAGAGCAATTTTGATCACTGATGGCAGTATAACTAGACTGACACTAACAAACTACCTGAAAGTATTAACTATTTTAACTATAATATTAACTACAATTAACTACATGTAAATATTTTAAATTTTAAATTTTAATCCCAGATTATATTTGAATGAATTAACATTGAGTACATGTAAATATGAAATAAAATATTAACTATGATAAGTACATGCAAATATTAACTATTTTAACTATAATATTAACTATAATTAACTACATGTAAATATTTTAAATCTTAAATTTTTATTCCACATTCGTTAAACAGTAAACCAATCACACAAAATCCGTTATATAATAAGAATAATTGTTTCTATTCATCACATCACATCAAATTTTATGGGTTTTGTTGGAGCAATTTTATGGAGGTGTTGTGTTGGTATTGGTAACTCCGTGGAGGCATTACATTCACATTGGAGGCGTTGTGTTCGTATTGGTAATTTTGTGGAGGTGTTGTGTTCGTATTGGTGACAGGAGTTCTTTTGCATCTCAAAGGTTAGTTTTCCTTCTATTCTGTCATTTAGAGACAATTTTGGGGGAAATCTATTTTTTCTATGGTTTTTGTGTTCTAAAACTATTTTTTTAACGTTTTTAGGTTCGAAAACCATAATTTTTTCATATTTTTTTAGGGAAGAAAATGGAAAAGACTCAAATTGTTAGGGTTTTAGTACAAAAATTTACAACTTTTTATCTTTTTTAGGGTTTTTAGGACAAAAATCTAGAATTTTAAAACACGAAAATTTATTTTTAGAAATATGATTAGATATTTTATTTTTTTATTTCAAGGAGAATAGATAGTTTTAGTTTATACTAAACCTATTTGTTTTTTTTTATATATAATAAATATATTGGTGGTTTCATTATTTAATTTTTTTTTTTCTTTATATGAGAAATTTTTTTATTTTATATATATATTTTTATTTTAAATCTTATTTTTAATTGTAATTTCTAATTTTAATTTGTTTTTTTATTTTTATTTTTATTTTTGAATTTTATAGTATTATATTTTATATTAAAAAAAAATTGTTTTTTTGGACAATTTTTTAGTTTAAAAAAAATTAAAATTAATATTAACATTTTCATATATTTGTTTGTTTATATTTTAAAACATTTTTATTTTTATTTATTTTTATTGATTTTCTATATTTTAAATTATAATTGCTTTAGTTTTAAGAAAATAAAAATTAAAAATTAAAATCTTCATGCTTGTTGATATTTTAAAAAACATATTTTTGAATTTTTTTGTTTATTGTTTTTTTAATATTTTAAATAATAATTTTTTTAATTTTAAAAAAAATTACAATTAAATTTTTTTTTTTATTTGTTTTTTTTTTAAACATATTTTTTAATTTGTTTTTATTGTTTTTTTATATTTTAAAATTTTAATTGAATATTTTTTTTTGTATTATAATAGTTTTTGTTTAAAAAAAAATTAAAAAAAAAAAAATTAGATAGTTTGTGTTTGAAAAAAAAAATTTTTAATTTGTTGCCCGACGACGACTGAAGGCAGGCTGGACGGACCCCAACGACACCGCTCGGCTAACCTCTAGCCCTCGGCTGGGCAGAGGGTGATTCCAAGAATCGCCCTCCACCCAACCAAGGGCCAGAGGCTGGTTGCGTGGTGCTATTGAGGGATGCCTAGCCTGCCTCCGAGCCCCTGCTAGGCGGAGGGCAATTATCGGAATCGCCCTCTGCCTAGCCGGGGGCTGGAGGCAGGTCGGGTAGCACCATCGAGGGCTGCCTACCCTGCCTTCACCTAGTTGGTGACCGGAGGCAGGCTGGGTAGCCTTTGACGGCGCTGCCAGATTGCCCTCTGGCCGCAGGCGGGCGCGAAAACAATTTTATTTTATTTTATTTTTTAAATTTAAATATATAATCAAATTTATAAATTATTTTTTTATTTTTTCTTAAATATAAAATATTAATTTTTTTTTTTTAATTTTAATATAAAATTTTAAAGCTTTTAAAAATATATATAATGTTTTATGATAAAGTTTTAATTTTTTTTTTAAATATAATTTTAAGATTGTTATAATATAAAGTTTTAATTTTAAAATTTATTTATAGTTATAATTATAAACAATATAATAATTTGAAAATTTGAAATTTATTTATAATTAAAATTTTAAAAATCTAATAAATAGCTTATATTTTAATATTTAAATTCTATAAGATAAAATTTTAAAATACAATAAAACATTATAATTTTAAAATATATAATTTAATTATATTCATTATATTTAAAATTTTAAAATATAATTGATTAAGTGTATATTTAATAAAAAAGTACAATTTAAATTAACAGAAAAAAATAAACTTTCATTTTTTTTTAATAAATTCTTTATAGCTTAAAATAAAACAAATATTAATTTTAACATAAATGTTTTTTTTGTGTTTTTTTTTTAAATATTAAATAAAAACTTAAGTTTCAAATTAGTTTTTATTTTTCTTAAATTGTTTTATACAATTTAAAACAAATTTTCATTTTTTTATATCGATATGATTTTTAATATTTTGTTTTTAAATGAATAATTTTAATAGTTAAATTTATTACTTTATTTTCAATTTATTTAGCTACAAATAAATTTTGTTTTTTAATTTATTTTATAGACATTATTTTTTGGTAAATTTAAATTTATATTGAAAAATTTAAAAAAAAAAAAACTGATTAACTGTTTTCTCTTTAACTAATATATATATATATATATATATATATATATATATATATATATATATATATATATATATATATATATATATATTTTTATCAGGAAAATGGCATCAAAAATTATTTATGTGAATGTTTTTGCACCTAGGGCAGCAACTCTCAAATCTAAAGTTGCAACTCGATGCACTATGGATACAACTCCCAAATCTAAATTTGCAGCTAGGCGCACTATGGATATTGTTGGATGCAATAAGGACATTTTTGCACACACTAATAAAAGTCAAACAAGTGGCCCACCGGGTTCATTAAAGCTTATTTCTGATTGGAAGAATGCCAAGGAAATAGATAAAATGAATCTCTCACGGTATCTTGAAGATAGTGAAATGGAGGTTGATATACATATCTATTTGGTTTGTGTTATGATGGACTTAAATGAGCCGTATGATGTGATGGGGAGAGTACAAGACATATGTATGGTACCGAATACAAACACTATTTATGTTCTTACAAGGAAGGCTAATAAACATGACACGATTAGATATCGCCTATCAAAGTTCAAGTATGACACAAATGAAATATCTACAAAGTTTTCTGAAGAAATCTCAAGAAAAATTACAAATAACATTGTAAGTATGCTTATTTTTATTTCTGCTATGCATTATTGTAAGGATCATTCAATTTTTTATAAATTATTGATCATTGACATGTTTTATTTTGTTGCATAGGATGTTGTTCCTAGTATTTGAAACATGTTTGAAGGTATTTATTATATGGAGCTTGATGTTATGAATGTGATCAACACTTTCCACACGGACAAACTAGAGGAAAGGAGATTGAAAAAAAGATCAATAGCTCGTGAAATTGCAATAGTAAAAAGAGGGCATCAACCAAGAGTCACTAAGGTGGGTCAATCTAGTAAACCTAAACATGTTGCTTTTGAATATGTGGAACATGAAACTGAAAATTATGATAGAATTAGTGAGGAGGAGATTAAAACTGTTGTGAAAAAGGATAAAACAAATCAGACACCAAAAAGAAAATTGGCCAAAGATGTCTCTCTTTTACCTGATGATGAAGAGCTTGTTTATAAAAGAACTCATATGTGAACCAATAAGAATAGGAAATCAAATATTGGTCAATCTGTAAAATTCACGAGCTGCAATGAAGAACAAACTAAAACCTCTAATGGAAGCAGAGAAATCATAACACTAGGTGTTTAGTTATAGGATGGCATTATTAAAGTAAAAGAAGATGATATTCGATATGAGTTCAGGAAGAATAAATTAATTCTTGGTGGCCAAACATTTGAGCTTAATGTCAGCCAATTTTATAGGCCAGATGAAGGACAATCGCAATATCAAATTAGAAAGGCCTATCACTTACATGTACATAATCTAAAAACATTGTTCAGGTTCAATCCATATGTGCATGTGGTGGATTACATGGTTCTTTTTTATCCACATTAGGTTCCCAACAAACAGGAATTTGAAAATACAAAATGTTTTGATTATAAATATTATGTAATTGGAGGGAACCATTTGGTAGAGGCTAAAAGACATTTGATTGAGGAATATCCAAGTAACTATCTTTTTCAAATAGTGAAATGCATCATTTACGTTGGCTTAACATAAATAGAATAAAAGTTATTGGCATGGGATCATAATGAAAATAAAAAGTATAGAATGAAAATGACTTTCATCCAAAGGGTCAGATTTATTCATAATGAATTCATAGAAAAATGTGGTGGGGATAAGACATAAGCTAGTCTAACATTTCGGAAGGAATATTTAATGGAAACAAGTTATAAAATTGATGAAAAAATCAATGCAAAAGATGGAAGAAATGCATCAAGTATTTTCAGAAGCATGGATAACATTTTTCACTTGGCATTTATAATTGGGGAGATATGGGATCTGATTGATGATATTTTTGACCGGTGGGAGAATCTTTCCATAAAAAATCAGAAGGTTAAAAAGAGTAAACGCATAATATGTACCAACACTAAGACAGGTCCTAAAATGAAGCAACTTCCACAGGATATGACTATCACAGCTTGGAGAACAATGCAAGGTGTGAAGGATGAGAAACTAGTCAAATAAATACTATCCTATGTGAAGTCGAGTGAACTATCAATGGAAGAAATGTGTGCAGAATTTCAAAAGTAAGTTTCTTGAATTATTTCTTATTTTACTTTAATTATAATTTTCTTTTAAATAAAACATAATGTTGTTGGTATAATTTGTTATACATGTCACTATATTAACAATTTTAACTTTATTTATTCATTCATAAGATTTTTATGAAAATATAGGAACATATGGTTAAAATGTTGAATGAAGACAGTTGGGATGATGTTGTGTGCCACTACCGAGAAGTAAGTTTTACAACAAAACTTGAAGATTTTTATATTGCATCAATAAGGGATGTTGATTTATACATTCAATTTATTCTTGTTTAAACTATTTTTATTTTATTACTTATACATATATATTTTTATGTCATTAAAGATGTTGAAGAAGGCTGGAAATGGAGTACCAAATACTTTCAAAAGCTTTATTGAAAAAATTAAGTTGGAAAAGATGAGAAAGAAGCATATTATGAATGTTGAACTTGATCATATTCTTAATCATTGCATTTGGAATGGGCTCGACAATATCCAATATCAAATAATACAAGGTGACTGTGAAGACATTGCATCACTAATACCTAAAAGGGAATATGCCCTAGTTATTGCAGATATTCCTCATGGTTTCAATTTCCCAGACATTGAATATGATAGTGAACCATATACTTATCAAGATTTTAGTAAACTGGTTATGGGTTTTCAAGAAGTGACAACATCACCACTTTGGCAATTTGTGACATTTCATTTAGACACACAGTTTGCAATGTTATTAACAAGCTTCAAGGGAAAAGAAAAATCAAGGATGCAACTTACATGGTAAGACTTTGAAATTGTATGTTTGATAAATGTTAATTTTTTTTTTTAATTTATGAACAATTTAATTGAACTTTTACTATGTCAGAAAAATCGACATAAAAAACATCACAGAATTTTTTTTTTTTTTTAAAATATAAAAAAATTAAAGTGCCAAAAACATGCTAAAATAAAAATGATTCTACATCACCACTTTTTAAAATCAGGTGTTTTTCTTGCTACGTCAAAAAGTAGGTACCAATGCAATTACCTATTTCATCGATAACAATGTTAGTATAGGCGGTGATTAAGGCTAACATACTCTGAGTGCCTAACATGAGGTTGAGTGCAGAAAATCATGAATTATTAATCATGTTTATAAGGATTTTATCATAAAGACTTGGAGGAGATAGCAATTCGAGTTCCAGAGGCAGCCAAGCAAGTCAAAGAGGAGAATAGTCAATCTCTATTTTCTGGGAGTCAAGCGGATGGAATCACAATTTTCTAGGGAGTTTTTGGTAGCTTCCCTATAGAATAAATAGAGTAGAGCTAGAGATAGGAAGAGTTAGTCAATTCTGGTTGATTTTAGTTGGAACTTCATTGCAAGCTACTGAGCTTTTTATTATTTTACTCAGCGATAAAACTTTCATAAATGTATGAGGTTATTCTTTTATGAAATGAGCAGATTGATTTCACTTTACTGATTTAAGTTTCAAAGAGCTAGGCTCATGGGTTAGGGCCCAATCCATGTGCCTCAGCCTCTCTTATGTATTTTTTCTATGCTTTTTGTCATTAAATTAGTTCTTCTTCTGATAGTTTCATTGTTGTTTAGTTTTTCTTTCAGTGTGTTGTTGTAGTTTTTCATTTTATTATGAGAGTAATAGAATAGAGGAAAACCAAAAAGTTGTGGATCAGGAACACCTTCTCATCTCTTTCAATAGGGCTCAAGGATGGCGAGCCTTCCCACAGACCTAAAAACTGATTTCTGTTCACTATTTCTGAGATTAAAAGTATAGTTTCATTACCATTTTCAGCCTTCCTTTTTGTATTTCATTTTCACGCATTTGCCTATTTCTCATGCATAGACCAGCAGAGTTGTTCACAGGAACTAGTGATAAAGCCCTGGAGTAGCTCCATGGTGCTTCCTCGATTATTTTACCATATCTGTACTCACAAACCGATAATTTTTGTTATGCCATTCATTCCCTCTTTTTCTCCGCTTAGTCTAACTGCTACACACACCTTTTTCCCCTAGAAGCATTTAAACCCTTCAACCTGCCTTATTCCTTTTCTTCATTGGTCACGGTTGCCTTACCTCTTTTAACACAAAATTCTTGAAAAATCATTAGAACTCAACCTATGCCTTTTCTCCTCAATCTTCCTGCCATCGTACATCACAAATCGTAAATCACAATTTTTAGTTTCTTCATTTAACACTTACCACTCCCATCTGCCGATTGCGATATTGCGATATCACATATCACATTTCGTACCTTTTCCATTTTTCCTTTATGACTTACCTCAATTCCTACATCACAACCAAACTTTTCATGTTTTACCTTTTTCCTTGAGACTTACCACTTCCAAATGTTGATTGTGGTATTTTCATCACGTTCTACCACTAGTCCCACTTCCACGTCACTTATCGCACTTCGCAGTTCGCAAATTTTACTAAACACCACTTTTGCTATCCCTCTAACTTTGAAATATTGCGATTTCGATATCTCACTTCGCACATTGAAACTTTTAATATATCGCACATCGCAAATTTTACCATATCTCACTTCACACTTTGCAACTTTTACCATATCGCACTTCACACATCCCCACTTTTTTCCTGTTTTCTTTTAAGACCTTCTGCTCCTATCTGTCGATTGTGATATTGCAATTGTGCTCTTCCATCGTTCCCACCACCACGTCACCCATCACATTAGGGGAATTTTGATGTCTAAAATGGACCTCCTAAGAGAGTTATAAAATAATAATGGAAATAATAAAATAATATTTGATTACATCATCAAATTTTAGAGGGAAAAAGGAAAAAAATACTTTTTCAACTCTTATTTTCAACTTATCTCCCAAAGTTTTACTCAAATTTTGAGTGGGAGTACTCAATGGACTAAAAATTTAATTCCTTATCCAAGGAGTACCCATGTTGAATACTTTTGATGGACCCTGCTACACGAAAAATGATAAATGCATTAAAAACATGTTTTCAATCATGTTTTTTCATGTAATTCTCATTTTTCGTGTAGCAGGGTCCATCAAAAGTATGCAAGATGGGTACTCCTTGGATGAGGAGTTAAATTTTGCATCCAATGAGTCCTCCTGCTCAACATTTGAGTAAAAAATTTGGGAGATAAGTTGAATATACAAGCCGAAGAAGTAGATTTATTATTTTAATATTTTTTAATGTTTTTACCCTTTTACTTAAAAAATGCTGAATCATCCCCCATGGTTGACATCAACATATTGAATCCTATTGGTTGTTATAAATTTTATTTTGGTTGTACATTTTTCTTAGGAGGCCCATTTTAGACCTCAAAATTCCCCTAATGCAAATCACAATGTTTTTCCCCATCACATTTCACACTTTGCATTGTTTAGTTTATTTCCTTTTACACTTACTGTTCCTTTCTGCCGATTGTGATATGATCAAAGCACTATGCCACCTGTCCTACTTCCACGTTATCTGACTCATCAAATTTCGCACTTCACAGCATTTAGCCCGTCACACTTCGCACTTCGCAACTTTTTGTTCCATCACATCTCCCTATTTCCGTTTTCAAAATTATTTCACTTTGAATAATTTTTGTGCTATAAAAATTTTCTAATAAGGTTTAAGCCCCTATGTCCTATTATAAGCCTTGTTTCATGCATTAAGCCCTCCATTAGTCTCTTTAGCCCTTTTTTCCTCCAAGCTACAATTCAATATTTTTTTCAGTTAGAATTAGGTCACAGATATCTTAGCTCAATGGACAGAAGCATGATATATAGAACATAGAATAAGTAGAGTTCATTTAGCTATTTGGACAAGTTTAGTGGGATCTAGAATTATTTTCCTTTCGGACATTTATTTTCAGCAATTTAATTTAGTTTCTTTTTGTCATTTCCTTTACGTGCATTAAATTGGTTTCATTTCCGAAATTTCCTTTCTGCAAATTAAATTAGTTTCCTTTCTGTGATTTCCTTCCAGCAATTTACTTTCCAGTTATTATCATAGTTTAAGAAATAGCACCCTTTCGTAAAGCATAAGAGGATGACATGAGCGGAATGCATTTTTTGTGTATATCACACTGTCACCTCCAAGTTTGTATGAACTCCGGGTTGATTAAGTAAAGTAAGGAAGCACCTGGGAGTTGCAGAACTCTTGGTGAATTACCAGGGCTCACCATGTCCCTTAAGAGGGAGTTGGATTTTCAAGCAGAGGAGGAACTATTGGTTCCAAAGATGAACCCCAAGATGTAAAGCAGCCACATGTGGAGGATCATGGAGTGGCAGAAAACACTCATGCAAATCCATCCACCAGAAATGGTAGAAGGCGTACCACGAAAGCTGATAGATTGAGACTTGATGTAGTAGATAATGTAGGAGCTCCTATTTCACGGTGTAGATAGAGACAATATTGAGATAGTTTTACTGGATACGTGGCTCTTTTGAACAAGTGTATTGTGACATGACCATATTCCTTGGACTAAGAAGTGCAAAAACCAATTTGGGTCGATGCTATGGTAGAGGAGTATGAATCCATCATCAAGAAAAATGCATGGGAAGCTGTCTTAAGACCATTCAGAAAATCAATGATTGGATCTAGATGGATCTATAAGGTGAAATAAGTAGTGAATGGGAGTGTGTAAAAGTACAAGTCTAGATTTGTGGCCCGGGGATTCTCACAAGTTGAGGGGATCGACTATGAAGATACTTTCACAACAGTTGTGAGTTAATCTTCCATTAGATCTTTCCTTGCACTCTGAGTGTAAATCGAGTGGTGCATTCATCAAATGAATGTGAAAACTATGTTTCTCAATGTAATTATTTAGGAAGAAGTGTACATAGAGAAGCTAGAAGGTTTTGAGATCTTTGACAGTGAGTCACATGTGTGTCAACTCAATAGATCATTGTATGGGCTAAAGCAAGCACCTCATGCTTGGTACACTTGGATTGACAGTTATTTCACCGGTTTGTGCTTCACCAAAAGAAAAGTGGATGCAAACCTGTACTAGATTGTGGTTGATCGCAAGCTCTTGATTATCGTACTTTATGTTGATGATCCAATTTCAACAGCTGATGAGAAGCTGATAAATTCTTGAATGGAGGATATTGCAAGTGAGTTAGAAATGAAGGACATGGGACTCCACTATTTCCTTGGATTGGAAATATTGGTAGCGATATGGTGAACTTTTTTTTTTCTCACGCCAAGTATGCCAAAGAGATTCTGGGTAAGTTTCACATGGAGAGATGTAAACCCATGGATACTCATATTCTAGGAAATTGGAGGAAAGAGGATGCTACTTCAGGAGAAGTAGTGGAAGCTACCATGTACAGGAATCTAGTGGGTTCACTGATGTATTTGGTGAACACCAGACGAGACATTTTCTACGTAGTTAACTAGTTGAGTCAAGCTATAGTTAAACCGACCAAGCTCTTTCGGAAGGTAGGGAAGCATGTCTAGAGATATCTCAGGGGCACTATAGAGTATGTATTATGGTATAAATTAACAGTGTGAGTGAATTTTCAAGGCTTCATGGATGCATATTGGGTAAGCAATCCATCAGATAAAAACAACACATTAGGAGGGATCTTCAGCATAGGATAAACAATATTTTCTTAGTCTAGGAAGAAACTGTGATCTATAACACTCAGTTGAGCCAAAGCAGAATACATGGAAGCAATTCAAGGTGCATGTGAGGCCATCTAGATGAGAACGATCCTGGTTGGTTTGTCTGGTTCTCAGATGGATCCGACTATGATACATTGTAATAACCAGAGTTGCATTAAACTCTTGGCTAATATGGTATTCCATGATAGGCTAAAGAACATAGAAATCTAGTACCACCATCTCATCTATTATGTTGAGAGGCACAATATGTTACTTCAGTACATTCCCGCGAAATATGAGGATGCATATATTCAAACGAAGGTGCTCGCCAGGAGAAAATTTGAATACCATAGAGGCATGATCGAGGTGGTAAATAATCCCTTTATTGACCAAACACTAATAATAAAATTGGTGGACTGTCTAATTTAATTTTCCCTTAATTAAATTGGACAGTAAAATGTAATATTATCTCATGATCACTAGTAATAGTTACGTGAGAGTGATAAACTCAGTTAGCTCATGTATTTCGAGTTGAGGGTGGTTGGTGAGACATGTAGAGTAATTCTATTAGTTATGGAGTTCAAATTGCAGTCGGTGCATTAGTTTAATGCATGAGCAATCAGTTAACTCAGTTAGGTGAGTTAGAGCCAGTTTAACTAGTTGTAAATGTTTGTTGCACTAGTGAGAGATAAATTGAATTAAATATTATTTAATTCAAAATCGATGATATTCCATGCAAATGATTATTTACTATTAATAGCTGCATGCATGTCAGTTCCAGTGGAGACAGATCTGTGACACAGGTTAAAGGGATGTTAAATATTAGTTGTGTGATTAGTAGGTTTCCTGCATGCAACCAGACATCCATTCAATTTCCCATGATCCTTGCAAAGTTTTGGAAGGAAAAAATTCCAAAATAATATGGATTGGATTCATCTAGAATTTCACAATCAAGGTTGGTTGTTTACAGGCTGATAATTGGCTAAGTGTTGGTCGATTTTGTCTGGGACAGTGTGAGACAGTTGTGAGAGTGCAAGAGACTCATGTGAGAAGAATGAATTGTAATTGTTTCATGACTCCATGGTTAATATAAAATAGAAGATAGAGGGGTTTTCATTAGCAAGCTTTCCCGGGGAATTTATTTGTGTTGAGGTTTTATTTGATTATTTCTTTTCTTAATGTGATTGGTGATTGTGTTTAATTTCCGAAATTTATTTGTAGAAGGATTCAACATCTAGATTTAGTACATTTTTAGATGGTATTGAATCCATTGATATACATATGTTTGTATAATTTTTACAAGTGATGACTATAAATATTCCTCCAAAACACATCTAAATTGGTGATTAACAAAAGTTAATGAAAGAGATGATTTAACCCTACCAAATTGGAGAGTAACTAGACATGGTAACTACACATCTCATTGTAATAATATAATCTTGTAAACAAGCGTATGGCACAATATTAAGCAATAAAATGTTAGAACATGATTTTAACACATTAAGTGCATATCCACATAATCATGATTAATTAAGGGGAATTTTTAAAACAGACAATAAAAAAGCATTACATACCAAATCAATACATCCTTGTTGAAATAAGTAAATGAATACTTATCACACTTCTCTAATTTTTCTACGAGGATGGTAAATACATCCAAATTGGAAGTTCTTGAGAGTCTATAATAAGCATTACAAAATCTCTTTGAACCCATGTTTGGGTGGGCACATAATTGGATTTCCTCTTCAAAATCATTCAACAAGCACAAATTCACATGATACTCACTTAGCCAATACTTGCATGTACCATATAAGTCCTCCTCAAACTTTTTTACATGTTTAAAAATACAGGTTGGAGTCTATTTTTCTTTCCTGAATCCTATCAAATACATTATGAGACATTTTTTTGAATTCTTGGCACAAATAACAATCTTCTTAAAGACAATGGACTTTGTCTCCTACCATCATAAGTTGACATATTTTTTTTTTTGAATTTAAAGGGCCATCCCATATAATGCAAGCATGAAGTTTCTTTCTCTGTAAATAATGTCAAAAATATAATATCAATAGAAGGTGAATTTCTTAGAATCTAAGGAAAATAATGAAATTGAAAATTGGCCGAAGACCCGTACAACGAGTTCTGATACACTCCTTCCCATTTCCACAACAACTCACCATACACATTGTCTACTTCTAAACCTTCATTGTAATAAATACTAGGTATTCTTCTATGTAAAGATGTATAAATATAAGATAAATTAAAACCAAAATTAATTAACAAAATATTCTATAGTAGCTATAATTTTATTATTTTTCCTTATCTTTATAGCTAAAAAGACACACTTAACATTGGTACCTCACAAAATATTCTCTATCTCATTCTCCAAATGATAACCATAATTACTATTGACAAAGAAAGAGGATCCCAACTCCTTGTGCTACTTTCATAATAGAGAGTGAGAGGTAGGATCCTTCTATCCATTCAAATAAGAGAAAAAACCAATATGCTATAGAAAAATGTTTTTCCATACAATAATTATAAAGAGTGACATAAGGCATGTTGTCACAACATAACATCGATAGAAATAGTGCCATAATAACTCCCAATTGAGGCGGTATTTCTGAATATTAATGTGATAACAAAGCATAGAACTAAAAGAATCTAAATTATTTCTTCCAATGTTACATCACTACTTTATCCTGATTTCCTTTCTTGACTTTTCACTTGTGATTCAATATTCAATGCCATCTAGCAAAACTTGTCACGTCCATACTACTGAACTTGTAAGTAGAAATTTAGGTAGTAATCATTTCATTAGTATGCCACAAAGGGAACATAAACCATTTGGACATCCACAACACACATAAATAACCTAAATCTAGTTGTCCCAGTTGATGTAATCATGCTCACTCATAATTTAATTATTTTTTATTTAGTAAGTTTCTCAGATTTTTGTTTCCATGTTTATTGTTATTTCATGTTTGAGGTAGAAACCTACACTTCTTTCATGTTATTTTGTTATTTTCAACAGTTCCACCAACCATCACATATATTCTCTTACCTTATCTACAAAATTACCACAATATGAAAAAATTTACAAGCAAACTGGAATGCAAGACGTTTTTCCATTTAAATATTTAAATGCACCAGATGTTGTATTTAGGTATCGATACTAGTGGATGCAATCTTGACTACAGAGTTGATCTACGAAAGTCTCCATTAAATTTTCTTGTAGAGGTCGATCCTTGTATTCTCACTAATGTATTTACTATTATAATAGACTACAATTTGGAACCTTCATTACAACATCCAAGATAAGCCTCCTTACTTAAAACGAAAGGGGTAGTCATAAAACCATCAAACTTTCGTCATCACAGGCTTCAAGAAACTCCTTAATATCTTGCACTAGAACACAAACCTCATTAGAAAATATTCCTTGTGGAAAATTATGCATTATAGTGGCTCTAGAAGGCAACATAATTACCCTACATGATGTTGATATCCTAGTAAATATATGGAGTATTATACCAAGACCAAATATCCCCAACATACTTGGTATGAATTTAATTCCTAACCTTGAATTTTCAGAGAATCCTATTTACTGAAATATAAACCTTATTTACAAGAATATTTACATCATTTTCAACTCCATCCTCACAATAAATTCTTTTTGCAATGTCAACCACACAATATCGCATTTCAACATCCATTTCCATGTGGATTGAGTCCAAAGGGATTTTTAAACTTCCATAATACTATCTTCATTATTATCTGGGGTAAGATGCTCTGTATTGAATGGTGGTGATTAAATCCATATCCAATTCATACATTCATCCCAATAAAATTGGCCTAGTATGAAAGGGAAAATTATCTGGGGTACTCCACCACATAATGTTGCTATAGTTGTTTCACTATCACCATGATGTATTGCTACATAACATTAAGGGAAAAACCAACTATATGGCATGGAACCACAATAGTACATAACCCTATATTTAAAGATTTGTAATCCATCTTTATCGAGGTCAATATTTATTTCATGGTAATTGGCAGATGCATAATGAAATTCGTTGGAACCCAAAAATTATCCAACAAAATATTTTATGGAAGCATATCAATGTGGATAACCATATGAGAAAAGGATAATTGTGTAGCTAGGTGTTTCCAGAACTGAATTCATTAATGAAAGCATATGTTTTGGGTTTCAAATATATCCCATGCTCCTAGTAGGACTTAGTCCTATGAATATGGGTTTGCAGTTGTTCATGAAATGCTGCATAAGAAAACTACTTATACTGGTTGGAGCAGAAATATTTTGACGTGAATTCAAGTGATCCATAGTTTATTTTGGGTACCCATTTGGCTTGTGAATTCCCTATCCATGGATGGAAACCAAAATCCAAAAACATGTACATTTTTTGGCCGAGATTTTGGGAATTTGACGAATTCTTTACTAAAACCGCACCAGATGGGAAAACCTACAAGGGTAATGACAATTTCAGCCAAATATGTGAACATTAGTCATAAAAAAAATAGAAAAAAATAATAAAGAAACTCAATACAAAATGTATATAAAAAATTAAAAGAAAACCAGTAACTCAAGCCATCAAAAGTTTAACTTACACTAACAAGTAATTAGAGGAAGAGGAGTATGCATGTCCATATGGATCATAACACAATATCTCAGGTCCTTGCAAACTACTCAATGCTTGAAGTCCTTTGGTTCTCTCTTTCACCAAACATCGTAGAGAATACCAATCCCCTTATGGTGAAAAATATTTTTAAACACCAACACATATATAATGACATGCAATGGGACACTTGTCACAAAAAATTAAATTATTTTCCATCCCAGAAAGATAACACTTATCACTGTCCAAATTTTTTACAGTTCCTTTTTCATCTTTAGTGGTCAGGCTGTAGCATAATTTGCATTTTAATTTTGTCTTATGTATAAGAAATGACCATTCTAAAACAAAGCCTAAGGTAAGAAAATTAGAACCAAAAAAATACCTACTAATGATAACAATAATTACAGAACTCTGAAGCATTGTAATATCAAGTAAACTCATTAGGTCCAGCATGTGTCCTAAGTTACTGTTTGCTTTTTGGCCTAACAATATTGAATCTAGAAGAGGATGTCATCCAACCAAACATGATATATTTAAAGTTCTAAAATTTCATGTTTCTATGGAAAAAATATATATCAATCGACAGCTAAATCCTTCAGGAAACATTTGTACATAAATATCTCGAGGATCATAACAAAGGTTATGATGTAAGAGAATTATTTGAAAAAATCCTATATAACCCATATAGTTCAAGCAAGTGAATTATGATTGTATGACTTATCCTCTATTAATAAATGCAAACATAATATATATATATATATTATTTTACCATCGCTATTTTTCTGGGAAAGTGGTGGTTGAGATCCATTTGGATCAGGTGTGAGTAGTCAAATTGTTATCTCTACAAATTTTAGTACTAACAATTTTTTTCCATTTCTTCTAGGTTGGAGTACAGACACAAAAAACCACTTGACAACCATAGAACTTAAGGAGTAAAAACAATAGAAAATATTCAAATAGAAACTAATTATTTATAGAAAATGAAAATGGATAGATGACATCCCTAAATTTTAGCATCCATGACCATAATTCCTCAAGAAATTTATCCAACTTCCTAGAATGGAGAATCTTAATTCCTCCAACATATAAATTAAATGTGTAAAATATCAATTCAAAATCTACAATAAGAAGAGAATATAAAATCAAATAGGAAAACTCATTGACAAAGTACATCTGCAAATGAAAAATAAGGAACTAGATTCCAATCCATTATTTCTCAAATTAATGACATCAATATAATCAAAATTAGATTTCAATGCATTATGTCTAACATTATTTATCACAAAGAAGGAACTAGATAAAAGAAAATGTCACACTAGTACATTTGGGGGAAATTCCGACACTTGGTTTCGACGCTTTTGACCAAATGTCGAAAATTTCCCCAAATTTTTTCAATCCCACCCGAAACTATCGCTATACCGACGTTTAGAGAAAAGTTTCGCAATACGGACACTTAGACAAAGTGTCGCAATTGTGACGTTTGGAGGAAGACGTCGCAATTACGACACTATGCCCCAAAGCGTCACTATTGCAACGACTACCACCAAACGTCGCAAGTGCGACGTTTGGAGGTGTCCATTGCAACAACGACGCTTTGGCCGCCGTCGGTATAACGACACTTATATGCGTGCTACGTAAAAATGATTTTATTAAAAACTACATTAATGTCAGATATCACACGCGCATTCACCTTTAGCTCTTGCAGAACAACATTCTCCCTTAGCATTCGCCCTCAACTCTTGTAGAACATCATTCGCCCTCATCATTTGCCCTCATCTCCTACAGAACAGCATTCGCCCTCAGCATTCACCCTCAGCTCTTGCAGAACAACATTCTCCCTCAGCATTTTCCCTCAACTCTTGCAGAACAGAATTCGCCCTCAGCTCTTGTAGAATAGCATTCACCCTTAGCATTTGCCCTCAGCTCTTGCAAAACAGCATTCGCCCTCAGCATTCACCCTCATCATTCGCCCTCAGCTCTTGCTGAAAATTATTTTCCCTCAGCTCTTGCAGAACAGCATTCGCCCTCAACATTCGCCCTCAGCTCTTGTAGAATAGCATTTTCCCTCAGCTCTTGCAGAACAACATTCGTCCTTAGCTCTTACAGAACAACATTCGTCCTCAGCATTCACCCTCAGCTCTTGCAGAACAACATTCACCCTCAGATCTTGCAAAATGGTAAGTTCTTACTGCGGGCCCTTCCTCCTATAGTAGGGTTGACTCTATTTGGGTTTTTTTGGTCAATTCCATTGGATTGTGTTAGGCTATAGGGTTCTCTCTAGATGTCTTCCAATGTTCTTTCAGATGAGTTTCAAAGAGGATGTGTAAGATGTGTTTGTGCTTGCATAAATTTGACTCCACCAATTTCATGAAGTTTAAGCTATGAATTTTAGTTCAACAAACTCATCCATCTCAACACCCAGTAACGAATTTCCCTTGGTGTGATCTATATTGAAGGTGAAGTGCAAAGTGGTAGAGAATGGGAGATCGAAAGTCATCAACTTTATCACAAGGGTAGTACTCCAGATCGAAAGCGATGAGCTTTAGTTCTCCAGATTTGGGGATTTTCTGATATTTTGGGATTTTCTGATGACATACCCAAGGTCACATCCATACAACCATATCAAGGTCAATGTTGAGATCATTCTCACATAGATATAGGTCACTGATATATAGGGTTAATATCATCATCATTATCCATGGAAACCGAATGGTCACAAAATCTGTGATTGTGGTTGCCTCATTTATAATTATTGCCCATTTATAGTAGAGCACATAAACACTAAATATGGCCCGAGCAGAGCCTTTACAACAGGCAATGGAATTGCAGCTGCTTCATCAATAACCAATAGCTCCACTTGAGAAAAAATTTCATAATCTTGGGGATGGATATACTGCAGAGCAAACAATTGTATTTATCATTCATGCTCCAATATATTAATATAATTTTTACATTGAATTGAAGAAAGGGAAACAAGCAAATGCTAGCCATCATACAATGCTTTGACATAAGAGTTTTGAGTGACATAATTGAAAAAAAGAACTCATCCACTGATATTTATAATCATTTGAGTTATTCAAGTTAAACACAATGTCAAGAATCAATATTCAATACCCTCTATTATCTTCATCACCCAATACAAGATTTAAATTTTTCCCAAAGAAACGCTTATTAAATTGGCAGCCATTATTTCTCCCTACTTTAAAAACGCTACATTTAAATGAAAACAAGAATTTCATTTCAACTACAGAAATCTATTACTATTCAAATGTACATGTGTGCATCACTTGTGTAGGGTATTCCTTTTCCACTTTCACAATATCCAAGAATGTGTGTAGTATAGTTCATATTTTTTGTGATTTAGATTATCTTGAAAAAGGAAAGGTAAATTATTTCCCATGGAAAAAGAAGGTTTTCCCTTTTTACTATTGGAAATGGTACAAAAAAGTTCCATTTCTACCCGAAACTCCTATGAAAGAGGAACCAAATAAAGGCCATGTCCTCAATGGACATCATTTGGCTTTGAAAATGGCCATTGCACCATGTTGTTTCTTATATTACATCACGATAGTTTCTTAGGTCATTTCTTGTTTCTTGAGATGAAAAACAACTAAAGAAATTGTGAAGATCCTTTCAAGAAATAAATGACCATTTCTCAATCATATCTCAACTATTTTTTATTTTATTTAATGGTTTCTTACTTTGAGAGAAATTCGACACTTTTATAAGGAATATAACATAAAAACACAAAATGGGAAGGAATTGATGAGGTATATGACCTTTAGTTGTTGTCAATTAAGAATTGATAATACACGATGCATGTTCTGTACTACAAACTAGATTCCTTCCTGGAGTTATGACACAGAGTATTAAATCAAAGTTGTAGTTTCTAACTTCTTGTATTGGTTCATCAATCTTGAAATTGAGACATTGCATGTCTTCATTGCTTCATGTTTGAATAATTTGCATTATATCGTACAATAGGAAATTAGGAATTATGATTATTATTACTTTATGGATCCATTAAGTTACTTTTAAGTTTGCATGGTTTAGTGTGAAATTATTCTTGTGTGCCCCTAGGCCCAGGTGAAGGAATGCCAAGGACTGAGAACCCTAGTTTTTAAATGGTATTGTTTCTTATACCCAAAAACCCCTCAACATCTCTTCTTATTAGTTCTTAACAATAGTGTTGTAAACAATTTGAGAATTGATATAGCAAAATATCGCACTTCTCAAGATAAAGTCCTAAAGCTAAAGTGTGATACCATGTGTAATTCAATAGCCCCATTGTCACCTCACCAACCTCTTTTCACTTCGGGCTGGCTCTCCTCCAACTCAAGGGCGTTTCTCCCTATTAGATGTTAGGGATCTAATGGCCCAACCAAACCAAGTGAAGAGCCCCCTAACTCTCTATGTTTACTACTATCAATCAAGATATTGAACAATAGGGTCAGACATGCATCCTAAAGATAAAATTGCCAGGGTATTTTTTGGTAATTTCAAAGGGAAAGTCCCCAAACACATATAATCAAGGAATTATAACATGATTTCAAACATTAAATATCAAAAAAATTGTTTAAAGGATATTGAAAGGAAAAAGGTGATGGAAGATGAAAGTGCCTTACTTAAATTCTCTAAGGATTTTTCAATAGTTGCTCCAAAAGCTTCACTTCAATGCCCTTCAAGATCGTCTCCAACAATGCTATACCATCAGCTTCAACAATGTTGCTCCAGAAATGTCCTCATGGTATTCACAACAAGTTTACTAGAAGTTGCTCCAAATATATATTCAATAAGGTCTTCATTGTCAACTGGTCTCTTGTTTGGGTGCCTTAATGTGCAATGACATGTTTCCAGGATTGAATTCAATGCAAGGCATATTTGAAAATCTAACTCTGTCTTCCGGTGTCTTATTAGAAATTATTTCAGTTTTCATTTTTTGTTTGCAAGTTAGATATTGTTTTCAAGTTCTTACATTTATAATTTTATTGCAATGTGGCAGAATGATCAGGGCAATACAGGAACAACCCCGAGACAGGATGATCGCTGAAAGAGGCCAGCGGAAGAACATGTAAAGTGCCAGCATTCCTCTATCTTCAGGTATTTTAGTTATTGACATAATTGAAATAATATCTATTTTGTTCAAATATATAGACACCTATCCATGTTACGCCTGATGATTCCCTCTATGAGGAAGAGCTTTCTTCATCCCTATCTCCAGCGCTCTTGCTGCGAAAAAAGGCACGAGATGCAAGGTCAGAATTTAATACTTTGATAGACGTGCCTCAAACACCTGAAATAGGAGAGAGGATAGAAAAAATTATTACCCAGCTAGAAACATATTAGGTAATAATAAAAATTCAACACGATTTTTTTTTGTTCTGCATGAGATGAATTGTGATAGTTTGATTTTTAATTTTTACATTGACTAAACTAACAAAAAGTTCTTTTGTATGTAGCATTTTCTGGCACTTGCTGAATTCGGTTTTGGTGGTAGTGGGACACCAGGGCAAGAGATTGCCCAGAAACCCTCTCGTACACCTTCTACTCCTTTAGGTGCCAGCCAAGAAACACACCCTGCCCAAGCAGACACCCAGCCAACCATTGAACATGTTGGCAGTGATGAGGCTGATATGGCCAACTACTTATTGTGTTTCCTGGAGCTACACATGTCAGCTCCACAGGGACCATTAATGGCACGTTGTTGGTGAACGATGAAGGTGTCCCTATAAAGCACGTACAACTCCCAGGTAAATTTTAATATTTTAACTATTTCATGTACTCTATCTAAAACATATTTATCATGATTTTTATTTTTAAATTAACATATATCTTTTTTTTTTCCGTAGTAAACAATGAGTTTTGTTGTGTTTTGGATAGCTTTACTGGTAATTTCTTATCTAACCATATACAAGGAATGTTATACTCCAACTCCTAAAAAAGAACTTCTAGATTATCTAAGCCCTTTTTGGGGCCGACACATCACTAGATCAGCATGCCCTGTAAAATTATCAAATATTTGAAATATACTAGGGACATCTATAGGACGAATTGAAATTTAACCATAGATACGAGAATCCTCTCATTAGCCTCCAAAGAGAGTGAGTGGAGAGCACTCATCCATGACGGAAAAGAGAAAAGGGCAAAGAAAGAAGGAAAAATGTCAACTGGACCCGGAAGGTAAATTACAACTTTAATTCAATAGCTTTAATTTTCTCTATGTCTAAAAATAAAAGTGTGCTACGTCATATCTGACTTCAATATTTTGATGCTAGGTTGTCTGACACCTCAAAGGCAACCAAAGCTAGGATTGAAAAAAAGGGCCATCACAAGCTAGGCCAGGGCGGCTACTTGAAGTTAGCCACAAGAATTTTAATTAAGTAGATAAACATCTTATAATTAATTGTATCGCCTTCCAACGTTTTTGTAATCCTATAAAATACGATTAAAAATACACAATCATATGTAATGCAGGGTGATGAATTCGGAACAGAAACTATAGAGGAAGATAAAAATATCACTTTCCATTTCGGCTATCAAGCTGTAGTTGAACGTCGTAGAAGCTTGGGGCAGGTCCCAAGATCCAGAATGCCTGATAAGGTAAAAAATTAAACTTTCAATATGTTTGTTTTCGTCCATAAATTTAATGTCTAAAAACTTTGTTTAAATCAGGGGAGCAACACTACCGACGAGGAAAATAACCCAGCTAGATGCCAGATGTACGATCCTCACGTGCAACCTGATCATTGTAGTGGGGACCAAGTCGACAATGCTACTAATGCTGAGGGTCGCGGATTTGCAATTAATTTCCACTTATAATTTTTTCTAATTATACCTTGATGGTTGTCCTTATAACGTTTTTTGTTTAAATGACAGAGAATGTTTCCCTTGAGGATCTTACCTCTAGAGAGGAAGACAGGGCAACAGTCCCAACGGCGACAGCTGGTGCACCCGGGAAATAATCTCATTGCAATTTTTTTTATTAATATTACCTAACTAGTTCAATGACATTTAAAAATTGACAATTAAATTTTAATATTATTTGTTTTTGTAGGCGATGCCCCATCACCGGATGAGACCAAACATCGTGACTACGCAACTAGGTCAGTAGTGCGGGTCGAAAGGCACAAAACAGGAGCAAAGCACAATGATATTGATGATGTAATTAGGAGCTTTAGAAATAGGATGAAGAAAAAGAAAATTTGATAATGTAAAATATTGTATTATTATAAGACAAAAGTTACCATACTTGGAACGTTTTTTGTGTTATATAAAAAAATCATTTATCATACTATTTTTATGTCAAGCACTAATTTCAATGTTTCCTTGCATACTTTTTGTTGAATTGTTTTTTTATTAGTTATTGAATATTTTTTTATGCTCATGAAAGTAAAAAATGAAATACAGATTGAGTATTGGGGAATTGAGAATGATGTGAGGGGGGGAGGGGCCATAAGAGCTTCCACCTTCATGTGGTTAGCCCTGTTTAGTAGAGAATAATTTATTGGAGCGATTTTATCTTGGAGCAAACCTCCCTTGATCCAACATAGCAACAAAAAAGTCATTGTTGACTTAGTTGCTACTCTTTCAGATCGTGGGAGGCTTGTTCCAAGTTCATGCGAATCCAATAAATTTTTCTTGAAACAAAGAGGAGCTTATTCGTATATTTAAATTTTCAACATATGTTCCAACATTATCATAAGAATGCATCTTTAGAGTAAAAATACTACATCAATTACTTGTATTTATTGTGTAGATAATTATGGATTTTTAATGACTTGGCACCGCAGATACAAATCCTCTTGCATCATGAGCAATACAACTTTTCAACTAGGGGCATGTCCAGGATATTTTTTCTTGTGCGCTTGACCAGGTTCATAGTGTCACATTTTGTAAGTTCCTTTACAGTTCATAATTCAATATGAAGCTTGTTCATGATTATTATCTAGTTTTTTGTATGTGTTTTTTTCATCTATTTGATTGTAAGCAACTCTGCATGTTTCTTGTTGTTCACTATGATTTCTCCATTTACCACTCCCAGGATGAATCCGAATTTATTGTTACATATGTTACTTTATTGTTACTATGATTTCTCCATTTACGATTTCATAGGTTACATCATGTAAAGTTGTCAATCTCATGTTGGTGATGAGTTTTAGTTCTCCCGATTTGGGGCTTTTCTGATATTTTCTCCCTCATGTCATTCCTACATCACCTCATTGTTTGGGCATGCCAATTGTCGACCACTTGTACCAATTGGCACATGTCAATCTCTGAGTGGTGCCACATTTCACCTATTTTCGGCCCACTTGACCACCTGAAAAACTAAAATCCACACACCATGTGTATTTATCATGGAGTGCCACATGTCCTAGATATTTAGGCCAATAGCCCTCACATGAAAGAGATCATTTTTTTTTTGTCAACACTTCTTATCTAGTACTAACACACTGGCATTTTTCTGTTTAATCCGACCGTCACGGGGCTCTCTCTGCCACCTCTAGTTTGATATACCACTGCTTTGGCCTCTTTCCATGGAATCGGTCCTATTCTACCAAAGAACAACTAATAATATTTGGCACAACCCATTTATTGATCTCATTTAACTAATAATGATTTTCGCAACCAGCCAATACACCTGCCGTTTTAGTTGCTGCATTTTGGTAGCTACCAATACACCTACCGTTTCATTCTCCTGGACTCTATGTATGCATATTTTTCATATAATTTTATCACGAAGTTGGCTGCAGTGCTTTGACATGTGTTTGAATATTTTTGCAGGTTAGAAGACATTTTAGGCCAGAGATGTTGAATAGAATTGATGAGATATTTTTATTTGATCCTCTTTTTCATGATGAGCTCAGAAAATTTGCTAGACTACATATGAAAGATGTAGCGATTCGTCTTGCAGAGAGAGGTGTTGCTTTAGGGGTTACAGATGCTTCTCTGGATCTTGTTCTTCAGGAAGCCTATGATCCTATAAGTAATCACTTTGTTTTGCTTTCTTTCTTATTCAGAGTCTATCTTGCCAGGGGATGTGCCCGTTATGGTTTGTTATGAGACCGTTGTCAATTTCATCACCGTCCCTCATAATATGTTTGATTTTGTTTATAAATAATAACAATTATTACACCAAACAATAAACAATTAAATGTACTATGAGTAATATGATATCTTGAAATAATTCTTAATATAATTTCATAACCTCTGCTCTCACTTGGTGGTTTCTATATCACTAAGTGTGTCTTCTTTAAAATTATAGTTACAACGGATAATGAACAATCAACTGCACTGTGAGTGATATCTTGTAATAATTCTTATTATAATTTCCTAACCTCTACTCTCACTAGGTGTCTATATCACTAGGTGTGTCTATTTTAAAATTATAGTTTCAATGGTAGATAAATTGTTATCTTAAAATTATAGCTTTGATGGTGATACCTTGTGATTGATAATGCAGTTTGAAGCAGCTTTGGCTTTGAGTCTTAGGAACCTCTGAGAATACAAAGGTTGTGATTGATTACAGGGCACTTCCTATATTTGTGGAACTTCTTACCTCTGGGAATGATAATGTTCGAGAACAGGTGGCACGTTTATTTTAGAGGCATAAAATTATTCTTCCTGACTATCTTTATATGTCTG
Organism: Pinus albicaulis; assembly: GCA_034641835.2. Classification (NCBI taxonomy): domain Eukaryota; kingdom Viridiplantae; phylum Streptophyta; class Pinopsida; order Pinales; family Pinaceae; genus Pinus; species Pinus albicaulis. The sequence goes on from CM076579.1 coordinate 949,866,111, forward strand.
TAATTTTGGAATTTGATTTAAAAAACTAGTACCCAATTTTGAGTTCAACTGGTGTTCGTGTAAGGCTGTTTGGGCTTTGGGAAATATTGCTACAGGCTCTGCAACATTTAGGGATCTTTCCCTGAGTCATGGAGCTCTGAGGAAAGTGCTTTCCTAGTTGAATGATATTTCCAGAATTTCAATGATAAGAAATGCTACATGGGCTCTGTCAAATTTTTTCCATGGTAAGCCCCAACCACTATTCGAACAGGTAAGAAGAATACATTTTCTGCATCTTTTTCTTAGTTCGCAGATACTATGGATTTTTTTTATAGATCTTGGTGCTTGGTAGATTTGGACGTAATATGGACATAGGCGCTTGTTCATTACAATGTCTCTATCATCAGGTTTAAGAAAATGCTCAGAAATTTGGGTTTCACAAGGGGATTACCCTTGCTTGCAATTATCGATTATCAATCACATTCAAAAAAAGTATTTCGTAGCATTGTTGAGCTCTTTGCAGGTGAATTTCTGAGGCAATTTCATAATATCTGAACTAAATTTGTCTGTCCTTTTCAATACTCTGCGCTTGTAATAGAACCAGACAAACAATCTAGTGGTCAATGCAACAACAAAAACACCTCTTGTTGCAATGCTTGCAATTCACCCTCTCTGCACGCATGAATGACTAAGGCACCCTCTTTTGTGAACAGGTACTAGAGCTGAAGGTATTGGTTTCTGTTAGGATCATGGAATTCAACATCAAAAATAGTATCAAATTCCACTGCAATAGTATTCCTCGGTGAGGGCAATAGTTCATTGAGACCTATTGGACTCATCACCCCCAAATAGCCTCGAGGGCTACCCAGAGTGTGATCATATGGAGCAATAAAAAATGTTGATCCATCCCCAATTGAAACAAGAACAGGACCCACATTGGTTAGAGAAAATGAGAAACACATTTTGAAAGAAGAAGAAACTTTTGTATTAGTGTCTAGAAATCTAACTGGTCTGTTGTACAATGCCCCACTTGCACTTCAAATTGGTACTCCCAACTCCATGCTAAGGCTCACTGTCCCATTCTTCAGATGAGCATCTTAACCTGAAGTTTGATTCCAAAAAACCCAAGTCCCCTGTTCTATGCCCAAGACCTCTGTTACAATGAGTAGAGTTCTGAGCAAAATACTTCACAATAGGAAGCAAAAGAAACGTCGCAAAATTGCTTGCTTTAGACTGATAATTTTCTGTGCGAAAATTCAACTGCGGATAGTAAAAACATAATATCAAACACAACCAATCCACAATGGAAGTTGAACATGAGGATTTATAACCAGAGAAAACCCTCTCCAGGTTAAAAGAATTCTAGAATGGCTTTAAAATTCTAATTTCTACTAATGAGCGCTTACAACACCATAGAAATTACTTTCACAATGAAATATGCTGGAAGCAAATTGCTTGTACAGTTTCTACATTTCCATAGTGGAAGAAAGAATCTTTCTATCTCTCATGATCTAGTTATGTGGTCAGATCCTTTGCTATGGCTGTCTTGTTCTGCTAAACATGAATCTGTCTTAGCTTTGGCTCTGGTTCTCATTTAGGATCGTGGCTATCTGATATTGCTGTGGCTTTGACTATACAAAATTTTTCAGTAGGAAAATGTTGACTCTGCTATATATAGGAGCTTCAATGGGTGCTCTCAAACTACTCTACTATAGTAGTTGCACTTTCAATGGACTTCTACAGCAATTGGCACCATCAATCTGCTTTGTTACAATGATGGCTCACATCAACAAACTGTGTTACAACCATTGGCACCATGAATCTTCTCTCTGCTTCATCAAATGGTTGGCACCATCAACTGACTTTGCGCTCCTCGGGGTGATGACAGTGGCAAACACTTTTTTGGGCAGCTTTGTTTTGTCTCTGATTCAAGGCAGAACTATGTTGGCCTTGTTTTTTTAGTCCTTGAAACTTAGTTCTCCCATATTTTCCATCCTATCCCCAGTTTTCTATCGAGAAAGACATAACTTCACGATATCAAAATTGACTATTTTTGGCCATATATCTTTAGTAATGGTACAACTTAAATTTGGTGCATTCGTACAGTATCTTAAGAGCACTCTCAAGCTGTTATTCAGTATTTTAGCATAACTACTACATTTAACTGCCATGCTCTAATATTTATATCAACCATAAGCATTCTTAAGGTAGTTCCACGTTTGTGAAGCAGAAGGAATGCTTCTGACAACTTCTTATCGTAGTGGTACAATTTTTTTCACATTTTATCTTTTATAAACCTCCAATTTTCGAAACGTAGTAGAGACTACAGTTTGCATCTCAAATTTTGGACAAATCTGTTTAGTATTCTACAAAAAATTCATTAATAATACATTGTTGTGTCTACTAAGCACAAATAATTGTTGTACTAATTCATATAAACATCTTGACATCCTCATTTTATATTCCTTTTCTCTTTTCGCAAAATTTCCTCTGCTACGGAAAATGTAATTATATTAATTTTTTTCCATTGATATACATGTGGATCTAATTATATGTAAGCCCTTGCTACAGTGGTTATTCGAATGGGTTAGAATGTGCATTTTTATTTGTTTCTTTTGAAATACATGCATTACCACTATGTGAGATCTTTGCATTAATTTTGAAATGTTGATATCTTTGCATTGATGTTGCCTCTGCTTGGTGGTGTCTCTGAGATTGAGCTAATCCAAAGGCAATGGATGTGCATCAACGATTGATTGCTCTTTGCTAGTACTGTAATCCAAATCCTCTAGCATGCAAACAGGTGCCGCAACAATTATATCTAGGATTGATCGTTTTTTTCTCACCTTCACTCTAGGCTTGGAAAACTTCATTCCATATTTTCTAGCATTTGAATCACTTGATAGACAGTGATCTATGTGGGCATTTAAGGCTATATTGAATTTAGATGAGAAATATCTACAAAGAGGACAAACCTTTGGTATCATGGCCTCTGGAAGAGATCCCGGATTCCCAAATTCTTCGTTCTTCCTAGGATCTACCTTGCTCTTCTCCAAAGTTTGGATTTGCCTTGTAGGCTCCTGCCTCTTCTACACTACTTGAATTAAAGCACCTCCATTATGATATCAAATCATCCGCTACTATTAGATGACACAGGTCGCAGATGCTTTGATAGACTTGCTTTTTGGGCACTTCACCACGAACCAAGTTTTAAAATGTCACAACCCACTTGATATTTATCCCTAGCAAAAGTGTCACATGTGAAGATCAGGCTTTTGATGAAGCGAATAACTTGGTAAAGAGAATTTTTTATTACTTATGTATTCGGCCCAACAATATAGATTTTGATGCACTATAATTTTTAACCATGTGCTGAAAAACATACAAAAAACTATGTTTTTAGTGAAATTTGAGTTCACAAGAATCGATGCCAGTCAAAATCCAGAACTTCCTCCCAGCTTACTCATATTTCATGCAAGTAATGGAATGCCTTTTTCATTGTTTTATCTCGTCTTATTCGAACTTCCAAGTCTAGCATCAATGATTGTCTTATGCTTCAGAAAAATGGTATTATGCTTTAGAGAAGTGTATCTACTTCTTATTATACTTCTTAACTTCCAAGTCTAGCATCAATGATTATTTTATGCTTCACACATAATCTAGTTTTCATATACTCCTTGAAACAATTTTTATTGGTTGAATGAGACAAACTTAAAAGGAGTAAGATAATATATTAGAAAAAGGATTTATGTCACAAATCTAAGATTCTTATAGGAATTCAATGGAAATTTCAGGCATCACCTGAGTAATCTTCAGTGTCTGCAAATTTTGACATCTAGAGAGAAGTTTGTTACAAAATTAGGCAGCTCCTACTTGAAAACATGTTGATGTTGATGCGTAGCAATCTCCTTCATTTATAGCCATGCGTTGGTATATTTGAAAATTCCAGAATAACAATGGAGAGAGTAATACTCTCTTATTCTAACACTCAGAAAATATTGAAATTTCTTCACTGGAAACAGAGTTCAACACTTTGAAAAATTTCTATTCCTTCAAAAAAAACCTATTACAAATTCTTCCTCACTGAGAGGGATTACAAAATGTGACTGCTGCAAAACGCAATGCACTCAAAATTCTTCTCTGTCTCTAAAACTACGCATTGATGTGCTCTTCAAAACACTTACACTGCTATTGTGTGTAATAATAAACTTTACAACTACATTCCGAAACAGGCTCATAGCCCTTTTCTTTTATATGCAACGCATATATTAAAAACATAACAAAACTATGCAAATAACAAATCTATTAAAATGCTCATGGGGTCCACAATTTATAAATTTTTTAATATATATATGAAATATATATATAAAACATATATACGTCGCATTTAAAACAAAATATTATGAAAACCAGTGTGGGACCTTAACAAACAATAAAACTATTCCGTTGCGCATTATATAAAATGAAACATATAACAAAACCTTTGTCAAAACTTCAAACGAACCCTTTAGCCGTGGAGCCCGCCAGACTTCAAATGGCGATAAACCATAATTCAAACCAAATTCGCGTTCCAAAATAGCCTACTGATGTCGGCCAATTTTGTGACGCAAAAACCAAATGAATTCTGCCCTAATATTTTTCGGGTCCGAATTTGGGTTGGCGTATGGAGAGAGAGTTGTGACACGAATTTCTGATCAAATTCGCCCTAATATTTTTTGGGTCTGGATTTCCACTGTGTGAGCGGCCCAAACAAAGATCCAATCCAATCAATTTCTGCCACGTGTCCTCCTCTGGCTTGTCATATCAATAACATTAAGTTTTAACGTCGTTGTTCAATCAATCACATTAAGTTTTAACGCTGTTCAAGATTGGACCTCCACTCATGTTAGCGATTCCGCATGCTCCAATATGATCCGGCCTTCGGCTCTCATCAATGAGAGATTTATGATGGGAATTCTTCAATGCCATTACAGTTGGGTCGATAAAATGGCGTTTCTCTATGGTTTCTCAAACGAGTCGCAACCTTTGAATTGCAGATGCTCTCCAGTTGCTGGGTTACACTGCCTGCTGATTGTGACGGGAAGGAGAAGCTAGCTGAACTACTACTTAGACCTTGCTCCAAATCTACATTTCTCTCAGTCTGGTCTATTTCTATCTTCCTCGGTTTCTTGGAATCCTACTTCTTCGTCTCGTCTTGTGCCCACTGTTGAGACTACACCCATGCCTCACGTGCGTCAAAGGATGCATTACCGCAGGGGTAGCACCAGAGGCCAACCCCTGCATGCTCCCTCCATCCCCTCAACCGAGTCATCCTCCCAATCAAGTGATTATTACGCAGGCCACTATCCAAACACTATAAGTGGGCGGGGTCGGGTTCTAGGATCTGGCCACCATATGGGCTCCCCTGCTCCTCATTTCCCCACCGCTTCACCTTCTCCAACGATGTGCACTGTTCCTTTTTCCTTTAATTTCTCTCTGAACCGCCCACGAATCACAACTTCAATCACTGTGGTTTTCCGTGAAGAGGCCTAAGTGGAGCAACAATGCACCCGTCGGGTGGGTCTGAGCTCGGAAAAAGCCCAGCTTTCGGGCCTTCAGGAGGGGAGTGATGGCATGAATGTGCAAGAACCAGATGCTCAGGTTCATAGGGATTGTGATGTGGAGATAGCGCCTTCAGATCCTGGACCTTCTGTGTCTGAAGCTGCTCCGGTCAAAGGATGGTGCCGAATTATAGAAGAACCACCGGATGAGTAGCTGGTTCTCTTTGGTTTGGTTTCTTTCTTCGCGGCCCACTTAATTGGGTATGTTTTTGTTTATATTACTGTGCTAGACCTCTCTTTTATTTTTTAATTTTGTAAACAATGGTTCCCCTACGTGGGAAATATTGTAACGACCTGAAAAACATTCAAGACTGGTTTCCCCGTATGAGGGCAGTCTTCTTTTTTGATTTTTTGACAAATTTGCCATAAGTCTGGGCAATTTTTTTGACTTCGGTCATGCCGTAATTTTGATTCCCACTGTTAATAGATTAACCTTACTTAGAAAAAAAGAAGTTACCCTGTTTCTATTTTAAACATGTTTTTTGAAATACAGAGCCATGTTTATATGATTTTTTATAGTCGAAGCGCTGCGGGGTGGTTTATTATATTAATATTTCATGGTCGAATTATGTTCATAACAATTGGAATGCCCACAATTAATAACAAATATTGGAGATTTTCTGTCCCATTTTAAAGTTTCATGTTGATGTTTGCCGAAAGATGGTGCGGAATTGTCGAAGAACCACCGGATGAGTAGCTGCTTCTCTTTGGTTTGGTTTTCTTTCTTCGCGGTCCACTTAATTGGGCATGTTTTTGCTTATATTACTGTGCTGGACCTGTATTTTTTTTTTAATTCCGTAAACACTGTAATCTTCAAAGATATCAAACGATGGTTCCCCTAAGTGGGTAATGCAACGACCTAAAAAACGTTCAAGACTGGTTTCCCCATATGAGGGCAGTTTTCTTTTTGATTTTTTGATGACAAATTTGCCATAATTCTGGGCAATGTTTTTGACTTCGGTCATGCTATAATTTTATTCCTAATAGCTTCATGGCCACCTTGAGCAACTGAGTACCCAGAGTAAGCTGTCCTTTAATAATACTCGTAGCTTCTATTATCAACGCAGAACGTTGTGCTCGTACCTCCGGGGGTATGGTAGGCTATGCTTGGGCCTGACACACTGTGAATTGGTGGGCCATTTGGGTCTTGAAGGTTTTTACTTTGGTCTAGGACACCTTCATTGCTGCAACCAAGTCTTCTATGGTATCCCGAAGTAGAGCTGACATTGAGAGTTCATGAGGGATCTCTATGTCGACCTGGTGAACCACTGTTTCAGGCTGTACCATACAGCAGATACCTTCAGTTTGGTGTGTGAGGAGCAGTGTGGCCACATTGAGCTGTTGCTACCAGTCTGTTCGTGATGATGGATCTCTTGCAGCACGGTGGTGTGTATATCCTGTAACGCCTCGCGGGGCAGCTCCGCCAAGTGTACTTGTAATTCCGTAGAATTTGGGAGGTGGTCACTGACCAAGGTAGTGTGAGGTAGCAAACACATATGGCTATTGCTGGCAGGTATTCTGGAACTGTGGAGAAGTCATAGCGTATTCCTAAACCGTTTTTTCCCCCGGGGGGGTGGAGTATCCTTGTTAGTCATCCCTTTCGTGCGCAGGACTATCCATAACTCAACTGCGTCAGTTCTCATAGCGAGATGCGGTAGTTGTGTATCATCCTTCGTGGCATCTTCTGAGCCCATCCAGCTGGGGCCTGCGATCATCCTAGGGTTATAAAGGTCGGAAAATTTTATCTTCTAGTTTTTGCGTCATTCTGCACAGGGTTCAAAGTCAATTTTCCCTGCAGGGAGTCAGAGGGCAATCATCTTATCAATCTCGGCATCCACAGACCCTCTCAACACAATTTCTGTAGGCGCTGGACTAGTAGGTGCCGAAGCACTGGACAGGTTAGGGGATACCATAGCAACAAATGGATTGGCTTCCCAATTTGAAACTCGTAGAAAGCGGAATTAGGTCAATGGGGAATGACCCAAATGCTAAAGGTCTAGAAAATAAAGCAGTAGAATAATAGGTGCAGATTATACAGACAATATGTAGCCTTGATTGGAGTTATCCTATTTTCGTGATCATGTCCGGGGCTATCCAATGGTAGAGTAAATCTAACTTGAAACTTACCATCAAGCAACTGGTAAAAACTCACCATAAATTGCCGCATTGATTGCCATCCGCCTATTTTCCGTAATAGTAATATTCCCCTTTTACTAGAGTTTAGTGTTCTGATGGTCATTATTCACTCCTAAGGGCTTTCCCACGAATTTACTGACCTTGGGTGATGCCTCCGTGCTACTCACGCATCCCGAATTTAAGCCGATGTTAGGTGTGTTGTAATGCCATTCATGTACAACTCAAGCAACTTGGCAACCGTATGCATCCCATCCAGTGCAGTGATTAGGATAGTTTGGGGATTAGTATGTTGGCTCAAGGGGTCTTGACCTAGGTTCGGAGTTCAAGGTTAGCCAACAAACCCCTATACTACTAGCCCTTTCGGCAGTGACCTACTTTCACAGGTCAAAGTCTCACCCGAAGTAGTATGGGTGGGTGCTGGAACTAGGTTTCCACACCCTGAGAAAGGATAGGTAAGACAAGTAGAGCTACATCCTACCTCGAGATGTACATATCTTCCCGAGAAGGGCTTATAGGTGTCTTTTCGCATCCACGTACGCAAGGTCAATTATAGTATGGTGCTCAATAATCATATACTTCTAAGACAGTAGCACAATATTGCATAAAACAGAACAAAACAGATCTAGATGCAACAAAAACACTTACACAAAAATTTCGCAGCTGAATACAGAATACACGTAATACAACAATTACCAATGATTCGCATAAACAGTACACATATTAAGTTCTCAAACAACCTTTCTTATTCATCAATTCATCAATTCGCTCTTACAATACCCGTCCCAGCCCACACACACAGTAGCAGGGTCCGCACACAGTAGTACTCTGGATCTCCACACACACAGCCAACAGGACTCCTTCCCCAAAAGCGCAAACAGATTTCCTAAACCATAATCTACATCAATAGCTCTTCATATCTCTCCCTTCTGATTCAAAACGTTCCTTTATTTATAAAAATATAGCCTAAACTTTCCCATGGGTCGCAAACCGTGGTTTTTGGACCCCAATTTTATGCTTTGACCCATTACAATGCTTTCAGGGCTTTGAACCACCCCAAAACCCCTGTAAAGTACTAATTATAGTAAAAAATATACAAAATAGAACCAGTTTCACAGCTGGTAGGATACCCTGTCCCAACAATCCCCAAACACAATCTTGTGACTCGTCCTCAGTCACTGTGGTCGCAGATCTGCCAATCACTCCTGGAGCTATTTGATGACCAGCGTGCGTATCCCACTTGTGTGTCAGCGTCCTATCCCAAGTGGGCCGATCTTGTCTGAGCAAATTATTCTGGCCACATAGTCATTTAGCCTTTTATGGTTTGAGCTGACTACCATTGACATAGCCTGGTAACAGGTCACCGTGCAGGGTAGCAAGCTGGACTGCTCCACCATTCGTGATTTCCTTAACAGTGTAGGGACCAACCCAGTTCTGTCGGAATTTCCCTGGGTGTTTCACAAATTGGCTATCATATAAGAGGACTAGGTCACCTGCTATGAATGTCTTTTGGCGAATATGATGATCATGCTAGGCTTTATTGCGAGCCTTTTGAAAATACTGATGAAATTTAGAAATGATGGGCACAACCGCGGTTGGGACAGTTCGGGGACCCCTCGAACCTGGGTAGTATGTGGTCTCCTACTCGCTTCGGGGTAGACCGGATTAGGTCCTCTTACCTGCATGCAATCTACCAATAGAGGGCACTAATCCTTTGTATGGACAAATACCCGACATCATATGCACCACAGATCTGTGCTGGCTCCTTTTCCTCATTCCTTTCACAGGTTCTGAATTTCCATGTGAATAGCTTCGAGTTGCTCCTGAATTTGCTGTACTCCTAACGGAGTGTCTTCTCTGGGCGTAGCTTCTAGTTTCATAGTGACTTCCACAGCTTTTTCCTGCAACTCAAAGGTTTGGTGACTCATTGGCGTACGCAGGTGGGGCAACAACATAGCGATAAACCATTCCGTATGTTGTGTATCATCATACTCAAATCCTCCTTCCTTGATTGCTTTCTTCAATCACTGATGATCCTCCCATACAGACTCAGATGCACCTTGCTTGAAGTCCTTCACTTCTGCTACCAACTGAGAGTAATATTTTGGCTTTTAGAACTGTTTCTTCAGAGAATCCTTAGTATCTTGAATAGATCCACTCCAGTTCTGAGATATGTATCGCATGTACCAGTCCAATTCTCTTTCTTCAAATGCTAGGGACAACTCTTCCCTCTTCACCGTATCGTTTGTCACATTTTGTGCAGTTCGTATGGAATCTGCTACAAACCAAAATTGGTCCATATCCTCATCCCCTGACACCTTGAAGGTAGGTAGTTTCAAGTACGTAGCCATATCACTGTCTGGCGGAGGTGGAGGTATGGGCGAGTTGTTACCTTGATGCTACCTGGATGACGGTGTGGCCAGGAGGGTTTGCGTTGCCATCTCTCGCAGAGGGTTATAGGCAGATCTTTCCCCGTCAAGGTTTCTTCGATAGTAACTACCACTGCACGTCACACTTTCATTAGGATCTTAGGTCATTCAGTTGGCGTGACTACATAGAATACTCTTCTCGCATAGTAATACCTTAATCAGCAATGGTAATGTCTTCAGAAACTTGCCCTAGAACCCTTTAAATAATCTCTACTCAGCCTCAGAGTAGGAGATAAACTGATCAATGGAAAATTATGTCACAAATCCTCCCAGCACACTGTCCACCCAGTGATCCATCATGTGAGTGATAGTATTATCAGTCCTTTCTAGCTGTTGGATCATCTAAAGGGTCCACTGAGTGACTCGTTCTTCCTTCCAACACTTCTGGAATTCTACGAGCCTAGCCAGCCACTCCTGAAGCTCGATTGCAAATGTCACAAAGAAAATTTCGTAGCTTTCTATAAGAATGTAACTATTTTTCCACTTTTCCGTAGTTAACTTCATGCTGCGATTTTCTTTTATTGCAAATTCCTAAATTTTTTTTTCAAACCACTCCTCAATTTCCTTCCTTTCAGGCTTCCAGTACTCTCTTGTCATTACCTGATCCCTCTCTCAAAATTCTCCAGGTCCCGACAATGGAACCATTTGTTGGCTTCAGGGGTCCTGACCCATGTTCGGAGTTCAAGGTTTGCTAACAAACCCCTATACTACTGGCCCTTTTGACAGTGACCTACTTGCGCAGGTCAAAGTCTCACCCGAAGTAGTATGGGTGGGTGCTGGAACCAAGTTTTCGCACCCTTAGAAAGGATAGGTAAGGCAAGAAGAGCTGTGTCCTGCCTCCAGATGTACAGATCTTCCCGAGAAGGGCATATAGGTCTCTTTTCTCATCCACGTGTGCAAGTTCAATTATACTATGGTTCTCAATAATCATGTACTTCTAAGATAGTAGCTTAGTATTGCATAAAATAGAAAAAAACAAACCTAGATGTAGTAAAAACACTTAAACAGAACTTTCGCAACTGAATACAGAATACGCATAACACAACAATTACCAATGATTTGCATAAACATTACACATAAATTCAGTTCTTAAAAAGCCTTTCTTATTCATCAAATCATCAATTCCCTCTTAAAATACCCATCCTAGCCTGCGCACACAGTAGCAAGGTCCACACACAACAGGACTCTGGACCTCTGCACATAGAGCCAACAGGATTCCTTCCCCAAAAACCCAAACATATTTACTAAAAAATGATTCACATCAATATGTATTACTTTCTCTACTTTACAATTCAAAATGTTCCTCTATGTATAACAATCTCGCCTCACTTCCCTATGGTCTGCAAACCATGGTTTTCGGATCCCAGGTTTACCCTTTGACCCATTACAATGATTTTGGGGCTTTGACCCACCCCAAAGCCCCTACGCTAAACTAATGATAATAAAAAATATACAAAATCGAACGGTTGAAGATTGGAGGGGGCCAGCCCCGTGGGCCGACCCCCTCCCCATGTGGCCAGAAGCACAGAACCAAGAGCTAATCTAAACGTACCGGCAGTAAATTAAATGTGATTAATTAATGTTAAAACATGGGTTAATGATGTTAAACCATCATTAGCACTTAAAATGCACTTATGAATAAACCTCACTTACTCGCCTGTAAAACGTGCTTAGCGTTAATTAACTCAAAGCATAAGTTGGCAGGATTTTCGTAAGGCATGCCATTTTTTGAGGTTTTCTAATTTTAGAATGACAACTGGCAGTTCCTCCATTTTTAGAGGAAAAATTGGGGAAAAAACAATTTTGGTCATAACTCACTCAATTTTCGACCAAAATGAGCTCAGAAAGAGGCATTCTAGGCTAATTGGGATGTAGGGAGCTCAATGGAGTAGGTTGCAATAGCAGAAAAGGCATTCTAAATTTTTTTTGGTGCATTTGAATATTTTTGCAAGCTAGGGCCACCAGGTGTTGGGGTCATTGCTGGAGCATCCAGAGTCCAAATTCAACAAACAAATAGTCATTTTTGGGAGACTCTGATGTTTTAAAACTCATTGGAATAGGTTCCAAGAATTTTTGAAGCTTGTAGCAAAAATTTGAGCACACTTGAAGCTAATACAAAGGCCCACACTATGAAGCTGGACCAAGGAGATGTATCCCAGGAGGGGTGAACTCCTTTATCAAAATTTTATGTGTTAAGCTCTATTATGTGTGTTTGCTGTGTTTTATATTTTTTATGTTCTGCCATTTAAAATTATGCTTTTTAAGCTTATGACAAAATCATAATTTCACTAAGTACATTGTTTGACAATCACATGCTTATAAACAAACCTATGAAGGATAAGTAACACAAAGCAAAAAAAGTTTATATCTCAAATGAAACTAGCACAACAATAACTAGCATTTATTTTAATATCACTAAAGTACTAGACTTTTTTATAATAGTCCCAATGACCTATTTTGGTAATTTGTGGGAATTGTCAATTTTTTCTGTTTCTTTCCACATTTGCAACATAAAATTCTAATTTGGGATTAACATCAAAAGAAAAAGTTAGGGATGATAATTGGTGCAGGATGAGGAAATCATGATATTGAAGAAGCAAAGAAATAGATGATGCATAATTTCCAACTTAAAAATAAGTTATTGAAAATCCATTCCAGAACTGTTGGGATCAAAATCGTTCATTTTTAGATGCTCGTTGATTTTTAATGTCTTAATCTTCCAATTTTTTTGGACATAATTCATTTTTTACTCAATAAACTATTGGAAATATTCTAGTTCCACCACCTACTTATGAATGTGCTTTCATTCAATAACTATTTCAAAGTACAGTTAGAGAGTCACTGTCAAAACTTCATTTCTCATCTCCATCTTTCCAAAATATGATGGTTCATGGGTCATGTTCAGTTGCTATTTCTTCCTATATATTATTCTAACATCCCAAAAACTAGAATATGCACTTCCTATTCATCCATTTCTAGAGTTTTCTCACACCTAAGAAATGGATTCCTCAACAATAACTTATAATGGATAAAATGTTAATATGTGACAATGGTGAATTGGGATTATGTATAGCTACAAAAGGGATCTAGGATGTAGAGTATGATGTCAAAGAACTCCTATGGAAAATGGTTAGGTTGTGAAAAAAGTGGTAAAACATCCTTTTCCAACTCAACTGTCAAAATACTATAAAATAATGATGTTGTCTTACCTGGGAAGAATTCTCTGGTGGAGAGTATAATGCTTTGTAATATGTTGTACATGAAATTTCATCAACTAATTCTAGTTCCGTTCATGAAGATGTAATGGGTTCATCGTTGCACCACCCTATTTATGATTAATTAGGAAAATGAATATTGCTCTCAGTAGCTCCAAGTTTATTTCATTGCTATATTTTTATTTCACCCATCTACTTACCTTGGAGCTAACACAAGCACTTAATTAATTTTTCATGCTTGGGAATCATTTGAGGTCAATTTCGAATGAATTTTTCCAACGTTGATATATCTTTATGATCTAAAATCCCAAACAAGACTAATCAATGTGAAAATATAGTGAATGAACTACTTGGTAATAAGTGAAAAAATTCATGCCACTTGAGACTTATTTATAGGGTTATCTTCATGCCTTCAGAGCTAATTTTTTTTTTGGTGAATATTGCATGTGATTTATTTATTGTATGCCATTTTACTCACTCTGCTGCAAGGTCTGAAATATGCCATGATCTACCTTGATTATTTTATTTTTTCTTTTTTGCACAATGAAGTCTTAAACACCTTCTAATTCTAGACAATGCAACAATGAGTTTAACAACCCACCTTATAATTCAAGAACATACTCAGATTTGTTAGTGACATAAAAACTTGTCTCTGGTTCTCTTTGTTTTTCTGCGTATGTTATGTGGTCAAGTATTGAAGTTTATTGCGCCATTTTTTTATGATCTATATGCTTTCAATCATGCGCAAGGTCAATTATACTATGGTGCTCAATAATCCTATACTTCTAAGATAGTAGGTCAGTATTGCATAAAACAGAATAAAACAAATCTAGATGCAGTAAAAACACTTACACAGAAATTTCGCAGTTGAATACATAATACACATAATACAACAATTACCAATGATTCGCATAAACAATGCACATAGATTCAGTTCTCAAACAACCTTTCTTATTCATCAATTCATCAATTCCCTCTTACAATACCTGTCTTAGCCTGTGCACACAACAATAGGGTCCACACATAGCAGGACTCTAGATCTCCGCGCACACAGCCAGCAGGAGTCCTTCCCCAAAAACCCAAACAGATTTACTAAACCAAAATTCGCATCAATATCTCTTCCTTGCTCTCCTTTACAATTCAAAATGTTCCTCTATTTATAAAAATCTAGCGTAACTTCCCTATGGCCTGCAAACCATGGTTTTCAGATCCCAGGTTTACACTTTGACCATTACAATGCTTTCGGGGCTTTGACCCACCCCCAAAACCCTGCGCTAAACTAATGATAATAAAAATTATACAAAATCGGACCAGTTTTGCAGCTCGTAGCAGACCCTGTTCCAACAGTCCCCCAACACAATATTGTGACTCTACCTGAGTCACTATGGTGGTGCGGTCTTCATCTGCGCACGGGAGGTATTAAGGGCTACGATCAGTGGAGGTAACACTTCTTGACTCTGGGCAGCAGCACTCTGTGCGATATTGACAAGCTTCAGGGAGGTCGGTCGTTCAGGAGCTGTGGTAACCTGCTCAAATATCTAGTTGAGTCACGTGATGGCGTCATGAGCACCCTGAGATATCTGGAAGGTGGCATCGCCCCATGGCTTCAAGCATTTTCTGATGACATTCTTGGCGTGTCGGAGATCTAGAATCGTGTCTAGGAAGGTGTTGCTAGTTTTCAAGAGTGCCAGAAGCTACACAGGGATGAGGGAGGGCAAGGTAGCTTCAATCTGATCGTAAGCAGTTTCCTTCTATTGTAAGTTCTTTTTGACATGTTGAAGCATAGGGTTGAACTGGACCACTGTCCAGAGCTTTATGGCTGCCTCGAGCAACTGAGTACCTAGAGTAAGTTGTCCTTTAATAATACCCGTAGCTTCTGTTATCTACACAAAACATTGTGCTTGTACCTCCGGGGGTATGGTAAATTGTGCTTGGGCCGGACACACTGTGAATTAGCGGGTCATTTGGGTCTTGAGGGTTTTTACTTCAGTCTAGGATGCCTTCAGTGCTACAACCAAGCCTTCTATGGTAGCCCGGAGTAGAGCTGACACCAGGAGTTCATCAGGGATCTCTGTTTCGAGCTGGTGAACCACTGTTTCAAGCTGTACCATATAGGAGATATCTTCAGTCTGGTGTGTGAGGAGCGGTGTGGCCACATCGAGCTATTGCTGTGTAGTCCAGTCGTGATGATGGATCTCTTACAACACGGTGGTGTGTAAATCCTGTAATGCCTCGCGGGGCAGCTCCACCAAGTGTGCTTGTAGTTCCGTAGCTGTTGGGAGGTGGTCACCGACCAAGGTAGTGTGAGGTATCAAACACATATGGCTGTCGATGGCAGGTAGTCTGGAATTGTGGAGAATTCGTAGCATATCCCTGTACCGTTTCATCCCCCAGGGGGATGGAGTATCCTTGTTAGTCATCACTTTCATGCGCAAGACTAGTCGTAACTCAACTGCGTCAGTTCTCATAGAGAGTTGCAGTAGTTGTGTATCATCCTTCATGGCATCTTCTGAGCCCATCTGGTTGAGGCCTGCGATCATCCCAGGGTTGGAAAGATCGGGAACTTCTGTCTTGTAGCTTTCGCGCCATTCTGCACAGGGTTCAAAGTCAACTTTCCTTGCAGGGAGCCAGAGGGCAATCATCTTATCAATCTCGGCATCCACAGACCCTCTGAACACAATGGCTATAGGTGTTGGACTGGTAGGTGCCGAAGCATTCGATAGGTTAGGGGCTACCATAGCAACAAAAGGATTCGCTTCCCAATTTGGAAACTCGTAGACAGCGGAATTAGGTCAATGGGGTATGACCCAAACGCTAAAGGTCCAGACAATAAAGTAGTAGAATAATAGGTGCAGATTACAGAGACAATATGTAGTGCTGATTGGAGTTATCTTGTTTTCCTTATCATGTACGGGGCTATCCAATGGTAGACTAAATCTAACTTGAAACTTACCATCAAGCAACTGGTAAAAACTCACCATAAATTTCTGCATTGATTTCCATCCGCCTATTTTTCGTAACGGTAAGATTCCTTTTTTACTAGAGTTTAGTGTTCTGATGGTCATTATTCGCTCCTGAGGGCTTTCCCACGAATTTACTGACCTTGGATGACGCCTTTGTGCTGCTCGCGCATCCCGAATTTAAGCCGATGTCGAGTGTGTTGTAATGTGATTCAGGTACAATTCAAGAAACTTGGAAACCGTATGCATCCCATCCAGTGCTGCGGTTAGGACAGTTTGGGGATCAATTTTTTGGCTCGAGGGGTCCTGACGAAGGTTCAAAGTTTAAGGTTTTCCAACAAACCCCTATACTACTGGCCCTTTCGGTAGTGACCTACTTGCGCAGGTCAAAGTCTCACCCGAAGTAGTATGGGTGGGTGCTGGAACTAGGTTTCCCCACCCTGAAAAGGGATAGGTAAGGAAAGTAGAGTTGCGTCCCGCCTTGAGATGTACAAATCTTCCCAAGGAGCGCTTATAGGTCTCTTTTCTCATCCACGTGCGCAAGGTCAATTATAATATGGTGCTAAATAATCATATACTTCTAAGAGAGTAGCTCAGTATTGCATAAAACATAAAACAATAGATCTAGATGCAACAAAAACACTTACAAAAAACTTTCACAGCCGAATACAGAATATGCATAATACAACAATTACCAATGATTTGCATAAATAGTACACATAGATTCATTTCTCAAACAACCTTTCTTATTCATCAATTGATCAATTCCCTCTTACAATACCTGTCCCAGCCTGCGCACACAGTAGCGGGGTCCACACACAGCAGGACTCTGGATCTCCATTCACACAGCCAGCAGGAGTCCTTCCCCAGAAACCCAAACAGATTTCCTAAACCATAATCCTCATCAATAGCTCTTCCTATCTCTCCCTTCTGATTCAAAATGTTCCTTTATTTATAAAAATCTAGCCTAAACTTTCCCATGGGTCGCAAACCATGGTTTTCGGACCCCAATTTTATGCTTTGACGCATTACAATGCTTTAAGGGCTTTGATCCACCCCAAAACCCCTATGAAATACTGATTATAATTAAAAATATACAAAATCAGACCAGTTTCGCAACTCATAGAAGACCTTGTTCCAACAATCCCCCAACATAATCTTGTGACTCATCCTGAGTCACTGTGGTCCCAGGTCTGCCAACCACCCCTAGAGCTATTTGATGACCAGCGTGCGTATCCTGCTTGTGTGTCAGCACCCTATCCCAGGTGGGACGATCTTGCCTAAGCTAATTATTCTCGACATATAGTCATTTATTCTTGTATGGCTTGAGCCGAATACCATTGACATAGCCTGGTAATAGGTCACCATGCAGGGTAGCAAGTTGGAGTACTCCACCATTCATGATTTACTTAAAAGTGTCGGGACCAAGCTAGTTCTGTTGAAATTTCCCTTGGTGTTTCACAAATTCACTATCATATAAGAGGACCAGGTCGCCTAAAACGAATGTCTTTTGGCAAATATGTCAATCATGCCAGGCTTTATTGCAAGCCTTTTGAACCTACTGATGAAATTTAGCAATGATGGGCATAACCGCAGTTGGGACAGTTCGGCGACCCCTCGAACCTGGGTAGTATGGGGTCTCCTGCTCGCTCTGGGGAAAACTGGACTAGGTCCTCCTACCTACATGTAATCTGCCAATAGAGGGCACTGATCCTTTGTATGGCCAAATACCCGACATGATATGCACCACAGATTTGTGCTAGCTCCTTTTCCTCATTCCTTTCGCAGGTGCGTAGCTTCTAGTTTCATAGCAACTTCCACAGATTTTTCCTGTGACTCAAAGGTTTGGTGACTCATTGGCGTACACAGGTGGGGAAAAAACATAGCGATAAACCATTCCGTATGTTGTGTATCATCATACTCAAATCCTCCTTCCCTGATTGCTTTTTTCAATCGCTGATCAGCCTCCCATACAAATTTAGATGCACCTTGCTTGAAGTCCTTCACTTCTACTACCAACTAAGAGTAATATTTTGGCTTTCAGAACTATTGCTTCAGAGCATCCTTAGTATCTTGAATAGATCCACTCCAGTTCTGAGAGATGTATCACATGTACCAGTCTAACGCTCTTTATTCAAATGCTAGGGACAACTCTGCCCTCTTCACCATATCATTTGTCACATTTTGCGTAGTCCATATGGAATCTACTAAAACTCGAAATTGGTCCATATCCTCATCCCCTAACCCCTTGAAGGTTGGTAGTTTCAGGTGCGCAGCCATATCACTGTCCAATGGAGGTGGAGGTATGGGCGAGTTCTTACCTTGATGCTGCCTGGACAGTGGTGTAGCTAGGGGTCTTTGCGCTGCCATCTCTCGCAGAGGGTTATAGGTAGATATTTCCCTATCAAGGTTGTTCTGATAGTAATTACCATTGCACATCATTCTTTCATCGGGATTTGAGGTCATTCAGTCGGTATGACTACAGAAAATACTCTTCTCACACATTAATACTTTAATCAGCAATGGTAAGGTCTTCAGAAACTTGCCTTGGAACCCTTTAAAGAATCTCTGCTTGTCCTCAAAGTAGGAGATAAACTGATCAATGGTAAATTCCGTCACAAATCCTCCTATCAGACTGTCCACCCAGTGATCCATCATGTGAGTGATAGTATTATCAATCCTTTCTAGCTGTTGGATTAGCTCTGGAGTCCACTGAGTGATTCGTTTGTCCTTCCAACACTTCTGGAATTCTACGAGCCTAGCCAGCCACTCCTGAAGCTCAATTGCAAATTTCACAAAGAACATTTCGTAGCTTTCTGTAAGAATGTACCTATTTTTCCACTTCTCTGCGGTTAACTTCGTGTTGTGATTTTATTTTATCGCAAATTCCTGAATTTGATTTTCGAACCACTCCTCAATTTCCTTCCTTTCAGGCTTCCAGTACTCTCTTGTCATTACCCGATCCCTTTCTCAAAATGCTCCATGTCCAGGCAACAGAACCATTTGTTGGCTTGAGGGGTCTTGACCTAGGTTCGGAGTTCGAGGTTTGCCAACAAACCCCTATACTACTGGCCCTTTCAACAATGACCTACTTGCGAAGGTCAAATTCTCACCCAAAGTAGTATGGGTGGGTGCTGGAACCAAGTTTCCACACCCTTAGAAAGGATAGGTAAGGCAAGCAGAGCTGCGTCCTGCCTCGAGATGTATAGATCTTCTCGAGCAGGGCTTACAGGTCTCTTTTCGCATCCACGTGTGCAAGGTCAATTATACTATGGTGCTCAATAATCATATAATTCTAAGACAGTAGCTCAGTATTGCATAAAATAGAACAAAACAGATCTAAATGCAGTAAAAACACTTAAACGAACTTTCACAACTGAATAAAAAATAAACATAACACCGCAATTACCAATGATTCGCATAAACATTACACATAAATTCAGTTCTCAAACAGCCTTTCTTATTCATCAATTCTTCAATTCCCTCTTAAAATACTCATCCCAGCCTATGCACATAGTAGTAGGGTTCACATACAGCAGGACTCTAGACCTCCGCGCATAGAGCTAGCTGGATTCCTTCCCCAAAAACCAAAACAAGTTTACTAAACCATGATTCGCATCCATATCTCTTCCTTTCTCTACTTTATAATTCAAAATGTTCCTCTATTTATAACATTCTAGCCTCACTTCCCTATGCTCTACAAGCCATGGTTTTCGGACCCCAGGTTTACCCTTTGACCCATTACAATGATTCCAGGGCTTTGACCCCCCCCAAAGCCCTTGCACTAATCTAATGATAATAAAAAATATACAAAATTGGACCAGTTTCACAGCTCGTAGGAGACCCTGTTCCAACACTTAGGTAGGCCTGAAAACTTCCAAAAAAGAGCACCTAACATGTTACTACAAATTAGTATCACTTATATGGATGTGGTTGGTGCTTTTTATAATATTGTGTTGGGAAAAATACTGAGAGGGTGGGTGAATCAGTATTTAGAGCTTATAATATAAATTCAACTTTTTCTTTGAGCAGATTTCCATACGCCGTTTTTATGAACGGAACTAGCGTATGCACGCGGAAATGCAGAAGGAAACTAGCATATAATGATTTCACTTTCCAGATTTAGAGAAAATTCGTAGAAGCAATCTTATAAATATATTTATCAGTTATGTATCAGTTTATGAGAATTAATCAACAGAATAAAGAATCACACACATGAACACCAATATTTAAGGTGGAAACCCAATTCGGGAGAAAACCACCAATACTGTCGTCTCTATTTTCAATTTTATTATATAGAAAACCTTTTACAAAATAGTACTGATGCAGACTCATACCAGTACGCAGGCTTCTACCTGTAGAAGGCTACAACCTTCTCTCGTTTTCCAGCTACAACTGGAAGGGAGCTCCAAACCCCTGATCTCGTTTACCAGCCTCTCCTGGAAGGGAGCTTCGACCCCTTGAAATCAATCACCAGCATCTATTAATAGAAAGCTTCTTCTTTCATACTGAAGGCTTCAACCCCCAGATCTACTGCTGACCACGTTTCATCAATTTTCATACTGGATCCAACAGCTTCAACACAACCCTTCACTTAACATCAACAAACATACTTTTCCCAATACTTCAATCAGAACAGTGAGACTACTGTAACTAGAATGTCAGAGATAAACCAAACTTCAGAATAGATATGCAGATACAAACTCAACCCTGAACATTCATTAATTCAGATAGAATACGCTACTTTTCTTCACTGAAGCCGCGTACATACGTGCTTTCCTGCATACCAACCCACATATACTTCTTTGTATTTTATTCTTCAGAAGCCCTAACTGCCACACGCGGTTTTCATGAATAGAACCCGCGTATATACGCGCTTTTTCTGGAAGCACCTAGCATATAGATCTGTAAAAATAAATTTTGTAGAACAAACCAAATCTATAAAACTTACCTAGATTTATTCATTTTCTTCTGCAGACTTGCGCCAGTTCTTCATGATTTCGTTAGTTGATCAAACCAGAGATTCATCATCATCAGATCTAGAGATCTTGAACCATCATTATATCCATGGGTGCATCATAGATTCAGATCTATCAACTAGGAACAGAGTTCATCCATGCAGATATTCCTTAGAGAAATTTATTCATGAACAACCCTTACACATGCACACCTTGCACTATGATCTTCTTCTCCTTAACTATATTTAGCTTTCGCTAATACCATGAGTCAAAACCACACAACTTCCGATGGTATTCTTGGACGGAATCAAATAAACCATACAACACTCAATACTGTGTGCCAAAACCATGGTAATGCCCCTTGGTATTATAATTTTGGAGCGCAAAAGGGCATACGCAACTTGGGACGTACTTTTTCGCTTGCATATGCGACTTGGCCTTTACAAAAGCGCGTATACATTGTGACATATTATATTTATCATTTCTCTGACACATACTGGAATTCTTTTTCTCTATCACATCTGAACTGCACTGTAGATACATCATTCTTACATATTTAACACATAGGTTGCTATCCAAAGACAACTCATCAAGTCAGTCAGTTTCCATCAAGGAAAACTTCATCAAGTAGGTTGCCATCAAGGACAACACATTGCATCATATTGCCAACATATTGTTTGTATATTCCAATGTCGCCAAGATTTTTTGTGAACCATTTTTGTATTAGAAACTTAGATGGGTTAAACATCGATTATGGGTGATTTAGTCTTAAAATTAGATTTCATTATCATTCTAGCTTATAATATGCATTATAGGCTATTTCTAGCCTTCAAGAAAGTCATTATCATTCTCAACAATGAAGAATCTAAGTTTAAACACCTAGTTTTGTCTTAGATGGGCTAGGTGTAGATTAAGGGTGCTTTAGTCTAAGATTGGGTGTGGCACCATCCTTATAGGCTAGGTTTTTGAATTTATTATGTTTTTTGTTTTCCTTAAGAGCGAGTTGAAACACTGAATTACTTAAAAATATGTGAAGTTTTTCTATTAATTTTAGTTTAATGACACTTTAAAAAATGTCACAATATGTAACCCTAATCACAAATTATAAGAGATGATAAATTAATTTTTATCTGACTCGGTTTAAAAGCATATAGATCATCAAAAAATGGTGCAATAAACTTCAATACTTTACCACATAACATACGCAGAAAAACAAAGAGAACTAGAGACAAGTTTTTATGTCACTAACAAATCTGAGTATGTTCTTGAATTATAAGGTGGGTTGTTAAACTTATTGTTGCATTGTCTAGAATTAGAAGGTGTTTAAGAATTCATTGTGCAAAAAAAAAAAATTAAAATAATCAAGGTGGTTCGTGGCATATTTCAGACCTTGCTGCAGAGTGAGTAAAATGGCATACAATAAATAAATCACATGCATTGAGGGGTTAAATGAATAACTAGGAACTTGATCATACCATTGATTATGCAATATTCACCAAAAAAAAAAAATTAGCTCTGAAGGCATGAAGATAACCCTAGAAATAAGTCTCAAGTGGCATGAATTTTTTCAATTATTACTAAGTAGGTCATTCACTATATTTTGACATTGATTAGTCTTGTTTGGGATTTTAGATCATAAAGATATATCAATGTTGGAAAAATTCATTCGAAATTGACCTCAAATTATTCCCAAGCATGAAAACTTAATTAAGTGCTTGTGTTAGCTCCAAGGTAAGTAGATGGGTGAAATAAAAATATAGCAATGAAATAAACTTGGAGCTAGTGAGAGCAATATTCATTTTCCTAATTAATCATAAATAGGGTGGTGCAACCATGAACCCATTACATCTTCATGAATGGAACTAGAATTAGCTGATGAAATTTCATGTACAACATATTACAAAGCATTATACTCTCCACAAGAGAAATCTTCCCAGTAAGACAACATCATTATTTTATAGTATTTTGACAGTTGAGTTGGAAAAGGATGTTTTACCACTTTGTTCACAACCTGACCATTTTCCATAGGAGTTCTTTGACATCATACTCTACATCCTGGGTCCCTTATGTAGCTATAAATAATCCCAATTTACCATTGTCACATATTAACATTTTATCCATTATAAGTTATTGTTGAGGAATCCATTTCTTAGGTGTGAGAAAACTCTACAAATGGATGAATAGGAACTGCATATTCCAGTTTTTGGGATGGTAGAATAATATACAGGAAGAAATAGAAACTGAACATGACCCATGAACCATCATATTTTGGAAATATGGAGATGAGAAATGAAGTTTTGACAATGACTCTCTAACTGTACTTTGAACTAGTTTTTGAATGAAAGCACATTCATAAGTAGGTGGTGGAACCAGAATATTTCCAATAGTTTATTGAGTAAAAAACAAATTATGTCAAAAAAACTTTGAATATTAAGACAATAGAAATCAAGCAGCATCTAAAAATGAACGAGTTTGATCCCAACAGTTCTGGAATGGATTTTCAATAACTTATTTTTAAGTTGGAAATTATGCATCATCTATTTATTTTCTTCTTCAATATCATGATTTCCTCATCCCGCAACAATTATCATCCCTAACTTTCACTTTTGATTTTAATCCCAAATTAGCATTTTATATTGCAAATGTGGAAAGAAACAAAAAAAAAATGGCAATTCCCACAAATTACCAAAATAGGTCATTGGGACTACTATCAAAAAGTCTAGTACTTTAGTGATCTTAAAATGAATGCTATTTATTGTTGTGCTAGTTTCATTTGAGATATAAACTTTCTTTGCTTTGTTTTACTTATCCTTCATAGGTTTGTTTATGAGCATGTAATTTTCAAAAAATGTACTTAGTGAAATTATGATTTTTTCATAAGCTTAAAAAGCATAATTTTAAGTGGTAGAACATAAAAAATATAAAACACAGCAAACACACATAACATAGGTTAACACATAAAATTTTGATAAAGGAGTTCACCGCTCCTGGGCTACATCTCCTTGGTCCAGCTTCATAGTGTGGGCCTTTGTATTAGCTTCAAGTGTGCTCAAATTGTTGCTACAAGCTTCAGAACTTCTTGGAACCTATTCCAATGAGTTTTAAAACATCATAATCTCCCAAAAATGACTATTTGTTATTTGAATTTTGACTCTGGATGCTCTAGCAATGACCCCAACACCTGGTGGCCCTAGCCTGCAAAAATATTAAAATGCACAAAAATACAATTAGATGACCTTTTCTGCCACTACAACCTGCTCTATTGACCTCCCTACATGCCAATTAGCCTAGAATGCCTCTTTCTGAGCTCAATTTGGTCGAAAATTGAGTGAGTTATGACCAAAAGTGTTTTTTCCCCAATTTGTCCTCTAAAAATGGAGGAACTTCCAGTTATCATTCTAAAATTTGAAAACCTCAAAAAATGGCATGCCTTACAAAAATCCTGCCAACCTATGTTTTGGGTTAATTAATGCTAAGCATGTTTTACAGGCAAGTAAGTGAGGTTTAGTCATAAGTGCATTTTAAGTGCTAATGACGGTTTAACGTCATTAACCCATGTTTTAACATTAATTAATCACATTTAATTTACTGCCAGTACGTTTGGATTAGCTCTTGGTTCTGCGCTTCTGGCCACATGGGGAGAGGGTCGGCCCACGAGGCTCGCCCCCTCCAATCCTCAACCGTCGAACATAAAAACTTTAAATCGTAGTGGAAATCATAGTGGTTAAGATCCAATGGGTAGAGGAGATGGTAAGGCGGTTGGTTGAAGGGCAGAAATCTTGGGTTCGACCCCCACTCTGCCATAATAATTTTACTCAGCTCTATAATAAAATTCTCCTCCATACTTAGACATGTCCTCCAATTTAACCTCCGCTAGTGTTAGTTAGTAGCATCCTCCAAACTTGGTTGAATCCATCGTAAAGTAGGTTTGTAAACTATGTACTATATATATATATATATTGTTGGACATTGGATAAACCAACGCTCCCCGTGTGTTTCGCGACATGGGCTAACCTCATTTCGTGGATCCTTATCTCTCGTGATGCGATCATTGAATAGCACCTGCAGGTTTTGGTCTAATGGAAATCGTGATTCCCAACAAGTGGTATCAGAGCGTAGGTCACGAGTTCGATACACATCTGGCTCGCGTTGGGGGGGAGATTGTTGGACCTTGGATAAACCAATGCTCCCCGTGTGTTTCGCAACATGGACTAACCGCCTTTTGTGGATCCTTATCTCTGGCGATGCGATCGTTGACTAACACCTGCAGGTTTTGGTCTAACAGAAATCGTGATTCCCAACATATGTTATAATATCCAACGTTGATATAACATATAATTCGACCCACTAGGTTAGGATATGGCCCACCAGAGAGGACACATGGCACCCTCTGGTTGGGTTGTACTGGAACCTTAAAAAAAATTCAAATTCCAACTTAGGAAGGATATTAGAGGTCATTGGACAATTTCTTTCTTCACTTAACCCATCTGGAAAATCTAAAGACGACACTTGTCACAGTGTCACCGGCTGCAATCTGGAGAATATTCCTTCCAATGCTGACTATACCTGCCACATCATCATTGTACCTGTTCTACTCCTTTTTTTCTTGTTTTGGAAAATTAACAGCAGATGATAACTCAGTCATATGAACTCGGATTTTGATGAAACGAGTTGTGTCAAAATCTTGGCGATGAACTCTATCCGGTCGTTCAGGTTTGAAGAAATTTTGATCACTTTAAATTTTTATCGGAAACTTGAGCCTTAGATCATTCCTCCCCACTAGAAGCCTTTTGGACTCCAAAAGATACAACCAATTGTTCAACAAGTGAGGGTACAACTCCCTCACTTTTCCAATCTCTAACCTTTTTGCCTTTGAACGATTATGACCTTTGAGTCCAACTGTAAGGTATTCAACATTCCCTCTTCTTGAAGTTCTGATTCTTCTGTCAAATATGAGATGTTGTTGAATTTCATCAATATATTTTGGCAAGAAATCATCTATTGATGGCAGCTAAACATGCTGTCCTTGATCATCAATCAAGGGAGGCTCAAAAAATCTCAAATTCTCAACATTAATGACAGAATAAATTTGAATATAAGGAGGAAAATATAGCTTGAATACATTTGTACCAATCTTTTCCAGAATTTTAAATGAACCGTAATGGATGGTTTTGAGCTTTTTACCTTCCCCTTGTAATCTTTAGTTGCTTAAGTACAACCAAACTTCATCAAAAACTTGGAATTTGTGATCGATCCGATGTTTGTCATATATTTCCTTCTAGCTGCTTTGAATCTTTTCATGTTGTTCTTGCACTATGTGATGTACCAACTGAATTTTCTCAATGAAATTTCTTGATCTATCTATGTCACTATGTCTGTCTATAGAAACATCTTTCTCAAAGATAAAGTTCAATGGAAATCTTGGCAAGTAACAAAAACATGCCTCAAATGGAAATGTCTTTATGGAAGAATGTTTTGCCCAATTGTATGCATGTTGTATGTAGTGTAATTGTTCTTCCCACAACTTGGGATTCTTGTTGCAATAATCTCTTAGAATATGAATAACAGTTATATTTACCACCTCTGTTTGACCATATTTTTGTGGATGAAATGTTTTACTCTTCTTCAACTTTGTATCCATCATGTCCCATATTTTTTTTACTTATACTTCATAGATTTGTTTATGAGCATGTGATTGTGAAACAATGTATTTAGTGAAATTATGAGTTTGTCATAAGCTTAAAAATCATAAATTTAAATGACAGAACATAAGAAATATAAAACACATCACAGAAAAGTTTATATCTGAAGTGAAAATAGCACAACATTAACTAGCATTCATTTTCAGATGACTTATTACAAATCTTTCACAAGCCTTGAGAAGGCTAGTGGAATAGGAAATTTTCACCACTATCACCAAGGAAAAAACTTTCCTAATTCTAGTGAAACTATAACTGGCCTCTTTCTCTAGTGCCTACCCTTACATGTGCCCTTTCTCTTATGCATGTACATATGCACAATATCCATCTCTAGCTCCCTTTATACCAGTCACATCAACACATCCTCCCTACCCATCCCCTACTTTCATTCTTTCTCCCCATCACTCTCCCCAAAAGCATACCCTTGCGAAAAAAACTTCAAATATATGGACAAATTTATTGTTTCATTCGTTGATTTTAAGTTGTTTATTACACATATTTAAATGTTACTCTCATAGATACGTAAAACATTAATGCATAGGTTGGTAGATTTGTTGCATATTTTGAAGGATTCAAGACAATATCCATGCCTCTCATTCACTGATTTAGAAGTTTAAGTGACAAATTTTGGAGTCTGTATCAAGCAATTATCCTGGGGATAGGCCCTAGAAGTTGTGTGCACCAACTTTGAAGTTAGGATTGTTGTCGATGACACTTGCAACATTTCTAAATTTTTTAATCAAACCGCTTGGAATTAATTCCTCAAGGGGTAAAAGTGTTTGATAACACTTCCTATCTGATTTTTTATTAGGAGCAATGTAAAATCCACCTTTAGAAACCATGGATGCTAAAAAAATCAACAAAGAATAATTCCCACTAAAGATAATGAGCCCACAACTCAGAAAAAGTAGGGTTCTAAGTATTGGCATTTGCATTAAGGAAAATCCTAGTTTTGATCATTTATAGCCCTAAACTACTAATGTCTCTGCATTGAGAAATTATCCTTTCAATTATTGCTCTTTTTGAATGTAGATATATATAAAAGTGTCAAAACCATATAAATAATTTCTCCAATATTATAATGTCCCGTGATTTACCAACATCAGAATGGATCTACAATGAAACTCATTATATGTTTAAGGTTCTAAATGATATGCGGATTCAAAATCAAATCTGTGACACCCATGGGGAAACTGTTGATGCACTTCACTCATTAGATCTACCTTTATAATTGACTTTATAACCTGTCCATTCATAAAAGTTGTTAAAAGTCACTTGTTAGAAACATTAAAATTAATATGGTGAGGGCCCTTCCTTAAAATTACCCATTTCAATAGGTGAAGTATATTTAATCTAGTTTCAAAGTGTTTTCCAATTTGAAACTACAAATTCATAAATGAAATACACTTCTAGTTGGAACTTATTTTAGTTCGAATATGATTGAGAATATTTTATTGTAGAATAAATAACATAGATAACGCATCCTCCCAGTGCATGTTATCATATATGATGCAACATTTATTCTACTTAAATGTTGTTTATTTACCAATTCAAGGGTAAATTCTCACATATTTTCGTCATCATATAGGATAACATATTGAAAAATTAGGATGAAAAACATAAGCATCAAAAGGCTGCAAGAAAAGTCATTAAAGTAGATTATAATGATTGTTTCCCTTATTGGTGTAGAGAAACATTTAAAAAATATAAGCATATAATAATTAACCATATTTTAAAGTTGAAACTTCCTTCAATGAACCATGGCTCTCAACCAACCATATCCTATTCATCATAAAAAAAATATCAAAGAGCTAACTAAATCTGAGTAAGAGGATATAATGTCATTACAAATGATTTATTAAGTACAACAATATTAGCATATATTTCTTTATGTTTCTAGTTAAGAAGTAAATTTTAACATGATATTGGAACATCAATGTTCAATAATGATTTTTTATTCATATTCATTCCACATTACCTTGAGTTATTACCTTTGAAGGTAAACATGTAATGCTCAAATGTTCTTGTTTTTCTAGTATTTAGAAGACAACCAAAATTTGAGAATGAATGACCTATATTACTGAAATTCCTTGCTTATGAGAGTATAGTTGCAATTAGAAGTGTAACATATATAACTCAATCCAATAATTCTAAAAATGTACAAATTCTTCAAAAATAATGGATGTTGGTGAAATAAGTTAAAATTCAATATAATTGGATATACATAACAGAAAACTCTAAAACATAGATAGGTTTAAAGAGGATATAAGTAAAAACAAAATTATTCATGAGCCTTACATCAAAAACCATTCCTAAGACTTAAAAATATCTTTTGCATCATTTTTTTATTAGTTGGAGTTATTATTTGTTACCTTTTTTACTCATCTAGGCCTTCGTAAAGCAATATGTTTGTAGTATGGGGCTTTGCTTCAGTCACATATTGATACAAAATGAGGAGGTGTAAATTGTAGGAGTATGTAGGGTTAGGAAAAGTATACCATTAGGATTTTGTAAAGCTTTAGTGGGCCTAACGGTAAGGAAAATTTTCTTGATAAGAGGCCACGGGTTCAAATCCAAAGCCACGGTAAAATATATGCACATTAGTAGACTTTAGTAGTGAAATAAATACGTGGATGTGGGTCCCTTGTCCCCTGCCTAAGAGAGGAGAAGTAGAATTGTTGCAATATAAAAACATTTCTCAGGTTTATAGCTTATCACTCATGTGAAACCTACCGAAATTTGATTTCTCAAATAGTTTAAGGAAATTTTGGGATTTTATCTTGAAATTAAGTTCCAAAACCGTTTCATTCTAGTCACTATACAATTATCCAAGTTTCCAACTTCCTAATTGTCGTACCTTTTTATCTTGCTAATATAGATAACAAGGGCTTGATCAGTCCAACTGATAACTTGCAGAGAGGTATTTCTCTATTTTACACCGTTTTATTTTTCTTTATTATTGAAATCCTGTGTACTATACATTGATTCTTACAACACAGGAAAACTATTTCATGCACTAAATACGGCAAGTATCTCCTAACTGACATTTAATTTTCTAGTGCTAATAAATGTTTTATTTTTATCTAAGCTCAATTTTTCTTATTTGCGGCCTCATCACCCATGCACTTTCATTTATGATTCCCTTCGGTTTGGGTGACGTTTTGAGGTGGGGACAACTAGTCTTGGATGCATGTTTTTTTCCCATTTAATGAAGTATTAAGGAATATATCAGGGATATTCACTAACTTTACAATTCAAAATTATTAGGTAAAAATCTAGATAGGAAATATTATAAATATACACAGTATCCACATCCTGATAAAGCATAATATCCCTCTGAAATTTTCTATGCAGGAAGTTTCGAATAAGAGAAGAAATTTGGACAATCAACCTGAATGCACTAGATTGATAAGATAATAATAATTCCTACTAAAATGAATAATCATGGGCTGAAAAAGTTTTGGATTGGATTTCCAAATGGAAAATCATACCTACTCTACAAATATGTTTATTTTAGTCTCAGTACGATATTTGTTTCTCAAACTTGAACACAATTTTTGACTAGGGGATCCTTGGAAATGTTTTCCACACATATGTTGCAAACATATATAATATGAAGAAATGATACTTTATATGATAATATTGTTGCTCTAATAAATCACTTTCTTTCCCCACGAGTAACCACAGTTAGGATTGCAAAGACGGAAAAAAAGTCAAAACTCATGCCTTCGTCTCCTCTAACTGTAGCTTACAAAAATTAATTTGATTAAAAGACATGATCGATGAAATTGCATGCATATGAAAGAAATTAATATTATTACTACATCCAATATTTCGATCTCAAATTTTATAAGCCTCTGAAAAATTAGGAATATTTCGAAAGCCATTGTTGCAAGCATTTGGCTCAACCCTTAGGGAATTAGGTTACATATTCATATTATGAGCTTCCCTTTCATTCACCTTTCAATCTGAGATGGAATTTAGTTCCCTTTCTATTCAAGAAACTAATTAAAACCATTTAGTTTGCACCTGTATTAAAAATTTCCTCAGTATTCTATTGAACAACAGTATCTTATAATGCAAAATCTAGGGACTACAAGAGGCAACATAATCGAATGAGGAATGCAAGAAACCATCAAATTTGACACTTAATTGAAGATTCAAATGCTTGGAATAAAGGTGAAGCTTTAATTATATAAATACTTTCAGTTTCTTTTTGTATGAGCTTGTACTGTCTGCATGATAACACAAAAATGAATTCCCAAGTCTCATGTTCGATTTCTTTTTGTATGAGCTTGTACTGTCTACATGATTACAAAAAAATGAATTCCCAAGTCTCATGTTCTCCCGTACAACATGAATGCAAGTGGAATGTATCTCTAGTTCTTAGAAGGAATGCAAAGGTATACTTTTATTTTCATAAACATCAAATCACAAGAGGATAGATAGATATAAGAAGACATGGGCATCATTTTGTTCATGCTGAGATGTTAAATTATAAACTGAAACTCAGATTACTTCAGAGGGAATAGGTTGATAGGATAACAAAATATATATACACCTCAGGAAGGACTTTGCAATTTGATTGATTTTGGAGAAACTGTGACCAATAGTTGGCAAATCACATGTTATATTCAAACTCGTACAAATTCAGAGTTAAAGTTAGAGTTAAACCTTAAACTAAATCCACAAATATTAGGAAAGACATAGAGTCAGAACCTAAAAAAGAGGAGGAGTTAAATAAAAGGAAATACATATTTAAATTGATAAAATAACACCACGTGGGCTTCATGCCATGTTTGTAGAAAATTCACCCACAAATGATTTGAGGAATTTTTTTGGGAAATTTTGTTATCATCAGGGTTTTTTGGGTTTGCTGAAAGGTTGATGGATAGTGGGATTTGAAGAGAATTCTTCCAAGGGGATGCAACATGGGATATTAGAGATGGACCAACGAGGAAGAAAGTCGACTATTATTGCAAGACGAAGAAAAATCAGTGATACAAATGAAGCATCAAATATTCGGTGCAAATGTGAGTGCATAAGATGACCTTTAACATCTGTAAACTTCATTAATAAATAAATTTATAGTTTTTATTTGAAGGGGACCCTATCATGTAATTGATATTTTTTCTTTATGTTTTCTTTTCCATTCTTTATTGTTGTAGCATAGTGTGGTAGAGTAATCAAATAGATAGGATAATTGGTCTTCCCCATTTATGAGGGCCATTGTAAACATGTTAGCTATATGGATTTTTCAGTCTCATTGTAAATCTGTTAGTTGTATGGATTTTTTTATGTAACCCATATTTCTAGATCTATATGGGGCATTAATTTTATCATGTTTAATATTTTTTTTTAGTAGTGTTATTAAAGATGTATTAACGACAAGGTTTCTCTTGGAAGAAAATTTATTTGTCATGAGCTGCCTAGAGAGGTGTAGACTTAGTTTCACATGAGCAAGGAAATGTAAATGGGGATTTAGGTCACTAGATAGGTTGTTTAAGTATTAACCCATCCACTATGTTCCATTTTCATAGTGGTTTTCCCCCCCTAGTAGAATGTATAAAAAAGTATGAGTTCGAGAGAAAATCATGAGTGATTTCTCCTTGTTATGTAAGTTACTGAGCCCTCGTACAATCACCTTAGTTTCAAAGTCTATGTTTTATTGACCAAAGAGATCAAACCCATGCAATAGATTCTAATGTCAATATGACATTGGTTTAGTGCTCGGTTTATTGAAGTATTAACCCATCCACTAGAGTCCCGTTCTCATTATAGTTTACCCCACCCTAATGGAATGTCTCAAAAAAAGTATGTTGTTGAATGAAAATCCCTAGTTGTTTTTCCTTGTTATGTTCAAATGTAACAAAGGCATGGGACAACCACCTTAGATTATGAGTCTATGTATCCTTTTCTACCTGAAATAAAACCCCCAAAACAACTTGTTAGAAAATGCCCCCACCAAACAACGCTTAAGGAACCACTCAATTCTACATTTTGTATTCACATTCTCAAAATCCACCTGTACATAATTTTGTATTATTTGATTAAAACATAGTTGATTAAAACCCGCAAAAATGTTCAAAATGAGCATATATACATACAATTGTTTTCTACTTTAGGACGCGCATATCCTGTACTTTTATAACAATCAAAGGAGGACTAGGCCAGGTCTTCTTGAGCTACTCTTTGTATATGTATAGCTCCAAGTTCAAATCCAATTTCATGATCTTTTCATTAATCCTATCCCTCACTTGTTCATCTACCCAAACCAAAAACTAAATAACACAGTGGATTCCATCACAACTACTATGTCTGGTCATCCATGATAGCTACATTGTGAGTAAACAAATTATTAAACGTTGACATTCTCAGAGGTCACCTTAATTTTTGGAGGAGGTGTCATATTCTTCCTCTTGAAATTTATTAATCACTTATATCAGTTATGCTTGAGTCCATCTCTCCAATGCATTTTCGATATTGATGAGAGTATGTTAAGGCTCCCCTCTTGTAGCTTTGCTCTACTGTGTTGGTAATGTAATGTTCATTATGTTTAGTTTTACCATGAATCCTACATCGAAAAAACCCTCTTGAAATTTTAATTGAGTGGGAAAATGAAATTCAGATGAGTCAAAGCATTCTAACTAAAAGGGTAATTTTTTTTTATCATAATATTTGAATATAATAAATACTTTAATTTTTTTTAAGTTACTCAAATATTATAAATATTTTAACATTTTTAAAAATAAATGTGAAACCAATGTTCATTTTGAAATCCATTTTGTTTTCTCATTTTTTTCATTGTATATGACCAATCTAGATCTATTTTAGCTTCAGATCTACCAAAGTCTTAGATGGATTAATTTTCAGTCTAAAAGAGGTTTTCACCTCAAGAGATTTGATTCCTCCCTCAAGGGGCTTCGTATATCTAGAGTTAAGATGGATCTATATTGTTTGAATTATTAATTATAATTAAAATCGTTAAGTATATTTATAATTAATTATAATTATAATTATAATTATGAATTTTA
Source organism: Pinus albicaulis (assembly GCA_034641835.2). NCBI lineage: Eukaryota > Viridiplantae > Streptophyta > Pinopsida > Pinales > Pinaceae > Pinus > Pinus albicaulis. Next base: position 949,900,118 of record CM076579.1, read on the forward strand.
TGATTTTATGTTATTTTGACGTATTTAAAATGTTGAAGAGGCCATTACAACATCTCTACCATGTTAGAGGAATTCAACACTTGAGGAACCCTCTAGAACCACATAAAAATTGCAAGTGGAGAAAGGGTCGTGGACCTTCAAACTAGAGCAAGGCATAGTTTTGGAAAATTGTGAACGTACTCTAGACTATGTTAGTCTATGATATCCTTGTCAAAACGCAAAATAAATTAAATGGAAACCATGATATTTTTATCCAAATGATATATATTTTTTCAGTACACATACGGCTGCCATGATAAACCCTTTGAAGACACATAACTACTCATCAAATATGTTTTTCAGATGAGATGTCAGTTTCTTACAATTAGACCCACATGGAGAACGAGGGTGGATTATGTTGTCAGCTATCTAGAAGCCCTACTAAATGGGTAGATTTTCATTTCCTTGAATGCTAATGGAACATTGGAGGGCTTAGCGGTTGGATGGAAGTTGGGAATCCAATATTTAGGTGGTTTTCCATTGATGACAAAGAGGGAGAATTGGAGGGATATATGGAGAGGGAGGTAGGGAGAGGGAAAGAAAGCGAGGGAGGGAAGGATAGAGAGGGAGAGAAAGGGAGAGTTAGAGACTGATAATTATGCACACTATTTTTTTTTTTTATTATAACGAAGATTTGAGATTGTATTTTGTTGAGGAAAAGGGAGAGGAAACCCTAATTTTGGGGGATGAAATGGCTATGGTAGCAAGGAATATTTTGAATGAAAAAATTGTTTTTCATGTTATAAAATTCCACCTATGTAACCAAACTATAGATGATGTTCAAACCAATTTTTAAAAAACTGGAATCTTTATTCAATGTAAAATCATTTTATTGTTGAGAACTATGTAGGCTAGGAATGAAACTCCAATACCTTTCATTAACCAATTTTTAGTACACACTTCATTAGATGCATCTTTTTTTCTCAATTTAATATCAATTTTATGCATGAATACTAGTAATAGCAAACAAATTCCCTCATTCAATGCTTTACAAGATGCCTCTTATATATTCATAACTTATTTATCATGTAGGAACCTCTATGACATATGAATCCAACGCATGACTCAACCCCTAGAAAAATACATTTTATGCTTCCTCGGAATGAAGGGGTCTATTATAACTCTTAAAGGAATTTTAGATTATTGGTTTTGGGACCGAGACCTTTCTATCAAATACATAGTTATAATGATGAGCCTTAGAAACTTAGCTTAAATCCCATGGAATGCTCTATCTCCAATCCATATCTAGTTTGATTACTCATATTTTCTTATGCTTAATGCCTTGTTTAGAATGCGAAAGGTTTAGTATCATACCTAGCCTAGTCATTAGCCCATGTGATTCTCTTAAACTATGCTACATGTCTTGATTATTGTACTCCTTAAAGGTTGGTTTCACAAGTGTGAATTTTTATCTTTGACATCCCATCTTGTAAAATTATCCCATAAATTAGATTTATTTCTAAATAAAAATAAGCACATATGATAGACCTTCAACATTCGTTTATTTTCCTCAAAAATTGAGACACTTTGAAACACAATTAGAGTAGACCTGTGAGAATTGATAAATAATAGGAAATATTCTTCATCATATTTAATCATAATATCTTGTATTCAACAATGTCATTCATTCAATATTTTGAACAACATCCAACTAATTCTGGTAGGTGTTGGAGTATTCTCTTTGACATATGTATTTATACGTAGTTTAATTTTCTTGACATATGGTATCAAGGAAAAATAATTTGAACATTGGTTTGACCTTGGCTGACATAAGTCCCTAATATTTGTGCCCCCTTTACATTTGTTCCCTTTCGCTCTTGCTTCAATTATTTTTGAATGTTTTCCAACCTCATGTATAAAGTTTATCGTTGTAAATTGATTCACCTATACACCAATTTTAGTGATATGTATCTAATAATATTGATCGTTTGGAGGATGGGGATGGTGTGGTTCTAGGCCTTTCCTCTCAATTCAACATTTCTTTATATGTCTACTCGAGTTCCAACACGACTCCTTCCTAGCTTCCATCCACCTTCATTATTTAGGGCTTGAATCCTAATGTTATAATTACACAAATTGATGAATGTAAATACAATGTTAAAGAAAGTTCCCTTGCATGCCTCAAAGTGCCCTGGATTCATATGAATACTCTGAGATAATTTCTTTGTTGCTTCTATGCTCAATGAATTTCTGAGTACAACTCCTTTTATCACCATTTATTAGCTGGCATGCGAGTATGTTTTGTTTGTTAGCTCAGAATGCCAAGATAAAAGTCAGTAGGGCGGGAGGGATTTAATTTTTCTTCTGTCATTCCCAAATTGAGATGAAAATGGTGTGTTATATGTTGTTATAGCTAAGATTTAATACACAAGATTCCTTTATGTTTTTCAAGGTGTTAATAACTTGGTTCCATCTCATAGGAAGAATCATGGGTGCACTCAATGATGTGTGATGTTTAGCTATAAAAAATGGGTTTGAAACAAATCAATTTTTGACATGTTCAAACTTCAGAGATTGAAATTATTTTTTGAGTAATTATAAAATATGCGAGGGCTTGAGGATGATATACATGGATTAGATAAGGGAATGATATCACCGAAAGCCTTCAATGTAGATCTCACGTCTCCTTATCCTCTTAGAGGAATATGTGATATTTTTCCTTACCAAATATTTAGTGATTTTTATCTTTAAAAATAAACCTCAATAGTGTTTAACTATTTTTAATGCAATTAATAAAATAAAATATGTTTTATTATGACCAAAAAATGGTCATTTTGTTTGACTTTCAACAAAATTTTTCAAGAGAGATGTTGTCCAACTGAAAAAATATTTTCTTTTTCAAACATCAATATTTCGATAGATAGATAATTGACCTGGTCAAATGTTCGACATATGACAAGCATTCAATCTTCATCACATATATGATGAAAAAAATCATTGTCGAATATTCAAAGATAATTATGTTTGTCAGTTATCTGAAAAATGTTGGGGCTTTAAAAAAAAATACAAAAAAATATTTGCAAGTACATGCTGAGAGTATGATTTAACTATTGAAGTACGACATCAGATTTTCCAACCATTTGTACAAGTGAGGGTTAGGGTTAAGTGTCACATATTAAGAGGGTAAGGGGTAAGGTCTTAGGGGGTCCATGTAGTTTAGGCTACGAGTCAATGGCTTACATTTTAATGGGTCAAGGGATTTATGGGTTATTGCTTATGAGTGTATGGGTTAAGGAATTATGGATTGAGTGTTAAGGGGATAAGGAATTTAGTGGTTATGGGTTAAGGGTTCATGGGTTATGATAATGGGAACCCTAATGCCCTTATCACCATCATTGGGAGTTCCCCTATCAATTTCTCTAGGCAAATTCCCTCTAGGCCCTTTAGTGAATATGAAATTAGGTCCTAAGTCGCCTTATAAATATCTAAAACTATGATTATAGAGATTACTAAACCATGATTTGACCTCCCCTTGCCCCATTTAATACAAAATAATACATCCCTCCCACCTATTTTTCATACCATTCAACTTCTCCTAATTTTATGAAGCCCGAAATTTGGTCCCAATGCCCCTAAAACTACGCCCTTGTGCCCCCTTGGATAAGGGATTAAATGTATTAGGGTTTATTGGTTATGATGAGGGAGCCCCTAATCCCATTACAGAACTATTTGGGGTTCCCTAATAAACTTCAATTGCATAATATAGAAGAGTAATTGAGAGAAAAAGACAAGGAACTTGGAAAATTGAAAGTATTTGTTGAAGAATTAATGGAATGAAAAGCTACCATGGAGGCAGGGAACTAAAGTCATAGAGTTAATATGAAACCATCCAAAAATGTAATAAATGCTTGTGTAGACTATTTAATTGTTTATATATGTTTAACCTATGTTTGAAAATAAGTTTGAATTTTACTTGTGTTCTCTCCTCTTATTATATCTTATAGCTCCACATATGGTGAAAGTATTAGTGTAATTTTCTTTATAAGAAATTCATTCCTAAACAATAAGATGATACTCTCACCGAATGCAAAAGGGAGATCGAATTGTAAAATGACCTTCGTAAAATTTGTAATGAGGGAACAAAAAAGGGGGTCAAAAGGGGATGAACCTAGATATTTATGGCTTGAAGAGTTCACCATTAATGTAGTTGACGAATTATTGTGTCAATTTTGAATAGACTTAGAGAAAAATAAGGTAATTTCAATGTTGTTTTGAGCATACTATGGATAGAACCTTCAATAAAGAGTGTACTAGAGTTGTATGGTATTTTTACCCATACATTTGGTAAGAGAATGGACTAGTGTTAAAGGGTGATGACAATTAAAGAGACATCATTAAATCCTCATTTTCCCTTTCAGTGGACATGAATTATATTTTGGCCATGTGTGGAGATTGATCTTAATTTATTCCTATGAACCTATATGCATTTGTGGACATTATATGACCGTATTGTTTCTATTTGAAAACAAATACGTGGAGCATATTTCGGGGAAATGTGGATGCCCATAAAATGTAGATGATATTTAGGGGCCTTGTACTATAACTAGGTCCAGTCTTGATTATTAATGAATTTTCAAAAAAGCTTATTATTATTCTTAAATGACTTATTAAAGCATGGGTTTCATCCTTGGGTCATATTTAGATTAAGGTCCCAACAATGGAATTCTAGGTTAGTTGTTAATGATTTAAATTGATCCAATTTTTGAGCTTTTAAATCATGTAACATTAGGTTGTCAAAAGGCTCCTCCATCAAGTCATCTTCTTCAAGGTCATCATCCTCGAAATCTACTTCAAATGCATCCCACAAGTCAAGTGATACGAGTCATCAAATTTTCCTCCTTAAGTTGGCCTCAATCAATCTTCAAGTGAGCTCAAATCACGACACAACACTTCACACTGTCATGTCGGCTCAATAACTATGGAAAATAACTATGTATACAAGGGTATATTTTTGAATTTATACCACAAAATTTTGGATATCTCTTAAGTTTTGGACCATATATATAGTTTGGAACATGGTCCCAGGTTCGGTGTTGGAGGATAAGGTCTCAAACCTATTACAAAATTTGGGTAACCATCTATTTTATGATTCAGGTAACTTCCATGCTATGATGTTGTAGGAAAAAAATGCCTTGGTGTCAATATAAATTTATCACATAATCAATGTTATGTTATGATACTCAATTCTATGAAGATACTCGATGATCTGAGTTATGATGCTCAGTTCTATGATGATTCTCGGTGATCTCAATAATGATGCTCAATTCTATGTTGTTATCTCAAACTTGGTTAAGGTAATGAGGATGGAGTTAAGGTGAAATAAAAGGAGATCTCGGTGCTAACATAGTGAAGGGATGACTTGATGGAGGAATTCTATATCCTAAAGTTCTTGGTCGTCTCATCTTAAATGTACTAAAGGAAGAAATTTGACTGGGTTTTCCCCAAAGAGTGAGGTTTTTCCATGGAATGTGCCCACATCTTGTATATTATTCTATTTGTTTATTGGCATTAATCTTGATGATAACAAAATATAAATTTAAAGAACAAATAATAATAACAAAACATCACAATATAATTTCATGACAAGAGAAATTTTTTAACTACCATCTCCTTAATTTCTCTAACACATAACAACCTCCATATCAAGGTTGATTTAGTGTCATATAATCCATATCAACTACTCATATAATAAATACACTTTAGTATATCAAAGAGTTAGAAATTGATGCTTATTTTCCTCTAATACCCTAGAAACCCTATATTCTCCAAGTGAAAACCTTAGCCTCTATAACAAAAGCAACAAAGTTCCTACATGATTTACAATTTCATGAATTTGAGAATTTCACCAATTCAATGACACTCCAAACAATTTTTCAGAAAAAAAATTCCAAGCTCAAAAGATTCCATGTTTGGCATTGATCACCATGGTGTCACTCTATAGTAAGTATTTTCTAGTGGACCCACCAATATAATTTATTTTGATTCCTGTCCATAGATATCTCTCAAGGCATTTATTATGTTGGGATATATATTACACAATCTTTCTAGTGGCCCTGTGGTTCCATGACACACCTACAACATGTCACCCATAGAGGACAAAAATTAAACGGTTCAGTCCCTCTCATACTACATTAACACTCTCGCCGATTCACTTAGCACACCATAGACCAACAGGCCTTCCCTCATTGTGCAGGTTGGCCTTTATTTTGAGAAGTTTAGGAGTTGGAGGGTAAGCATGAAGAGGGTGTAATTTTCTCAAGTTGAGTATCTCATAAGGATAATAACTTTAATGAGAAAATAAATATATTTACCACTCACTTCTTACCATTCCCACACCATAAAAAAAACCTAAAATTGTCATTTTTAAATTCTCCAGTGTATTTTCATAATGTCATTCAAGTAGAACCTCGCAATTACTTCTGTCAGTGATGGTGTGATCATTTTTTGATTCTGTTAAAGAAACTCTTTCTAGATATGCACCCCATTAAACATAAATCACCAAGTCAAAATTAATGGAAATGAATGAATAAGAGCATGTGTCGGGGAGTGTCAGTGAGTGTTAGTCGTCCCAAGGGGGGAGTGACAAGGCATTCTATGGAATGTTAGGGAATTTCAAGAAGTGTCACGGTGTGCTAACATGTGCATTAGGAGAATTTTGAGTCTAAAATGGGCCTCCTAAGGAAAATGTACAATCAAAATTCACTTTATGAGAACCGATCACATTATAGGTTATGACATCATCCCTAAAGGTTGAGGTGGCATTGCTTGAGTTAAAGGTGCTTACTTGTCAAATTTTCAATGGTGGATAAAAACTCATGGTTAACCATGGTAGTGCTCTAAGTAATTTTAAAGTTATAAATTAAAGTATTCATAATAAATTTCATTTCACACTTTCCAATAAAATACTATTATTTTCATTTCATATTTTTTTAAAAGAAAGAATGCATATCCCTACACAATTTTCATGTATTTACACACCTTTCAATAAATATTATATTTGTATATTTTCATATATTTATTTTTAAATTATATATTAGTCTCATTTTATTTAATATTACAATTTCAAATTAATTATAAGTTAATATCAAAATAAGTTAATTATAAGTTATTTATTTAATATTACATATATATATTATACATATGAAATCAAAAAAAGTAAAAATGTAACCTTGTAATTTTAAGATAAATCAAATCTATAAATAATATTATTATAATATTAATAGCAATACAAACATATCAAAATTAAAGAAAAAAGGCATTTTAGTTTTGTATGATGAAAACATGTATAATAGGTTCAATATAGTTAGTGGCAAAACAAATCTAAATTTCAATGTATATAAATCTTATATTATACTTATAAATATAAATTAAATTTATTTCAATATTTTTTTTCTTTAATTTTAAATACAACTTAATTCATTTCATTGTGATCATATTAATTTTATATATTAGTATATACAACATATTGAAAAATAATCTCAATGTTATAGAATATATATTATATTCTTTTTTATATTATATATTCTTTTTTATTATGTTATAAGTCAAATCAATTCAATATGTAATATAAAATTCATACATATTAAATATATTATATTATTTATATATAGTATATTAATTACATGTTATTGTATAATTTAAATAATATAAATTTTAATTAATAGTATATTATAACTAAGAATTTATGAATTTATATATATATATATTTAATTTTAAGTTATTTAAGTACAAATGACAAATGCATTAGTTGTTCAATGATAATGACTTTTTCTTGAAAAAATCATTCTTATTTATAGTCACATCAATTCAATTTTTTTGATTACTTTTATTTTGGTACAACTTTTAAATTGCATTTAACCATGGTTACATTCATTTTGGTGCAAAAAGTGAATTGCAAATTCATAAATATTATTTTATTAGTTTAGCCATTATTTTATTATTTCCTTAGGAGGCCCATTTTAGACCTCAAAATTACCCTAATGTCATATATCACCAATGTATGTCATGTCTTAGGGCATGAAAATATGTGCCAGGTGTTAGGGTATGTGAACGCGTGTGAAGGAGTGCTAGACGACAGAAGGGAACACCAAGTTAAAATGAAAATTAATGAACACATATTAGGGTTGATAATTCAAGACTGTAACTTTTCAAGAGGGGCGTGCTAGGCATACCAAAACTAGTGACATTACATGCCAAAGTTCAAGTTCCAGTTTTTCTTAATTACCAAACCATTCTCTATTACTTCTCTCTTAATTTTGATAATTGATCTTGAATCAATTTTGTCTTAAACCATGCCAAGGAATTCCAGGTCATCCAAATGTATGCCAAGAATTGTCAAGTGCCACCAAGTGCAAAGAGCCAATATGTGTGAGGGAGTTACACGGCATGCTATGGAGTTCCAGGTTTTATAAGGAGGAAGCGAGAAGACATGGTGGATAGTTCTAAGGCATGAAAAGGGAAGCACACCAAGGTGTGACAAGTTCTAATGTGTCTTGAGTGTTAGTGAGTGCTAGGGAAACACAAGGGAGCACTATCTCAAAATTCATGGAAATGAATGAATAAGAGTGTGTGACAGGGAGTGTCAGCGAGCTCCATGTGTGCTAAGGAGGGATTTACATGGTATGCTAGGAAGCGCTAAGTCATGCTAGTGTGCGAGAGTGGCATGAAACCAAGATGTGTAAGGTGCTAGGGAATGCCAACACATGCTAGGAAGTGTTAAGGAGTCCTAGGGACACACAAGGGAGAACTAGGTGAAAATAGTGCATAGAAATTAATGATTAAAATATTGTGATGGGATGTGTCGGTGACTTCAAGGTGTGTTAAGGAGGGAGACGCAAGGTGTGCTACACAATGTTAAGGCATTTTAGAGGATAGGGAAACACGTGAAGCTTTTTCAGGTGCTAGGGTGTTCCAATGCATATCAGGGAGTGTTATGGAGTGCTAGGGAAAAAAAAAGGAGCACTAGTTTGAAATGCATGGAAATTAATGAATAAGAGTGTGTAAAAGGGATTGTTAGTGAGTTTTAGGTGTGCTAGGGAGGGAGTGAGAAGGTATGTTAGGTAGTGCTAAGGAACGATAGAGTGGCAGGGTGGCATGCCAAGATGTGCCAAGTGCCACGGTTTTTCAATGTGTGCCAGGGAGTGTTAGGGAGTTACATGGAAACACAAGGGAGAACTAGTTCAAAAAGAATGGAAATGAATAGATGAGTGTGTGAAAGGGAGTGAAAAGGGTATATTCTAGGCAATGAAAAGGCATGCTAGAGTGAGAGGGCATGTTAGGGAATGGTAGGCTATGTTAGGGAGTTCCAAAGCATGCCAAAGAATGCAGGCGATGCTAACATGTGCCACATAGTTCTAATGTATTGTTATACGTTCTAGGTGTTATGGCATGTTAAAATGTAAATTATGCTGGTCAGTTGTATTATGGACACTAATGGATGTGAGCCTTGACTTGGTAGCTTGTTAAGTGAGATGAGTTAAGACTAGACATCAGTAGCCTAATATGTGTTATAATCCATTCTTAGGTGAACATGGTATAGTCTAGTTGTATTAAATGAAACTTGGTCAATTTGTTGTAGTTGATGAAGGAATTTTTTGGGTTCCCATGTCTAAAAAAAGTAAGGATAGTTATGAGGACATGATAGTTAAGGAGTGTTAGGGCATGCCAATGAATGAAAAGGTGTGCTAACACATGCCATATAGTATCAATGCATGTCGAGGAGTGTTCAGGTAGTGTCAGGGCATCACAAGGGAGAAATAGTTAAAAGTGCATGGAAATGAATTAATAAGGGTGTCTTCTAGGGAGTGTAAGTGAATTTTAGGCATCCCATGGATGAAGTGTGTTAGGAAAATTTAATAATAGAACTTACAAAAGGAAAGCCTACTATTGCAATAAGGGGATTTGAAAATCATTTTTAGACAAAGGGAGACTTTGGGCTAGACACAACACTATTTTTTCAATGACTTGGTTGGGTTCCCAGATCGAAAAAAAGATATCTTATCTATGAGGGCATGGAAACTAGGGAGTGACAAGGTGTGCAGTGAATCCTTGGAAGTGCTAACACATGCTAAAAGTTCCAAGGAGTGTTAGGTATTCCAATATTTGCTAGGTATTAGGGTGTGGTGCGATTACATGCTAGGGAGTGCGAAGGAAATAGAAGGGATGACTAGCTTCAATTGCATGGAAATAACTAAATAAGAGTGTGTGATAGAGAGTGTTAGTGAGTTCTAAGTGTGCTAAGGAGGGAGTGAAAAGGTATGCTAGGCAGCGATTAGGCATGATAGAGTGCTAGGAAAGCATGACAATATGTGCCAAGTTCCATAGTGTGCCAATGTGTGCCAAGGAGTGTTAGGGAGTGCTAGAGAAACAAAAGAAAGCATTATGTCATAATGCATGGAAATTAATGAATAAGAGTGTGTGATAGTGAGTTTTGACGCGTTCCAAGTGTGCTAAGGAGGAGTGATAAGGAATGACTGGAAGCGTTAAGGAATGCTAGAGTGCTAGGGCGGCATGTGTCCAAGATGTGCCAAAGAGTGCAAGGAAGTGTTAACTGGGAGTGCCAGGGAAACACAAGGTAGAACTACACCAAAATGCATGGAAATGAAAAAATAAGAGTTTGTGGTTGGAAGTGTCAGTGAGTTCTAGGTGTGGTAAGGAGGGAGTGACAAGGTATGATAGGAAGTGTTAAGGCATGCTAGAGGCCAAGGCGACATGCCAAGATGTTCTCGGTGCTAGGGTGTATCAACATGTGCCAAGGAGTGTTAATTAATGCTATAGAAACATAAGGAAGAACTAGGTAAAAGTGCATGGAAATGAATGAATAAGAGTTTGTGACTTGGAGTGTCAATGAGCTCTAGGTGTGCTAAGGAGAGACTGACAAGGTATGCTAGCTAGTGGCAAGGAATGCTAGAGTTATATGAAGGCATGCCAAGATGTATCACATGTTAGGGTGTGCCAATGCATGCTAGGGAGTGTTAGGGATTATTAGGGAAACACAAGGAAGAACTAGATCAAAATGCATGGAAATGAATGAATAAGAGTTTGTGACAGGGAGTGTTAATGATTTCTGGGTGTGTTAAGGAGGAAGTGACAAGCTTATAGGCTAGGCAGTGCCAAGGTATGCTAAACTACCAATGTTTGTTAGGAAGTTATAGTTGCATTAGGGAGTGTAAAATCATGCCAAGGAATGTACGGGATGCTAACACATGCCACATAGTGCTAAGGAATTTAAGACATGTGATGTGTTATGGCATGTCAAGATGTAAATGTGTTTTTTAGTTATTTTACGACCATAGTTCGATGTGATGAGCCTTGTATTGGTAACTTGTTAAGTGGGATGACTTACGATTGGACATGAGTTACATAAGAAGAGTTATAGTTAATTCTTAATTGTAAAAGGCATATGTTGAATTTCCATGACACATGAGAATCTAGTTTTGGTCTTAGAATACTTGATACAAACATGCTCAAGTCCCACAACACAACTACTTTGCACAACAAAATCTACACACATCAAAGAATAAACTAGTGCACATGACAATTTGTAAATTTTTCAAACCTTTCTTCATTACATTTCAAACTATAATAAAATAAGCTAGAGCTCTTGTACCAGGGATCATGGCCATTTACAGTCACACTAATACAAGGAATACAACTAGGGCTTGGTGTTATTCCTTTCAAAAATAATCTACCTTCAACAAGACAACACTTGACCCACTTTTTTATGGTGGCGACACATAACCCTTTTAGTATGCATGTCCTAAACACATTTTATAGGTCCTCTTGCCTCCCATTATTCAACTCCTTAAGTTTCCTCTATAAATGAACTCAACTCCTCTAGGTTACTAAACTCGGCTCAAAAAAAATTTCCCTGTATCTATCTCTTTTTTCCTTTAAGGTTTGCAACACTTAGGGTTTTCGATTAGTTGTTCAAAACTATGTTTGTGAAGAACTCTTTGGTCTACCCACTTTTTCCATACTCCTGCTCCAAGATGACAAGTCTAGGGCTATGGAGGTTTCCCTTCTTCTCACTAACTCAATCCTTTATAATTTACTGAACTAGGGCTAGCTGGATAAACCCACTTGATTGTTACTTTAGTCATTCAAAATATATATGTCCTTAGGCCCAATACACCTATCCTTCTACCAATATTTTTTTCATTCACAAGTAAAATACCTAGGGCACTTATTTCACAGCCACCTAACAACACACCAATTGTAGTTGGACTGCCATCGATTTTACCAACCACGGTCAATTATTTTACTGATCTAGTGCCAAAAACACTGCCCTCATCTAAGGCTCTTCAAATCTACCACCTAATAGTGATTTTACTCCTCTTAAAATCATTATTATTTTTTGCCAATTTCTTTGTTGTCCAATCTATGAAAAAATATGAACTACTCCTCCTATCATCATTTTATAAATTTTTAGATGCTTGAACTAGCATAAAAAATCATCCACTAATAGTCCATTGACTAACTGTTTGTAGGATTCTTTAGATCTCTACCCAAAACTCTATGGAAAGCCCACCAAAATCCACTCCTCCTCATGTCAATCTATTCCTCATATGGCACAATTATTCTACTCAATCTTCTACTCGGGTTCCACCTTCCTTTAGATTTTCGATATCCTCACATACATCTCCAAACCATCTTCAAAATATGTGGTATTTATTGTAGAGATAAAACTCCCTCTAAGGGTCACAATCCCTCTTCTTCAACACATATTTGTCACAATCTTAAGGGCATACCTTATGGACTAAACATGCTAAGGAACCTCCCTAACTAGGGAGTTTTAATTCTATTCTAATTTCTTTACAAAAAACCTTATCAACCCATAGAAATGATAGAAACTCTTGCATCCATAAGAGACTCGACCTAGCTCATATGTATCCATAGATTCTAGGAATTTCTTTGACTGAATCTTGACTTGAAATTTAGATATATAGGACCCCCAAACTATGGTTACCTCAATCAATATAACACATGTGGCTACTTCTCTTATGACGCTAAATTCTAGTGCAGACCCTCCTCCATTTGTGTTGGTCTTTATTGGTGAGCCCTGGTATTTCACATGGAATGTTGCAACTCCAAAAGACTACTATACTTTACTTTATCAACCTGGGGTTCGTACAAACTTGGAGGTGACAATGCTATATACACAACATATGCATTCTACTCATGTCATCCTCTTCTTAGTCCTAAAAAAGGGTATTATTTCCAGGGTTTACGAGTGAAGTCTGTCACACTTCTGATTTAGAGCTATAACTTACAAGTGACTCAAAATCATTACTTTATTAACCATAAAATGACTATTCTAAAGAAAAAAAATACATCTAGCTATTCTGCAAGGAATGAAATCTCCAATTTAAACTATGGAAATAAATAGAAGCAAACTAGGTATCTTCATGAAGTAAATAGCTGAATTGAAATTGCAGAAAGAAGGCTAATATACTCACACATTGCTAGGCTAAACATGCTCCATCTACATCATGCTTTAACTATCATGTTTTTACTTATGCATCTAATCATGACCTAATAATGCTTGTAAATTCATTGTTTTGTAGTAAGGAGAAGAAGCCACTAAGGTGTCTTAGGAAGGGTTTGAACTCATGGATGTAGGGTTCAAGGTTCCTTGATCATTTTTCCAGGTCTAGATGAGGTTGATGGCAATTTTTTGGCTTAAGGAGAGGCTCGTTGATGCTGCTACGGGTTATTCTACTAGTTTCATGTAGTGCTATGGGAAAGTCCTGAATTGCTATAATAAACAATCTAAGGGAAATTTGATGCCAAAAATTATGAATAAAAGCATAGGGGAGGTGGAGTGAAGGTGCACTTAGATGCATGGAAGTGGTACAACCTCTTTTCCAAGCTTAGAACCTCTTGAGAGCCTGGTCTTACACTTCTAGGGTTTCTCACGGTGTGAAGGTGAAAATCACAAAAATAGGGCTGAAGGTGATTTGATGAAAATAATGTTGTTTGATGGGAGAGAAACGAAGTTAAGGGTGTTGGTGAAGTCCTCCTTTGTTGTGATACTTGAACCTGCAAGAAAATCGCCTATTCATGTAATTTGCAAATATATGATGAAGGAAATGGAAAAGATGAGTTGAATTTTGAAATCAATCCTACTTAAGCATTCAAATAGAAATATAATTCAATAGTCTAGGCATGTTCATCAAAATATAGCAACCTAACTTTTATTTCCATGAAATCATAAAATAAAGAGAAAATTTGGCATTAGGTGTAGATCTTCCCTCCTCACACTCCAATGAAAGAGATGAGAGAGGGAGGCTTGACGCATAACTTTCGAAGTTTATCAACTATTCTACCAACATTTATGCAAGATTAACTACAACAAAAGACAAATGGAAGAAAAATAAGAGTGAATTGAAATGTAAGAAAACTAGCTAAAACTTATAAAGAAAACTAGCTACAATGACATACAAATAAGCATGAATACACGAGAGATACTAATGCCAATGGATTAGGCCCTAATGCACAAACGTAGACCTCTAAAACTAAATCAGTGAAGGACAATCTTAATACTCATCTTATTGCAAAAAATAGTCTCATTACATAATCATAAAAGTCTCAATAACCTATTACAAGGTCTAAGAGTCTATTAGCTTCCTTCAAAGTTAGAATCCTAATGAGCCCTTTCTCAACCATATTTAACATAGAGGGTAGCCACCAACAGCTCCCTAAAAATTAGGCGATGTGTCCTCTTTGACTGCAAGAGAAGTGGAGCTTTGGGACACTTGATATCCCACTTTCTTAGCCTTTGATTTCAAGTTGTTGGAGGTTATATTGAGGATCCCTTGGCTTCCTTTGAGAGTTAAGGAGGTGGAAAACCCCGCTCAAATCTCTTCTTTCTGTCTACTTTGAGACTTAATTGCGAAATCTTCATAAAAAGTGTAATTTCTTCATGGTTATCATGCATTTAACCCATATTAGGCATGCAAACTAGGACAAACCTTAATCACCATCCACACTAGAAACATAAGGCCATAATATAATTTAAATTGATAAATAGAGACTTAATAAAGCTAAAAAGTGGACAATTAACCCCTCCAATTATACCTAATGATGGATCTCATCATCACCCCCATACCAAATGGTTGCTCATCCTCTGAGAAACCTATTCCTCCTTCAAAATCTCTTTCACAGATTTAATGAACCCTCTGAGTTCCCAAGGAAGAAGTGTGGGAGTCCCTTCATGAGGGTAAAATCCATCATTATTTAATGCTTCCTCCCATCTTGTGTTCTTCTCATCTTGTTTGTTCCCATAACTCAGTACGAGTACCAAAGGTGGATTGATTTTCAAACCTAGCCACTAAATATTCATAAATTGCATGGCCCTCTTTTATAGTGGTGCCATTTATATATCATTTCTCAATCCCTCTGGTGTGTGGCATTCCATGTTTCTGAGACTTTGGGGGAGGTTATTCCATCTCCTTTGACTAGCCATTATGCATTGATCTCCCAACAACCTAGAAACATCATCAAAATAGGCCATGGCTTCTTCTTTTGTGCTGAGGTACTTTTCTACAAGTGCATTGTCATTTTCTTTCTTGAGATGGTTTTTGATAACTCCCCTAGGGCTGAATAGTTCTTCCCTAGTATTTAGAGTCTCCATGTTTTCTCTCCTCATGACCCTCCCTAATTCTTGTGCTCTACCTTCCTCATTAAATATACAAGAGGTTAATGGCATTAACTGCGTGTCTGATCTGGATTTATGCAGGAACGCAACAATATACATAAATAAACATAAAAAACTAGATGTAGTGGAAATAAAACTTCATTTCATTAAAATAAAATGACTGAAATATGTTTACAAATAGAATGGAAGTAAACTAGCTGGGGTGATGGTAGCTTCTCTCTGAGAAGAGATGTGGCAACTACATGCCTTTAAAATATGTTATAATGAGGATGGAAGGCCTATTTATTGTTCATAAACAATGGAAAGCCCTAAACATGCAAAAACATAACACTAGGAGATGAAGCACCAAAACTATGGCCCATGTTTGGGTAAATTGGTACATCAACATCCCGGGGACATAACTTTGGCATATGATCTCCATTTGATGCACTCAATACATCTTTGGAAATATCTATTTGGGTACTACAACTTTTGAGTGAGGGAATTGTTTTGTGAGCCATGTCACTCCCAGTTTCCCCAAAAAACGTCGTTTAGGGCCTCAAAACGGCTCTGGAAATTCAGGACCGAAAAAACTGCTAAAAATAGAATTTTGGTGAAACTAAAAAAATGAAAGAACCAATGGTGGGGGTTAAAATGGAATAGGTGGGTGGAAATCAATATCCACCTAGATCATTAGGGCCTCAAAACCGCTCCAGAAGTTCAAGACCCAAAAAACTGCTAAAAATAGTAAGTTGTGCCGAAACTCAAAAAACTGAAAGAACCAATGGTGGGGTTCCAAATGGAATAGGTCGGTGGCCACCAATATCCATCTAGATAGATGTCTCCCATTGTATGATTAGGGTACTAAATTATTAATTCTATCAACACAAAATTTTTCATATAGAATTCTACCATGTTTTCCTTGTTTGTCATACTTAACTAGTTGCGAAAGTCAATGAATCATTTGTAGTTCTGAAAAGGTAAGGATCCAAGAGAGGCTAGTGTCATGATTTGAAATAGGGTCAATTATTATTTGAGGTAGAATTCATAGGATTTTTATGGGTATCTATGTTGAATGGCCTCCATGCACAAATCAGCCATGGTGGCCATTTGTCTGTCTTCTTGCTGAAGCTAATCTTCCAACTTGGGCTTCCTAAAGCTGCTCTTTTAACATGGATTCTCTAAGCCTAACACCATACAAATCCCTTCCCAACTAAGTCAATTTTTCCTCCATGACCCCTATGACATGAACACATTTGGTTGTATCATTCTTCATCCAATGATGAGTGTGTGCCATCTCCTCTCCCAACTGATAGAATAAAGGTATCATAAACTTCTGAGGAATCAATCAACCCCCCTCAATAAATGTATAGTAGGAGCTAAGATTTTTCTTAGGGCTAGGGTGTGACACTATTGATACTTTTTTGGGGACAGGTTTTGGTGAGGTAGGCTCCTCATTGTCATCTTTCTCTTCCTCCCCTTTGGAATATTTCCCTTCATCTTGTGCTTTTTCCTCAACTTCTTGGTCATCTTGCCCATGTATGGGTGTCTTTCCTCCATCATCAAAGGCTTATTTCTCTGATTCTAGGCCTGATGTAGTTTCTTATAGAAAAGATAGAGTTCCCTATAGAAAACTCTATTTTTCCTTTGGAAAACGCTCTCTTTCTTGTTTTTCCTTTTTTCCTTTCTTTTTTGGGTCTGTGGGGGTTGGTAGATGTGTAGGGGATTCCATCCTTGTTGAATTTCTTCTGTAGATCACAGGGGCCCTCACAAGTGAGGTGACCTCTTGAACCTTTCCTTTTCTATCCTTATTTCATCATCCTTCTTGGGTGACTCCTAAATAGTAATAGGGCTTTTAGTTGGAGTCTATGGTTTCACTTGCCTCACCCTTTGGCTCTTCCTAGTCCATAGATACATGGGTGTCTGCCTCTTCCACTTTTCTTTCACTGGTGTGCTTAAATTAGCTGGGTAGAAACCACTTCTTGATTTTTTATCTCTGGTGATATGTTGTTTTGTTGATGAAAAGCATTAGTGCCTAACATACGGTCCAATATTTCCTTCTCCTATGTGTTCTCTTCCTTCTTCCCCTTAGTCTCTTCATTCTATGCTTCATTTCCCTCTTTTCATTTTTCTTACTTTGGTTCTAGTATCTATGTTTTTTATGTTTAAACATCCATATCTTCTTCTTCTTCCTCATCTTCAACCTCCTATTCTTCTTCTTCTACCTCCCTCTCTCTAAGACTAGAGGCAGAGGTTTTTACTCTTTGGGTGGCTATGAAGGCTTCCGTATCCATATCTATGAATGAGGACCAAGTCATAGTGATTTTTAATCTGCTCAAGGAATCACTCACTATCAGTTTTATAAAGCCATGACGAGGAAAATTTTGGTATTTCCTCGCCCTCACCTTTTATCTATGTCTGTTATTGAGTTCAATAGGAAATTAGGGATGCTCAATCTCTACTCTAGAGGGAGTTCTCCTTGGAACCTAAGTTCATTCAACAACCTGAAATGGAATCCATAGACTACACTAAGTCTACCTTCACAGTAAATTAATTTCATGATATGTAAGGCTACTTCGTCCCAGGGGTATGGAAGGCTTTCTCTCCTTACTCCATTATTTTCCTCAATGAACTCTTCTCGTGGCATAGAGAATCCTTTCTTGGTTGTAGTATTTTTCATCCTTTCCTTAATCCACTGGACTTCTAAGGTTAAGGTGGTGATTATGTTGATTAGTTTAGATGAAAGTGTGATGGCTATGCCCCTAACCATAATGAAATCTCTCTCCTCTAAGTGTGATTACAGAGCCATTGAAAACTCTCAAGCTATCTCCTCATAAAAACCCTTAAGAGGCTCAAAGAAACCTAGGCATTGGTGGTTCCTAAAAATCTCCATTACTTGAGGATGCAATCTTATTCTTTTAATATCTGTCGGCTCCCTTCAACGAAATACCCCTCCCATTTTTATGGATATGATAGGAATTTGGTAGTGTTGATTTTTTTTAGAGTTTAATTGTGATGAGGTATTCAAAATTATGGTCTCAAACAAATTCATATTTCACCATTTAATTCCAAACTATTAATGAATGTGTGTAAATTTCATGGAGATACTGCAATTCTGGAGGGTGGAAACCACATACCTCTGTCCTCTGGTGTTTTTTATTGGGATATGGTGGTCTTAGGAAATAGTCTTACCCAAAGGTGACTTTGCTTTTCTCCCCTTATCCCTACTGATCTTCCTATGTATTTTCTTGTAGCACTTCACTATTTCCTGTAGCACGAGGGTGCATGCAAGCTCAGAATTAGCCTTCAACAATTCTCTTATATATTATGGCTCCTATCACTTATTATGCTCCTATTTCTCTTGAAATTCTCAAATGGAGTGGGTATAATGATCCAAATCTTAACTTTATGATATTTTTAATAGAATTTGGAGTGGGTTACCGACTTGTACTTCACACGAGTTTTCCTCTTTCAGATTGTTTGTTCCACTCGAGTTAATCATTTCCCAACCTCAGAATCACCTCCTTTCCCTTGTTCACAACCTCTTGAATGATTTTACTTTCCCAGGTGGAATGTACACTTAAATTTTAATTGATTTTAACTTTATGAGGGTGGCCAAGTTAACTCGCTGCATTTTTTTCCTTTTAAGCCTATAAACCTCAACATTAAACTATTTTTATCATTATGAGTGCATAACGAGAGGTGAAGGGACATACCTGAGTCTACCAGGTGTTGGTGTGTTGTAGACATGATCTAGTGCAGGGAGGTAGAGTTTGGTGTTGCAGACATGATCTTTCTTTTGCTGTGTTTTTATTTTTATTTTATTTTCTGAGTGAGAAACTTGTTTTCTCAGTCAGATAATTTTGTTTTGAGTGAGATGCTTAAATTTTTGTTTATATTTTATTCTTGTAGGTGGTGCATGGAGGACATCAGTCTCCTTGGCTGGTGTGTTCACTTTTTTGGAGTATACTGGTGGTCCTCCAAAGCAATCTTCTTCAACTTATCTTTAGATTTTGTCCTTGTTCTCCCATAACACAAATTTTCTACTGGAAACTTTCCAACTTCCTCTAGCAACCATATTCTTACATCTTGGGGCTCGAAATTTCTTATGGATGAAGTGAAATGGTTTATGGAGGTTAGGGATGGAGCTATGAAATGAGTGGATTGATCGAGAAGTAAAGGGATAGGTCGCATGCAAAGGCATAAATGATTTAGCTGCTAGTGCCGCAACATAGGGTTTAGAGAGTGAATCCTTGTGCATGGAGTGAAGTGAGGGTTAGGAGTGGTAGGTATAGGAAAAAAAATAAAGTATCACGCTCTTGTAAGACTTTATAAACCTTTTGTAGAGCCTATTTCCTCGTAAATAACTTTCATGTATCATTTACATTGTTTCCCATAATGCTACAGGAATCCTGTAGCTGCTAGACTTTCCTGTAGCAATTATAGTTAGGGAAAAAAATGGAATTTTCTGCCTACCTGTGAGGTGAAATAATTGAATGGATGTTGCATGTTTGAGTGGTACATGGAGTGTGTAAGCAAAGCAGAGGGAGAAGTGAGGAAAAATTTCTCATCTAGATCCAAAAACCATCTTTCATCAATAACCTGCAAAACAAAAAACAAGTGAGTGTATATGTATCATTTTTCTTTTTGTTTATTTTCTCTTTTCTTCTCTCTTTTTTTTTTGAAGGTAGGTGGGCTACCTCCAGAGAGGTTTTCAACCCACAAGCCTGCCTTGGGCACCTCTAGGAGGTTTTTACTGAAGGATATTTTATTCTTTGTTCTTTTAGTTTTGTTTTTTCTCCAGGATTGCCTCATGGAGGTTTTCAATCCTAGAGCTAGCCTTGGGCACCTCAGAGAGATTTTCACCCATGCCTCTTTATTTTTAACTTTTTTCTCTTTTTTCTAGGAGGGGGAGGCACTACAAAATATGGAGTCTCCAATGACGTACACCACTCCATTTATGGAATTTATGAATTCAGCCCTAGATAAGGTATTTTTGTAACCTTTGAGCCTGTAACCATTAACAAGAAGGGGAATCCCCTCCTCATCTATGGTCCTGATATGAAATGCGCCATTATCATAAAATTTGTCCATTTTGTAGGGCCCCATCCATCCTTTCATCAAATTTCCTTTGAAATAATTGAACCTTGAGTCATAAAATAATTCCCAATCTCGTTCTTGAAATGTATTCTCCTTAATGTGCTTATCATGCCAAACCTTCCTTCGCAGTTGAATCACTTTTGTGTGAAGGAGTGCTTGCATCCTAAACTCATCCAACCCATTTAATTTCAAGAAAATTTATTTTTGGGCCTTTTTTATATCCAGGTATGACTCAGATGTCATCCTAAAGGTGTTGAACTCAAACTCAATTGAAAGCAAAGGTTTCTTCCCATACACTAAGTCATAAGGAGTGAATGGTGTTGTTTTTTCCAGGTAGTGTTCTAGGCCCAAGTAGCTTATACCAATTTCTCTGTCTAATATTTTCTACTGCAGCTCACAATCTTGGTGAGGATATTCTCCAAGGCTGTATTGGTCACTTCCACTTGGTCATTTACTTGAGGGTGGTAGGCAATGGGAGTGTTATGGTTTTTCTTGTTCCACCTGAGAATATTCTTAATGAGATGATATGTGAATTGTGCCCCCTAATCAGTGACTACCTCTCTGGGTATCTAAATTTTTAGAACAAATTCTCTCTACTAACTTATCCTGATTTGCTACCTTTACAGCTTTATTTCATCCCACTTTGTAAGATAGTAAGTGTAGACTATGGTATACCTTTTTTGCTGAGATGGTGGATCAATGGGTCGAATGAATTCCATGCCCCACTTTTCAAATGGCTCTAGAGCCACTTGAGGGTGCAAATAAATATTATCCCTCTATATAGGTTTCCCCATCCTTTGGCACTAGCCACACCTGCTACTATATATTTTGGCATCCCGGTGAAGGGTAGGCTAATAGTAACCTTCCTGCAAAGCTTGGAAGGTTTTTCTTTTTCTATAAAAGTAGCCTCCACAAGGGTTGTCATGACATGTAGAGAGGATGTCAAGAACTTATTCCTCCCTCACACATCCCCTGAGAATTTGGTCAGGGCCCAGCTTGATGATATTTCCCCTGATCCAAGTGAAAGGGGTGATTTTTTCTGATGATCTTGCTCTTCTCCTTGGATTAGAGTTTCGGAGGGAAATTTTCAGCAAAGCAAGTAGTTAGCTATGTCAGAAAATCATGGAGAGAGTGTTGAGATAGAAAAGATGTGTTCATCCAAGAGCTGGTCATCCACCATTCCTTATTCATCTACAGGTAGAGCTAACCTAGACAAAAAATATGTAGCCACATTCTCCTTCCCAAGTGTATCGACAATGGTCAGGTCAAATATTTTAATAATAACAACCATCTAATTATTTTAGCATTAGCATCAGGTTTTTTCATTAAATTTTTGATGGTTGCATGGTGAGTGTGTACAAAGGTTTGGTATCTAGTGATATAATATATAGATTTGTTTAAAGCATGGAAAATGGATAGCATTTTCTTCTATGTGACAATATAATTGAGTTTGGCCTTGGATAATTTCTTACTAATGAAATAGATTTCATAAGGTAATTTTTCTTCTAATTGCCCCAAGGCTTCCCCCATAGCTTTGCCTGATGCATATTTGTGGATGTGGAAAGGAAGAATCCAATTTATGCCTTGGAGAATGGGGGAATTAGTTAAATTTCCCTTAATGAGCTAAAATTTTTCTTGATAGAGACTGGACCAGGTAAATTTAGAGTCTTTTGCCAACAAACCAAATAATGGCGAAGCCAACTTGCTGAAATATTTGATAAACCTTCTATAGTAGCCAACTAAACCTAAGAAAATCTTGACATCTATCTGCTTCTGAGGAGCAACTACCCATTTTATGATGGTGATTTTTTTCGAGTACACCTGTATTCATGCCCAGGAGATTGAGTGGCCCAATACTACTCCTTCCCTTTTCAAGAATTCACCTTTTTTTGGGCTCAAGGAGAGATGCATCTCAATGCATATTCTCAACACTTGTCCGAAATTGGAGAGAGCTTCTTGGAAGTCATGCCCATAGGGTGTGAAGTCATCCACATAGACAATAGGGGAATTTTGAGGTCTAAAATGGGCGTCCTAAGGAAATTATAAAATAATAGTGGAAATAATAAAATAATATTACATTACATCATCAAATTTTACAAGAAAAAAAGAATAAAAAAAACTAATTTTCAACTCGTATTTTCAACTTATTTCCCTATGGGTTTACTCACATTTTGAGCAGGAACACTCATTGGATGCACAATTTGATTCCTCATCTAAGGAGTACCCATATTGCATACATTTTATGGACTCTTCTATTCAAAAAATGAGAAATACATTAAAAACACAATTGCAATCATGTTTTTCACATATTTCTTATCGTTCTTGAAACAAGGTCCATGGAAAGTATACAACATGGCTATGCCTTGGATAAGGAATTAAATTTTTCATCGAACAATTACTCATGCTTGAAATTATAATATAACGTTAGCGAGATAAGTTTAAAATACAAGTTCAAAAAGTAGTTTAATTATTTTATTATTTTTTAGTCTTTTTACTTTTTTACCTAAAAAATGATGAATCATCCCATATGGTTGACATCATCATATTCAATCCTACTGGTTCTTATAAAGTTTATTGGTCCTAAAATTTTCTTAGGAGGCCCATTTTAGACCTCAAAGGTTTTCTAATGTTTTAATCGAGTATTGGACTAGCTCGGAGAAAATGCTCCAGGAAACACTTTGAAAGGTAGCTAGGGCATTGCACAAACCAAAGGGAAGGAATTTTTAAGAGAAGGTACCCCAAGGACATGTGAAAGTATTTTTTTCCTAGTCTTTAGGGATAACTTGGATATGGTTATACCCACTGAACCCATCTAAGAAAAAAAATAGCTTGTTTCCTACAAGGCCATCCAGGACTTAATCTATAAAGGGCAAAGGGACATGGTCCTTCTTGGTGGCTTTATTGGGTTCCTGCTAATCAACACAGATTCTCTCTTTTACATTCTTCTTCAAGACTAGGACAAGAGTAGATACCCATTCACTATCTAATATAGGATAAATGAAACCTGTATCTAACAATTTCTACAGTTCTTCCTTGAATATGTATTTTAGATTTGGCTTCATCCTCCTTTAGGGTTGTCACACAAGCTTGCATCCTTCTTTAATGTAAATATAATGTGTACACACTGAGGGATGCACCCCTTTCATGTCCTTGTAGTCCCAAGCAAATGCATCTAGGTTTTGTTTCAAAATCTAGCAGAACTTCTCTTCTTCTCTATCTCAGATGTTTGAGTTAATTTTCAGAGATTTGGACGGGCCAAATTCCACAACCTTCGTGGTTTCATAGGTTGAATAACCTAAGTGGAGTTCCATCCCAAGGGTGGTTTTCAACTTCTTTGACTAGGTTTTCAAGTGGGCTCTCAGTGGGGGACTTGTTCTAAATAATTTGGTCAATGAATTCATCTTCATCAAGCTGCTCGCCTCTGAGAATAATATATATGCCACAAATGTGATAGGGTGTCTTCTTATTCTTCATCCTCCAACCACATATGTAGGTCATGGAGAATGGAAGGTTTGGTTGGAGGATATAACACCATCTATTTTGATAGGGGCCCATTCTTAATATTCATGTTTTCGACTTGACATATGACATAAGTATTGAAAGTGGCTAACCAAGGTCTCCCTAAAATGAAAGGATATCCATTAAACTTGATTTTTGGTTTAAGACCCAGGAAATATATAGGATACTCCCAAGAGTCAATTGAAACCATAATATCCTCAAAAATTCCTTCCGGAGTTACTATGGATCGATCTACAGGTTTCAAAACTGATGTTCTTTTCCTCAAACTTCCTTAGAGGTTGAGTTTAAGCATATTTTCCCTAGCCATTACAGTGATGGAAGCCTTGAGATCAATCAAAGTATTGGAGACTATGACAGCATCTATGTGCACATATACAACTAGACTACTAGGTTCTAGGTACTTTAGGAAGATCACCCTTTCCAACATTAAGTCAGACATTTGTCCTACTACATTGATGGTGGGGGTATCTTTCTTAATTCCCAAGTTTCTTAAAGAACTTTTCCATGATGAGCCTATTGTAAATAGGGACATCCTTAATTTCCTAGAGAGGGGATATTTTTACACATAAATTACTTAGTTCTCCCAGCAATTCAGTCTCCTTTGGGGTGTTATGACTAAAGTGGATAAAGTGCTTAAGAAAAGGATGTTTTTGGATCTGAGTGTTACTTTCTTATTTTTCCTCCTTAACCCCTACAGGTGGAGATGGAGGATGGTTTTCTGGGAGTACTCTTCCCGACCTGCGATTAATCTCCTGTATCTCCACAACATAAGGTTGACAATATGTCTCTCCATTGTAAACATGTTGTGCCTCTCTATTGTTTGGGTTCAGATTGGGTTGTGCAGGTGTCTGGGGCATCTTGGGTGGAGCAGAAGGAGTAAGTTGAGGCTGAGGTTGGGGTGGATACATTATATCAGGTGGTTGATTTTTTTGGGGCCTCCACCGTTGTGATGGTTTGTTCTAATGAGGTGGTTGAGGAACATACTACGAACATCATTTCTTCACTAGCTAAGGATGAGATGGAGGGTTGTAAGGCCAATTAGAAGGTGTAAGCCAGGATGGAGGAGTGGGGATGTACTAGGATTGCATAGGTGCATTCTGATTTTTGTGATAATAAGAGTAATGTGAACCTTTCATACCCTATTGATTTGAACAAGGGCCTTAAGGCCTTCTCTGGTTGATGAAATAGAGTTTCTCTAGTCCCAGTTCCCCACCTTGATATACAACTTTGAGTCGAGGCAAGGTGGGACACTTATATGTTATATGATTATCCTCAGATGCTAAGAAAACCTCTATTCCATTTAATGGACTTTCATTCAAAGGGTTTTTCTACTACATCTAGGGCAGAATATAGTGAAGGCTCTTTCCACTTCCTCTTGCTTCCTCTTGATCTGCATTGTATCCATTTGCAAAGAAAAGGTGTGAAACATATCACTCTTTAAGTATTCTAGCATATTTCAAATCTCATGCTTGATATACATGGAACATGAAGGGGTATTGGTCATACTTTAGCTAACTTTTCCTTTCTTCCTAGTTTCCCTAGAATGGTTCTTGAAGACAGTTTTAATTGTCTCATCAGGCAGTTGATAGATATATCCTCCTGATAACATATTGAGGGTTTCTATCACCTCCTTCCTAATCCCTTGGAGAACTACTAGATTAAGTGATCCAGGATGAAGGGTGCAGTTGTTTCTTTTATAATTTAAATGGAACCTCTCTTCATAGTCCTCTATGGATTCATCATGCCCTAGATTAATAATGAATATTTCGTCTTTAGTTTATTTGGACCTACAATATTCCATGTACTTGTCGTTGAAGGCATCTTGCAGCTTTGCCTAGTTAGTGATGTTGTTCCCAGGTAGGCCCATGAACAAGCACAAGGTTGAATCCTTAAGGGTAGATAGGAATAAATTCAAATTTTGATCATCTAAGGCATAGTCATAGGTCCTAAAAAAAAATAAAAATCAAACATTAATGTGGCAGGGTCGTCAGAGGTAAGTCTGTGGAAATGTGGAAGGTATGAGGGGATGATGTTCTTAATTTTAGTTTCCCCATTTGTCTCCCTAATGAGAAAGAATCCCTAGGCTTCAGTCTCAACCATCTCTTGAATAGGTGAAGCAAGTTCCTCTAGTGATTTTTTTTCTCTTCTTCTCCAATAGGTTCTTCAACATTTCCAAAAGGCTCACCTATCATGTGTTCAACCTCATAGTCACTGAGGAAGAGTGAAGGGTGACTATGTGGGGATGTGGGGGTTTTTGGTAAAAAATTTCCTTGAGTATCCCTACTCCTACGAGGCATCGAAATCGTATTTTTTTGAATTTTTTCTATATTTTTGAAACAACATGTAAAATTAAAGCAGAGAAGAATGATAAAACGTAATCAAAGCATCTAATAGATTTCTCCCCCACAATGTCACCAAAAAGTGGTGAGCTCTAGTATTGAACCAAGAATGATGCAACTCCCATAGGCTACTCTACTTTTCTTTATCAACTCAGGGTTCGTACCAACTTGGAGGTGACAGTGCTATATACACAAAAAATGCATTCAACTCACATCATCCTCTTCTGAGTCCTGCGAAAGGCTGCTATTCCTAGGGTTTCTAAGTGAAGTCTATCACACTTTTGATTTAGACCTAGAACTTACAAGTGACTCAAAACCGTTATGCTATTAACCATCAAATGACTATTCTAAAGGAAGAAAATACATCTAGTAGTTTTGCAAGGAAAGAAATCTGTAAATTAAACTATGGCATGAAATAGAAGCAAACTAGGTATCTTCATGAAGTAAATGGATGGATTGAAATTGCAGAAAGAAGGCTAATATACTCACACATTACTGGGAAAATTGGCTAAACACACTCTCTCTACTTCATGCTTTATATATCATGCTTTTACTTATGCATCTAATCATGACCTAATTATGCTCGTAAATGCACTGTTTTGCAGCAAGGAGGAGAAGGTGCTAAGGTGGATTAGGAAGGGTTTCAAGTCATGGATGCAAGGCTGAAGGCGTCTTGATGGTTCTGGCAGGTCTATATGAGGTTGATGATGGCTTTTGGGCTTATGGAGACGCCCGCTAGTGATACTACTAGTTCTGCTACAAGTTTCAGGTAGTGCTATAGGAAAGTGATGAATTGCTATAGGAAGAATTCCGAGGGAAATCAGAGGCCAAAAATGATGGAGGAAAGCATAGGGGATCTGGAGTGAATGTGTACCTAGATTAATGGAAGGTCACCAACCTCAAAACCTCTTGAGAGTCTTGTCTTGCACTTCTAGGGTTCCTCATGGTGTGAAGGTGAAAATATCAAAAACAGGGCTGAAGGAAATTTGATGAAAAGAAGGTTGTTTTATGGGTGAGAAATGAAGCTAAGGGTTCTGGTGAAGTCCTCATTTTTTGTGCTACAAGAACCTGTAAGAGAACTACATGTTCACGCAACAAACACTTGCAAATCTATGATGAAGAAAATGGAAAATATGAGTTGAATTTGGAAATAAAACCTACTTAAGAATTCAAATAGAAATCTAACTCAGTATTCTAGACATGTTCAGGACACTACAACAACCTAACTCTTCTTTCCAAGAAATCTTAAACTAAAGAGAAAATTTGACATGTGGTGAAGATCTGCCCTCCTCAAGCTCCAATGAAAGAGATGAGTGAGGGAGGATTGACACACATATTTTTGAGTTTATCAACTATTCTACTAGCATTTATGCAAGCTTAACCAGGGAAATTTTTAAGGATGGACGTTTATCTTAAAGTTTATAAACCTTGGCGAATCTTAGTAGTCCCCAATATGTAAATTGTTAAATTTTTTATGTTATTTTTGTAAAAATATTCAATTTTATAATAATTTTATATTAATATATAAAAAAATGTGGCAATTTTTATTGTAAAATAATTTTATATTATAAAATTTAGGCGAATCAAATTAAAAAAAAATGGAAATTGACAAATCCTTTTTTTTGGAAAAGCATGGAAAATTAACCCACCTATGAATATTAGCCGCTAAAAGTTTCCTTGAGCTTAACTAAAACAAAAGACAAATGGAAGGAAACTAAAAAAGTGAATTGAAATGTAAGTAAAATAGCTAAAAATCATAAAGCAAACTAGGTACAATGGAATAAAAATAGGCATGCATACATGAGAGAGACTAAGGCCAATGGATTGGGTGCTAACCCACAAGCCTAGCCCTCTTAAACCAAATCAGTGAAGGGAAATCTTAATCCTCATATTACTGCAGAAAATAGTCTTATTACATAATCATAAAAGTCTCAAAAACCTATTACAAGAGCTAAGAGTCTACTATATTCCTTCAAATTTTCAATCCTAATAAAATCTTGCTCAACCCTATTTAAACTAGAGGGTAGCTACCAATAGCTCCCTAAAAAGTAGGGGATGTGTCCTCTTTGACTGCAAGAGAAGTGGAGCTATGGTACACATGATCTCCCACTTTCTTGGCTTCCTTTTATTTCAAGTTGTTGGTGGGAATCTCGAGGATCCCTTGGCTTCCTTTGGGAGTTAAGGAGGTGGAAGATCCCCCTATAAGCTCCCCTTGATATCAACTCTGAGCCTTAATTTCAAAATATTTATCAAAATTTTAATATATTTGTGATTATCCTACATTTAACCCATATTAGGCATTCGAAGTACGACAAGCCTTAATCACAATCCACACTAGCAACATAAGACCATAATATAATTTAAATGTGATAAAAAGAGACTTAATAAGGCTAAAAAGGTGAAAATTAACCCCTCCAATTATACCTAATGATGGAGCTCCTCATTTATCACAGACCTTGCAACCTACTAACCACCACAATATAAGGTCTCAACCCTCTCTACTATTCCAAAATTTGTTGTATATTTCACACAAAAACACCATTGAAATCACAAGAAAAAATTCTCATGAGCCACCTCTCTTGAGCTCGATCTACCATAAGAGAACCAACAATGTGCCATCCTACTTCCTATCTAGAATACATTAAGGTATATGACATTCTTGTGAACCCTCACATGATGATATTGCTCTTGGTGGATGATCATGGCCTCCATTTAGCAACCCTTACTCAACGCTATAACTTGACCTACATTAGGACTACATCTCTCCTAGCCTCCTTGCTCAAATGACCTCCTTCTCACTTAATGTTCTTTCCTTCATAGTAATGCCTCCTTAAATATATTTTCCTAGCTAGGCCTCTAAAGAACCCTCTAGAACTAATAGGCTTTATTCACTTAGACCTTAGGAAAAATTATCTTTCCTTTTTAATTATATTTTAGATTTTAAAACCCATATTGTGTCCAAACCCCATTTCTTGGGTTATTTTACGACAAATCCTTTTGTGACCACACTCACACAAACCCATCTCAATAGACTTGTGGAGTACCTCCCAAGCTACAGAATTCAATAACATAGTCTAGTTGTAGTAATCATAACCTGGTCAAGCTCTTGTAGTCAAGAGAGGACTTGGTTGAGTTCCCAAGTTGCAAATTAAGTAAGGGTATTTGTGAGGGCATGATAGCTAGGGAGGGTTAGGGTATGCCAAGGAATGAAAATTCATACTAACACATGTGGGACAATGTCAATGAATGCTTAGGAGTGTTAAGGATTGTCAAGGCATCACAAGGGAGAAATAGGTCAAAATGCATGGAAATATACAAATAAGATTATGTGCTATGGAGTTTCAGTGAATTCAATTTTTCCAAGGGCGAAGTGCGTTAGAATAAGTTCATAATATGATTTTCAAGAGGCAAGACTACAATTACAATAAGGGGCTCGACAAAGTAGTTTTAGATAAAGGGAGACTTTGTGTTGGACACAATACTATTTTTCCTTTATATATTTGTTTTATAGGACATGTGGCATACTTTGGCTGAATGCTCATGTTTTAAACTATTTTAGACAATTTCATATTGTAAATTGTTGTGTATAAGTTTTGGGGAACTCAGCTTGTCCTGAATTATATATTCTTGTGTGTCTAGCATATCTTATGGTTCTTACAAACTCCCAGTTAATGCTCTATTGTTTATATCAACTAGAAATACATGTGAAATATTGCCTATGTAAGTTATATTGTTGCTTGGTTTTTTTATGGCCATGGCTTGATGTGATCCTTGTCTTGGTAAGTTCTTAAGTGTGACAAGTTCAACTTGGACATGAGTGGCCTAAGATGAGGTATAGAAAGTTCTTAGATGAACAAGGCACAATCTACTTGTAGTAGGTGCAATTGGTCAAGTTGTTGCGGCTGAAGTAGGCCAATGTCACATGAAATGCAATTGCTAAGGACTTGATTAAGTTCCAAAGAAGTGAAAAAATGTAACGCTAGTTGTGAGGGCATGTGTGCCAAGGCATTCTAGGGAATCCTAACATGTGCCAGATATTTTAAAGGCATGTAATATATGCTAAGATGTGTTAATTGCTAAGGCATGCCAATATGTGCAAGGGTGTGACAATATGTGCCAGGACTATCAAGGAAACAAAAGGAGAAACAAGTTAAACTACAAGGAAATGAACACATAAGAGGGTTAAAAGGTCATCAATTTACCTTTTCAAGGAGGGGCATGCTAGTCACACCAACACTAGGTGGTAATAGGTTTCATGTGCCAAGTGTTAGTGCATTCTAACTGCCAAATCATCCTATATTATTTCTCGTCTACATTCCAATAATTCATCTCAAATAAATTTAATATTAGACCATACCAAATCATACCAAGGAATTTTAATGAATTCTAGACATGCTAATACTTACCAAGTGCCAACACGTTCCAAGTGCTAATGTGTGTTACAGAGTGATACACATGTTATGAAGTGGATGGGCATGTCGAAGATTACTAAACTGTGACAGAGTGTGTAATGCATGATGAGGAGTGTTATGTAGTACTAGGGCAACACAAGGGATCTATAGGCCAAAATGCATGGAAGTGAGTGAATATGAGGCTATGTTAGGGAGTGTCAAAGAGTGCTAGCTAGCATGCCAATGACGGAGTGACAAGGTATGTTAAACAATAGTAAGGCATGATAGGGAATATCAAGGCATTTAAAGAAGTGCCATAGTGTGCTAGGGAGTTCTAGTGTGTGTTAACATGTGCCAAATACTACCAAGAAATGAAAAATTGTAAGGAATGCTAGGATGTGTAAGGTGTCAGGATATGCTAATATGTGACAAGGAGTATCAAGGAAAAAAAAAAGAACCAAGATAAAAAGAAAGGAAATTAACATATAATAGGGTTAATAAGTCAGTACTTTATCTTTTTCAAAAGGGACATGCTAGGCACACTAATAATAGGTTCTAATACATGACAAGTACCAATGTGTGACAAGTTCTCATATATGATAATGCCTGAAAAAGTGTTTTGGGGGCATGATAGGGACTACCAAGAATGCCAAAACATGATAGCAGAGTGTTATGTTATGCTTGAGCCTGTCAACATGTGCTTGGGTGTCCTAGTCATGGCAAGATGTTCTAGGTACAAAGATGTTCTAAGACATGCGAGGTGCGAAGAAATGTTAGTCTATGACAAAGCATGTTAATATGTTCCAAGAGTGTTAAGGAGTGCTATATATCTCTCATTAATAGAATTGACAAAGTTGGATTATGTATTAAATAATATAGTTTCTACACACACTAGTGGATCTTTATCTAAAGGGAATTTTTTAGATAATAAAACTATTAGAGAAGAATCTTGTATTGACTCATAGGAAAATTATATTCTCATTACTTGGGGGAAATGATACACACTAACTACTTCTTAACAAGTTGACTAACTCTAAACACTATATGGCATTGGACACATAATGAAAACGACTCTACAAAAATGGTCTTAAATCTTTATCTTTTAAAAAAAATATCGTAACATGCACATAGCGTCATAAAAAAATCATTGTAATGATCAATGATGATGAACATTTTTCGACCATCACCAAACTTATCCAAAACGAGCGCTGGTGAGGGTCAATAAATATCATCAATAGAAGTGTCACCAAAGAGATATTTCATGACGATCCTTTAAAACCCTCACGAAAAGTGTCACTGAAAATGGATTTGGTGACAAACCTTAAATCATTGTCACTATATGCACTTACAACAACGATTTTTTAAGGACCGTCACCGTATGTGACATTGGTGACAGACCTTTAAGGGCTATCACAGGCATGACCGTCAGCAATGTCCTCTTTTCATGTAGTGATTAAAATAATTACTCACATTCGACTAGCAGTTTATCGAAGAAAAATAAACCCTCACCCTTATTCAAAAAGGCGGGCGAACACGAAACTGTTAAACCAACAAAATTACTAAGAAGAGAATCAACTGAAGCTCTCTATTTTCTTGGTGTCTAACACTTATTAGCAACAACTCAAAGTTATTGCAGTAATGGATAAATAAAACACCATACATTCCTATTGACTATTGGGAGAAGTTAATACTTGGAAATCCCATTGAAGGAAGATTTACACTGGGAAATTAAGTCTGAAATTCCTTGACCAACCATTGGACCTATAGGAAACACAAAGATGAGTGAGAAATACTACAAATATGGTAAACAAGATAATTGTAAAAAGGAAACCTAGATATAGCCGACAAAGTGTTTTATACGAGTGTTCTGAGAGGAAATCATCTTACATAGAGATAAATAATAATACCTTCGAACCATGAAGCCTTTATCATATTCCTTTAAGCCTTTGCAGTCATAATAAATATTTCCATGCATAAAATTTATGCCATAGGTCAAACCCTAGCGATATCGGCACAAAGCTTGCTTTTCCATTAGTAGAAGGAGAAAGTAGGTAGTTTTGTGGCAAATCACAAAGGTGGTTACCGTAAAAGACAAATAGATCACATGGTCACTACGGGATTAGTCATTTTTCTAGATGTACCGATGAGATAAACTCATGAATTACAAAAAATTAATTAAAAACTATGGAGTTTGGAATCAAAATATATCCATGGTAACGTCAAATCAAGAACCCTGAGCTCATTACCATAAACAAAGAGGAATATATATATATATATATATATATATATATATATATATATATACACACTTTACTAACCCAAACAATTTATTCTCAAATTCACAACCTTAATATATCTCATAATTAGCAATAATCCCATATGCATCTTGTGGAAAGGGTTTCCAAACTATAAAAAATATGCTTAACACAAAAGTTGTGACATGATCAGGGAAATATGAAGAAAGGCTGAATGGTACATGTGCGTGTACACTAATAGGAGTGTATATTATTTCTTTATAAAAGATTAACAATAGGTGTAGGATAATCGACAATCATGAGGCCATGGTTAATGTGTTGACACAAATCTTATAGCTCCAACGATGTTATAACATCCTTAAACTCTATATGCCTCATGGTTATAAGCTATTATCGGGATAAAGACAAAAAATAAATGGAAAACATTTTTAAGGATCGTGATTAGGGAAAAGAGAAATAGAGAAAAAAGCAAAGGGAATGTTTTCATGCAGCAAAATAATTGAAAATTTGAAGACCTAGTTCAAATTGAGGTAAGAAGTAAATATGGCATAAGAACAACAATTTGAAAATATACATATATATATTTATAGAAGAAAAAAAGTTTTTTTTTTTTTAATGAAGAGAAAAGATTGATATTAATGCGAGCTAAAGTGATTTTCATTTAAAGAAACAAAATATTTCATGCTAGTAAGATTTGGAATGATCATCGGCGTGAAATTGGTAGGTGATGTGATGACAAGTGTGAAATTGTTAGGTGATGTGCAACAAGTGTAGACCCAAATTAGATACAAGGAGTTTGAACCTGGTAAGGGAGCTAATGGGAATGATATGGAACTTCTAAAATGTTGGGGTTGCAGTGAACCTGATCTTTTATGGAACTACCCGTACAATGAAAAAAAAGTTCATCATCTTCAAGATATCCAAGAGGCGTCCACTATCAATGATGTGGCTAGAAATATTCCTCACATCAACGCAACGTTGGAGGAGCGCGAAGTGGAGAACTAATCCACTATGGTGGAAATAGAGGGTATTATTTGTCACTTATATGTTTTAATATTAATTGATATGGGTGCTAGCCTAAGTTATGATAGCCCTAAAATCATAGAAAATTTTAGATTTGTAGCTGAAAAATACAATATTCCCTATCTAGTTCAACTAGCTACAGGTGCAAAAAAAAGATTTGGAAGATGGACTAAATGTTATCCAATTGAGCTGGATGGGAAACAAAATATAGTTAATTTAAATATTTTACCATTTGGCACTTATGACGTCCAAATAGGCATCAATTGTTAGGAAAAGCATAAATAAATTGTAAACGTTTCCTTTATAAAATAGTTACTTTCATGATAGATAGTGGTGAATTCAACTTATTAAATATATCCCTAAGCCTATTTCATTAAGTCAAATATCAACACTAAAATTAAGGAAGGAAACTAAAATAGGATGTCAACTCTTTGTTGTTATGGCATAATACCAACCTTGAGATAAATCAGTGTCGTTAGAATATTTGGAGGTAGCAAAATATTTTCCTTCTTATTCTCTAAAGAGATTCAAGGACTACCTCCTAAAAGAGATATAGACTTCGTCATAGAACTAGTACCCATAGTTGCACTAGTGTCCAAAGCTCCATATCGAATGATGATGCTAGAATTAACATAATTAAAAATCCAATTGCAATAATTGTTGAATAAAGGATATGTTAGAGCCGGTCTATCCCCCTAGGGTGCATTGATCCTTTTCGTCAAGAAAAAGGATGAAACGTTTAGGTTTCCTATAGCCTATTGAAAATTGGATAAGTTAACAATAAAAAATAAGTATCCTTTGCCTTATATTTAAATTATCAAGTTAAGGGGGCAGTTGTGTCTTCCAAAACAGATCTTAGATCTGGTTATAATAAACTAAGAATCAAAGAAGAGGATATATGTAAGAATATATTTAGAACCTGACATTGGCACTATGAATTTACGATGCTACCCTTTAGACTCACAAATGCACCAACCACTTTTACGTGCTTAATGAATGGCATATTCAATAAATTTTTACACAAATTTTTATGGTTTTTATTGAAAACATATTGATATACGTTAAGACCATAGATGAGCACAAGTATTTAGAGGTGGTTCTCAGAACCTTAGTTGGAAATAAGTTATATGAAAGGCTCAATAAATGTGAATTCTTCCAAAACAAAATATAAGATTTGGGCCATGTGATTTTATATGAATGTATAACAGTGGATCCGGAGACGGTGAAGGAGATACTTGAATTTTTGTTACCAAAAGATGTAGCTAACATAATATATTTTATGGGGATAACTCGTTATTATTGTATATTCATAAACTCGATTCTCCAATTTGACACACCACATAACCTCCCTATAGAAAAAGGAGTAAATTTTTTGTGGACTCAACGATGTCAAGAAATATTTGAAAGGATGAAACACTTTCTTACAAATTCCTCGATACTTAAAATAGAAAAAAAAAGACAGGGACTTTAAAGTGTGCATTGATTGATGCCTAGAAAGTCTAGGAGGTGTATTGATGCAGGAAGGGAATGTTGGAGCATATGAGTCATGGAAATTGAAGGAATAAGAAAAAAATTATATTGACCATGATTTTGAGTTGGTAGTAGTAATTCATGTCCTCAAAATATGGAACCATTATTTGATTGGAAAGAAATTTACACTAGTCACAAATCACATGAGCTTAAAATACTTTTTTGGCTAGCTCGAATTGATTATCGAGAAATATAGGTGGATGGCTTTCTAAGTGAATACAATTTTGATATTAAAAATATGAAAGGAAAGGAAAATAATTTTTTAGATGTCCTAAGTCAAAGTTTAAGAAAAATAAATTTCTGCCAGAAAAGTGAAACAAATTGCTGGAAAAAGTGAAGGAGATCACAATATTGGATCAAAAAATATAACTAGTTATATACAAATATAGAAAGTCAATCAGACTGAGATAAGAGGTATACAAAAATAGGAAAAAAGTTTTGTTAAATTATAAAACCAAAATTTATGTAATAGATCGGGAGAAAATAAAGAAGGTAATCATGGATTAACATCATAATAAACCATATGCAAGCCAGCTGAGATACTAGAAAATGATAATATCACTCAAAGAAAACTTCTTCTCTATTGCGATGAAAAGGAAAGCAGTGGAGTACATGGCCAAGTGCCAAGAATGTCAGAAAGTGAAAACTAGACACCAATACCCAACACAGTTGTTGAATCCATGACACAAACGTCAGTGGAAGTGGGAAGTAATTTCCGTAGAATTTATTACAAGGTTATTTAAAACAAAAAATACAACATGATTCCACAATGTTAGTAGGTAATAAAGAAATCAAGGTTTCTCATTTTAAGCTAGTGTATCCTACATATAAGGTTGCATAACTAGTGGATGTTTTTGTGAGAGAAATATTTAAGTTACATGTCATACCTAAGGTGTTTATATCAGAAAAAGACCCAAAATAGAAAAGGGAAACCTCTATCACACAGAAAGGGAATCATCAACCTAAGAGGAAGCAGTAAAAATAAATAAAATGCGTAAGGAGCAGCGGAAGTTACATATAAAGATCATGATTAACTGTAATGGGGAACTTGGCTCATTTTTCGACCAAAACCAAAAAATAAGAACCATAAGAGTGAGGACATTAACCATAAACATATAAACAGAGAGAGAAAGAATAGAGAACAAATCACCAGATTTGGAATTTTGTGGAAAAAGTTTTGTGAAAAATACATAAGGGTCAAATGTATGTCTAAAAGCCTTCGACTACATAAAATCTTTGAAGCAAGAACTTCAAAAAATTAACATAAATACTGAGAAAGGTCCTCACCAGCGTAGAAGTTGTTAGTCCTTACATAACCTACAAGGAGAAAGTACTATAATAGTTAGAAGATACAACGTCGAACAAGAAAACTAAAATTTAAACCCTTCTGACAGAAATATAGTGACAAATGTATCTTTCCTATGATTTCTTAGAGAAATCATCCATGTAGATGAGGAATTTCTAAACAAATGGAAGAAAATTGAAACCAAAAATGTATAAGGGCTATAAGGAACACATGTCATGAGTAAAGGTCAAGGTTCGAATCCTCATCTGGTCCTCTACAAAGAAAAACCCTAGAAATGGTGAGAAGAACATGAAAATGAAAATGAAAAGAGGCAAAGCAAGATTACCCTAGTTGTATGAGCATTATTTAACCAAAAATGTTGGATTTCCTCGATTCATCACCATCGCAGAACTTGAATGACATGTGAGCAAGGTGATTGGGCCATAAGTGAGTTTCCAAGAGGTAATACTGACATGGGTGGTGAAATTCAAATACCTCAAGCCCATATTAGTGTATATATGTGTCTAATGTTCAAATTATATACCCTGCTATAACAAAAGTGGGGTGCATAAATCCCTTGGTCATATAAAAAAGGGGGGCACACATATGATAATCCTTGTAATAAAATTAAAGGTGGACAAATTTAATACATATATTATAAAGACTAATACATATAGAATGGAACAAATAATTATATATGGAAAAATGTTATTGTAAATTAGCATGTAGAGGCAGGGGTTGTGGTGAGCAAAAACATCCCTCTAGTAGACTTGTGGGCATTACAAGTTGCTATGTGTCAAATTAAAAATATAGGCATGGATAAAACAATGAATAAGCTTAAATGAATGGGACTCTAGACGTTTATAATAAATTTAGAGAGATCGTTGTAAAGGTGTTGATGGTAAACGTGACACTCGTGAATTCAAAGGAGCAAGGTGGTTAGTGTTCCAATTATATCATGCAGATATACGTCACAACGACGAACACTGACTATGGAAATGTAATTACGTCACCATAATGTTGTTTTCTAGCGTGTGATTGAGTTACATTATAAAAAGGGACAAATTATATAATCACGATAAAGTTTATCATCATAAAGGTGGCTATCACGTATTTACATTTTAAATGATTATTTTTGAAATTTGAAATATGTTGCAATATTATGCAAAATCATTTTGTCAATCACAAACATAATTTCATTCGGTAGTACACTTCAATGTTGTAATGTGGCATATTATTAAAGGATGTAATATTAATATTTTTAAATTATTGTGAGATAATTTATTAAAATGGTTCATAATATTATTTTTTGAAATTTCGCAACCTCACATAATATTGAAGTCAATTTTCTAAATTATTGTTCTCAAAATGTTATAAATTGATATATTATTAAAATTCAACCTTATGATTAGCCTAAGCATGACCTCTTAGCTTGTTATTCTTGAAATACTATAATGTGTCATATTGAAGTCAAACATATTATTCTATTTAAAATGTCACAATATAATATAATATTTTAATAAACATCTTAAATTATTATTGTTGAAATGTAATTTTCTTTTAAATGTCACAATTTTATATAAGTTTGAAGTCAACTATATTATCAAATGTTTTTATGTCAAAACCTAAAATAATATTAAAGTTAACATGTTAAGAGCTATGGAATATGCTTCTTATACTAATTCATGAGCGAATAATGTGTATAAAAATTGTAAAAATAGAAATGTTGCAAACATAAGAAACACAACATTATCAACTTGATTTCTTTGAGAAAAACCTTCTAGCGTAAAATCCATACACCATAAATCACACTCAAATTAACATTTAATAATTAAAAGACTATAATATGGAGCCTCTGTGCTCTTAAAAAGAGTGTTGAGTCATAGCATAATTCTTGAGAAATTTTGGTAGCATAAAAGTATAATTAAAATTACATAATATTTTTTCCTCTAGCCCTAGCACTCAATAAATATGCATATGAAACCATACGTCATTTCTGGCTTTCCACCTCTACATATTAATTCCACTCATAGGTTATTCCCTGCCATTTTTCTAAATTTATTTTTGTCCACATCTTTGTATGCACCCTTTATCAAGACTTTGCATTTATTCCCTGTTGTATTTGTACATTTTGTTCACTTCTCCACTATCGCATTGCAAGGTGATGAAAGTCTTATCTCAACATTCTCTAGATTTTCATATATCTTTCTAGGTTACAAGGGATAATGCATCAAACTATCAACTAATTTCTTAGGTTCATAAAGCCCACTGACTCACAATACAAGTTGATTTTACCTAAGTTCACTACTTTCATCAATGCATCTATAAAATTCTTTAAGGTGTAAAATTTTTTTACCATCACCTTTCCATAATTTACCACATCCCTAATTAAATGGTTTTATATGTCTATGTGCTTTTTATTTGCAAGAAAGGTTGGATTCTTTAAAAAAAAAATCGAACTATAACTCTAACATCAAACTTTAAGATTTCTTTGACTTAGCCCTACTTTTGAACATATTTTCATAAGCCAAATGGAATCTTTTATAACATGAATAAAAACCATATACTATACCTATAGTGGATAAAGTGACAATACCTTTTCATTTCCTCATCAAACTTGTTTCTCTAGCAAACAAACTAAACACATATGTACTCATAGATCTTCTTATATATGCATCCCCTACCTAATCAAGATCCATATTTTCCTATATTTCCAGTATGTGTGGGTTCCCTAAAACATTAGTTTGAAATTAAATGGAATATTTAGAAGTGCCTCACGAATGCCTAAAGACTATATTCATAGAAACCAAATGTTCACATCTAATATTGGCTTTGAATCAACTCAAGTCTACTAACTCTTGGGTAATGTCTAGTCTAGTATATACCATGTCATACATATAAAACTTGGTTTCACTAGAATATAGAATAGAGGTGAGAGTATTCTATCTGTATATGTATTATAGAGGATGGAAAAATGGAGAGCTTAATTCCCACATTAATTAAAACAACAAATTATCTACAACCTTCCATGCAAAAATATTATATCATTGAATTTCCATACTTACTCTATTTCAACAAATTCCTTTTGTTTTATCTCTTTTTCTTGATCTCCATTCATATGATATATAAATATATTTTGTACCCCCAAGTCCATTATATGAAATCATGATGAAAATTAATACCTTAAAGTGAAAATCACATCCATATTATTACCAATTTTTTTATTATTATTATCTATATATGGAGTTATAACAAGGGAATAGTTAATTTATTTGGATATCAAAAATCCTAATCCCAACATTAAGGAATCAATTTTTTTGTTCCCTACATCACTATTCTATTTGAAATCATATAAATAATACTTTAACTTCTAAATTGATGACCTTTTATCTTCGTCAACACGGTTTTGTTGTGACATATAGATATCCTTCTTCAAGTAATCATGTAGAAATGTTTTTTTCACATCCATCAATTATCATGTCTAAATCATGTAATGCTTCTATAGATAATAAAAATGTAATAGATGTTAACCCACCAACTGCGGAAAATATCTTACTAAACTTTAATATTTCAACATGGAAATTTCTTTTGCAACTAACATTGCCTTGTGTTTCCAACATTACCATATAAATCAATATTCCTTTAAAGCACCCACTTATATCCAATTGGTTTCTTCCCATTAACAATGCAACCAGGTGAGATGTTTCATTTCTTGATAAATGCAACCATTTCCTCATAAATGAACAATCTCTAAGACCCATTAGCTACAATATCAATAACCTCCTTCCTAATTCTAAGCTCAATGGTGTTAGATAATAAACGAAAAATCCCTATGAAATTAGATTGACAACAAGTTCAATTATTTTGTTTACTCCTTTTCTATGCATATGTCCATATAAAATTTGGATTTCATTTCTACCCTTTCAATTTCACTGAAACCTCCTACTCATTAGGTCGATTTTTATTAACTTCCCACCCCCTTCTCCCATCTCAAGTTGTGGAAGATTTTACTTGTATGCTTTGACCAAACCTCTAATTTATGTTATGAATATGGAGTTACAACCACCTCTTTTATTGAAAGTATCCAAATCTTAAAATGGTTATCACAATCATATTCACCTTGTCAAGAGATTTCTTGTGATATAAGGTATACCTCAATCTGACTCCCCTATTGAAAGTGATTCCCATCGTAATTCAATCCATTTAAATTTGGCCTCATCATCGTTATTTTTTCATATGGCATCCATGTGGTCCCTACCTATCCCCCTTGGCACTGCCATGCCAACACATTTTGTGTCCATAAAACCATCAACTACACTATGGGTGCATGTATCCCTATCCTGATTTGTGATTACACATATGTGTAAACACATGCCACCTTTGGATCCCTAGTTATCCTAGTATATGGGTTCAACTAATGGGCCAACTCACATATCTAGCCCATTTTGCATCATATGGGAACAAATATCTGCTCTCCCTACCACCCCTCGATGCCAAAAATATCAGATCTATAACACACATAAAGTGTCTGGAATGGACTTGAGATAAGTTTACGTTGCCTTAGCTCCACATGAAGGATAAAATTGTTCAATCCAAGCCTCCATCAGGGATGACGCCATGGGATATTATTTCCACTTAGAACTAAATATGACCCCTAAGAAATCTTAGCTCTTATGAAACAACCTTTTCCTTGTTAGCCTCAGACCCCGAGATTTATAGATTTTGCTAACACATTTAGGAACATGGAATAATAGAAAGTTTCTTAATGAAAGGGGTGATAGTGTGTGGAAAAATATATAAGATATATCATATGAACTGTAAACCTCAAAATGATATGCCATAAACAAAATAAGGAAAAATTTACTAGCAACGGCGTAAAATACATAATATCTAAAATAAAATAGAGGGAATGGTTCTGAAGTAAATTCACTCAAATTACAACATTAAACAAGTAAAGGATGGTTAAATCACTCAAATGAGAGACGATTCCATCCATCACCTCAACTAGACATACATGGATCCTCACCAATCAAAGATAATTTACAAATTTTACTTTAAACACTACGAAAATCTCGAAGCATTAAATTGTTACAGTCTTCATTCATAGTAATAGTGTGAGTATTGTTAATACAACAATTTATCACATTACTCCTAATATTAGTGATCATCTACACAACTCAAATATTCATTCAATTCATAGTATTCATCATAATTGGCAGATCATGAGTCTAGTAGTGAATTACCTAGTTCTAGCATTCAATATACCTAAAGATTTATAAGACAATAGGTTAACCTGAGTGATCTCAATTAAATGGGTAAACATACAATATATCTAATAAATCATTAATATGGTGGTAAAATACATGATTCATTCATTCAATCATGAATATTCAAGCCCATGCATTAGTCAATATACTGAGGACAATAAAAGCCAAAAATCCAAATATGCATCAACCATTATATCTATATGAATGTGTTAGAATGTTTAGCGATTGGAAGGTATTGCATCTTGCACCTAGCCATATCCCTATTACACTTGAACTTTCTTGTAGATGACCACCTCAATTTGTATCCAAAGTTGAAGGGGATGCTTTCTTAGAAAAAATTCACATCCATGGCTTGGTCAGAGGCTTAGGATATGGATTCCAATATCAAGGTGGTTTATCACCTTATCTCTAGTGGTAAGCACCATAGTGACCC
Source organism: Pinus albicaulis (assembly GCA_034641835.2). Classification (NCBI taxonomy): domain Eukaryota; kingdom Viridiplantae; phylum Streptophyta; class Pinopsida; order Pinales; family Pinaceae; genus Pinus; species Pinus albicaulis. The sequence continues at coordinate 949,942,936 of CM076579.1, forward strand.
ACACTATTTGAAAAGTATATAGGTTCAATATTCATATTAATTTGTATTTTATGTAAATGATTAAAAATAATTTTATTTTTTCAAGCATGGATTTCATGCTCAAGTCTAGGTTAAGCATGTTGTTCATGATTTTAGGATTATTGTGTCAAGAAGAATTTAAAGTCCCATTTTGAGTCTTTATAGAAAAATAAAAATATTTAATTTTGAGTCATTATGTCCTCCAAACACTAGGTCTACCTTTCCATGTTATGTCTTCCCTTTAAGGGCACCTATTCATTCTCTTGGTTGAATATATATAAAGGATACGATATATGTGTTTCACATACAAGAAACTTGTTTGATATATTCACAATGCATGAAGGAACAAAGTGTGAAGGGTATAGAAGGAAGAGAAATCCAAGGAAGAAGAGAACTACTTGAATTTTACATTTTTTTTTTCACATGTGTGATAACACTATGGATTTCTCAATTGGTGCAAGGTCGAATATTGAAGGATGATTTCTGGACCTAAAATTTCATAACGAAAATTCTTGACTTGGAGAAAATTGTCCATATTTGACATGGTGAACGTTGAATTCATGGAAGAAACAGTTTGAAGGTTTGACTTGACGCTTGGAAGAAGTCTTGGTCTTTGTGTCTTGAGGGTCTCATTTTTATATGATTCTATAAGAAGAGGGTTGTTCGAGCTTTATATCATGGAAAATTTTAGGGGCTAATAGTCGTAAGTGGGCTAATTTTCCATGGTTTTCCAAAACAAATATTCGCCAATTTCCATTTTTTTCTAAGAATGATTCTACCAAATTTTAAAGTATAAAATTATACCTTAAAAATTTCCAAAATTTTGTGAATATAATATATCAAATTATTATAAATTTTCATGTTTCTACAAAGGTATCAACAAACACTTTATAATTTTCAATTTGGGGACTTTTAAGATTCGCCAAGGTTTCTAAAATTTAAGAGAAATTTTTATCCTTGAAATTTTCACTGGCCTATATATTTTGTTCTTTGTGTTTTGTGATATTCATTTTTTTAGCAATTTGGTCCTTGAATAATGGATGCAACTGAAATTTTTCCTTTTAATATTTCAAATGCATTTTGACATTTTTTTGTCCATTGGAACTCAACATATTTTTCAAGTAACTTGGATAGAGGTAGAGTTGTTTTCCTAAATTTTTCATTAAATATCTTGTAATAGCCTACATATCCCAAGAAAATTCTCACTTATTTTTGTGTTGTTGGTGGCATCAAGTTCACAATGACTTGTATTTTTGTTGGGACCACCTTGATTCCTGAAGTAGAAATATGGTATCCCAACACTATCCCTTTAGTTAACATCATAAAACATTTTTCATTACCCATGGATAGGTTTGTCTCTATGCATATTTTTTTTTAAAATCAAGATTATTCAAAAAATCATCAAATGCTCCTCAATATACAGTGAATTCATCCATTTAGACCTCTACACATTCATGAATTAGATCATCAAAGATTAAAAGGACTGCTCATTGAAAAATACAAGGTGCATTACATAACCTAAAGGGAAAAACATTATATGCATACGTTCCCCATAGAGAAGTAAATTAGGTTTTATCTTGGTCTTCCAATGCTATCTTAATCTGATATCTTAATCTTAATCCTAATCCACTTTCCATTTTTCTTTGGCACCATAACTAAGGGAGAAACCTATTGACTATCAGAAATGGGATAGATGAATCCAACTTGTAACAATTTCTGCAGTTCCTCTTTCACTATTTCTTTCATCACATGATTCATTCTTTTTTGTGGTTGTCTCACTCGTTTTACATGATCATCAGTATAGATGTGGTGAATACATCATTGGATGAGTTCCCTTCATGTATGTATAATCCCAGGAAAAATATTTTGAATATTTCTGCAATAATGCTATCACCTATTGTTCGTGTGATGATTGTAAATTAGTACCAATATTCAAACTCCTTCGAGGATTGATTTCAATGATTTTACTTTGTGAATTGGTAATTGAGTTACCTTGAAAAATAATTTCAAATGAATTTTTTGATGATTGAATAGTACAAATTTCCTGGAAAAATTGATTTAAAATATGATTTGCAGCTCCAAATTGTGTTATTCTAAGTTGCTCCGAAATATTACGCTCTGATATGAAAAGGTCTAATAGATCCTAATTTTCTTGCTCTTCTCTAAAATTAAAAACTTGATTAATACTGAGAACAAATTGATTTTGTTGTTTTTGTTGTTCATAGAGCCATGAAAATAAATAATGATATTGTGTTGGAGTGTATATTGTAACATGTTTCCTTTCATCCCCATGTGATATGATCATACTTCCTGATTTGCATCCTTTGAAGGCATCTACTATGGCTAACCATGGTCTGCCTAGAATTAAAGGATGGCCTTCTAATTTAATTTTTGGCTGTAATATTAGAAAGTCTACAAGATATTCCCATGAATCCAAATAAAAAATCATATCTTCTAATATCCTTTCCGATACAACTTTAGATCTATCTAATAGCTCCAAAATTGTAGTAGTAGGTCGAATATTGGGCAATTTCAAGCATTTCATAGTTTTTGTGGACATACAATTTATAGATGCTCCCATATCTATTTAATTATTTGGAACTGATAAAATATTGATTGAAATGGTAACCATAGGGATCCCAGGATCATGTATTTTTTAATTGTTGTTTTTGCATACATAGCACTAGCTAATTTCATAATGACCTGGATTGTGGGTGGATCTCTTTTCTTTCTACCAGTTTCCTTAATGCATAACTCCTTTATTTTTTTTTCATAAATTGGAATATCTTTTATAGCTTGAAAGAAAAGGAATTTTTACATAAGAATTCTTTTGTTCATCCAAAGTATCAAATTCAGGAAGAGACATTGGAATTTTCTGCTCTACTAACCTCTCTGGATAAGGTGGTGTTTGAGACATAATAGTTTTTCCTTTCTAAATTTGATTTCCTGGATGTTATTTTTCATTTTTTAATCCTTGTTCAGTTTTTTCTTCTATGATTGGTGCAAAATGTTTGTGTAATGCTTTCCCAAACCTTAAGTGGACATCTTGTACAGGAAAGATAGATTATGAAGGAAAGTATGTTGCTTATTCCACATTGTATGTTGGTTTCTCCACTTTGTTACTCGGATTTGCTACTGGCTGAGCTGGTAACTAAGTTGGTCTAAGTGGGAGTTGGTTATAAGGTATCTGAAGCTGACGAGGTTGAGTTAGTAATGGTGCAGGATTTTTTTGTGGAAATGCCATTGGTTGAGGATGTTGTTGGAATTGTTGGTATTGGAATGGTTGTTGATGATATGGTTGTTGATATGGTCATTGATATGGTTGTTGGTATTCTTGAGGATAAATTTGTTGAGGTGGTTCGTTTCCATAACTATATCCTCTCCCACCTTGTGCAGGTTGGTTTCAGTATTGTTGTTGAGGCCGAGCGCACAATGGCATTGGAGTAATCCATGAATTCTGAGGATACTGATAATTCTGGGGGTTTTGTTGAGGGAATTGTTGAGAAATCCTTGGTTGTCAAGGTCTCCTTGGTGCCATATAGTAAAGATAATTTGTCCCTTGTAATTCTTAAATTATCAATTCTTTAAGATTTGGATAGTTTTCAGTTGCATGATTCTCTGTACAAAGTCCACACACCTCCATACTATCCAAAGGAAATTCTCTAAGTAGATGTTTCTTCCTACAGATTGGACAAATATTGATAAGATTTGATATTGTTATTCTCTCTTCTTATTTTTTTTTAAAACATCAAATTGTGTTCCTAAAGTGCTCAAAAGATCATTTTTAAAATTTTCTAGCAAACCTCCTATTTCTGCTCTTATTACTCCTCTTGTTATAGATTTGGAAGCTCTTTATGTAACATCTTTTTTTCCACTTTTTTCTCTTCCCCTAGAATATTTTTGACAAAGCTCAGCAATCTCATGATGATATAGGTGGATATCGGTGGCCACCCACCTATTCCATTTGAACCCGCGACATCAATTCTTGTAGCTTTTCACTTCCACCAGTTTACTATATTTAGCAAGTTTTCGGGTCCTACACACCTGAAGCCATCTTGGGGCATTAATGATCCAGGTGGAAATTGGTGGCTGCCCACCTATTCCATTTGAACCCCCGCCATCAGTTCTTTCCATTTTTAATTTTTAGCACAACTTACTATTTTTAGCAGTTTTTTGGGTCCTGAGCTTCCAGAGCCATTTTGACGCCCTAAAGGACATTCTTTTGGAAAACCAAGAGAAAAAGAGCTTATTTTTCTAGCACAAAAAGTTGTACTAGTTGGAAAGATATTTCTAACGAGCTATTGAGCACATCAAACGAGGATCAGATGTCAAAGCTACGTCCCTGGGATGTTGAAACATCAATTTACCCAAACGGGGCCCACAATTTTGGTGCTTCATCTCCTAGGGTTAGGTTTCTAGATGCTTCAGATTCTACATGGTTTCTAAAAAATGAATAGGCCCTTGAGCCTCATTGTAACACAATTCAGGGGGCTGGTAGACATCACACCTCTTCTCAGGGATACGCTATCAGTACCCTAGCTCATCTATTTCCATTATGTCTGTAATAGGCCTTTGAGCCTCAATGTAGCATAGTTCATAGGCTCGCGTATGCCAGATATCACCTCGGAGATATCCTGCTAGTGCCCTAGCTTGCTTCCATTATGTTTGTAAGCTTATTTCAATCATTCTTTTATTAATAAAATGAAGAATTATTTCTATTGCATCTCTGTGTTTATAGTTATATGTGTATTATGTTGCGTTCCTTCATAAATATGGACGAGTGGTATCATAGGGGGTCTGATATTTCTCTATTTTTGTTTTAATGTCCCTAACACGGTCAGGGTATAAGGAATTTGAGCTCGATCTGGTTGCACCCTTCCAAGATCAACCTCACCAACCCCGACGACCCCCCATGGCGGAAGGATAGAAAGACGAGGGAGAAGGAGATCCTATCAAAATATTTCTTGGGGTGGCCCTTGAGAAAAAAAGGAACGCGATGATGGATAAATTTTCCTAGATCCTTCAACTGCTACCCACCAGTGGCACATCTACATCCAGCACATCCGCCAACAGGTCCACGAGATCCTGGACAAATCTTATACCAAGTTTAGCAGAATCCGCCCCCCCCCCATGGAGGAACTTAACGCAATGGATACCATTGCTTACTAAGGAGGTATGAATGATCCAGGTAGATATCGGTGGCCTCCCACCTATTCCATTTGGACACGCGACATCAATTCTTGCATCTTTTCACTTCCAGTAGCTTACTATTTTTAGCAGGTTTTCGGGTCCTGCACGCTCGACGTCATTTTGGGGCATTAATGATCCAGTGGGATATTGGTGGCCAACCACCTATTCCATTTGAACCCTTGCCATCAGTACTTTCCGTTTTCAAGTTTCAGCACAACTTACTACTTTTAGTAGTTTTCCACGTCCTCAACTTCTGGAGCCGTTTTGAGGCCCTAAACAAATTTTTTTTAGAAAACCAAGAGTGGCCAAGCTTCCTTTTCTAGAACCAAAATTTTTACTCCTTGGATAGATCTTTCTAACGAGCTATTGGGTGCATCAAACAGAGATATGATGCCAAAGTTACATCCCTAGGATGTTGAAACACCAATTTACCCAAACAGGGCCCACAGTTTTGGCGCTTCATCTCCTAGGGTCAGGTTTTTGTACGTTTCAGATTCTACATTTTTTCTCAACAATAAATAGGCCCTCGATCCTCATTGTAACATAGTTTAGGGGGCTGGTAGCCATCACATCTCTTCTGATGGATATGCTGCCAGTACCCTAGCTCATATATTTCCATTATGTCTGTAATAGGCCTTCGAGCCTCAATGCAGCTGTTGTGTAACCAGCTCCAAAAAGAGAAGAAAAGAGATATCAACGCCTTAGAAATGAGCCACTTCGAGGGGGAAACCTCCAATACATTACATAAATGAACAATTATTCGATGATGCAATTTACAAACCTCCTTTCTATATATAGGAGTCCATGGGGCCATAATGTAATCCTATTGTGCCACAATGTAATCCTAGTTGACCTAACAATAATAATTTAAGGGCACAATAATAACAAAATGGGGGTTACAAGGGTACAATAATAACAATAAGGGGGTTACACTAACAACAATAAGGGACTATACTAGTAATATAGGGACCTAACATGCCCCTCTCCTTCAAAAAAGTGTTGTCCTCCACGCTTGAGTAGCTCTGGGTGCTTCTGTATAAAATTCTCATCCTCCCATGTAGAATCTTCAGTGGGTAAGTTCTTCCACTTGATGAGATACTCTGAAATTGATCGATTCCGTAGTTGTCGAGTTCTTGTTTCCGTGACCGCTTCAGGTTCAAATATGATTTTTCCTTCCTCATCAAGTTCTCGCAATATTGTTTGAACTGGAATATTTTCACCTATAACCTTCTTTAAGCATGAAACATGGAAAACTAGATGTACTCGCAAAGAAGCAGGAAGCTCCAATTTGTATGCCATAGTACCAATCTTTTGCAACACCTTGTAAGGACCATAGTACTTTGGCGATAATTTATTATCCTTCTTAGCTTGCTTGAGGGACATTTGTTTGTATGGTTGTAGTCATAAAAATACCCAATCTCCTACATCAAAACTTCTCTCGCTGTGATGTTGATCTGCCTGTTGTTTCATTCGATTTTGTGCCAAATTTCGGTTATCCTTTAAGAGTTGGAGAACTTCTTGCTGATGCTCGATGTGATCTTCCACTGCTTGAACCTTCGAATTTTCCCTTAAAGATGATGTGATGGATGGTAGATGATATCCATAAAGTGCCATAAATGGGGTCATTTTTGCTGCATTATGGAAGGAAGTGTTATACCACCATTCAGCGAGAGGTAACCACTTGACCCATTGTGTTTGTTTATCAGATACAAAACAACGAAGATATCCTTCCAAACATTTATTTACTATCTCAGTTTGACCATACGATTGAGGATGATAAGATGAGCTATGAGCTAATTGAGTACCCAAACAAGAAAATAACTCCGTCCAAAAATTTCCAGTAAAAATGGGATCTCCGTCGCTCACAATAACCCTTGGGCTTCCATGTAGCTTTTGAATTCTATCCATAAATGTAGTAGCAACTGTACTTGCTTTAAATGGATGAGATAATGCACAAAAGTGTGCATACTTGGTAACTCTATCAACTACCACCATGATGACACTCTTTCCTTCGGACTTAGGTAAACCTGTGATAAAATCCATTGAAATCTCCTCCCAACGTTGACTTGGAATGGATAAAGGTTGTAGATGTCCCGGGGTCTTAATTGTTTCCACTTTATTCTGCTGGAAAACCAAACATTCCGCCACAAACTTTTGAATATCAGATTTAAGGCCATCCCAAAAAAATTCTTTCTTCACTCTGTGGTAAGTTTTTAAAAATCCCGAGTGTCCTCCTAAAGGAGAAGTGTGCAATTCCAAAAGAATATTTTGTTTTAGTTGGGAATTCTTACAAAGATATAAGCGATCTTTGTACCATAAGGAATCATTTTTCCAACTAAATGTATCAGATGTACTAGGATCTTGCCGCAACGTTTGAATGAGTGTCCACACTTCTTCGTCCTTCTTCCATTCATCCCTTGCTTTGGTTTTCCAATCTGGTTGGATAATAGAAATGGTACAAAGCAATGCTTCCACCTCTTCATCCTTTCTTGAGAGTGCATCTGCAACAACATTTAGCTTCCCTTTTTTGTAGATGATTTCAAAGTCATAACCCAACATCTTTGTGACCCATTTTTGTTGCTCTTCTGAAGATAGTCTTTGTTCCAAAAAGTGTTTAAGACTATCATGATCAGTTTTTACCTTAAAGTGTCTTCCCATTAGGTAAGTTCGCCATTTCTCTAGTGCATGCAGTATTGCTAACCTTTCCTTCTCATAAATAGGTTTCTGTAAATACTTTCCTTTGATTGGACGACTTTCAAAAGCAATGGGTTTTCCTTCCTGCATTAAAGCTGCACCAATTCCATTTCCTAAGGCATCACATTCCACAATAAAGGTTTTTGTGAAGTCTCGCATAGCTAAGACCGGTGCTAGGCACATTGCCTCTTTAAGATGTTAAAAGGCCTTAGTTGCTTCAGGAGTCCATGAAAATGCATCTTTCTTCAATAATGTTGTTAGAGGTGCTGCTATTCTCCCATAATTCTTAATTAACTTGCGATAATACCCTGTTAACCTGAGAAATCCTCGCAACTTCTTTATGGTCATGGGGACTTCCATTCCTTAATGGCTTTAATTTTGTTAGGGTCTACTTTAAGACCCTCGTGAGATATAATATGACCCAGATATTCAACCTCTTGTACTCCAAAGAAACATTTGGATGTTTTTTCATATAATTGTTTCTCCTGCAATAGTTTCAGTACCCTGTCAACATGTTCAACATGATCCTTCCAAGACCTACTGTAGATTAGTATATCATCAAAAAATACTAGCACAAATTTTCTAAGGAAGGGTTTGAAAATGGAATTCATCAACCCTTGAAATGTAGAAGGTCCATTGGTAAGGCCAAAAGGCATGACCAAAAATTCATAATGACCCTCATGAGTTCGAAATGCTGTTTTTGGAATATCTTCAGTCTTCATTCTAATTTGATGATATCCTGAACGAAGATCCAACTTGGTAAAATAAATTGCTCCATGTAATTCATCCAATAATTCATCGATCACAGGAATGGGAAATTTGTCTTTAATGGTGAGCTTATTGAGCTCCCTATAATCTGGACACATTCGCCATGATCCATCCTTCTTGTGTACCAATACTACGGGAGCAGAGAAAGAACTTTGACTGGGTTGAATTATACCCGCCTCTAACATTTCTGCAATCATACGTTCAATTTCGCTCTTTTGGAAGTAAGGATATCCATAAGGCCTGATGTTTGGAGGAACACTTCCTGGAATCAAATGAATAGCATGATCATGATCACGAATAGGTGGGAGTCCTTTGGGAGTTTCAAACACATTGGAATGATTGTCCAAGACTTGTTGGAGATCTGCAGAAATAGATGATTTTGATGTTGGAACTTCTAGTGAGCATAATTGTGCAATTACACCTCGTTGTTCTTTCTTTAGAAGCTTTGTCATGCCATTAGAGCTTATTATCCTTCACGGCTTCCCTTCAATACCCCGTAATTCGACTTCCTTTCCTTCTGAAAAAAATTTCAAGAAAAGTTCTTGAAAATTAAAAGCTACCGTCCCCAAAGATTGTAGCCATTGTACTCCTAGTACAACATCAGCACCTCCCATAGGAATGGAAAGCATTGGACTATTCAATACATATTCCCCCATGGTTAGCTTGATATTATGGCATTTTCTCGAGCAATTTATAGTTCCTCCATTTGCAACCATCACTTGACATTCTGGTGCTGGGTATAGGAAACAATTTAATTCCTTGGCTACCTTAAAATGAATAAAATTATGGGTGCTACCTGAATCAATCAACACTATTACCTTTTTCTTCTTGATTTGTACTTCTATCTTGAGAGTTTGAGGAGTGGTAATTCCTGCCAGTGCATTACACGATATGGTCGAATTAATTTCTTCCTCTTCTAGGGCTGGTTCCTGGTGTATATCCTCTTCTTGTTCATTTTCTTCTTCCTCTTCACAATCTATGTAAAATAATTTCTTCTCAGCACACTTATGACCTTTAGTGGATTTTCTATCAAAACTGTAGAAAATCCCTTTTGCTCTTTTTTCTTCCAATTGTTGTGGTGTCAACCTTGTAGGTTGTGGAAATATAGGCGTAGCAACACTTCCTTCTTTATAGAATTGAGTGGTAGGCTTCCTTGTCACCATTATTTTACATTCAACTTTTCTTGCCAACTTGAATGCCTTCTCCAATGAATCTGGTTCCAAAACACGAACTTCATGTTGGATATTATCCTTTAAAGTGCCTATGAAGAGATCGATCATGTGTTCCTCTGGAATATCAGTTACCCTTATATTCAATTTTTCGAATTCCTCAATGTGCTGCCCAATGAAACCCTTTTGTTTGAGATTTATCAATTGGCTAAAGAAGGTGTTGCTCTTTGTATCCTCATAATGTGCTATCATTTCTTCCGTAAAAATTGACCAAGTGACAATTTTTTTATGGGAGAAAATCCATCGATACCATACAAATGTATTTTGTTCTAAATGTAAAGTTGCAATGCATACCTTTTCTCTGTTTTGCACATTATGGAGATCAAAATATTTCTCCATCTGTAGTATCCATGTTACAGGATCCTTTCCATCAAACTTTCTCATATCCATTTTTGGAATATGGTGGTTCTTCCCGCCAACATTAGCGTTTATCAAATCACGATTAAAATTGATTTTTTTCTCATCATGAGGTTCTTCTACTATCTTTTCACCATTAGGAAACATTTCTTGTATCAACTTTGTCAAACCTTCGATGTCTGTTTTTAGATCATTCTTCATGTTTTCCATCTTAGCTTCCATGCCAGCTTCCATGCCATCCATCTTAGCTTCCACGCCATCCATCTTATCTTGCACACCATCCATATTAGCTTCCACGCCTTTCTTCAAAACTTCGATTTCATTTTTTGTTGCTCTTTGCGAGAGTGAAATTTGTTGCACTTGCTCTTTTAATTTTGATAGATCATGTTGCAATTCTTCATCTTCATGAGTCATAGTAGAGCCTTCTGAAGGCTTAATGGGTGTTGAATTATTTTTACGGGGCATATTTTAGAACCCAATACTGATATCTATTCGACAATATTCCCTTGGAATCAATTCAAATTGATTCTTCTAACAGGACTTATGCAATTCGGAAAAAAAATACACACCTTTTTCTTGCTTTTGAGGAGCTCAATATTGAAATTTGATTATATTTGTGATTGCAGTACTTCAATATTTAATTTTTAGTACCAACGTAGCCCTCTGAATTATCTTTCGAATGCCACAGGTCTGACCTGATTTGGATTCTCCAAGATAAAGTTGTGTCCAATCTCCCACAATGACCTAATTATGGACTGTTTTAGTAGAGCGAACTTGTACGACTTTCCAGGTCTCACTGTTTCATCCTTCATCTCTGAAATTGATAGCCAAGAAACTACAGTCAGTGTACTTGTGACCTCTTTTTATAGCAATCCAATCTGATGCCCAGAGAGAGAGTTATTGAAATTTTCCCACGATCACCTCTTTGAGATGAAATTCAAGAGCTTCAAAAAGCACTACCTTCCAAAGATCATATCTCCAAAAATATTGTGAACCAAGCTCTGAAATTGTTTGACGAATTTCTTCAGGATTTCAACTTCGTACCATAGGAATTTCAGATTTTGAACCTTCATAGAAAAAATTTATAGTGCAAATGCCACGATGACCTGTTTAGGAGCCTGAAAAAAGACCTAACTTCCACAGATCATATCTCCGAAAACATTGCGAACCAAGATCTGAAATTTTTAGACAATCTTCCTCAGGATTTTGGCTTCGCACCCTAAAAATTTAAACTTCTGAAACATCGTAGAAAAACAGTTATAGTGAAAATTCCACGATGACCTGTTTAGAGCAGCAAACCCTAGAATCCAAAGCTCTGATACCAAATGTTGTGTAACCAGCCCCAAAAAGATAAGAAAAGAGATATAAACACCTTAGAACTGAGCCACTTTGAGGGGGAAACCTCCAATACATTACATAAATGAAAAATTCTTCTATGATACAATTTACAAAACCTCCTTTCTATATATAGGAGTCCATGGGGCCATAATGTAATCCTATTGGGCCACAATGTAATCCTAGCCGACCTAACAATAATAATTTAAGGGCACAATAATAACAAAATGGGGGTTACAAGGGTACAATAATAACAATAAGGGGGTTACACTAACAAAAATAAGGGACTATACTAGTAATATAGGGACATAACAGTAGCACAGTTTAGAGGCCCGTGTACATCACATATCTTCTCATAGATACACTGACAGTGCCCTAGCTTGATTACATTATGTTTTTAAGCTTATTTCAATCATTCTTTTATTAATAAAATGAAGCATTATTTCCAGTGCATCTCTATGTTTATGGTTATATGTGTATTGTGTTGCATCCCTACATAAATCTAGATCAATGGTATCAGAGGGGGTCTGTTCTTTCTCTATTTTTCTTTGCATGTCCCCAATGCGGTTAGGGTATAAGGAGTTTGAGCTTGATCTGGTTGCACCCTTCAAAGGTCAACCTTGCCAACCTCGACGATCCCCCATGGCAAAAGGAAAGAAAGATGAGGGAGCAGGAGATCCTATCAGAATATTTCTCGGGGAGGCCCTCGATAAATAAAGGAACATGATGACGGATAAGTTTCCCGAGATCCTTCAATAGCTGCCCACTGGTGGCACATCTACATCTAGCACATCCGCCAATAGGTCCGCGAGATCCTGGACAAATCCAATACCAAGTTTAGTAGAATTTCTCCCCCATGGAGGAACTTAACACAATGGAGACCATTTCTTCCTAAGGAGGGGGGAATGATCTAGGTGGATATTTGCGACCGCCCACCTATTCCATTTGGAATCGTGACATAAATTCTTGTAGCTTTTCAATTCCAACAACTTACTATTTTTAGCAGTTCTTCTGGTCCTGCATGCTAGAACCATATCTAGGCATTAATGATCTAGGTGGATATTGGTGGCCACCCACCTATTCCATTTGAACCGCCACCTTCAATTCTTTCCATTTTCAAGTTTCAACACAACTTACAATTTTTAGCAGTTTTTCAGGTCATGAACTTCCGGAGCCGTTTTGAGGCCCTAAACAACGTTTTTGGGAAAACCGAGAGCAACTGCGACAATATTTCTTGCACCAAAAGCTCTAATCCTCAGATATATCTTTCTAATGAGCTATTGAGTGCGTCAAACTGAGATTGGATACCAAAGTTACTTCCCCGGGAAGTTGAAACACCAATTTACCCAAATGGGGCGCATAGTTTCAACGCTTCATCTCTTGGGGTTAGATTTTCGGACGTTTAGGATTCTACATTGTTTCTCAACAATAAATAGGCCCTCGAGCCTCATTGTGACATATTTCAGGGGGCTGGTAGCCATCACATCTCTTCTCAGGGATAAGCTGCAAGTACCCTAGCTCATCTATTTCGATTATGTCAGTAATAGGCCTTCGAGCCTCAATGTAGCACAATTCAGAGGCCCGCGTACGCAACATCTCTTCTCAGAGATACGCTGCTAGTGACCTAGCTTGCTTCCATTATGTTTGTAAGCTTATTTCAGTCATTATGTTATTAATAAAATGAAGCATTATTTCCACTGCATCTTTGTGTTTATGGTTATATGTGTATTTTGTTGTGTTCCTGCACTAAATTAGATCAATGGTATCAAAGTGGGTTTGATCTTTCTCTTTTTTTCTTTGCGTGTCTCCAAAGCGGTTAGGGTATAAGGAGTTTGAGCTTGATCTGGTTGCACCCTTCTAGGATGAGCCTCGCCAACCCCGAAAACCCCGCATGGTGAAAGGAAAGAAAGACGAGGGAGCAGGAGATCCTATCAAAAACTTGCTAGGGGAGGCCCTCGAAAAACAAAGGAACGCGATGATCGATAAATTTTCCCAAATCCTTCAACGGCTGCCCACCAGCGGCACATCTACATCCAACACATCTGCCAATAGGTTCGCGACATCCTAGACAAATCCAATACCAAGTTCAACAGAATTCCCCCCCCCCCCCCCCCCCCATGGAGGAACTTAACACAATGGACACCATTAATTCCTAAGGAGGGAGGAATGATCCAGGTGCATATCAGTGGCTGCCCACCTATTTCATTTGGAATTGTGACATCAATTCTTGCAGCTTTTCACTTCCAGCAGCTTACTATTTTTAGCAGGATTTCGGGTCCTGCATGCCCAAAGCCATTTTGGGGCATCAATGATCCAGGTGGATATTGTTGGCTACCCACCTGTTCCATTTGAACTGCCGCCATCTGTTCTTTCTGTTTTCAAGTTTTAGAACAACTTAATATTTTTAGCAGTTTTACGAGTCTTGAACTTCCAGAGCCATTTTGAGGCCCTAAACGAAGTTTTTGGGAAAACAGAGAGCAACCGAGCCTATATTTCTTACACCAAAATTTGAACACCTTGGATAGATACTTCTAACGAGCTATCTTTCGCGTCAAACATAGATCAAATGCCAAAGTTAGGAAGTTGAAACACCAATTTACCCAAATAGGGCCCACAGTTTTGGTGCTTCATCTCCTAGGGTTATATTTTTGGATGTTTCGAATTCTACATTGTTTCTCAACAATAAATAGGCCCTTGAGCCTCATTGTAACATAGTTCATGGGGCTGGTAGCCATCACATCTCTTCTCAGGGATACGCTGCCAGTACCCTAGCTCATCTATTTCTATTATGTCTGTAATAGGATTCGAACCTCAATGTAGCACAGTTCAGAGGCCCGCGTATGCCACATCTCTTCTCAAAGATACGATGCCATGGCCCTAGCTTGCTTCCATTATTTTTGTAAGATTATTTCAATCATTCTTTTATTGATAAAATGAAGCATTATTTTTGCTGCATCTCTGTGTTTACGGTTATATGTGTATTATGTTTCGTTCCTGCATTAATCTGGATCAGTGGTATCAAAGTGGGTTTGATCTTGCTCTATTTTTATTTACATGTCCCCAATGCGGTTAGGGTATAAGTATTTCGAGCTTGATCTGGTTGCACCCTTCCAAGATGAGCCTCGCCAACCCCAACGACCCCCCATGGCGGAAGGAAAGAAATACGAGGGAGCACGAGATCCTATAAAAATCTTGCTAGGGGAGGCCCTCAAGAAACATACGATCGCAATGATGGATAACATTTCCCAGATCCTTCAATGGTTGCCTACCGACGACGCATCTACATCCAGCACATCCGCCAACGAGTCCATGACATCCTGGAAAAATCCAATACCAAGTTCAGCAGAATTCCCCCCCCCCCCCCAAGGGAGGAACTTAACACAATGGAGACCTTTTCTTCCTAAGGAGGGAGGAATGATCTAGGTGGATATCAGTGTCTTCCCACCTATTCCATTTGGAACTTCGACATCAATTCTTGCAGCTTTTCACTTCCAACAACTTACTATTTTTAGCAAGTTTTCGGGTCCTGCACACCCGAATCCATTTTGGGGCATTAATGATCTAGGTGGATATTGGTGGCTTCCCACCTATTCCATTTGAACGCCCGCCATCAGTTCTTTCAATTTTCAAGTTTCATCATAACTTACTATTTTTAGCAGTTTTTTGGGTCCTGAACTTCCGGAGCTGTTTTGAGGCCCTAAACAATTTTTTTTTGGAAAACTGAGAGTGATCGTGTTTTCCTTTGTAGCACCAAAAGTTTTACTCCTCGGATAGATCCTTCTAACAAGCTATTGAGCACATCAAACGAAGATCGGATGCCAAAGTTACATCCCCGGGATGTTGAAACACCAATTTACACAAATGAGGCCCACAATTTTGGCGCTTCATCTCCTAGGGTTAGGTTTTGGACGTTTTGGATTCTACATTTTTTCTCAACAATAAATAGGCCCTCGAGCCTCATTATAACATAGTTCAGGGGGCTGGTAGCCATCACATCTCTTCTTAGGGATACGCTGCTAGTACCCTAGCTCATCTATTTCCATTATTTCTATAATAGGCCTACGTATGGCACATATCTTCTCAGAGATACACTGTTAGCATCGCTGCTTGCTTCAATTATGTTTGTAAGCTTATTTCAGTCATTCTTTTATTAATAAAATGAAGCATTATTTCCGCTGCATCTCTGTGTTTATGGTTATATGTGTATTATGTTACGTCCCTACATAAAACTAGATCAGTGGTATCATAGGGGGTCTTCTCTTTCTCTGTTTTTGGTTGCATGTCCCAAGCGTGGTGAGGGTATAAGGAGTTCGAGTTCGATCTAGTTACACCATTCCAAGATTAGCCTTGCCAACCCCGATGACCCCCCATGGAAAAAGGATAGAAAGACGAGGGAGCAGGAGATCCTATCAGAATATTTCTTAGGGAGGACCTCGAGAAACAAAGGAATGTGATGATGGATAAATTTTCCTAGATCCTTCAATGGCTGCCCACCGGTGGCACATCTACATCTAGCACGTCCACCAACCTCGCCGCAACATCCTGGAAAAATCCAATACCAAGTTTAGCAGAATTTCCCCCCCATGGAGGAAATTAATGCAATGGAGACCATTCCTTCCTAAGGATGGGGGAATGATCCAGGTGGACATCGGTGGCTGCCCACCTATTCCATTTTGACCTGCGACATCAATTATTGCGGCTTTTCACTTCCAACAACTTACTAATTTTAGTAGGTTTTCGGGTCTTGGAAGCTGGAAGCCATTTTGTGGCATTAATGATCCTGGTGGATATTGGTGGCCACCCAGCTATTCCATTTGAACCCCCGCCATCAGTTCTTTCTGTTTTCAAGTTTCAGCACAACTTACTATTTTTAGCAGTTTTTCAGGTCCTGAACTTCCGGAGCCAATGTGAGGCCCTAAACGACATTTTTTTGGAAACCCGAGAGTGACCGAGATTCTTTTTCTAGCACAAAAATTTTTACTACTTGGAAATATCTTTGTAATGAGCTATTGAGTGCATCAAACGAAGATCGGGTGCCAAAGCTACGTCCCCAGCATGTTGAAACACCAATTTACCCAAACAGGGCCTGTAGTTTTGGTGCTTCATCTTCTAGGGTTAGGTTTTTTTATGTTTATGATTCTACATTGTTTCTCAATAGTAAATAAGCCCTCGAGCCTCATTATAACATAGTTCAGGGGGTTGTTAGCCATCACATCTCTTCTCAGGGATACGCTGCCAGTACCCTAGTTAATTTATTTCCATTATGTCTATAATAGGCCTTCAAGCCTCAATGTAGCACAGTTCAGAGCCCCGCGTACACCACATAACTTCTCGTGGATACGCAGCCAACACCCTATCTTGCTTCCATTATGTTTGTAAGCTTATTTCAGTCATTATTTTATTAATAAATTGAAGCATTATTTCCGCTGCATCTCTATGTTTATGGTTATATGTGTATTGTGTTGCGTCCCTGCATAAATCTGGATCAGTGGTATCAGAGGGGATCTTCTCTTTCTCTGTTTTTATTTGCATGTCCCCAATGTGTTGAGGGTATAAGGAGTTTGAGCCCAATCTCGTTGCACCCTTCCAAGGTCAGCCTCGCTAACCCCGACGGCCCCTCATGGGGGAAGGAAAGAAAGATGAGGAAGCAGGAGATCATATCAAAATATTTCTCGGGGAGGCCCTCAAGAAACAGAGGAATGCGATGATGGATAAATTTTCCCAGATCCTTCAATAGGTGCCCACCGGTGGCACATCTACATCTAGCACATCCGCCAACAAGTCCGTGAGATCCTGGACAAATCCATTACCAAATTAAGTAGAATTGCCCCCCCATGGATGAACCTAATGCAATGGAGACCATTGCTTCCTAAGGAGGGAGGAATGGTCCAGGTGGATATCAGTGTCCACCCACCTATTCTATTTGGAACCGCGACATCAATTCTTGCAGCTTTTCACTTCCAGGAGCTTACTATTTTTACCAGGTTTTCGGGTCCTGCACGCCCGAAGAAATTTTGGGGCATTAATGATCCAAGTGGATATTGGTGGCCGCCCACCTATTCCATTTGAACCATTGCCATCAGTTCTTTCCGTTTTCAAGTTTCAATACAACTTACGATTTCTAGCAGTTTTTCGGGTCCTAAACTTCCAGAGCCATTTTCAGGCCCTGAATGAAGTTTTTGGGAAAATCGAGAGCAAACGGCCGTAGGCATTTTTTACACCAAAAGTTGTACTCCTCGGATACATATTTCTAATGAGATATTGAGTGCTTCAAACAGAAATAAGGACGCCAAAGTTATGTCCCCAGGATGTTGAAACACCAATTTACCCAAACGGGGCACACAGTTTTGGCGCTTCATCTCCTAGGGTTAGATTTTTGGACGTTTCAGATTCTATATTACTTCTCAAAAATAAATAGGCCCTCAAGCCTCATTTTTATATAGTTCAAGGGGCTGGTAGCCATCACATCTCTTCTCAGGGATATGCTGCCAGTACCCTAGCTCATCTATTTCGATTATGTCTGTAATAGGCCTTCAAGCCTCAATGTAGCACAGTTGAGAGGCCTGCATATGCCACATCTCTTCTCAAAGATACACTGACAGCGCCCTAGCTTGCTTCCATTATGTTTTTAATCTTATTTCAGTCATTATTTTATTAACAAAATGAAGCATTATTTCTGCTGCATCTCTATGTTTATGGTTATATGTGTCTTCTATTGTGTTCCTGAATTAATCTCGATCAGTGGTATCAGAGTGGGTCTGTTGTTTCTCTATTTTTATTTTCATGTCCCCAACATGGTTAAGGTATAAGGAGTTCGAGCTTGATTTGGTTGCACCCTTCCAAGATGAGCCTTGCCAACTCCAACAATCCCCCATGGCGAAAGGAAATAAAGACGCGGGAGGAGGAGATCGTATCAAAATCTTGCTAGAGGAGGACCTCGAGAAACAGAGGAACGCGATGATGGATAATGTTTCCTAGATCCTTCAATGGCTTTGCACTAGTGGCACATCTACATCCAGCACGTCCACCAATAGGTATGCGACATCCTGGAAAAATCCAATACCAAGTTCAGCAGAATTCCCCCCCCCCCCCATGGAGGAACTTGACTCAATGGAGACCATTGCTTCTTAAGGAGGGAGAAATCATGCAGGTAGATATCGGTGGCCGTCCACATATTCCATTTGGAACTGCAACCTCAATTCCTGCAACTTTTCACTTCTAGCAGCTTACTATTTTTAGTAGGTTTTTGGGTCCTGCACGCCCAAAGCCATTTTGGGGCATTAATGATCCAGGTGGATATTAGTGGCTCCCCACCTATTCCATTTGAACCACTACCATCAGCTCTTTTCATTTTCAAGCTTCAGCACAACTTACTATTTTTAGCAGTCTTTCAGGTCTTGAACTTCTGGACCCATTTCGAGGCCCTAAACGATGTTTTTGGGAAAACCGAGAGCAACTGAGCCTATATTTCTTACACAAAAACTTGTACACCTCAGATATATCTTTCTAACGAGCTATTGAGCACGTCAAACAGAGATCGGATTCCAATACCAGGAAGTTGAAACGCCAATTTACCCAAATGGGGCCCAGATTTTTGGCGATTCATCTCCTAGGGTTAGATTTTTGGACGTTTCGAATTCTAAATTGTTTCTCAACAACAAATAGGCCCTCGAGCCTCATTGTAACATAGTTCAGGGGGTTGGTAGCCATCACATCCCTTCTTAGGGATACGATGTCAGTACCCTAGCTTGTCTATTTCGATTATGTCTGTAATAGGCCTTCGAGCGTCAATGTAGCACATTTCAGAGGCCCGCGTAGGCCACATCTCTTCTCAAAGATACGATGCCATTGCCATAGCTTGATTCCATTATGTTTGTAAGATTATTTCAATCATTCTCTTATTAATAAAATGAAGCATTATTTCCACTGCATCTCTCTGTTTATGGTTATATGTGTATTCTGTTGCATTCTTCCATTAATATGGATCAGCGGTATCATAGTGGGTCTGCTCTTTCTCTGTCTTTATTTGCATGTCCCCAACATGGTCAGGGTATAATGAGTTCGAGCTTGATCTGGTTGCACCCTTCAAAGATCAGCCTCACCAACCTCGACGACCCCCCATGGCAGAAGGAAAGAAATAAGAGGGAGCAGGAGATCCTATCAAAATCTTACTAGGGGAGACCCTTGAGAAACAGAGGAACATGATGATGGATAACATTTCCCAGATCCTTCAATGGCTGCCCACCGGTAGCACATCTACATCCAGCACGTCCACGAACAGGTCCGCAACGTCCTGGAAAAATCCAATACTAAGTTCAGTAGAATTCCCCCCCTCCATGGAGGAGCTTAATGCAATGGAGACCATTAATTCTTAAGGAGGGAGAAATGATCCAGGTGGATATCGGTGACTGCCCACCTATTCCATTTGGAACCACAACCTCAATTCTTACAACTTTTCGCTTCTAGCAGTTTACTATTTTTAGTAGCTTTTCGGGTCCTGCACGCTCGAAGACATTTTGGGGAATTAATGATCAAGGTGGATATTGATGGGCACCCACCTATTTGGTTTGAACAACCGCCATCAGTTCTTTCCATTTTCAAGTTTCAACACAACTTACTATTTTTAGCATTTTTTTAGGTCATGAACTTCCGGAGTCTTTTTCAGGCCCTAAACGATGTTTTTGGGAAACCCGAGAGCAATCGAGCCTATATTTCTTACACCAAAATTTATACTCCTTAGATAGATATTTATAACAAGCTATTGAGCACGTCAAACAGAGATGGGATGCCAAAGTTGGGAAGTTGAAACACCAATTTACCCAAATGGGGCCCACAATTTTGGCGCTTCATCTCCTAGGGTTATATTTTTGGATGTTTCGAATTCTACATTGTTTCTCAACAATAAATAGGCCCTAGAGCCTCATTGTAAGATAGTTCAAGGGGCTGGTAGCCATCACATCTCTTCTTAGGGATACACTGCTAGCACCCTAGCTCATTTATTTGGATTATGTATGTAATAGGCCTTCGAGCCTCAATGTAGCACAGATCAAAGGCGCACGTACTCCACATATATTATCAAAGATACACTGCCATTGCCCCTAGATTTCTTCCATTATGTTTGTAAGCTTATTTCAATCATTCATTTATCAATAAAATGAAGAATTATTTCCACTGCATCTCTGTGTTTATGGTTATATGTGATTTCTATTGCGTTCCCGCATTAATCTGGATCAGTGGTATCAAAGTGGGTCTGCTATTTATCTATTTTTATTTTCATGTCCCCAATGTGGTCAGGGTATAAGGAGTTATAGCTTGATCTGGTTGCACCCTTTCAAGATGAGCCTCGCCAACCCCGACAACTCTCCATGGTGGAAGGAAAGAAAGACAAGGTAGCAAGAGATGCTATCAAAATCTTTCCAGGGGAGGGCCTCGAGAAATAGAGGAATCCGATGATGGTTAATGTTTCCCAGATCCCTCAACAGCTTCCCACCGGTGCCACATCTACATCCAGCACATCCGCCAACAGGTCCTTGACATCCTTGACAAAATCCAATACCAAGTCTGGGCATCTCCATTCCGCCCCCCCCCCCCCCCCAATGGAGGAACTTAAAGAAATGGAGACCATTGCTTCCTAAGCAGGGAGAAATGATCCAGGTGGATATCGGTGGCCGCCCACCTATTCCATTTCAGAACGCAACCTCAATTCTTGCAACTTTTCACTTCTAGCAACTTACTATTTTTAGTAGTTTTTCGGGTCCCGCAGGCCCGAAGCCATTTTGGGGCATTAATGAACAAGGTGGATAATTTTGGCTGCCCACCTATTCCATTTGAACCACTGCCATCAGTTCTTTCCATTTTCAAGTTTCAGCACAACTTACTATTTTTAGCAGTTTTTTGGGTCTTGAACTTTTGCAGCAGTTTTAAGGCCCTAAACGATATTTTTGGGAAAACCGAGAGCAACCAAGCTTATGTTTCATACACCAAAAGTTGTACTCCTTGGATAGATATTTCTAACGAGCTATTGAGTGCGTCAAACAGAGATCAGATGCCAAATTCGGGAAGCTGAAACACCAATTTACCCAAACGGGGCCCACAATTTTGGCGCTTCATCTCCTAGGGTTAGATTTTTGGACGTTCCAAATTCTACATTGTTTCTCAACAATAAATAGTTCCTCGAGCCTCATTTTTACATAGTTCAGAGGGCTAGTAGCCATCACATCTCCTCTCAGGGATACGCTACCAGTACACTAGCTCATCTATTTCGATTATGTCTATAATAGGCCTTCGAGCCTCAATGTAGCACATTTGAGAGGCCTGCATACACCACATCTCTTCTCAAAGATACGCTGCCAATGCCCTAGCTTTCTTCCATTATGTTTTTAATCTTATTTCGGTCATTATTTTATTAACAAAATGAAGCATTATTTCTGCTTCATCTCTGTGTTTATGGTTATATGTGTATTATGTTGCATTCCTGCATTAACTTGGATTAGTGGCATCAGAGTGGGTCTACTCTTTCTCTGTTTTTATTTTCATGTCCCCAACATGGTCAGGGTATAAGGAGATCGAGCTTGATCTAGTTGCACCCTTCCAAGATGAGCTTTGCCAACCCCGACGGCCCCCCATGGTGGAAGGAAAGAAAGACGAGGGAGCAGGAGATCCTATTAAAATATTACTAGGGGAGGCCCTCGAGAAATAGAGGAACACGATGATGGATAACATTTCCCAGATCCTTCAATGGCTGCCCACTGGCAGCATGTCTACATCCACCAATTTACCCGAACGTGGCCCTTGTTTTGGCACTTCATCTCCTAGGGTTAGGTTTTTGGACATTTCGGATTCTACATTTTTTCTCAATAATAAATAGGCCCTTGAGCCTCATTGTAACATAGTTCAGGGGGATGGTAGCCATCACATCTCTTCTTAGGGATACGCTACGAGTACCCTAGCTCATCTATTTCGATTATGATTGTAATAGGCCTTCGATCCTCAATGTAGAACAGTTCAGAGGCCCATGTACAACACATCTCTTCTCAAAGATATGCTGTCAGTGCCCTAACTTGCTTCCATTTTGTTTGTAAGCTTATTTCAATCATTATTTTTTTAATAATATGAAACATTATTTCCACTACATCTTTGTGTTTATGGTTGTATGCATATTCTGTTGCGTTCCTGCATTAATCTGGATTAGTGGTATCAGATTTTGTCTACTCTTTATTTTTATTTGCATGTCCCCAGTGCTGCTAGGGTATAAGGAGTTCGAGCTTGATCTGGTTGCACCCTTCCAAGATCAGCCTCGCCAACCTCGATGAATCCCCATGGTGAAAGTAAAGAAAGATGAGGGAGAAGGAAATCATATCAAAATCTTTCTAGGGGAGACCCTCGAGAAATATAGGAACGCAATGATGGATAAATTTTCCCAGATCCTTCAATGGCTCCCCACCGGCGACACATCTTCATCTATCACATCCGCCAATAGGTCAATGGCATCCTCGAAAAATCCAATACCAAGTTCAACATAATTCCCCCCCCCCCCCATGGACGAACTTAACGCAATGGAGACCATTTCTTCCTAAGGAGGGAGGAATGATCCAGGTGGATATCGGTGGCTGCCCACCTATTCCATTTGGAACCGTGACATCAATTCTTGCAGCTTGCCACGTCCAGAAGATTACTATTTTTAGCAAGTTTTTAGGTCCTGCATGCTCGAAGCCATTTTTGGGCATTAATGATGCAGGTGGATATTGGTGGCCACCCAACTATTCCATTTGAAACCCTACCATTAGTTCTTTTTGTTTTCAAGTTTCAGCACAACTTACTATTTTTAGCAGTTTTTCGGGTCCTGAACTTCTGGAACCATTTTCAGGCCCTAAACGACATTTTTTTAGAAAACCGATAGCGACCGAGATTTTTTATCTAGCATCAGAATTTTTACCCCTCGGATAGATATTTCTAACGAGCTATTGAGCACATCAAAAGAAGATCTGATGCCAAAGTTACATCCCTACGATGTTGAAACACCAATTTACCCAAATGAGGCCCACAATTTTGGCGCTTCATCTCCTAGGGTTAGGTTTTTGGACATTTCGGATTCTACATTGTTTCTTAACAATAAATAGGCCCTCGAGCCTCATTGTAGCATAGTTCAGGGGGCTGGTAGCCATCACAACTCTTCTCAGGGATACGTTGCCAGTAACCTCGCTCATCTATTTCCATTATGTCTGTAATATGCCTTCGAGCCTCAATGTAGCACATTTTAGAGGCCCACTTACATCACATATCTTTTGAAAGATACACTGCCAACACCCTAGCTTGCTTCCATTATGTTTGTAAGCTTATTTCAGTCATTATTTTATTAATAAAATGAAACATTATTTTCGCTGCATCTCTGTGTTTATGGTTATATGTGTATTATGTTGCGTTCATGCATAAATATGGATCAGTGGTATCAGAGAGGGTCTCCTATTTCTCTGTATTTGTTTGCATGTCCGTAATGGGATCAGGGTATAAGGATTTCAAGCTCGATCTGGTTGCACCCTTCCAAGATCAGCCTCGCCAACCTCGACGACCCCCCATGGTGGAAGGAAAGAAAGACGAGGGAGTAGGAGATCCTATCAAAATATTTTTGAGGAGGCCCTCAAGAAACAGAGGAACGCAATGATGGATAATTTTTCCCAGATACTTTAACAACTCCCCACCACTGCCACATCTACATCTAGCACGTTCGCCAATAGGTCCACGAGATCCTAGACAAATCCAATACCATGTTTAGCAGAATTTTCCCGCCCATGGAGGAACTCAACGCAATGGAGACCATTACTTCCTAAGGAGGGAGGAATGATCCAAGTGGATATCAGTGGCCACCCACCTATTCCATTTTGACCCGCGACATCAGTTCTTACAGCTTTTCACTTCCAGCAGCTTATTATTTTTAGCAGGATTTCGGGTCCTGCACGCCCAAAGCCATTTTTGGGCATTAATGATCCAGGTGGATATTGGTGGCCACCCACCTATTCCATTTGAACCCCCGCCATCAGTGCTTTCCGTTTTCAAGTTTCAGCACAACTTACTATTTTTAGAATTTTTTCAAGTCCTGAACTTCCAGAGCCGTTTTGAGGCCCTAAACGATAATTTTTTGGAAAACTATGAGCGTCCGAGGTTTTTATTATAGAACCAAAAGTTGTACTCCTTGGATAGATGTTTCTAATGAGCTATTGAGCGCATCAAATGGAGATCGGATGCCAAAGTTACGTCCCCAAGATGTTGAAACACCAATTTACCCAAACAGGGCCCACAGTTTTGGCGCTTCGTCTTCTAGGGTTATGTTTTTGTACTTTTTGAATTCTATGTTGTTTATCAACAATAAATAGGCCATCAAGCCTGATTTTAACATAGTTCAGGGGGCTTGTAGCCATCACATCTCTTCTTAGGGATACGCTGCCAGTACCCTAGCTCCTCTATTTCCATTATGTCTGTTATAGGCCTTCGAGCCTCAATGTAGCACAGTTCAGAGGCCCACGTACGCCACATATATTCTCAGAGATACACTGCTAGTGCCCTAGCTTGCTTCCATTATGTTTGTAAACTTATTTCAATCATTATTTTATTAATAAAATGAAGCATTATTTCCGCTGCATCTCTATGTTTATGGTTATATGTGTATTCTGTTGTGTTCCTGCATTAATCTAGATCAATGGTATTAGAGTGGGTCTACTCTTTCTCTATTTTTCTTTCCATGTCCCCAACGCAGTCAGGGTATAAGGGGTTCGAGCTTGATCTGTTTGCACCCATCCAAGATCAACCTTGCCAACCCCGATGACCCCCCATGGAGGAAGGAAAGAAAGATGAGGGAACAGGAGATATTATCAAAATCTTGCTAGGGCAGGCCCTCAAGAAATAGAGGAACACGATGAGGGATATTTTTTCCCAAATCCTTCAATGGCTGCCCACTGATGGCACGTCTACATCCAGCATGTCCACCAACAGGTCTGCGACATCCTGGACAAATCCAATACCAAGTTCAGTAGAATTCCCCCCACCCATGGAAGAACTTAAAGAAATGTAGACCATTGCTTCCTAAGGAGGGAGGAATGATCCAGGTGGATATTGGTGGTGGCCCACCTATTCCATTTAGAACTGCAACATCAATTCTTGCATATTTTCACTTCTAGCGGCTTACTATTTTTAGCAGGTTTTTGGGTCCTGAACGCCCGAAGCCATTTTGGGCCATTAATGATCAAGGTGGATATTGGTGACTGCCCACCTATTCCATTTTAATCATAGCCATAAGTTCTTTTTTTTTTCAAGTTTCAACACAACTTATGATTTTTAGCAGTTTTTCAGGTCCTGAACTTCCAGAGCCATTTTGAGGCCCTGATCGACGTTTTTGGGAAAACCGAGAGCAACCGAGAATAGCTTTCATTCACCAAAAGTTGTACTCCTTGGATATATATTCCTAACAAGCTATTGAGTGCATCAAACTAAGATTAGATGCCAAAGTTACATCCCGGGGAAGGTGAAACACCAATTTACCCAAACGGGGCCCATAATTTTGGCGCTTCATTTCTTAGGGTTAGATTTTTGGGCGTTTTAGATTCTACACTGTTTCTCAACAATAAATAGGCCCTCGAGCCTCATTGTAACATAGTTTAGGGGGTTGGTATACATCACATCCCTTCTCAGGGTTATGTTGCAAATACCCTAGCTCATCTATTTCTATTATCTCTGTAATAGGCCTTCGAGCCCCAATGTAGCATAGTTTAGAGGCCCACGTATGCCACATATCTTCTCAGAGATACGCTACCAGTGCCCTAGCTTGCTTCCATTATGTTTGTAAGCTTATTTGAATCATTATTTTATTAATAAAATGAAGTATTATTTCCACTGCATCTCTATGTTTATGGTTATATGTGTATTCTGTTGTGTTCCTTCATTAGTCTGGAACAATGGTATCAGAGTGGGTCTGCCATTTCTCTATTTTTCTTTGCATGTCCCCAACGCAGTCAGGGTATAAGGAGTTCAAGCTTGATCTGGTTGCACCCTTCTAAGATGAGCCTCGCCAACCCCGACAACCCCCCATGGCGAAAGGAAAGAAGGACAAGGGAGCACGAGATCCTATCAAAATCTTACTATGGGATACTGTCGAGAAACGGAGGAACGCCATTATTGATAAATTTTTTGAGATCCTTCAACTGTTGCCCATCGGTGGCACATCTACATCCAACACATCCACTAAGAAGTCTCTGACATCCTGGACAAATCCAATACCAAGTTCAGCAGAATCCCCCCCCCCCCCCCCTCCCATGTTGGAACTTAACGCAATGGAGACCATTTAATATTAAGGGGGGATGAATGATCCAGGTGGATATCTATGGCTGCCCACATATTCCATTTGGAACCGTGACATCAATTCTTGTAGCTTTTCACTTCCAACATCTTACTATTTTTAGTAGGTTTTCAGGTCCCGCACGCCCGAAGCGATTTTGGGGCATTAGTGATCCAGGTGGATATTGGTAGCTGCCCACCTATTCCATTTTAACCGCCGCCATCAGTTCTTTCTGTTTTCAAGTTTCAGCACAACTTGCTAATTTTAGCAGTTTTTCAGGTCTTGAACTTCCGGAGCCGTTTTGAGGCCCTAAACGACGTTTTTGGGAAAATCGAGAGCAACCAAGATTATATTTCATACACCAAAAGTTGTTCTCCTCGGATAGATCTTTCTAACGAGCTATTGAGCATGTCAAACAAAGATTGAATGCCAAATTCGGGAAGTTGAAACACCAATTTACCTAGACGAGGCCCACAATTTTGGCGCTTCATCTCCTAGGGTTAGATTTTTAAACGTTCCAAATTCTACATTGTTTCTCAACAATAAATAGGCCCTCGAGCCTCATTGTTACATAGCTCAGGGGGCTAGTCGCCATCACATCTCTTCTCAGGGATACACTGCCAGTAACCTAGCTCATCTATTTCGATTATGTCTGTAATAGGCCTTCGAGCCTTAATGTAGCACATTTGAGAGGCCTGCATACACCACAAATCTTCTCAAAGATACGCTGCCAACACCCTAGCTTGCTTCCATTATGCTTTTAATCTTATTTTAGTCATTATTTTATTAATAAAATGAAGCATTATTTCCACTACATCTCTATGTTTATGGTCATATGTGTATTCTGTTGCGTTCTTGCATTAATCTGGATCAGTTGTATTAAAGTGGGTATCCTCTTTCTATGTTTTTCTTTGCATGTCCCCAATGCAGTCAATGTATAAGGTTTTCGAGCTCGATCTAGTTGCACACTTCCAAGATGAGCCTTGCCAACCCTGATGACCCCCCATGGCTGAATGAAAGAAAGACGAGGGAGCAGGAGATCATATTAAAATCTTGCTATGGAAGGCCCTCGAGAAACAAAGGAACAAGATGATGGATAACATTTCCCAGATCCTTCAACGATTGCCGACCGACGGCACGTCTACATCCAGCACGTTCGTGACATCCTAGACAAATCCAATACCAAGTTCAACAGAATTCCACCCCACCATAGAAGCCCTCGAGAAACAGAGGAACGCGATGATGGATAGCTTTTCCCAGATCCTTCAATGGCTTCCCACTGGAGACACATCTACATGCAGCACGTCCGCCAACAGGTCCGTGAGATCTTGGAAAAATCTAATACCAACTTCAGCAGAATTTCCCCCCCATGGAGGAACTTAACGCAATGGAGACCATTGCTTCCTAAGGAGGGAGGAATGATCTAGGTGGATATCGGTGGTCGCCTACCTATTCCATTTGGAACCACGACATCAATTCTTGCAACTTTTCACTTCCAGCAGCTTACAATTTTTAGTAGGTTTTCAAGTGCTACACACCGGAAGCCATTTTGGGGCATTAATGATCCAAGTGGATATTGGTGGCTGCCCACCTATTCCATTTGAACCACCACCATCAGCTCTTTCCATTTTCAAGTTTCCGCACAAGTTACTATTTTTTGTAGTTTTTTGGGTCCTGAAATTCCGGAGCTGTTTTGAGGCCCTAAACGATGTTTTTGGGAAAATTTATAGCAACTGAGCCTTTATTTATTGCACCAAAAGTTGTACTCCTTGGATAGATCTTTCTAATGAGCTATTTAGCACATCAAATGGAGATCAGATGCCAAAGTTACGTCCCCGAGATGTTGAGACACCAATTTCCCCAAATGGGGCCCATAGTTTTAGTGCTTCATGTCCTACAGTTAGGGTTTTGGACGTTTCAGATTCTAAATTGTTTCTCAACAATAAATAGGCCCTTGAGCCTCATTGTAACATATTTCAGGTGGCTGGTAGCCATCACATCTCTTCTCAGGGATACGCTGCCAGTACCCTAGCTCATCTATTTCCATTATGTCTGTAATAGGCCTTTGAGCCTCAATGTAGCACAATTGAGAGGCTGGCGTATGCAACATCTCTTCTCAAACATACGTTGCCAACGACATAGCTTGCTTCCACTATGTTTGTAAGCTTATTTCAGTCATTATTTTATTAATAAAATGAGGCATTATTTCCGCTGCATCTCTATGTTTATGGTTATATGTGTATTCAGTTGCATTCATGCATTAATCTAGATCAGTGGTATCAGAGTGGGTATTCTCTTTCTCTCTTTTTATTTGCATATCCCCAAAGCGGTCAGGGTATAAGGAGTTCGAGATAGATCTGGTTGCACCCTTCGAAGATCAACCTTGCCAACCCTGAAAACCCCCCATGGCGGAAGGAAAGAAAGATGAGGGAGCAGGAGATCCTATCAAAATATTGCTTGGGGAGGCCCTCGAGAAACAAAGGAACGTGATGATGGATAACTTTTCCCAGATCCTTCAACGGCTACCCACTGATGGCACATCTTCATCCAACACCTATGCCAACAGGTTCGCGACATCCTAGAAAAATCCAATACCAAGTTCAACAGAATTTCCCCCCACCATGGAGGAAATTAACACAATTGAGACCATTTCTTCCTAAGGAGGGAGGAATGATCCAAGTGGATATCGGTAGCCGCCCATCTATTCCATTTGGAACCACGATATCAATTCTTGCAGCTTTTCACTTCCTGCAGCTTACTATTTTTGGTAGGTTTTCGGGTCCTGCACGCCTGAAACCATTTTTGGGCATTAATGGTCTAGGTTGATATTGGTGGCTGTCCACCTATTCCGTTTTAACTACCACCATCAGTTCTTTCCCTTTTCAAGTTTAAGCACAACTTACTATTTTTAGCAGTTTTTCAGGTCCTAAACTTCTGGAGCCATTTTGAGGCCCTAAATGACATTTTTGGGAAACCCAAGAGCAACCTAGTATAACTTTCTTTCACCAAAAGTTGTACTCCTCAGATAGATATTTCTAATGAGATATTGAGCACGTAGAACAGAGATAGCATGTCAATGTTACGTCCCTGGGAAGTTGAAACACCAATTTACCGAAACAGGGCCCATAGTTTTGGCGCTTCATCTCCTAGGGTTAGGTTTTTGGACGTTTCGGATTCTACATTGTTCTCAACAATAAATAGGCCCTCGAGACTCATTGTAACAAAGTTCAGGGGGTTGGTAGCCATCACATCTCTTCTTAGGGTTATGCTGCCAGTACCCTAGCTCATCTATTTCCATTATGTCTGTAATAGTCCTTCGAGCCTCAATGTAGCACAGTTCAGAGACCCACGTACACTACATCTCTTCTCAAAGATACACTGCCAGGGCCTTAGCTTGCTTCCATTATGTTTGCAAGCTTATTTCAGTCTTTCTTTTATTAATAAAATGAAGCATTATTCCTGTTCCATCTTTGTGATTATGGTTATATGTGTATTATGTTGTGTTGCTGCATAAATTTGGATCACATGAAATGGAAAGTTTGAGATGCATCCTTTCTACATCACATTGAGAATATCTAAGTATTCATCTATGATAGATTTCATAAAAATTGTGTGGATGGTATCGTGATTCAAAGAATGTTGTATGATTTTTTGTAGATTGTAGAGGAATCTTTCTAAGTACTCTTCCAAACTTTCATATTCTTGTTGTGTCATTCTAAAAATATCTTGTTTTGAATCTTTAGCCCTGAAATAGGCTTGATAATTTTTGAGAAAAATTCTCTTCATGTCATCCAAAGAAGCAATGGTATGTTCTCTGAAACCCATAAACCCTTTTAGGAAACAGATGAAGTTTATGTGTGTCATCTATATATCCATAAATTTGACATAAGATATCAGATTCAAATTTAAATGAATCAGGATCTTCAGTTGACATTGCATAAAATTTTTGTAAAACAAAAGGTGAAATGTTTTTCATTTTTACTTCCTCTCCTAGTATTTCTCTCATCTTTCTTTGCCTTCCATGTCGGAAGGAAAGAAAGATGAGGGAGCAGGAGATCCTATCAAAATGTTTCTCGGGGAAGCCCTTGAGAAATAAAGGAACACGATGATGGATAAATTTTCCCAAATCCTTCAATGGCTGCCCACCAGTGGCACATCTACATCTAGCACATCCGCCAACAGGTTCGCAAGATCCTGGACAAATCCGATACCAAGTTCA
The DNA here is from genome assembly GCA_034641835.2 of Pinus albicaulis. Lineage (NCBI taxonomy): Eukaryota > Viridiplantae > Streptophyta > Pinopsida > Pinales > Pinaceae > Pinus > Pinus albicaulis. Next base: position 949,974,071 of record CM076579.1, read on the forward strand.
GCAGAATTCCCCGCCCCCCCCCTGTTACACAACAATTTGTCACCGTCCCTGCCATTCCCCATCCCGCACATTGGAGGGCTCATTCCATGACTTGTGAGCAGAGACAAGACTTGAAAATACTTTCATTGCATCCCTCTGAAGATGAGCTTTCATTTCCCTGAAGACATCTCCCTGCAAAAAACCCTAAAAATAGCTCTTTTTCCATTGGCGCGGTTCCACAATTCAGCCCTCGCGCCAAGGGGGCAAACCCTCCAAAGAGGGCGCGCCAATTGGCACTCTGTCATAGAGCCGCACCCACGCCAACCATATTAAGAGGTGTTTTTTAAAAATAAATGGCGGAAGTTTCGTCCTAACAAATTCCTGGACTGATATCTATCTTGAGTTGGGAGGTTTGGCTACGGATTTACATGGAGAGAAAGTGGTTTGCCACCTCTCATGGAAGTTTCCTTGATGATAGGGCCAATCCCATAATTATAGGGATCCCAACTCCCCTTCCTCCATCTATAAAAGCTTGCTCATCTCCTTTGCAAGCTAGTTCCCAAGAGCTTTCACATCCTTATGCTGCAAGAGCCTTCTTGATTCCCTTAAGGCCAAATCCAAGCAAGGAAACTATTGTCAAGTATCCGGAGAGAGAGGCTTGTCCCATCCTTGACAAGCTTTATCGAGACATGTTTTGCTGAGGACCCGCCAAAGGAGAGTGCTGCGTCGAAGCTATGGTTGTATTCTTCTTTTGACTCATTAATGATAAGCGACTATTGGTTATGGTTCCACTCTTGTTCTTGATTATGTTCATGAGTTATGTCCTCTTCGACTGACATATAGTTGTATACACTGGATTTTATGCTTGCGTTTGTGTTGTTTCTTGCATGTGTAGGTGTTCGATCACGAAGATCGTGAGGACTGTGATCTGCGAGGGCAAAGGAACGGGAGCACCACCTATTTTAAAAACGACATCGTTGGATTCCAGGTAAGCCTTCATCGCAAGTCGGTTTATTTGCAATTAGGAACCTGCACTGTAGCGTGTTTGACTGTTGCTAGACCCGATCTCGGCTAGTAGGGATCGCCTCTATCCACAGAGGGGATTAACCTCTTCAACAATTTGGCGACTCCACTGGGGATTCAACTTGTTGTTTGATTTGTAAGCTATAGACGGAGCCTGAAGTACAGATAGATAGCCTTCGAAACGCTTTTGCTCTGCATTAACGGAGTAGATCAACGCTGCTTCAGTCAATCTCCGGTTTAGTTTACAGACTGAACAACTTGGAGTATTGTCTTCCCTTTTCGGTCAATTTCTTGGCCTTGCTTGCTTGGTCAGCTCTTTGGACTCGTTTTTTTGTTTGTTTGGCTTTGTTTTAGCCTTGTCATTACTTGTCTATGTCAGAGATTGCTTGTTTTTCATTTTCCCATAGTAAACTCAGCTGGCCTGCTTTTCAGTGTGACAGTCGCGCCCATTGGCGGAGGTTGCTTGTGTATCACCCGTGCCATTGCCTTTCTAGCGCTAATTTCAAGCTCAGAGTCGAGCCAATCCTGTGAGCTATTAGGGTTTGCTGTGTTTTATGCTTTCTGGAACTCACTTGTGATTTCGATCTTGTTTTTCGGTTGTTTGAGTGCACTGGAGCCTAGTTTGACTGATTGTAACCTCCATCCTTTGGTTGTTTGCCTATTTCTTTCGATTTTGCATTCGAGCCCTAGGGCATCTAGGTGCTTTTGTGAGTCGAGCCTCCCTTGGGAGTTTTTTGGTTTTTGTTGATTCAGTCGACTTTGGGATTGCTTCCTTGCATTCGTTTGACAGTTGTCTATCATTTTATTGCGCTTTTTGAGTGACTGATTTCGTTTTCATTCGAATTTCTCTTTGCTTCATTTTGGGCCTAGATTACACTGCTCATTAGTGTCTTTGGGACTTTTCTTGGTTTTGAGGGACTTTTGGTCGATTTGAGATCTGATTGTTTGTGCCGTTGAGTGAAATCTGCTTGTTTTTGCTCTCTTATCATCATTTCTCAAATTGCTTCTCATTTGTTTTTGGTTTGTTTAGTGCATCTAGCTCTCAAACATTGAAAAATAAAATAAAATTCTCTTCTGCTTTCGGTTGATTAGTGCAAATTAAAATCTTTTCGATGTTATTAGTAATTAGTGACTTTGAAAGAAAAGTTTTTAGTTTCATTAGCTGCATTAGAGATATCACTGATTGTCTTCCGATCATTAACAATGTTACCGATGAAATAGGTAACCACAATGTTACCTATTTTTTCTTGGTAGCATAAAAAGCACCCGATTTTGAAAAGTGGTGATGTAGAATCACCATTTTTTTTTTGTGCACATTTTTGACACTCTAATATTTTTATTTATGAAGTATGAATATTTGTTTTAAAATGTTAGTGATTTTCATGCTAATTTTGAAACACATTGATGCAACATGAACCCTTTTTTTTAGAGTAGTGATTTTCATGCTAATTTTGAAACGTATTGATGCAGCATCAACCTTTTTTTTTTAGAGCGGTGATTTTCATGCTAATTTTGAAACGTATTGATGCTGCATCAACCTTTTTTTTTTAGAGTGGTGATTTTCATGTTGGTAATAAAACACAAAACTTAGATAAAAAATATTTATAAAAACAATAAAAAAAACCCAATAAAAATGTAAAAAAAACAAAAATAGCTCGTAAAAATAAAAAATTTAAACAAAAATAAATAAATAAAAACAAAAATATTTGAAAATTATATCAAAGGAAATGACAAAATTTGAAAAAAAAAACACATAATTTAAAGAAAAAAAACAAAAATTGACCAAAAAAATTTAAAAAAAAAAACTTCAAAAACATTTTTTTTCTAACTTATTAAAAAAAACCATATTAAAAATTAAAAAATAAAAATAAAAATAATTAAAATTACAAAATTAAAATTTAGATTAAACAAAAAAATTAAAAAAAAAAAATTAAAAAAATTAAATTTAAAAATTTAAATTAAAAAATAATAATAATAATAAGAAAAAAAATACAAATTTTAAAATTAACCAAAAAAAAACAAATTAAAAAAAAAATTGAAAAAGAAAATAAAATAAAAAAAACTATCATTTAAAAACAAAAAAAATGAAAAAAACCACATGCAAATAATTAAAAAACAAATACACATAAATTTAGTGTTTTTTTTTTTTTAATGAAACAATTTATAGATTTTAAAAATGAAAAACTAAATAAACTAAAACATTTAAATAAATAAATTAATTAAATTAAAATTTAATAAATTTAATAAATAAATTTAAATTTTAAATTTTAAAAAATAAGTAATCTATAATATTAATTTTAAAAAAATAAACAAATTGAATTTAAGATAAAAAAATTTGAATAAAAAAAAATTTTAAATTTTTTGAAATTAAAAAAAAAATTTAAAAAAATAAAATTAAAATAAAAATATTAAAAATTAAAAAAAAATAAAAATCAAATCAAATAAAAAATATACATATATATTAAAAATTAAAAACAAAAAAAAAAAAATAATAAAATTTAAAAAAAATAAAAACAAAATTAAGAAAAAAAAAACAATTTATATTTAAAAAAAAAAAATTAAATTAAAAAAAAAATTTGAAATAAAAAATTAAAAAAAAAAAATCAATTTAAAAAAAAAAAAGATTTAAAAAAAAAAAATTGCGGCGGCAGTGGTGGTGGTGGGGGCGACGCCACCCGGCACTGCCCGCCTGGGCGCAGCCCTCCGGCCACCCACAGGACGGCCTCCGCCGCCGCTTTTTTTTTTTTTAATTTTTTTTTTTATTTTTATTTTTTTTAAATTGATTTTTTTTTTTTTTTTAATTTTTTTTTTTAAATTGATTTTTTTTTAAATTTTTTTAAATTTTTTTATTTTTTATTTTCAAAAAATTTAATTCTTTTTTTAATTTAATTTTTTTATATAAAATATAATTTGTTTTGTTTTTTTTTAATTTTGTTTTTTTTTTTTTTTTGTAAATTTTATTATTTTTTTTGTTTTAAATTTTTTTTAAATTTATTTTGTTAGTAATTTTTATTAAATTTTGCTTCTTTTTTTTTTTATTTAATTGATTTTTTTTTTTTAATTTCATAAATTTCCTTTATTATTTTATAGAATTTAATAAATTTTGTATTTTTTTTTAAATTTATTTGAATTTAATATTGTTTTTTAAATGTTTTACTTTTTTATTAATTTTTTTTGTTAATAACATAAAATTTTTATATTTTTATATTTCAATTAAAATTGTGTATTTAAAATTAGATTTTTTTTAAAATTAAACTTTATTTTTTTAAATTAATTTGTTTTTTAATTTTTTTAATTTAATATTATTTAATTTTTTTAATTTTTTTCAATTTTCCATTTTTAAAGTTTTTATTTTAACAATGGTTTTTTTTTTCTTTTATATTTAAAATTTATTTTTTCTTTCAAAATTTATTTGTTTATTTGTTTATTTATTAAAATTTAATATTTTTGTTTTTAAATTTAATTTGTTATTTTAATATTAATTTTTTTTAATTTAATAAAATTTGATATATATACATATTTTAATTTAAGTTCATATATATATTTTATTTTTTATAATTTAAATTAAATTTATTTTTTATAGTTTATTTGTTTTTCTAATATATATTGTTTTAAATTTAATATTTTCATTGTATTTTATTTTTATTTTTTATTTTTAATTAATTTTTCATTTTTTTATTTTTAATTTAAATAATATTTTTTTAATATTTTTATTTTAAATTTTTAAATTTATTAAAATTTAATATATTTCTTTAAATTTAATTTTTTGTTTTCAATTATTTTATTTTTTTTTAAATTTAATAAGCATTTTGTTTTTCTTTTTTAAATTTAATTTCTATATTTTATTTTTTATAATTTCCTACTTTTTAAATTTTTTTTTTTTTAATTTAATATTTTTATTTTGCTTTTATTTTAATTTTTTAATTTCAATATTTTTTTAAATTTCAATCTTAATTTTTTTTAGTTTATTGTTTTATTTATTTTTCCTTAAATTTTAGGTTTTTTTTAATGTTTGAATTAAAAATTTTATTTTTTATTTTTTTTATCTTCATATATTTTTAAATTTTAAGCTTTTAAATGTTTTTATTTTTTAAATTTATTTTTTTTCTTAAATTTTAGGTTTTTTTTAATGTTTGAATTTTAAAAATTAAAAAATGTTATTTCTATTTTTAAAAATGCCAAAAGTATGACACAAATTTTTTTTTGTTATTCCAGCATCAACTTGTTTTGTTTTGAGGGTGTTTTTTCAATCCTTTTTTCAAGAAACAATTTTGTTTTTACCATAATTTTATAAAATGTTGAAATTTGACCTTAAAAAAAAATGAAGTGCGTTCTGGAATACACACTTTTTGTTTTTGGGGTGTTTTTTCAATCCTTTTTTCAAGAAACAATTTTGTTTTTACCATAATTTTATAAAATGTTGAAATTTGACCTTCAAAAAAAATGAAGTGCGTTCTGGAATACACACTTCTTGTTTTTGGGGTGTTTTTTCATGTTTTTTGAGTCTTTTTGGGCCAGAGTTCCCGTTTTGAGGTCAGGTTACCTATTTGATCGGTAACAGTGTTCATTTTGTTTGTGTAAAAAACTCTTAACTCTTCTGTAGCTAGCTTTCATCGAACGAAATGATATACTGTGGCATGTAGTTTTGCATTTAGGAGATTTTTAAGACATCACATTCCTTAGGGCCTGAAAACCTAGAGACGTGTTCCGGCGTCTTAAAACCTAGTAGCTGTCATTCACCTCTTGGCTTTAGACAACACTAGTACGGACTTGTGCTCCCCGTACCGTCGCGTATATAAAGGGAGACCCCACTAGGTTTCAATCCTTTATCCATAGGAAGTTGAGTCTGCCGCCCTATACCCGTGATACACCTGACACAACATTCGAGGAGATTTCCTGCACGTACGGAAAGTCCTTGGTTGATTTCTCTTTCATTACTGAAACCAAGGTGTATATTGCAGTTCACGGTTATTTGGTACACCCTCCTGCCTAGTATTCCTGAGTAGTCATTTGATCTTTTCTGACCCCCTAAATTTGAAAGGATCACCAAGCGCTTGTCCTTTCACGCTTGTGTCAAATCTGAAAGAGATAGAGTCACCTTTTTTACCGTTTCTCGACTCTTAAAACATGAAACGGTGAAGTTTCTTATTTTTCAATGTGGTAAAAATTAATCACCCATGATCACACGCCTTGTTAGATTCTGCTTGTTGACCGTTTGATTGTGTGTCTTGACTCTTTTTCAGCCCATGTGTGTGTTTGATCTTTTTCTCTTGTCATTACTGCCACAGTGGCAGAACCCTCAGTTTCGTCTACTGGTAGTCCTTATACGGACGATTCATCAGAGGTTTCCCAATCCTCTGCTGAACCACAGTAGCCCATTATTTCCGAGAAACCCTTTCAGGGACCAGTTGAGTTCAATTGGCCCTCTTCTGACCATTGGTCTGAATTGAGATTAGGATCTGATTTCCTTTCTCTTACATCGGGTTCGCCTTTTATAGCTGTTTTTTTTCCTCCTAGTCCTTGCCGTCTATTGTAAGATCTAGCGGCAGGCTCAAACATGAGTGATTCTGGTGAGGAAATCCCAACGTCTGGTCAAGACTATCAGCTCTTCCCGCGAAGATTATTTCTAGGAGACAACTCTGAACAAGCTGTTATGTCATCGTCCAGTCCCTCATTACCACCAGGGTACAGGTCCTTGGGTTAGATCATTTCCACCGCAGCCTCTATGGGAGTGTCATCTCCTTCTCCGAGGTTGGATGCTCCTTCACCGGGGGTGTCTCCTCAGACACTCGTCACTTCTGTACCCGTTCAACCCACTGTCTCTGTGGCCGCATCTGCACCCGCTATCACGGCACCCTCCGCAAGGGCTATTCCCCCTCCTGAAGATGTTTATTTAGCGACTGCTATGCCAGAGAACATTTCTCCGGAGGAGTATCGGTTGTCCCTACAACATCCAAACCCCGAGGTTGGACCATCCTCCCAATATCCCAACCGCTCTTATTTTTCACACTATGCATAGGATGGTACACCCGTGTATGCTTTTCCAGGCCAGTATGATGAGCACGGGGACATTTTGCGTCTACCCGCTCCTGAGGCTCACCTCCATGCTCAAGGTTTACCTTATAACCAGGCTTATAACCTGCAAGGGCAACCATTCCAAGGCCAACCTTCGGGCCAACCTGGCTATCCTTATGATCCACAGGGGCAGCCCATGTAAGGCTATCCTGCGGGCCAGCAAGGGCCATCGTACAGTCTGCAAGGACAGTATTACAACCCTTCCGGTCAACCTGTGCAGCCTCAGCTGGGGTACCAACCGGGATTGGTCTATGGTCCTGGGGGGAACATCCAGCCTTCTCAACCTATGCAACCGCAGTATCCTGTTGTTTCCAACGTTGCATATCCGCCGGGACCATCCTATGGTCGTACTCCAGGTCAAACCGGTTACCAGCAACCACCTGGCTCTATTCCTCCACCAGGCCAACCGACCCATCCGGTACAACCTGGTGTTCTGCCTCCAGGCCAACCGGCCCATCCGGCACAACCTGGGGCTCCTTTACAGCTAGGTCAACCTGCGCAACCGGCACAACCTTCCTATCCGAGTCAACCTATTCACTCAGGGCAGCCCGCTCAGCCGGGTCAACCTGTTCACTCAGGGCAGCCCGCTCATTACATTAACCCTGCCCAACAGCCGATTTATTCAATGCCGCAGCCAAATCAACAGCTGCGCCCTAGTTATCAGGCTCTGCAGGGTTCCACCTATCAACAGCCGACTCATCCTCAAGGCGGTTATTATCCTCATGGTCAGTCTCAACCAAATTATAACCAGTCCCGAGGCTCCCTATATTATCCTCATCAGCCCGATTCTACCTATACTCAATAGCCAAATCCAAATGCTGCTTACACTGGGCCGACATATAATCAGGGTCCATACTCTGGTTATCAAGCCCCATACACTAGTTACCAGAAGACAAATCAGTCTGGTTATACCACCTACACCCCCTACAGTCAAAATCCTACGCGACAGAACCCATGGGGGCAAGGATATTCCCAACCAGCGTGGAGTACAGGTACCGGTCCTCATCCCGGGCCTGGCATGCCGGTCAATCCGCCATTGCCGTTCCTGGGCACCTTGGAGTTGCCAGATGTTTCAAAATTGACCAATGATCCGATTTTGCATAATCCGTATTGGCCTCCGGTTCCTACCAAGATACCAGGTGATTGCCCCAAGTTTGAGGGTAAAGCTGGGGAGGAACCCCAAGCGCATGTGATGACGTATCATCTTTGGTGTTCGTCTAATTCTTGGGTCGATGATTCAATTCGTCTGCGCCTCTTCCAACGCACTTTGACTGGAGCTGCTGCTAAGTGGTACATCGAGTTATCCCATGGCATCTTCCAAGATTTCAATTCCTTAGCCATGGCTTTTCTGATGCACTTTCAGTTACCAGTTCGCTATGAAGTCGGGACGCACCTCCTGACTTCTTTGAAGCAGGACAAAGCCACTCACATTTCTGATCACATTCATGAGTGACGACGTCGTCGTAGGCTGATCAAGTTTCATATACCTGATCAGATACTAACTCATTGGTTTACCACCTCCTTTGTTAACAAGATCGCCCAAGACATTTCTATGGGAGCGTGTGTAACTGAAGAACAAGCCATAGCGCGTGCCCAATATTTGGATATGGTATATTCACAGTCCGGCACGTTGTACAATATCTTGCCTGATGCTCCACGGTCTGGAACCTCTAAAGCTCCACCTACCCCAGCGGTGGATGGTGTTATTGGTTCCGTGTCTCAGAATTCGAAGAAATCTTCGAATGGGAAGCAGAAGTCTAGCTCATCCAATAATTCTGCTCCTCCCGCTCCAATTGATTCTGGAAAAACTACAGAGGTTAATGCCGTTCAGGACAATCCTATGGAGAAAACCTCCAAAGGGAAAAAGAAGGGCAAAGGTAAATCCAAATCCGACGCCCCAAAGCTAGAGTCCAAATCTCGCACTAAGGATGGTTCTCAACGTAAACTAAAGTACCCCTGCCTCATTTGTGAAGGAGACCATTATACCAAGGATTGTCCACGACGATCTGAAGTTAGTCAACTTCTCAAAGGCTCCAAAGGGACTCCGACAGTTCTTAAAGAGCCATTCCCATCTCAGCAGACCCAGATGGTTGAACACCCTTTACCATCTGCACCATTTGGGTCCCAAGTTTTTATGATGAATTTTGCTGCGCCTATGTCTATCGCTATGCTTTCGAAGGATTACAACAAATCACACCAGGCACCTGGGAAGGCAGTGGCCGATGGCCCACCTCCCCCACCTGTCTCCGGTTCGTTGTAAATTGAGAAGCCTACTCTTGAACCTGTTGTGAAGCCACCTTCTAAAGGTGTTCTTTGAAGATCTTCTTATAATCGAAATTCCCGTGCCGCTCAGCACTACATTATTGTTGAGGATTTGGCACAGGCATCTTCTGCTATGTCTACACTAGAATTTCTTCAAAGTTGTCCTTCGCAACGGAAGGCTTTATTGTCTGCAATCGGTGGCATTGATCCCACCGATTCGAGTCTTCTCACCTTCGATTTAGAGAATTTCACCCCCCGACGTCCACATCAGATCGCTCTTGTTATTCAAGTCAGGATCAACGGTCTTAACATCCATAGGGCCGTTGTGGATGAAGGTGCCTCTAGCTGTGTCAAGTCGTCCGCTTGCTGGAAGGCCATTGGCTCTCCGGCCCTTTCATCGTCTCCTAATGCCCTAGAGGCATTTGATGGTCGGGAATCCAAACCCCTGGGTGTTCTCGAGAGTTTAGCGATCACTTTACAGGGGAAGACTGTCAACGTAGAAGTAGAAGTGGTTGACGCCAGGCTCAACTACAATATACTTCTCGGCTGCAGCTAGACTCATGCCATGCTATGCATGCCGTCCACCATATTTCGACTTCTTAAGTTCCCTCACGAGGGAAAAATTGTTATGGTGGATCAGTTGTCCTTCTTCACCTCCACCTCCGAGAACAACGTTCCATACGTGGATCAGATCCCGAATCCCCCTGACAGTATAGGACCCAGTCTCTTCAAAGACCCCGTCCTCATGGGTATCTTTCCCACACCGCCACCACACACCGCTCAAGTTAATATGATCTCCAGGACTGATGACCCCTGGCTCATCCCTACACCTGAGCAGGTGTTTGAGTTTGGAGAATGGATGCCCTTAACTCCAGTAGATATCAGCTACTATGAAATCATTGCTGCATCTAATCCTCTCCCCACCTCAGCATGCTCCTTCGAGCATGGCTTTAGACATCTATTCTCAATCCCCCTGGCTTGGCGAGGTCGACTCGTCGGATCCTCTTAAAGAGACTTTTCCTTCTGATGAAGCCATCATTGAAACTATGTCTCTCGAGGAGCTGCCTTGGGGCAATGGACATCATCGTTCCTCTTTCATGCCTAGCTTGGGGGCAATGTCAGATTGTCTAGAGCATTTTTCATCTTAGGTTCCCACTCCTCCTCTCCAAACGCCTATTTTGATGCACGAGGTTCTTTCGGAGGGAAACCTGAGTAATATCACTCAAACCATCCCGATCAACATCTCCATTAAACCGGGGATCGTTGAGAATATACACGTGGGAGTGACTTGTTCTCCTGATGAGATTCAAGTCTATACTGATCTTTTTATAGAATTCAGAGATGTGATCGCCTGGTCCTACGAGGAAATGCTGGGGATTAATCCCAGTATCGTAGTACAAGAGATTCCAACCTACCCTGGTGCGAAGCTCGTGCGCCAATGCTTATGCCGGATGTATCCTCGTAAAGCTGCTGTAATTAAGGCAGAAGTTGAAAAACTTCTGAATGCAGGATTTATTTATCCCATCCCCCTCACAGAATGGGTTTCTAACATTGTCCCTGTCGATAAAAAGCAGGGTACTATTAGGGTCTGTGTTGATTACCACGATATTAATCGTGCCTGTCCAAAAGATAACTATCCCACTCCGTTCATAGACCAAATCATCAACGAATGTGCCGGAAGTGAGATTTATTCCCTGATGGACGACTTCTCCGGGGATAATCAGATCAATATTGCACCTGAGGATCAACACAAGACTACATTCATCTGTTCGTGGGGTACTTTTGCCTATAAAAAGCTCCTGTTCGGCTTGAAGAATGCTGGAGCCACTTTCCAGCGTGCGATGTCTTACGCTTTCCATGACATACGCCATATCGTTCAGCCTTATCTGGACGACTTGCCAGCTCACTCAGCTAGGCGAGAGGACCACCCTGAACACCTCCGCCAGATTTTCCTTCGCTGTAGACGCTACAATATTAGCCTTAATCCTCATAAATGCGTCTTTTGCGTGGATTCTGGCCGTCTTTTGGGATTCATAGTCTCCAAAGATAGAATTCACCTTCACCCTTTAAAAGTCAAGGCTATCATCAATCTCCCATCACCCTCCTCATTATATTAGTTGCAGAGTCTGCAGGGAAAAGCGAACATCCTTCGATGCTTTATCCCGAACTACGCCGAGGTGGCCAAAGGATTCACGCGCCTATTAAAGCAGAACGCTCCCTTCCATTGGGACGAAATTTCTCAACAATCCTTTGAGAAGCTGAAGACGTTACTTGTTAATGCTCCTTTGCTTCGTCCTCCAGACTATCGCCATGATTTCACTTTGTATCTCGCCACCACGTTTAGCACCATAGCTATGGTTCTGGTGCAGGTTGACGATGATGGTAATGAACATGTCATTTATTATCTATCACGGAACCTTCTCGGCACAGAAATGCGTTATGCTCATGTCGAGAAGTTGGCGTTAGCCGTAGTACACGCTATGCAGCATTTTCGCCATTACATCCTCTTGCGTACGATAACAGTGGTTTCAGATTGTAACCCCATGACATATATTCTCTCTCGACAATTAATGGGGGGAAAATACTCCAAATGGATCGTTATCCTGCAGGAGTTTGACTTAGAGTTCACTACTGCTAAGTCAACCAAATCAATCGTTTTCACAGATCTTATATGCTCACTCCCGATAGACTCCACTCCTTCACACTCCAAGGATCATATTCCGGACGAAAATCTTTTCCTTATCAGTACTCGCGACCCTTGGTACGGCGACATAATCGTGTATCTTCAGACCTCCACATTTCGATCTGAGTTGACTAAATATGCCCGATGTCGGATTCGGCATCAGTCCCAACCCTACCGCATCGTAGGTGATACCTTATACCATGTTAGAGTAGATTTGGTGCTCTATCGGTGCCTAACCTTGGAAGAGGCTAAAAGGGTCCTAAATGACTGCCACAGTGGTGCCTGTGGTGGAGATATGTTCGGATATGCCACTGCCCAGAAAATTCTGCGAGCAGGTTACTTCTGGCCGTCAATATTCAAAGACTGTATCGTTACAGTTCGTAAATGTCATGCGTGCCAGGTGTTTCAGCGCAAGATGAGCGCACCACCTCTCCCTTTGCATCCTGTTATTACCGTCAGCCTTTTTGTGAAATGGGGCATGGAATTTATGACGTGTAACCCTCGTTCGGCCAGGGGGCATGCGTATATAATCGTCACTGTCGACTACTTCACCAAGTGGGCCGAAGCGATGCCTACACTAGCTGCCGATGGTAAGACAGCTGCCCAATTCATATTCAACCACATCATTGCACATTTTGGGGTCCCTCAAGCCATCGTTACTGACCATGGTACTCATTTCCAAGATTATATGATGGCCGAGCTGACTTCAAGGTTGGGCTTATGCCACGATAGCTCAACGCCATATTACCCTCAGGCAAATGGCCAGGTTGAAGCAGTGAACAAGGTTCTGGTCACTATGCTTCAATGAACAGTTGGTATTCACAAATCTAATTGGCACCTCCAACTGTTCTCATCTCTATGGGCATACCGGACGTCTGCAAAGAGTGTAACTGGGTTCACACCATTTCAATTGGTGTATGGTCTGGAAGCAACTCTTCCGGTTGAATGCGAGATCCGTTCTTTGAAATTAGCTGTGGAACTTCTACCCGATACTTATGTTGAGGAAGAGCGTCTTTCGTATCTAGAACGGTTATATGAAACCCACCGTTTAGCTGCTTTAGTCATTGAAGCAGAAAAGAAGCGGGTCAAAGCTCACTTTGATCAATCAGTTTCCCCACGTTCCTTTGTCGAAGGGGACCTCATCCTCCTATACGATCAAGCACATGACAAGCTTGGGGTCGGTAAGTTCCAACCTATGTGGCATGGGCCCTACATAGTAAAATGAGTTTTGAAGAATGGGGCTTATGAGCTTATAGATTACGAAGGATTTCCGCTGGCGCAGCCCAGGAATGGGCTGTACCTGAAAAAATACTACGCTTAAAGTAATTTTTGGTGTGGTGTGTGTACATAGGTGTGTGTTTTTCATTTGTGTGCATGTGTGGTGTGGTGTGCGATGTAAACATCTTTCTGCTGATCAGGTCTTCCTGATTGTCCAGATGTCCATTCATCCGTTTGTTGGTTTCGCGGATGGTGCCTCCCGCAGTACCAAGAATCTGTCTTCGGCGGCCTGGGTAATCTACGATCCTGCTGGTGAGTTGGTCAACCTGCAAGGTGTGTGTCTCGGATGTGCTAGAAATAACATCGTGAAATATAGTGCTGTGTTAAAAATATTAACTGAGGCTTTAAACCTTGGTATCCATGAATTACTTGTGTATCTAGACTCACAACTTGTAGTATTACAGCTTAACAGTCATTATTCAGTCAAAAACCCATCCATTTTACGTCTGTATCTGTGTATTCGTTTACTCGAAAGAAATTTTGACTATATTACATATCAACATATACCCAGGCATATGAATACATTAACAGATGCAGTAGCTAATTTGGTGCTAGATAGACATTTGCACAATTTGTAAAACAACATCACATGAAAAAGAAAGATCCATCCAGAAATAGATATGTATATATATAGATATCAAAATGTTTACATAGTGTGCGTCACATAGAATAAAAAAATATACATGTTCACCTTAATACATCCGGAGACGACATGTATCTCAAAAAATATGCATGAAATAAACCCTAGGTGTCTAATCCGCATGGTGCTCATGATAACAAGTGACTGCACGCACTAAGCATCTCAGAAGTCGGTGGAGGCAACTAGGCACTCCCACCGTATGTCTCCGGTATGCCATCGGTACATCTACCAGCCAGGCATAGTCTGGGATCCCTCGGGCAATACCCTCGATATTCTGGATCAACTCCCCCCCCTCTGCACCCTCTTCCTGAGGACCAGGTGCGGGAAGAGTCCTCCACGCAATAGGAGACATATCGGCTGGTCTCTCTAGGCCGACATCTACATATGCATAAAAATTGTTGTTAGAACGGACATGTATTACCAAAAATAAATCATAAAACATAAAAATCAAAAAGAGAAGAGATCATACCCAACTCTTCGTCCCAATCATCTCCCTTCGGCAGTGGGAGATCTGGGTCTCCAGTGAAATTGATTCCTGCATATGGCCAGTCTTCCACTACAATCAACTGATGCCGCAACCACCCAAAAAACTCCGGCCTCCAGGACATCTGTTGGCCTCCTCCAGCTCTGGGCATCAGTGCCGCCCAGCGATCCATTCTTGGCTCTCATGGAATCGGGTCAGCTACTATGGCTCCTTGGCCCTGGAAGATTGTTAATCATTCCAGAATGAACGATACCAGGATAGAACCGTAGCCAAACTATTTCAGTTTGGCCTGCTTACACTTCGTGAGCTGTCTCTTGATATTTATTGTCACTGTTGTGGCCCAGTCGAATAATAGGGGACTCATGCACTGTGAGGCCAGTAAGAGTTGGGCCTTTGTTTCCTCGTGCGATGCCTGCAATCCCGCGGCCCGCATGATGGTATGAAGCACTACCCTGAGTGCTAGATCAGGAATAGTATGGATGTCTACCTTTCCACTTCCTGATCCCAGTCATGCCCCTCGGCACACTCGTGCCATCACTTTCTCCATCTTCTCACCAAACGGTTTGCTCCCTGTCAATATGGGCACCGGACCTCTGCGTGATAATCTGGTTATGAAGTATACGTCAGAAACCTTCAGTTCTAATACCTGGTCCCACAACTTGAACACTTGTTCATGTTCGTCCCATATGCTGATCAGGTACTGCAGGAGCTCAGGCTGAGCTCGTAAGCAAGGTGTCAGGAAGAACTTCTTAAGCCCATATTTATTGAGGGCATTCATGCAAGTTTCATTCTCCATGGCCTATTCATCCTCTTCCCCGTGCTCCCTCTCTTTCCACTCAATGACCATTTTGATCGGTTGCCTGCATTTACATGGTCAAAAAACTTCAATTAGACCTCTGCTATCCTTAAAAATTCATGCAATTCATTCATTGTGTGGAAATTTCAAACGGAAAATTGGATTGCACCGCTGGCGTGACTGTTTTCCTAACAGTTGCGCCAGTTGGCGCGGGCCCTTTGGAAATAAAATTCCATTGGCGCGGGTCCGTGCCGGATACCCGCGCCAATGGGCAGAGCCCTAAAAATTCAAAAATTCCTCACAGAAGTCTAATATGCAATAAAAATTTATGAAAAATAGACTGAAATGGAGTACAAAGAAGCACCTCTTACCTGGAACAGACGGGAATCTGGATGGTAGCCCGGATCGGTCGCAATCGCCATCAGAAGTTCGCACACCAAATGGACCACTGCTGCTCTTCAGTGAGGTAAATAGTGAAAAGTAATTTTATTTTTGCCATTTGACATATTTATAACTTTTTGAACTTAAAATAGGTTTTGAAAGTTATTTTTCTGAATATTTTAATATATTTTGTCAAAAATGGGTTTTACACTTGCTTTTTGTGCAGCAACAGGTTTTTTACGTGACTTAAATGGTGAAATGAGTTGTATTTTATACTTTTTCGGACTCGGTAAATACACGAAAAGGTCACTTTGGAGTCATCTTTCAACTCTTTTCTGACTCTCTAAACATGAAAATATTGCCGAGGCCCTTGTTGTTTTGATCTTGTTAAAGTGGACACGAATCAACATCTACCCAGTATACGTTTACCCCTTTTTCGGGCTGGGATGGATTATTTACGAAAAAGGAATACCCTAGCCTATCGCGACTAGGAGGTTTTCTCGGATATTGTTTTCTACCTTTTTGGGTCCAAGGAACTATCTACGAAAAGGGACTGCTGGAGTTTACTTTTCTGATGTCTTTTCAAACTCTCTAAATACGAAAAGACACCGAGTTCTTCCTTTGTCAGACTCGTTAAACCCTGATGACATTGGATTTAGTCGAAATGACATTCTCCGAGTTCCTCCTTCCTAGGGCTCGTTAAATGTACTAGGATGGATTCGCCCAAAGGGCGGACTTATATTACAAGCATATGCTATCCCCTTCAAGCTTGTTATCAAAAATAATTGGGGTACTCGCTAGAAATGGTGGGGGAAAATGGAACCAGCATCATTGTCGTGTCGGCAGTATGTCACTCTTGAACATGGCACTTGTTTGCATTCGTGTTGGGTTGGGGACATCTCATCTCGTTCTTCACTTTCCTCTGTGGGTTTGGATAATCCCTTTTGACCTCTCATCTGCTCATTGCCTCGTCACCATGACCTCTGATCCATTGATGTCAAATACTGCCAAATCCACTGCAAAGTATCAACCTTCCTCTGATTCTCATATGATCCTGATTAAAAAAAAACATCATGTTCCTCTGTCTCATGTCGATGATATGGGAAACATTATGGCCCACCTTCGATCAAGGTCACTTCCTGTCGACTTCAGCTCATTATCCAGGAAGGTGATCTAGAAACTCTCTTTTGGTACCTTGGAGCCTGCATGCCTCAATGGCAGGTTATTCGCATTCGACGTGAGGTTTTCATTATTGGCCTCCGATTGAGTGATTCTACGGGTGTTCGACGCCAGCTCATTGATTCACATGCCGTAGATTGTACCTGTAGTACCTTGAGGACAATTGGCATTAATGGTGGTACCTCTCGTGTCTATTAACAACTTTCATCATTGGCTGGTAATCAGATGATGTTCTTGCATGTTCGACTTCAGCTCACATATTCGCATGCTTGAACTTGTACTTTGTTCGGGTCGAGATGGAGTGCAAGACCCTGGATTGTGTCTGTTGGAATCCAGGCTCCGATTTTGTGGACTATTATTACATGACTCACTTATTGGATGGCTGTGACCATACTTGAGTCTATTTATTGATCCTCTCTGGATGGCTGCGTCCATGCCTTGGATCTAGGTTATTGTATACTCTGTTATGGATGGCTACGCCCATACCACGCATATATATCATGTATCTGAGACATCAGTTGTACTTCGCTCCGCAGGTTTTCCGATGGAAGTGTTTTCAGTGGGCATGTTCTTGTAAAGCATTTCACCCCTCTCTCTCTCTCTCTTGGGCCTCATGCTTTAGGGGGCATCTGTTACACAACAATTTGTCACCGTCCCTGCCATTCCCCATCCCGCACATTGGAGGGCTCATTTCGTGACCTGTGAGTAGAGACAAGGCTTGAAAATACTTTCATTGCATCCCTCTGAAGATGAGCTTTCATTTCCCTGAAGACATATCCCTACAAAAAACCCTAAAAATGGCTCTTTTTCCATTGGCGCGGTTCCACAATTCAGCCCTCGCGCTAAGGGGGAAAATCCTCCAAAGAGGGCATGCCAATTGGCACTCTGTCATAGAGCCGCACCCGTGCCAACCATATTAAGAGGTGTTTTTTAAAAATAAATGGTGGAAGTTTCGTCCTAAAAAATTCCTGGACTGATATCTATCTTGAGTTGGGAGGTTTGGCTACGGATTTCCATGGAGAGGAAGTGGTTTTCCACCTCTCATTGAAGTTTCCTTTATCATAGGGCCAATCCCATAATTATAGGGATCCCAACTCCCCTTCCTCCATCTATAAAAGCTTGCTCATCTCCTTTGCAAGCTAGTTCCCAAGAGCTTTCACATCCTTATGCTGCAAGAGCCTTCTTGATTCCCTTAAGGCCAAATCCAAGCAAGGAGACTATTGTCAAGTATCCGGAGGGAGAGGCTTGTCCCATCCATGACAAGCTTTATCGAGACATGTTTTGTTGATGACCCGCCAAAGGAGAGTGTTGCGTCGAAGCTATGGTTGTATTCTTCGTTTGACTCATTAATGATAAGAAACTATTGGTTATGGTTACACTCTTGTTCTTGATTATGTTCATGAGTTATGTCCTCTTCGACTGACATATGGTTGTATACACTGGATTTTATGCTTGCGTTTGTGTTGTTTCTTGCTTGTGCAGGTGTCCGATCACGGAGATCGTGAGGATTGTGATCTGCCAGGGAAAAGGAACGGGAGCACCACCTATTCTACAAGCGAAAGCGTTGGATTCCAAGTAAGCCTTCATCACAAGTCTGTTTATTTGCAATTAGGAACCTGCACTATAGTGTGTTTGATTGTTGCTAGACCCGATCTGGGCTAGTAGCGACCGCCTCTGTCCGCAGAGGGGATTAACCTCTTCAACACCCCCCATGGAGGAACTTAACGCAATGGAGATGATTGCTTCCTAAGGAGGGAGGAATGATCTAGGTGGATATCGCTGGCCATCCACCTATTCCATTTTGACCCACGACATCAATTCTTGCAGCTTTTCACTTCCAGCAACTTACTATTTTTTGCAAATTTTCGGGTCTTGCACGCCCAAAGCCATTTTGAGGCATTAATGATCCAAGTGGATACTGGTGGCTGCCCACCTATTCCTTTTGAACCATCGCCATCAGTTCTTTCTGTTTTCAAGTTTCAGTAAAACTTTCTATTTTTAGCAGTTTTTCAGGTCCTAAACTTCTGGAGCTGTTTTCAAGTCATGAATGACATTTTTGGGAAACTCGAGAGCAACTAGGCCTATATTTATTACACCAAAAGTTTTACTCCTTGGATAGATCTTTCTAATGAGCTATTTAGTGTGTCAAACGAAGATCAGATGCCAAAGTTACGTCCTCGAGATGTTGAAACACCAATTTAACCAAACAGGGCCCACAATTTTGGCGCTTCATATCCTAGGGTTAGGTTTTTGGACGTCTTATATTCTACAATGTTTCTCGACAATAAATAGGACCTCGAGCCTCATTGTAACATAGTTCAAGGGGTTGGTAGCCATCACATATCTTCTCAGGGATACGATTATAGTACCCAAGCTCATCTATTTCCATTATGTCTGTAATAGGCCTTTGAGCCTCAATGTAGCATAGCTCAGAGGCCCGTGTACACCACATATCTTTTCAGAGATACACCGCTAGTGCCCTAGCTTGCTTCCATTATGTTTATAAACTTATTTCAGTCATTATTTTATTAATAAAATGAAGCATTATTTCTGCTACATCCCTGTGTTTATGGTTATATGTGTATTATGTTGTGTTCCTGCATAAATCTGGATCACATGAAATGGAAAGTTTGAGATATATCCTTTCTACATCACATTGAGAATATCTAAGTATTCATCTTTGATGTTTTTAAGAAAAATTATGTGGATGGTATCGTGATTCAGAGAATGTTGTTTGGATTTTTGTAGATTATAGAGGAATCTTTCTAAGTACTCTTCCAAACATTCATATCCTTATTGTTTCATTCTAAAAATATCTTCTTTTGAAGGTCTAGCCTTGAAATAGGCTTGATACTTTTTGAGAAAAATTCTCTTCATGCCATCCCAAGAAGCAATGGTATGTTGTCTGAAACCCATAAACCCTTTTAGTGTTGCTACTTTCAAAGTAATAGGAAATAGACAAAGTTTATGTGTGTCATATATGTATCCATAAGTTCAACATAAGATATCAAATTTAAAGATAAATGAATCAGGACCTTCAGTTGACATTCCATAAAAATTGGGAAAAACAAAAGGTCAAATGTTTTTCATTTTCACTTCCTCTGCTAATATTGCTCTTGTGTCTAATATTCGGAAGCCAAAGGTAGCTTCTTGATCATAGTCTTGTTCTATATCACTCTACCTTTTGTTATCATACTCTCTTTTTTAATTCTCCTCTCTTTTTCTCTCTTCTTCTATTCTCATATCTTCCTCTCTTTTTCTTTATCATTCCTTCAGTTTCCTTTCATACTGAAGTCTTTGTTCTAGAGTCATCATTGGTATATTATATCCTTCTTCTTATTCATTCATTTCCTTTTCAGTTGTTTGTAATGTTTCAATATGAGGTTGATTTGGTGTTTTCTCAACTATCTTGATTTGTTCTAGAATTGGTTTCTCTAATTGTTTAACAATTGGTTTCCTTGTTCCCTTTTGTCTTTCTATGAAAGGAGTTTATTTTGGTGTTTTCTTTCTTTTAACTCCGAGGATAACAAGGTTTGTCTCTCAATAAGAGTCAATCTTTGTCCTCATATTCTTGTTTCTTCTAATTCCTCTAGAGTTGGTCTTCCAACAATTGGTGTTTTTAGTCATGATGGTCCTGCTCCTATTGATGGTTGAATTGTTGGGGGGTTTTTTTTAGTAAATATACCTTTTTGATCTCTTTCTCTAGGCATAATTAAACATAATTGAAATAAAAAATATTTTTTTGTTGTTTTTTTGTGTTTATATATATATATATATATATATATATATATATATATATATATATATATATATATATATATGTCCTACTAATTGACTATGTTGATGTATGCTTCCCCGACAAAGACGCAAAAAAGGTTGGGTCAATTTACTAGGTACACTAACAAAAGTATTTAGTTATCAAATCGGGTTTGTAAACTTGGAATCATGTCCAAAATATATGGATCTCAGATGTAGTCAGTATTTAGAAGAAACTATTTAAACTAAAGCAAATGCATATTACAAATTTATTCTAAATTATAAGATTTAAGGAGATGCATATTACAAATGTATTTTAAATTCTAAGGTTTAAGGAAATACATATTAAAAATTTATTCTAAATTCTAAGGTTTAAGGAAATACATATTAAAAATTTATTCTAAATTCTAAGATTTAAGGAAATCCATATTACAAATATAAAATCTAGCTAAGTAATTTCTAATTCAATATGTAATAATTAAGGGAAGAGACTCCTAACTTGGGAGATCTTGTTTGACGATCCCCACAGTACTTCTTTCATGAAGAGAAATCAATTGAATGATGGAAAATAGCTTATGATGCATAAAAATTAGGAGAAGAGGCTCCTAACTGAGGAGGTCCATGTTTCCCTTCTTCACAATTCCATTCATCATTGTTACCATTGTATTTAAAACTAGAAATTAAGAAAATAGCTTCACACAAGGAAAAGAAAATGAATTTTAGTTATTCTTCTTGTATCATATAGAAGGAGAATTTAACTTAAACACTTTTTTCCCCTTCATAAGAAGATTAGAATTAAAACAATATTTATTAGAAAGCATAACTAAATAACTCAACAAGGAAAAGAAGATGAATTCTCGTTATTGTTCTTGGATCAAATAGAAGGAGAGTTTAACTTAAAAAATTGTTTGTCACTTCATATGCAGATTATAAATAAACTGATATTCAGCAGCAAACATACTAAATCTTCATTGATCTAATTATTTTAACAAATCTAAAGCAAAACTAGTTCATGAAAATTAAGCTAATTTAACCAAAAAGTGTACTTAGCTTGGTGTGGGGGCCCTCCACCATTGCATTGCACACTCGAAGAACTTATAAGCTACTGAAAAATCATTCAATCATCCACAACATTGAATATGGAAAATAAGGTGGAACGGTTTCCTCACACTAACTCACAAAATTCAGAAGTCTCAATATGAAATTATACAAATTCTCCATGTTTGAATGGTTCATAAGCTTGGTATAAATAGATAAATGATGAAAAAAATATGCTACAATGCCTCTAAAAACCTTATATTATCCTAATCTCATCCATATAGGTGACACTCATCGATTTAGTTACAAAAAATCTGGAAAAATCCCCAAAACTACTAATTCTTCCCTATTTTCTAGGGATTCGTGAAAAATAAGGTCATATTTGACCATCATTGATCAAGCCTATTTTAGCTTAATTTCACCGAACCAATAGATTATTTTCCCTCCATGGTTCCTAGTCTTTCCAAATCCATGGTCATCTCGTGCCCAAGTGTCATGCATATATGAATTTCATGAAGCAATTCCGAGAATTTTCAGTTCTGTCGAAAAATACCCTTAAAACCCAATTTTTACAGAAATTTATAAAAATTGAAAACATAATTTATTTACTTGAATATGCATACTAAGGTCAAAATAAGGCATATTTGGATTATATAATGTGGAAAATTATGGGGATTATGTGGATTTTTAATAAGAAAAAATTACCAAAATTGAGGGTTAACAATGATTCACCTTCCTTGTGACTCTTTAACTACTTACATTACTGTTTAACTTCCTATGAATTTTCTACTTTAGATGACTCTTCATATTCGGAATGTGTCTTTTGGAATTCAACTTTATAATAAATTTTCAATATGTAACTACATAATCCATAATAATTATGTGGCAGATGATGACTTGTTATAGGAGATGGCATGACAGATATGACAAGGAATGCACGATGATGTGATAGTGCTAAGATGTATGCCTTTCTTATTTCTTTGTTTCTTCTTGTGAATATGGTGCTTTTTCTTCTTCTTCCTCCTTCATATGACTTGAATATGAGTAGTATTCCATGTAATATTGATCTTAATAATTTTTTATAGTCCGGTGTAACTTCATCTTCTTGCCTAGTGATCATATTATTTCTTTAGCTTCATATGTGTCTTTTAGAATTTTCTCCTTCTCTAGATCCTTCTTAATCATATTTCCATATCATGGTAAAGTACCTCCATCTGCAATCCACTCATGAAAAGACAACATCAACCCTCTAAAAATATATTCTAAGATGGTTCATATTGATCCACTAACTAACCTAGAACTAGGTGATAGGCTTGGAAAGAGCTCAATAACTGTGAAACTGCATACCTCAGGATTTTATGGGTGAAGCTTGGACCTTGATACTGTGCAATGAATAGTTAAGTTTGGAAAAAGTAAGAAAACTGCGCAATCTGAGAACTGAGTGTGACAAGTTGAGGAGATGGGAAGTGGATCAACCTATTATGTAGTTTCAATGGACAAAGGATCCCAGCTGACTGCACAATTGCATAGTTCAATAGCTCATGGTTGATGCTTGAGCCTTGAGACTGCACAATGCATAGTACTCATAGGGAAAGGGAGATAAATTGTGTAGTTTTCAGATTCACTGAGTGAGACTAAAGGGATTTTTCACTATTTCAACAATCTACGTAGTTAGGGGAGGTACAAACTTCATTTTGATTATGTAGTTGCACAATTGAAGAGGTTAAGGTTTGAGATTTATCTCAAAGATTGCACAATGCGCAGTTAGGGCTAGGCTAGAGAGCTATATTTTGTAATTCTTGGACCCAAAGGTCGGACTTAAGCATTGGAACTACACAGTGCAGAATCTTCGAAATCAATAACTCGACAATATTAAATTTCAAAGGAAAAGGATGGAACTTGAGGGTTGTAATTATGTAGCGCGCAATTGAGGAAGGCCATGTTAGGCTAGGTTGTTGGCGAATTTATGAAAATTGGTTATGTGTGGGACCTAAGAGACTGATGTGAACAATGATATGACATGACTGTGGTCACAAACTTGAAATAATTTAATGACAGAGCAACATAGTTCATCTGTAACACGTTACCAATATATTTCCGTCAATGTGACGACTTTACGGCCAGTGTGAGACTAAAGGTATACTTTTCGACGACCATGACGACACTTATGTGACAATTATTAAAAATCTGGGAATCAGTGTGACTAATTTTTAGATGGTTAGACCAAATAATTCACAAAAATATAACCCCTTGAAACCACCAAAATAATCATACATACATTATACGCCAGCTAACATGTGAAATAATGAAAATTGCTAAAGTGTGAATGACTCTTTCGATATGTGAACGATAGTGAAAGTAAAAAATGTTAGAAACAATATAACATGAAAAAGAAACTAATTAAAATGAAATAAAGTGAAATCAAGAGTCAAAAACATGAAAACAACACTCACAAAAACAAAGGTGCACAAAAGCAACAATTTTCAAAACTCACCGAAATGGAAGTACAAACGCAACTAGAATGTGAGGAACTTTCATTGTGAGTGTGCACTAACTTTCAACATCAATTGGAAATAGCACAAGCATAGTGTTCATGGAACATGTTATGATTTTCCAAGATTGTATAAAAAATGTGCTCGTGAACTTGTCATAGACTTAGCATGTGCGAGCAAGTGAGTTCGACAGTTGCAATCCATGAAGGGATCTCAAAAGAATAAAATAACCAATAAGTGAACATGGAATGACTAATCACAATATCTATAGTAGGATCAAAAATTCGAGTGCACGAAAAATTTTGGAGGGAGTTTTTCGAAGCGACAACATAATCATTTGGTGCTAGTGTCCCACAATGTCTTGTCCTCAAAATCCTTCACCAACATATTGCTTCATGATTCAATTATTTTGTTGTTTTTTTCATCAATATTGTTTCCAGCTCCAACCACCCAACCCAGGAACTTTTTATGCTTTCCTGCATTATAGAAAAAATGTCTCGATGAATTTCATCATTAAGGAAATGCAATATCATACCTCACTAGTGACTTATCTTATCATATGAACTTGGAATTTTCCTTTAATTCATATCGCAAAAAAAATAGGTTATCTCATAATCCAAACCATCATAAATCATAATATTGAATTTAGATTAATAAAATAGAGTTTTCGAAATCCATGAAATATTGATATTTATCTTCATTTTCTCCTTGCTAGTTCCATTAAACACACTAGATGAATAAATCATCTAGAAAACACACACTAGATTGGTTTCCAATATAGAAACCACCCAATTCCTTCTCTTCTCTTTTCCTCTCTTTTAATTCCACTAAAAGGTGGTGATATATATATATATATATATATATATATATATATATATATATATATATATATATATATATATATATATATATATATATATATATATAGATATATGATCCCTTTGGATACCTTGTGAATATGCGAACTACCATCCAAGTAGTATCTTGTCTATAGGAGGTGTATTCATTAACATTCATAGGTTCATTTCACCATAAATAGGCACATATAGTCCCATATATTCCTGGAAGAAACATAGGCCCACACCCTCCCACACAAAAAAACTTTACACATATACAACACATGGGCCTAAACAATCACATACCTACTTATCCTGAACACTTTTCACATACAAAACACATAGGTTTAGACAATACCATACTTTCACATCATGAAAACATTGCACAACATGTAATTATAAACATGGTACAACACAATGCATATAATAAAAATTACCCTATTCCCATTCACAACAAAAGCACATGTAAAACAAAAACACATAGACACATATCCTGTGACGTTATACAATATCACAATAATTCCAGAGACCACCTTGTCTCTCATGACATATCAAAAATTCACAATTAATACATAGACCATATTGTCTCCATACATGTGAACTAGGCCATACTGCCTCATTTGTTTCTTTCCCATGTTCTTAAGCTTGACATGGGCACAATGTAAGAGTTATTCTCACATTATTATAAATTAGAATGATTTTCCTTTCTTCCTAGTAAATTTTTCATCATAGTAGAAATATTTTTGTGCCATCCATGTCATGAAATAATATTTTTTTTTAGCAAACCTTTTTTCATTCAAATGACGTCTGATAGCCCTGCCGGACACAATGGCATTTCCATAGATATAAACACACACTCATGGATATATATATATATATATATATATATATATATATATATATATATATATATATATATATATATATATATATCAGCGTAATCACATATGCAATATTTAAGGACATGTGCAATTATAGTCAAGGGTTAAGCGAACTTGAATCTTTAGATTTTCCTAATTCTGCATATATTTTTCCATTATTATTATGTACTCAAATAGCTCATATGTTGTTACATTACAAAATCATGTCCACAACAACCATTAGCTTGTGCCAAATAAATCCAAGGTTTAGATGACATAGATATTGCGGCTAAGCATACATTATGTGACCCTTTCACTATGATATTATTTTTAGTTTTTATTGCTATTATGTTCATGTCCATTGCCAAATAGCTTTCCATTTTTCCTATAACTTGGCATGTTTTCCTTCATGTCTCTTAATAACTTCCCTTTTTTTGGATTCTATGGTCCTCTTGCCACTCCAACCTCCTTATTTCACGATCCCCAAACATGCAATTCAAATTTAAAAAATTGACGGCCAATGTAAGAGGAACAAAAAAGGAAATCAATGCAAAAGGATTTCAATTTCACAACATTTTTCATTCACAATAGTTTCAAGTAAATAAACACCATCAATAAGAACAAGACAGCATGATAACAAAACCAAAAATCAGCATGGTCATGCATAATTATAAAATGAAATGATATCAACTCATGAAGCCAATAAATTAAATCCACATCACATGAGCATTAAATAAACATTACCCAAAAATAATTGCAATTCCCATGAGTCCAAAATTCATGGCGCTTCCCGCGATCATACAAGTGTGCATATGTACACTTATAAATCAATTCAAGGTTTCTTTATAAGCCTAACAAAAACATTGAGGTCTTATGTACCCTATAATATAATAGGGGAGCATTTCCAACATATATCTGCATCATTCAAGGGGTTTGAGATATTTCCCCCCATTTTCCTTGAATTTTTCTTATGAGATCCATATCCCTCTGGTTCGCAAAGGTTATCTACTTTCATTTTCTTCCCATGGAGACAATCACATTTCCGATGATTTTCTCGATATTTCCAATAGGATAACATCTTCCTCTCCATTTCAACCTCGCGAGGCCTCTTCCTACTATTAGAATTATTCGTTTTTTAGGATTTAGCTTGGCATGTCATCTCTCACAACTTATTTTGTAGCACAACAGCCCACTCAACCAATTCTTATTTTTTCATGATAATTTTTCTATGTTCTTGCCTGTAGATCTTCAGCTCATATTCCAAGTTTTTGAGCTCAACTTCCAAATTCCTAAAGGTTATTTTATTTTGGAGGGATATTCCTCTTCCACTTTCTTGATGGACTTGGTCTATATCATGTTGCATAATGCGATGATACATGTTTCCTTTCGATGCCACTGAGTATTTCTAGGTGTTTCCACATACAGTTAGCTATTAGTTCATAAAATAAATAAACAACATATATGCTAGTTTTCATATTTACCATGTCAAGCCAAGTATGTAATCCTACAGCTCTCACACATCCTTAAGATAATCATCAACCACGTATCATAGAGTAGGTTGCCAGTTATCACATACATAAACTTGTTTTCACAATTTAGCATTGGATGTGTATTAATATTATTTACAATCATCATCATGCCAAAGCAAAATTAAATTTAAATATTTTACCCATACTAACAAAACCATTTAATATCATCTTCTCTTATGAAGCCACACTACTATTTTAATCAACTTCTTGGACACAAAAATAATTCAACACTCTTATCAAGGTCAACAAAAGCTATGGAGTCTACAAGTTCAAATGGTCATATTAGAGGAAATTTGAGCCTAAAAGTGGCCATGAAATTTTCATGTAATTTCCATCTCATAATATGTAAACCAACCAAATCCATTAAATTTAAAAATAGGTACATGTGAATATTTTGGAGGGAAACAACGAGAAAATAATTTTTTTAATTCTATTCTTGGCTTATGTGCTTATAGTTTTTCTCAAAATTCAAGTGTAGATACTCATTGGATGCAAAATTAAATTTTACATCCAATGAGTAGCCATTATGCATACTTTTGACATGACCCACATTGACAAAATTTGCAAATGGATTAAAAAAGTATGTTAAACACATTTTTTTAATGTATCTGCAAATTTTGTCAATGTGGGTCTTCCCAAAATTATACATAATGGGTACTCGTTGGATGTGGAATTTAATTTCGCATCCAATGAGTGTCTAAAATTTAAATTTGACTACACATATAAGGATATAAGAAAACAATACAATTAAGAAAAGTAGTTTTCTTCTTTTCCCTCCAAAATTAATAACTCTTATTTTATTATTTTTCCTTAGGAGGCCGCTTTTAGGATGAAATTTCCTCTAATATGATTAGAAAAATATCTTTTAATATTTAAAATTATCATAATTATAACTGTCATCTTCACACAGATGAATTATAGGACATGCA
Organism: Pinus albicaulis; assembly: GCA_034641835.2. Classification (NCBI taxonomy): domain Eukaryota; kingdom Viridiplantae; phylum Streptophyta; class Pinopsida; order Pinales; family Pinaceae; genus Pinus; species Pinus albicaulis. The sequence goes on from CM076579.1 coordinate 950,002,291, forward strand.
TGCAATTCATGTTAGCACATTTTGTAGAAATTCCCTAGTAAACATTCATTATACTCATGTAACTAGTTAATAACTAACTCTGATATTTTTTGTGTAAAAAATAGTTGCAACCAACTATTTATCAATCACTTGTCTTCCTAAAGTTTTGCAACATCATAGATCTAATGTCTTGAGGTACTATGTCATGTACGAGCCATTAGAAGTTCCCAACTAATTAACACACACACACACACACACACACATATTCAATAGTAGCAACCAACATAAAAAAAATCATCTAGAACATCATTCTCTAGCAAGCTAAAGATCTTTCATATACAAGGTTAATGCAAGACCCCTACCTTTGAGATCATCCAATTCAAGTATGACCATAAATAATTAACCACTGATGAAAAAACACTGCTAATAAACATAATCACCATTTCAATAATTTACAAATAGTAAAAATACACCGAGTTCCTCACCATCTTCCAATCATACCATGTAACTCTTGCACCCCAACTAGATAACATGCACATAGCTAGAGCACCATGAAAATGCATCAATCATTCATGCCATAATCATTTACAACCATATTGTAGCACCTAAACATTTTTTTCATTAATTATTCTAGAAAATCATTATGATACAACCCTTACCTAGGAACATACTTCTACTTTCCCTTCGTAGAGCACATGTAGTCAAAATGATGAACCTGGATGCTCTAATACAACCTGTAGCCAACCTTACTGAACCTTCCCTCGAGGAGTGGCTATTACTTCCTAATCCGATTCCTCTTGTCAAATTTCAGAATAATCAGACAAACCCTTTTTTTGTTATGCATTCCTCCTTATCAATTATTCACCTAGGGACTTTAATTATTTAATTTAGGATTATGGATTCTTTCCTTTTCATATGAACACAATGATTCAGAAATTCATGGATTCATTTTATTGATTTATAACTAACACTGGGGTGTGAACCACTTGGACATGTCACCCTGATCCATTCACTGAAAGATATGTATTTAAATATAAATATTTACATATTTGTTTATGTATGTCCATGATCAAAACCCATGTGACACAAATGCATAAGTATTGGTTTGGCATGATTTATATGGGTTTTTCCTCCATGAACCATGATATTTCACTCAAATCCTTTTTTAGTATATCTCGAAAAAGAAGTTAAATGCTTTATTCAAACCAAAAAGGTTAAAGTGACCACGCCAATGGCTAATCGCAGTTTATGCATCGCTATAAAAACTTAGATCCCTCAGAATGAACATTAACACGCGCGTGCACACACACACACACACACACACACACACATATTCACCATATATGAGTACATGCTTAGTTGAACTCTATGACTATACTAAAAACTGATACATATATTTTCCACATCATTCCAGCACAGGGATGACATATAGAATATAAACTATTTTCTTTAGCGATTCAAAAATAATACATATAGAAATGAGATGAAACTTGGTGCGAAGTACGAAATTATGAAACAAATTTATTCGAGCTCATGAAATAGTGCCATCTGCACCACTAATGCAAGGCTTGCTCTAGCTTGGGTTCTCACTAAAAAGGGATTTATAAACTAGAACTATAGTTTAGATAGTTGATGATGTGAAGAAGCCCTTCATCTATAATAATATGTCAACAAATATAAAAGAGCAGGAAATCCTCAAATTCACCACACTGCAACAGAAGTAACACTAATGCAAGCTTGTGATTCCCTAGTACATCATACTACAATAAGGAGAATTTCTAGTGCTAGGAATTAATATAATATAATCAATATCTATGCATATTATTCCAATACAATAAAAACCAACTCGGTACATTATTCAATACCGTTAATAATAATGTAGACATTCCCCTATTGTAATAACAACATCTCAAACAACAATACCGCATATTTTATTGTGAATAAAAAGCATAGGAGATTTTGTATTTTATTGTGAATAGTCAAGGAGAAGAACACTTATCTCAAGTGATAAAGAAATGTTTCAACTGAGAGTGGGACTCAAACTCTCCACCCTACCATAGATAAGCTACAACCACTATTACTTAGAGTTGTCACCCCTGAGACATACTCTAAAGATTGAGGAAGAGTGCTTTCAGATGGAAAATTTTAATGAGTACACAATTGTTGCAAAGCATCACCAGAAAACCCTACCTTCATCCTCAAGGCCAATTGTTTCTATTTATAATGTTTGTGCCCAAAAATATTTGACAGGTACTATAGTTGATTAATTATTCTCCTAAGAGCTCAACAATGTAGCTGCAAGTCTTATTTTCTGTCCATATTCTCTCTTGTTATCTATTGAATACTAATCAAGTGTGTGAATGCCTAAGTTAGTGCATGAGTTCGAACTCCCTTCTCTTTTAATCTACTCTCTTCACATGCTCCATGGGAGTAGAATAACATAATAGAATGAGAATGATCCCCTTTCCTTTCCTCCCATTCTCATTTCTCTATGGCTTGATGATTTCCTCTCACTATCCTTTCTTCCAGTGTAGTAGAATATTGTTAACTCCTATCAACCATACCTTTTAATTTTTCGAAGGTACCATTGGTTTGCATACTTCTCTTACAACCCAATTTAATTTTGAGAACCAGTCGATTAAAAAATACCATACATCCTTTAGTGATAGGTAAACAAAGTTCAGATTCATGCAAGAAGGAACCTTAAACATCCCGAGAAACTAATCCCCCCAGTCAACCAAGGACTGATATTTAAATCTGTGATTCCGTTGAGAAATATCCCACCTTGAGCAATGGAATTTTTTTCCCTCTTTCAACCTTTTTATTTATAAAAATATTTACATTGTGTATATTAGGATGATAAATTGGGCTGTTAGAGGAACATACCTTTCTGCTCCAAAAATATGTTGTTGTAGGATTCCAAGGTCAATTTTCCTAACTTATACTCATGGAACTATTAAATATTGTTTTCATGATACCTCTCAAGAACATACTTTCTTGGAAATATATCTCAAATTTTCTCCATGTAAGTTCCTTCTCTCCAAATCCTTTTACATTTCTCAGGTGATCATATCATATGTCAACTCTTCCCTTCACACTAGAAATGGTGACCCAAGCCTTCATGGTTTCAGAGAAGTCATGGACTCTAAAATATTTCCTTTAAGTAAAAAAGAAAGGATTCTACTTCTTCATTCTTACTAATCTCTCCATCAAATCTGGGATGCTTTTCATTCTTCAAATCCTTCAACATTCAGATCTTATCGTTTCTCCTTTATCTTCTTTTTATAGAGCTAGATAATTTATCATGGTTGTTTTATCTCTTTCCAAACTGTTGTGTGGATTTCTTTCCTCCACATGTCTTCCCTTGTCTTCCTATGTCTCTTCATATGACTTACTTCCTTTTTTCCTATTGCTTCCCAACAGATCATTCTTGCTTTATAATGGCCATTGCTTGGAATTATTCTGTTATATATAGCTAGCACTAGGATCAAGTTTCTTATGCCTTTGAAAATATGATAAGATTTTAAAAATCATTGCATTCACCACTTCTTTCCCTCCTTGGGCTCTAACAATATTTTCATTGTATTATTTTCATTTCCTCAATTAAGTTGTTAAGATCTCGAGGGTATCCATCAGGTCAATGGAATTTTACTCTAATCTGTTTCCAACTAAATAATATTCCTTATCAGGGTGGCCTCTTTTGATGTTATATTGTACAATTTTTTTTCTCATTCCTATGTATTTTTTATAATTTGTGTCTTTTATATGTTTTCCCACACAAAATTGTAAGATAAATCAAGCATAAAGATATACAATCAACACCTTGGCATGTCAGCAGTAAGCATGTTGATCTGAAGTTGTTAAGGAAATAAAAAAACCTTCTGAGTTATATATGATAGGAAAAAAGAAAAACATATCAAAATTACAGCCACATCAACTACAACTATTAAATCAACATTATTAGAAAAGTTAAATTATCATATTAATATTTATCTGTTGTGTGTGAGTCTGTTAAGTCCCTATATTAATAGTGTAGTCCCTTATTATGTTAGTGTAGCCCCAATTATTTTTATTTTTGTACCACTGTAACCCCCATATTGTTATTATTGTTCCCTTACATTATTATTCTTAGGTCGGCTAGGATTACATTGTGGCCCCACTAGGATTATATTGTGGCCCCATGGACTCCTACATATAGAAGGAGGTTTTGTTCATTTGTATAATCCAAGAATTGTTTATTTCTAAGGCGTTGATATCTCTTTTCTTCTCTTTTTGGAGCTGGTTTCACAACATTTGGTATCAGAGCTTTGGATTCTAGGGTTTCGTTGCTCCAAACAGGTCATTGTGGCATTTTCACTATAAATTTTTTTCTACGAAGTTTCAGAATCTGAAATTTTTAGGGTGCGAAGCCAAAATCCTGAGGAAGATCGTCTGAAAATTTCAGAGCTTGGTTAGCAATATTTTCGGAGATATGATATGTGGAAGTCAGGTCTTTTTTCAGGCTCCTAAACAGTTCATCGTGGAATTTTTTCTATAATTTTTTTTCTACGAAGGTTCAGAATCTGAAATTTCTAGGGTGCAAAGCTGAAATTTTGAGGAAACTCGTAAAAAAAATTTAGAGCTTGAATCACAATATTTTTGGAGATATGATCTGTGGAAGGTGATGCTTTTTCATGCTCCTGAATTTCATCTCAAAGAGGTGATCGTGGGAAAAGTTCAATAACTCGCTCTCTGGGAATTGGATTGGAGTGTCGTAAAAATTGGTTGCAAGTAAACGGACTATAGTTTCTTGGCTATCAATTTCAGAGACAAAAGATGAAACAATGACACGCGGCAAGTCGTACAATTTCGCTCTACTGAACTAGTCCATAATTAGGTCATTGTGGGAGATTGGACACAACTTTGTCTTGTAGAATCCAAATCAGGTCATACCTATGGCATTCAAAAGAGAATTCAGAGGGATATTCAATTTATTAATTTCAAATATTGAAGAGTCATAATCACAGAGATAATCCAATTCCAATATCGAGCTCCTCAAAAGAAAGTAAAAGGTGTGTATTGTTTTTCCCGAATTGCATAAATCTTGTTTGAAATCAGTTTGAAGTGATTCCAAGGGCCTATTGAGCATATATTTCAGTATTGCGTTCTGAAATGCCTCCTAAAAAGAATTCAACACCCATTAAGCCCTCAGAAATCTATACTATGATGCATGAAGTGGAAGAATTGCAGTATGAGAAATCAAAATTACGGTACCAAGTGCAACAAATTTCGATGTTACGAAGAGCAACCAAAGCTGACATAAATGGTTTAAAAGAAGAAATGGAGGCTAATTTGGATGGTTTGAAGGATAAAATAATAGCTAATATGGATGATAAATTAGTGGAAGATGACATCGAGCATCAACAACAAGTTCTCCAACTTTCAAAGGATAACCTAAATTTGGTGCAGAATCTAATGAAACAACAGGAATATCAACATCACATCGAAATAAGTTCTGAAGCAGTCACAAAAACAAGAACTCGACAAGTGCGATAAATTTCAGAGTATCTTAGAAAGTGGAAGAAATTTCCTGTAGAAGATTCCACATGGGAGGATGAGAATTTTATACAGAAGCATCAATAAATAATCAAGCGTTGAGGACAACAATTGTTTGAAGGAGAGGGGCATGTTAAGTCCATTTATTAATAGTGTAGTCCCTTATTATGTTAGTGTAGCCCCACTTATTGTTATTTTTGTACCCATGTAACCCCCATATTGTTATTATTGTGCCCTTACATTATTATTGTTAGGTCGGCTAGGATTACATTGTGGCCCCACTAGGATTATATTGTGGCCCCATGGACTCCTATATATAGAAGGAGGTTTTGTTCATTTGTATAATCCAAGAATTGTTCATTTATGTAATGTATTGGAGGTTGCCCCCTTGAAGTGGCTTATTTCTAAGGCGTTGATATCTCTTTTCTTCTCTTTTTGGAGCTGGTTTCACAACAGAGTCCATCTACATCTAATGTTGAACCTTTTTTTTAATACCACTTTCTAACCACACACCAACCCCTTTCTCCCATAATGGGCCATGGGAGGTGTTACCTATTTTCTTTCAACCAATATCTAATATTTTTTATGAATATAGGGTTAATACCACCATTTATACTCAAAACATCCAAATATTAAAATGATTTCCAGGATTTCATTCAACTCGTTGAGATATTTCAAACCATATAAAGTTTACCTCAATTTGACTCTAGGATTGGAAGTTATGCCCATCAGAAATTAATCCATTTAAATTAGGCATCCTCATCATCGTGTACCATGTGGCATTGAGATGGTCCTTACCCAGCAACCATGGAAATTTTATGAAAACATAGTGAAAGGTTGATATAATCCTTCACTATATTATGAGTGCATCCAACCCTATTCATATTCATTATTATGCATATTTGTAAAAACATAGCACCCTAGAATCACCAAATAACCTAGTACATAGGTTGTGTTTGTGTGAAACACCCATTTTTGTCCCAAGTTGCATCTGGCCTCATAAATAGGTGTTCTCATTGCCACCCATGGATGCTAAACCTATACCAAATGTATTTTTTCTCGCAGAGGCCTTTACTATATTTATGTGGTGTATGACCCATGTGAATGCATAAAGGTTTTAATCTGGTCCTCCACGAGAGATGAGGCCCCTAGATGTGATTTACAAGAAGGAAATAAAATCCTTAAGGAATATGGGACATTATAACAAATTCTTCTCCCTATGAGCCCCAATCTCCCATATTTTTAATTGTACTGACACACTAAGGAATAGGGAATAACAGAATGTTTCTTAAGGAAAGGGGTGATAACCACATGAAAAAATATCTTAGAGATACAGTATAAACCTTGACCTCTAAAATACTATGCCATGTGTTGGACCAGAATTGTAATCTACAGATAAATTATGCTTCCCTAGACAGGTGCTATTCTAGAACAATAGGTGAAAGACTATACTACTATTTCTCCTAACTCAGAACAGATATACAGAGAGGATTGGAGGCTTACTTGTTCAGTCGCTTCCAAATGGCTCCTTCTGTCGCTTCCACTGCATATTTAAATTCAAGCAGTTTGTGAGTTGAATGCTTCCTACAAGAAAGAACACTAAGACAAAAGAAGATGCAATAATATAGATATCTATTCAAGCTATTTAGCTAAATCAATAAAGAATAAAATACATTCATCAACCAAGATCTTACAATATGGAAAATCAAAGTCAATACAGATGCATGTAGGGAAAAATAAGAAGTACTCTTTATTGATGATAGAAGGAGAGGTTACAACCTAGTGACTGATTTGAAGTGACCTTCCAGCAAAGTTCCCAAGTCTCATCACAGCATAAATCTCTCCAGCAGTAGCTCTACAAACCAAGCTCTCAATTGAAAATTCTCCAGCATTTCTCTACTCAAATTCTTCCTTTTCAAACACTTAGATCTGTGTTCAATTTATAGATGAACTGTAGGTTTTTTTGCAATCAATAAATTTCCAAAAATATGCAAGACATGTTTCCATTCATGTAGATGTCAAATGGACACTTGTATCCGAAGCTTGACACATGTGAACTCTTCTAGAAGGAACTGGCCAAGTGGAGATTTCGGAAAAATGAGAATTTCACTCCCAATGTGATCAACACACCTTAGAACATCGGGAAGTGCTTTGCAGAGCAGCCTTGCATGAGGCTACCTGCATATGCAATGCACTTAGGCCCCTTAGAGCCTGCATTGGTGAGCTCTCATATGCTATATAATAAGCTTGAAACCATGGAAACCTTTGCTTGATGAAAGTATTGTTTGATTTGTCTTGTTTGTTGTCTTAGATCATATAGCAACTGAAATGATAGGGAATGATAGACTCTTGATCATTGGTCTTGGAGATGATGCCCAGTAAACTAGGTCATTGGGAATGATGGCCAAATTGACCTATAACACCATGACAAAAATAAGTAAATGGGTGCAAACATAGCCCCAAAGTACACGAGATCCAAAATAACTTAAAGGGCATGGCTCCAACTTGGATTCAGTTAGATTAAATAACTACACAAGGAAAGGCATATGAAGCAATCCAACACTCCTATCTCTTGTAGGCTAGCTAAAATTAACCAAATGAAAAATTATCTCATCCACCACCTCAATAAGACATACATGGATGCTCACCTCTTAAGATAACTTACAAATTGTCCTATAAACATTATGAAATATTTAAACATCAAAATTGTTACAGTCCCAATTTATAATAGAAGATGAGTAAGGTTAAACCCATAATTTATCATAATATTCCTAATCTATGTGATCATCGACACAATCCAAATATTCATTCAATTCATAGTATTCCCGATAATTGGAAAATAATCAATCTGGTATTGAACTACATATTTCTAGCATTCAATATACCTCAATACATAATATAATTGGTTAATCGTAAATGAAATCGAATAAATCAGCTATAAACATACAAGATATCCTATAAATCACGAATATGGTAGTAAACTACATAGTTGAGGAATTGATTCCTAAATATTGAAGACCACGCATTAGTCAATAATATACCAAGGATAGTGATATCCTTAAATATAAATAGATACAAATCATTATACTTATATGAATGTATTGGAATGGCTAGCAACTAAAGGAGGGGCTTACATTCCCCACCCAACCATAATCCAGCTACACTACAACTTTCTTGTAGCTAACCACCCGCAAGCCATATCTAAATTTTGATGGGATGTTTTCTCAAGTAAAATTCACATCAATCGATTGGTCATACATTCATGATATGGAGTCCACCATCTAGATGGTTTATCAACCATCCTCTAAAACAGAGCACCATAGTGACCACTCACTTCTCTAACCTCATTCTCAAGGCTTTGCCGAGGGTCCATATGTAGTTTTTCTTTGTACATGAGATTGAATCCACTATACAAGTGGTTTATTAGATATATTTTTAGAGTAAGAATCAGAGGAATTTTCAGTTAACTATCCAGGTTGTTTATCAACTTTCTAGAAAGAATCATAGTGATTTAGTCATCCATTGAACCTACCATTAACAAGTCATGCAGAAAAACACAATTGGATGGCCTTAAAAACAAATAAAAAGTATTAAAACCCTAAAAATCATAGATCACGTGAGTCCTCCATCATCTCAAATATGATCTTGCAATCTACTTTCGTTCTCGACCACTCCATGCTATTCACACATAGTCTTCAATGCTCAAAAACTAAAAACAAAACTCGTCTCTCCTCAGCCATGCATCGATATATGCTTCATATATGTCCCTTCATTCATTTGGGAGTGTGTTTTCTCTTTCTCTCAGTTTGGTTCCTCCTTCCTTGTTCTTTATGATCTCTTCTATTTTTCTGAAGAATATCCCCTACCCAGTGTCTCCTTAATGTTCAACATGGATGGGAACCATCCTGTGCCCCTCACTACACCAATTCAATATCACAAATTTTCTAAGGGGGTTGTTTCCAAGTGGTGACCAATTGAATTCAACAATAAATTTATTCAAGTTCCTATATTTTCATACAAGTAAGCTTTCCTTTCTCTAAGAAAATGAATCTTTGTTGTCGAAGGTTTAAAATTAACATTTTCTTTTTGTGTTTGGAAATCAATTGCTTTATTCAACTATGGCCTCCATGTTGGAATTGCATCCATGATTAAAAAAAAAAACAATGTAAAAGTGAGGTTTTTATACATCATGATCTTCTTTTTCACATTGTAGTTCATATTTCTTAGTAATTGACACTAGCTAAATCATTGATTTCTTCTGAACCTCTTCTAGTTAGACTATTGTGACAAAAAAATTAAATTGTCTAAAATTAACATTGGTGCTATGAAAAACATTTCTATTCATATAATTATAGAGCTTGTACCTTTTCACACCAATACCATGGTCAATGGAGATACATTTCACTACCTTAATATCTAAAATTGACCATTTGTTGAACAAATGCCTCATGACTAGAAAACATGAAGATAAAAAAAAGGTGTACTCTTGTGCATCCAAACTTCCATAAGGGTATTATCTGCAATAGGTAACAGGAAAAGCATGCTAGTGAGGTAACATCTAATAAGAACCACTTGTACCTCATACTTCTTCATTAAGGTTGTCAGATTAAGCATACTTCTACATAACTCTATCAATATTTTATTCATCAATTTTGGAAATCCATTATGTTGAGGAGTATATTGATTTGTATTATATATTTCAATGTTATTATCATTAAAAAATTTATGAATCATTATTAAAAAAACACACGACCATTATCAATCCTCAACACCATAATCTTCCTAATAGTCTAACTTTACAAGAGATGGATAATATCCTTAAGCAAACTAAAGTTATTATCTTTAGTTCTAAGAAAATATAACCTTGTCCTTCTGTAATCATAAATGGATGAAAAATATTACAAAAAATTTTAAATTAAAGGAACTTTTATCATAATAAATACACTAGAATGAGTTAATTACAGAAACTCAAAAGGTTTTTGAAAATTAGAACAAAATTGCACCAATTTGTTTTTTCAAAGTTCATAGAAATAAACTTCAAGAGTACAACTATTGAATGCATTGATAATATTTTAGTTTTTCAAGGTTGGAATTACTTTCTCTACTATATTTCTCGATACTTTGTTCAATAGCATATTTTTTCTTTCTAGGGAGCTTTCTTTTCAAACAGAATGCTTCTTTAGAAGTTTTTAATTATGAACCTACAAATCCAACAAATATTTCCACTATGAACTATTACATTAAATATTATATTCATAAATCTAAAAAATGTGTTTACATAAACATTCTTGGTGACTAGTATAACACCTAGGACCATATTACTCTCTTTATCAAAGTAACAAACCTACAAACTCACATTGTGGTGTTCCTACTCATATTATATTTTCTTCTAAACTTAGATTTTACAAAACCCCATTGAAGCCATTTACTATGCCATTAAGGAATTTGATCAAGAATCTACCAAGACAAAATATATTTAGAGTAGATACATAGCCATGCCTACCATACCACTATCATATTTCTCATATGTTAGAAACTAGTGTTAATAAAAATTCATATGGGAGGAAGCTCCAAGGTCTTTTAGCCATGGACTCTTCCTTGCATGGGTTTCTAAATTTTGAACTAGTGCATGTCCACCATGCTCTTGAGAATTCGTTATATTCATTAACAGGGTCTCTGTTTCCCTTATAGTCTTCTACTTCTCTTCCTTGTATTCTTATCTAAAATCTTTGACCTTGAAATAGTTCCAACATTTTTCCATGCACTTTCTACATGACTTATGCCTTCCATGGAATTTGGATCACGTCTTTTCTTCCTCCTCCCATATGCCCTTTCTTCTTCCATTGAAAAAAAATGCCTCATTGGTTAATTTAGAACATATATTCCACACCTTTTTTGGAAGGAAAGTATCCTTTATGTCATTAGGTATTGATGTCTTTAGAATTCTTACAATGGCCATTACCTAGTAGTCTCATGAAACTAGAAAAATAATGCAAAAGGGTAATAAAAAAGTCCTTCTCATCAATTTTCACTCCAAATGATATCAAGTGGGTTAACATATTATGAAATACATATAAATGTTCAATCAACCACCATCATCTATTCTCAAGTAAAACAATTTTTTTCCATAGAAAATGTATATCCTTGATATAAATCTCCTAAATTATATTGAAAATATTTTGTAATCATGTTTTTTTTTGGATCCATCGCATTTAAGTAGATTTTTCTATCAACGTTTGGAACCAGATACAGACATTCATTGTTCTAATGCACGAATTTATTTAGTTGTATTCCTTCTGTATAGGTTTGAATTTTTCGATTTCAGACTTCTGCAATCTCTATATTATAATAGCATTTTTTATGGATCCATCGCATTTAAGTATATTTTTCTACTGCCGTTTCGAACGAGCTGCCAAGGTTCATTTAATCAACCAAATAACTCTTGATAAAACTTCTTTCCTTTCTCTCCACTTCCAACCACACCTCAACTTTCATACCAATGGTATTGGATACTAGAACCAAAAGATCTTTATCTATAAGAATATCCCCAATTTTGAGCTTCTACAACTCAATATTAGTGCTACTAAAATTCTATATTTTGAATCTAGATATGCTGACCATTTCCTTGCACCAAGATTTCATTCAAGTTCACTATCAACATTTAGATTAAAAAAATTGTGTCCCTACGACCTTGGGTTCAAAGTGATCATGATTTCATACAAGGTGGAAGGAAGCAAAGGTGGGAAATGCACTCCCTACAATAATCCAGGAGAAAGGTATATGCATTTAAAAAGTTAAGAAACAAGAAATGGTCATTATTTGAAAATTAAATAGTTATGTTATGAAACCTTTATACTTTGGACAAGATTTTTCACAAATACCATAACTATGGTGTAATTTTGATAACATAAAATTAAGATAAAAATTACACCCCAACTTTCCTTCTACATTAACATTCAATAATTAAACATTGTGAAAGTCTAAAGCATTTAGGATCTTATATGTTTAAATATTGAAAACCACTAATAAGTTATTCTCTCTCAATGTTGTGTATTTGTTCCCTATCACTACTATGCACTTCTTCATAACCTATTAGAACATTCCAATATGTCTGACACACCTATCCTAATATTAATATGTAATAATATAATTGTCACTGATGATGTCATAATATAATATAATATTATTAGTATGTCATAATATAATGGTCACTCATTATGTCATAATGTAATATAATATCATTGTCCAAAGTGAACTTTTGGTGAGAAATAAGTTTTGTGTGATATAATTTTGAAATCAAATTCTTGGTTGATACCAAAAATATATATAATTTAAATAATCAATAACATTATAATCCTATTATATATATTTTTTAATATTATAATACATTTCAAAAAAACCATATTATCGACCTAAAACAAAATCCCTTATATTTATATTCTTAAACATTATATTATTTAACATTTGACTTATTATAATTATAGAAATATTCTTAAATGTCATCCTCAAACATTTAATTAAATCGCACCTAAAATTAGCTTAAATATACGTGATGTTTAAATATAAAAATTCACCTCTCTCTAACTTCATTTAACCTTTTATTTATATGGGTTTCAATGCCTCTTCAACTATAAAATCGCAACTCACGAAGCGCTCCAACCTCACATTGACTATGGCACAGGACAAACAACCCCAACTACTTATGGTGGCTGCTGACGATTATGATAGTGTAACTGAATACAGTGCAAATATTATTTCCAGGGACTTGGAGCCTCCAAAGAAAACCATGTTTTCCTTTGTATTGGTAGAGAAATCGGCAGGAATTTCCCTAGACTTGAGTATGTCGTCATCCTTGTCATCTTCTTCTTTTGATCGCACTGCGTTAGCTATGGCTAAACCTAATTCTAGCCACAGCAGCCATGATCGTTTTCACTATAAATACTTCAAGGAAGGTGTTGGGAAATCCAAATTATACAAGCATTACTTAAGAGAAATGGCAATTTCTGTGCAGAGTAGACATCGCAAGAGTGCCACATTTAACGACTCTATTGTAGAGCCATCCCCTTATCCTGAAATGGTCTACGAATCTCTCGACTTTGGCTATAATTTCTACTAGGGAAGGTTTCACAACGCTGCAGCATTAGGAGGTCACCAAAACGCTCATAAAAAAGAGTGGAAATTCCAAAGAATTACGCGCCGAAGTCACTTTTCTCTCCGGCACAAGGTAGTTACTAATACTTCTGTATCAATGTTTTCAAAAAAAAAATTAGATAAGGCAATCAAGAGGAATGTGCCTACATATTCCATGGCCGAGAAAATCTGGTGTTACATTGATTCAAAAACCAACCTGCAACAAATCCACGTTGGGAGTTCGAGGGAAAACCACAAATATTCACTTCATTTTTATGGATACATGACTTCCGTTGAGAACGCTTGCTTTCAATGGCTGGGGAATTTGAAGTACCTGAAAGAGACAAAAAATCTGAAGAAGCATACAAATCTACTAGCAGAGGAGACGAGTGGTCACCCCGACATATTTCTAAAAACCATTCAAGACAGTGAGAACATATCTGTGTTGGATTTATCTCTCAGTATCTGACATAAAATTCCCTCTGTATTTATATATTTTCCATTAATTCTATGCACGGTTACAGTCAAAGTGAGCGCATTTCCCATGGGCACATTATTACTGGTGTTTCTCTTATGAACAAATTGTTGGAATTTCTGAATATTCCAAACAGACAGGGAGAAAAAAGAAGTCTCCTCTACAACACAGAGATTCAATATGGAAATTTCGAAAGCTGGATAGAGAAGGCACAAACTTGAAAAACTATTACAAAATACTTGACTGCTACAGATGCAGTGCTCTTTACAATATTTCTCTCTGTCTCTCAAAATGCACAAAACAATGCTCTCTGGTCTTACTATGTTTTTCTCTGCCCGCTGGCTTTATATTACACAGCAATACAACAACTTTATAAGCCTATGAGTTTTTTACACTTTATATATATGGCGCGGCATTACATAAAATAAAGACATAAAAAAAATATAAAAGGTTTTAAAAAAGACCTTAATACACTGCCGAATTATAAACTTTAAACAAAAGTTTCATTTGCACGATATACGAGTGGAGCCCACATCGCAATCGACGATCGGCGGAACAACGAAGCAATGGTTTCGACTTGTGACCTTGGGATGTGTGATGAGCGATGAACGATGTGGGGACCAAATTCCATTGGTACATCGACATTGACGAATAGAAAACACAGATGGCGAAAGAATTTTTGCGAATGTGACATTGCGATGTGCAACGGAACAATGTGCGATGAGCGCTAAGCACTATAGGCATCGGCAAAAAACTTAAGTTGTAGGAGTTTCGGTGGATTGGTGATGTTGCAATGTGTGATGGACCCCGCAACGGAGATCGCATCATTGCATTGCAAGTATTCAATGGAACATAACATATGGCGAAGAACTTTGGAATGTGGCGATTGCGATATGTGATATCACATCGCATGAAATATATCAGCGGTAACACATTTCAAAAGGCAGATAAACATCGTTCCTTTGTGATATGCGATGTGGTTGTAGGGACTACCATGACATGGCCTGTTCATGAGTTTGAGAATACTTGGCACATGAATAAAAAATTTGATTGGTTGTTGAGGGATTAAAAGCCCAAAACGACTGTTTTTTAATAAAATTGTTGTTCCATGGTTTGGACCACGGATTCTTCAACTTTCCTCTGCAAAATACAACTACGCCCATAACAATTTAATTTATCTCTGCAATGGTGGCTGCAACCATAATCAAAATAGATTCGTCCTTATGGTTTCTCCATTCCTCTTGAATGCATAGTGTTGTGCACGAAATGTCCTCTGCCCCTTTGTACTATGTTTTCTACCTGCATGGGGTATGCAGGTGACTTTAAGATTTTCAACACTCCCCCTTAAAGTCAACTGCTGGGTTATCAGTCACACCTAAGAATATTCTTAAATATTCAAAACTCTTCTTCCCCAATGGCTTTGTCAGAATATCTGCAAATTTCTCCTTTGTTCTACAATGATGTAAAACAATTTCTCCATTGTTCACCAATTCTCTGATATAGTGAAACTTGGCATCTATGTGTTTTGTTCTTTCATGAAACACATAATTCTTTGATAATGCAATAGTTGAGCTATTTTCACAATAAATCATTGTCCCTTTTACCTATTCTTGGCATAAATTTGTCAACATCTTTCTCATCTAAACTGCTTGACATGCTGCTGCTGTAGCTGCCACATACTCTACCTCTGCTGTAGATAATGCTACTATAGGCTGTTTCTTAGAAGCCCATGAAATTTCTCCTAAACCCATATGAAAAACAAAAACATAATTACTTTTCTGGTCATCAATACTTCCAGCCCAATCACTGTCAATATAACCAATTAATTCTGAATTTTCTGAAGTAGTATACAAAATACCATACTTTTTAGTTCCTTTCACATACCTCAGAATTGTCTTTGCTTCTTTCCGATTTGCTTCTTTTGGCCTCTCCATAAATCTGGAAATCAAACTAACAACATGCATAATATCTGGCCTAGTTGCAGTCAAATAGATGAGGCTATCAACTATGATTTTATATAAACTAGGATCAAAACCCTTCTTACTCTCATCTTTGCCGAGTTTCAATCCCATTACTGTGGGAGTAATTTTTGCCTTGCACTCCTGCATATTAAATATTTCCAAAACTTCATTAACGTACTTTGCATGAGAGATAAAAATCCCATTTTCATTTTTCTCTACTTCTATTCGTAAGACGTATCTTAACAATCCCATATCATTCATTTCAAATTCATCTTTCATGATTGTTTTAAAATTTTCAACGAGGTAATTATCATTACCTGTGAATATCACATCATCCACATATAAAACCACAATCATCATCTTACCATCTTTTTCTTTGATGTATAATGTGGGTTTTCCTTGACATTTTTCAAACCCATTTTCGAGTAGATAGGAATCTATCCTACTGTACCATGCTCTTGGTGCTTGATTCAGCCCATAAAGAGATTCCTTCAACTTGCAAACTTTATGCTCTTCAACCTTTTTCTCATAGCCTAGAGGTTGTTCAACATAAACCTCTTCCATTAACACTCCATTTAAAAATGTTGATTTTACATCCATTTGGTAAACTTTCCATTTGTTTTTTGCCACTATGGACAACACTACTATCATTGTTTACATTCTTGCAACTGGTGCAAAATTTTCCTCATAATCTCTTCCATGTTGCTGCTTATAACCTTTGACAACAAGTCTGGCCTTGTGCCTTTCAATCTTACCTTCACCATTGCTTTTTCTCTTGTAGACCCATTTAACTCAAATGACTTCTTTATCTTCTAATCTGATCCTTCAACTTATGTTTTTGTACATATCTATAACATGTTTCATCCATAACCCAACATTTTCTATCTTTATAGCATCTTTAAGATGAATATTTGGATCATCGACATGAATATTCAATCATCAAGGTCATACCTTCATTCTCTCTGTTCAATTTGCTTGGATAAGCACTTTCATTTCTTCTCAAGGGTGTTCTTACTCCTGCTTGAGGTGTCCCTTGCTGTCCTTATGTTGGTGAAAGTTGTGCTTCCGCTGAGGTGTTATTTTCAGCCACATCTTCCTCATCTTCATCATGAGATAGCTTTTAACATTGAATTTTTTCTCAATGCTTCCATCCCATGCTTCCTCTTCAATGAATTGCACATCTCTGCTTATAACAAATTTCTTTGTGGATGGGTTATATAATCTATATCCCTTGGAATCTTCACAGTATCCAAGGAAGATGCACTTCACCCCCTTACTATCCAACTTCTTTCTCAGTTGATCTCGAATGTGTACATAAGCCACACATCCAAAAAATTTCATGTGGGTGACTCCCTAATTTCTGCCACTCCACTCTTCTTCAGGAACTCTGTTCATTACATCCTTTGTTGGGCATCTATTTAAAATATACATAGCACAATTTGTAGCTTCTGCCCAATACTCATTTGGAAAATGTTTTTCCTTTAGCATACTTCTCACCATTTCCATGATGGTTCGATTCTTCCTTTCAATAACTCCATTTTGCTACAGTGTGTACCTTGTAGTAAACTATTTGTGTATGCCATTCTCTCTGCAAAAATGTAGAAATTATTTTAAGATGTAATCACCTCCTCTATCAGTCTTTAGGACTTTGATATGCTGTCCACTTTGTTTCTCTACAAGAGCTTTAAAGTGGCAAAATTTCTCAAATATTTCACTTTTATATTTCAAGAAATAAACCCATACTTTCCTTGTGAAATCATCAATGAAGGTTAGCATGTAATTGCTTCCTGAAACTAATGATGTTTGCATTGGCCCACATAAATCTGAATGGATAATTTCTAAGGGTGCTTTCGCCCTTATGCTATTTCCTGATGGAAAGTTTTCTCTGTGTTGTTTTCCCAAGATGCAGTCTTCACATAGGTTGTCTGGTTTCTCAATCAATGGTAGTCCTCTTACCATTCCTTTTCTGTGCATCAAATTCAGACCTCCGAAATTGAGATGTCCAAATCTCAAGTGCCATAACCAATTCTCATCTTTCACTTCCTTTTGAAAGACCTCTTGAGTTACAGCTGCTACATTCTTTCCTTTTCCCTTCAAGTCAATGTTGAGCTTGAGTGGAAACATGCTATTGCTGGTCATTTGTATTTCAACAATAATCTTCTTGCTTGGAGGTATATCCCTTATTGTGCACACATCATTTTTAAAAACTACAATGTAACCTTTTTTTATGAGCTACCCAACACTCAAAAGATTACACTTCAAGCCAGGAACATAGTATACATCTGGTACCAATTTCTGATGACCGTTTCTGGCACGGATACTAAATTTTCCTTTTCCCTTGACATAAATCTTAGTATCAGTTCCTGTGGTTACTTCTGATTTAACTTCTTCAACAATATTGGAAAACATTTCTATGTTTACAGGCATGTGATTACTGCAACCTGAATCTAAGAAACATACATCATCTACCTATCTTGTGCTACATTACATGTTAGTAGCACATTCTTTGGGTTCTTTTTTTCTCTTGCTACATTAGCATTCTGCCTATTATTCATGTCATTTTTCTTTTTCCTACATTCATTTGCATAGTTCCCATATTTTTTGTAATAAGGACATTGGACATTGAATTTGTCATACCTTTATCAGTGAGCATGTTCGTGTCCACCTTGCTAGCTACTGCTTTGGTCGTGGCTTTGATTCTAACTATTGCTCCTTCCATGTGAATATGAAGGGTTGTTCCTTCCTCCTTTGTTTTTGCTTCTACCTCTTCCTCTTCCTCTTCCTTAACCTCTTCCTCTTCCAAAAGGCATCTGGGTCTTGAAGGCATGCTCTAGAGATGAGTTTACTGATCTTCCCAATCTATGTTCATGAGTCATCAGTGATTCATGAAGTTCATCTACTGTAAACTTTGAGAGATCCTTAGTCTCTTCTATGGTGGTAACAATAATGTCAAACTGTGAGGGTAGAATCCTCAATAGTTTCTCCACTATCCTTATTTCTTCAAGTGGTTCTCGATGGGACCTTATCTGTGTGACCATCCCAATCACATGTGTGAAGAATTATTCTATGTTATCAGACTCTTTCATATAGAGAGTTCCAAAATATCTCCTCAGAAATTGTAGTTTTGCTATCTTCACTTTCTCCATACCTTGATAGGCTATTTTAAGAGTTTCCCATGCATCCTTGGATCTCTTAGCTGCTGCTATCCTTGGAAACACACTCTCATTTACTTCTTGATAGAGATAGAAAAGGGCCTTAGAGTCCTTCTTCTTATTACACTTCAATAAATCCTTCTCTGACTGTGTTAAGGCATTAAATTCCTGCTCATCAACTGGTTCATCAAAACCATCTTCAAAAAATTCCCATAAATCATAGGAGGAAAATAGGGCTCTCATGGTAATGGCCCAATAATCATAGTTATTCCCATTAAATTGTGGAAGCTGAGTATTTGCAATACTCATACTGGTGCTTGGTCTAGCCATTTCTTATAAAATTAACTCTGAACTAAACTTGACTGTGTTTTTAATAAAAAAACTATCTTTATTTCTTTAAACAACAAAATTTGTCTCTGAGGAATGTTCATTTAAAAAAAACAACAACTCTATTTTTTTTTAGAAATACCTCGACTTAAGCTTCTGCAGAGGCTTCACGCTACTGGAGAACTACTACAACAAGTTTTCCTTCTTCCTTCAGCTTCTTTGACACCTTCAAAGAGCCTGGACAAGCTCCAATACCATGTTGGAATTTCTGAATATTCTGAACAAACAGGGAGAACAAAAGAATCTCCTCTACAACACAAAGATTCAGTATGGAAATTTCGAATGCTGGATAGATATGGCACAAACTTGAAAAACTATTTCATTAAAAAAAAAAACTATTAGAAAATTACTTCCACTGAAGTGGGATTAAAAAATACTTAACTGCTAGAGACGCAGTGCTCTTTACAATATTTCTCTCTGTCTCTCAAAAGGCACAAAAAAATGCTCTCTAGTCTTACTTTGTTTTTCTCTGCCTGCGGGCTTTTTATTACACAGCAATACAATAACCTGATAAGCCTACTGGTTTTTTACACTTTATATATATGGTGCAGCATTACATAAAACATAGACATAAAACAAAATATAAAAGTTTTTAAAGAAAACCCTAATACACTGCCGGATTATAAACTTTAAACAAAAGTTTCATTTGCGCGATATACGAGTGGAACCCACATCGCAATCGGTGATCGGCGGAACAACAAAACAATGGTTTGGACTTGTGACCTTGCGATGTGTGATGATCGATGAGCGATGAGTGATGTGGGGACCACATTCCATTGGTATATCGACATCGACGAATAACAAATACGGATGGCAGAAGACTTTTTGGGAATGTGACATTGCGATGTGCAATGAGCGCTAAGCGCTATCGGCATCGGCACAAAACTTAAGTGGTAGGAAGATCGACAGATTGGCAATGTTGCGATGTGCGATGGACACCACAGCGGAGATCGCATCGTCATATCATAAGTATTCAATGGAACATAACATATGGCGGAGGACTTTGGAATGTGGCTATTGCGATATGCGATATCACATCGCATGAAATATATCAGTGGTAACACATTTCGGAAGGTAGATAAACATCGTTCCTTTGTGATATGCGATGTGGTGGTGGGGACCACCATGACGTCGCATGTTCATCAGTTTGAGAATACTTGGCGCGTTAATCAAAAATCTGATTGGTTGTTGAAGGCTTAAAAGCCTGAAATGATTGTTCTTTAATAAAATTGTTGTTCCGTGTGTTGGACCATGGATTGTTCAATTTTCCTCCGCAAAATATAGCTGCACCCATAGCAATTTAATTTATCTTTACAATGGTGGTTGCGGCCATAATAAAAATAGATTCATCCTTACGGTTTCTCCATTCCTCCTGATTGCATAGTGTTGTGCACGCAATTTCCTCTGCCCCTTTGTACTCTGTTTTCTACCTGCACAGGGTACGCAGGTGAATTTAACATTTTCAACACAAATGAACAGCTGCAAGCACTTTCTGAAGGAATTAGTATTGTGAATTCAATCCATAAGTGGTTGAAAATAACGACATTTTGCAAGGTTTTACACCAATAAGTTATTTTAGATTCAAGGATGAGCAACCTAACTTTTATTGTTCCCTGGACTTATAGTTTGTTGGTTTTAGTTGTGGATATGCGTATCTTATATTTGAGAGCAGACGACTTTTCATTTTCTAATATTTTAGAGCAGACGGCTTTTCATATTCTTTAATATGGAAAAGGCAGGTCCAAATACAATTTGATTGGATGATAAGTTGTCTTATCTAAGTGCCAAACCACATTTTACTGTATGCTCATGTCAGACCTACAAATTCAAATCTTACCTACAAGTTGCAATATTTTGGCATTCATGATTTTTCGCGATGTATTTCCTTAACTTATGTTACATGGGTCATAGAGTCAAATTATATTTACAATCTTCCTGCTCAGATCTTGCACAATCATGGTTTTCTCCCTGATATTATTTTAAATAAACTTAAAATAGTTTATTTAAAGTTTCAAATATCCTATTGTAAATATCAATTTTTGGTGAACCATTCAGGGGAAATCTTACAGCTGCAAGGATTTCTAGAATAAAATCATTATGTCTATGTTAATTTGATTATTTTGTTAAGCATTGTGTCGCAGTATTATTTTATTCTTGATAGTACAGAATATTAATTTTTATTTATTTTTTGAGAGTAAACCAATAGATATATAAATAAAGTATTTTCATTTATATTATATCTCAATGTGTACATGTTTTTATAAAATTAAATATGTATGTGAAAATGTTGATGGTGGATTGAAATTTTAGATGATAATGATGTGATTAGGAGTATCAATTATTATAATTAGAATATGTTTTTATAAAAAAATAAATATGTAAATTAAATATGTAGGTTGATGGTGGATTGAAATTTTAGATGATAATGATGTGATTAGGATTATAAATTATTATAATTAGAACATGATTTGTTGAGGTAATTTTTTTAATATTTATTATTGCTAGATATTTATTAGTTAATGGTTTAATTAGTGATAAATATATTATGTTTCATTTAAGAAAGGAAGTAAATGATTAAGGTTTCTAAAAATGGAAGAAGAACATGTAACTTTTGTTGATGGAAAATTTTTCTAATTTTAAGTAGATGACTAAGATGATAAGTTCTAACTCTATATCACTTGGACATAAGATAAAGAAAGACACATTATCTACATTTATGAAACTAGGTAGAAAACCATCTACATCTATTTGATTAGTTCAATAAACAATACAAAACCAATGATAAGAAAAACTTAGCAGTGGTTGGGAGAATTTGAAAGGAAAGATTGGAGGTGAAAAGAGAGAAAGAAAGGAGGTTTAATTATGAGTATAAATTATCACATTTATATATCTATACCATTGAAAGTTTGAACAACTAAAAATCCTTTCTCCTTTGGTTTTTTTTTGTGTGGAAGAATATCTAATGTCGAATTGTCTTCAATGTCATCCTTCAAAAGTTTTTTCTCAAAATTCTACAGTAAAATTGGTCATTACTTTGTATGGGATGAAGAAAATTATAATTTAGCAACTTCTATAATATCTAACATAAATATTAACAAAACCAATCTAAAATTTATCAATCAAATCTGAACAAGGCATGGTGATAGACCTCTTAGTATTTTCACTATGTAGGTCCACTTTCTAAAATACTCCAAAGGTATCCATGCTTTGGGCACATCAACAATAATGAAAGTCAACTATATCAACTATTTACCATTCCACTATGAAGTTTGATCAAATCAAAAGGATGTATATAGATATTCTCCCTATTAATATTCCATGTAGAGAAATGTAGAAGGAAATGCTATATGCATTAAGAAAATCAAGGAAAATCCATAATTTTTTCAAATTTATAAAACAAATTACAATTCTCTAGATTGTGCATGCTATAGAATGATGCCTTTTGAGCCTAGGACTACATGTTGCATGTAGACATATGTAATATAATAATATATTTAATTTTATAAATAGTTGTGTTTATTAGGAGTCAGAAATGAATATTTATATATATGGTATAATGACTTGTAATAAAATCTAAATGATCATGAAAATTATAATTGGTTTTATCATATTCATATCAATTCTATTACATTTGGATTTTTATAAAATTTAATATGGAAAAAGAAAATGTAATCCTGATAATGGAAATTCCTCTATAGAATATTTCAAGGGGGTATAGGTGGCATGGTAAGGAGGAGTTGATATTATCCTCCCCACTTAGGTTGCATTCCCAACAAAATTGACATGTTGACTCTTTAGGAGTACTTTCTACATAAATGATAACTCACTCACCTAGACATAAGTGGGTTTGGACTCAACTAGAATTAATCTTCAACACAATAAACGACAACAGAAATAATTAAAAAATTGCTATATAAGATGTGAAATAAATCAACCACTTCACATATTAAATTATATTATTTGGTGATGCATTTAGATAACAACAAATTCAAATCATCAAAATAATACAAAATTGAGGCATATGTACTAATGTAAGTGGATGGCCTTTTCTGTATCTATCTATATATATATAATGTTAATAAATTGATACTATAAATTATGATAATATACATACATTTAAAAAATATTGACAATAAATATGCATATAATTTTTATGTAATTAATATAATAAAACTACAAATTCTCTATGTAGTTTGATTTAATGATATATATTACATTTATAAGTAGAAAAGACAAAAGAATGGAATTATTAATACTTTGAAAAAAATTCAAATTAGCTAAAAAGACATGATTTGAATATGATTTTAGGATGAGATAAAAGAAAAAGAAAAGTCCATTTTTTAAAAATAAATTTAATTGTGTTGCTATATTAAAAAAAATACATATGCAATTAAAAAAATAAATAAATCAAAATTGTTAATAAATTTAAATATATGTATCCTTAAACTATTTAGATTTTAAAGTGTGTACAAATCTAAAGATGACTTTTATAGAAATAAAGTGACTTTGATAGAATTATGTTACATGGAAATCCATATGTTGTGTTCAACTCCTTATTATAATCCATCTATATGAAAAATCATACTAGTACCACCATGTACAATTAAAAATGTGAAATATTCAATAATTAAAATAGCCCATTTCTATGAAATGGTATATGAAATTTATGACCATATTACTTTTATATATTTCCTTTTTAAATTAAACATCTTATAATTATGGTCACTTTTTATTATTAATTTGTATATTTTTAATGTGAATAAAAATTAAAGAACATATACATAGACACGTCCTATTAACAATACAATATGTCACTAAGTGAAAGAGGTTATTAGTAAATTGACAATGAGGTCATATATTATTTTAAAAATCCTATTCATATGTAGTTAGGATCCATGCTTACTAAATATATCAAACACAATATAATTATTAACATGATTTACATACTTATTAGTTTCTATGTACAATAAAATTCTCATATCAATCATATCTATAAAAGACCATATTAGAATGTTCAATTAATAAGCAATAATACACCTAATACATTTAAATTACCAAACACCACCTAATGTGCCAAGGTTGACCATTGAGTACATTAAAACCCATAATGTTTTTTCTACAAATTCATAAAAGTAGAACTCTCTACTATATATATTTAGTTATTTTATCAATTGTAATGGTCAATTTCATTGAAAAACCAAGAAATTTATGATCATGTTATTTTTATATATTACTTTCTAGATTATACATCTTTCTAATATATTTGTTTGTTTATAATATTTTTCTCCACAACGTTGCCTTTTCTATATGAATCTTTCTATTTCGAGTAAGGAATTCTTTTCATGTTTTTGATCATGATATTATGCATCTTATAGATCTCTTTGGCACATAAATAAGAGAACTATTGCACTCAGCAACAGATACATAAAACTATAGAAACGGATTGAAATTGAATCTCTTATGAAGTACCATAGATCCTCAGTCCATCCTACACCCCTTGTTGTTATAGAAAAAAACCGACATATTGACATAATTAAGTGTTCTTATTGATACATAGCTTTTCCTAGAGACAAAATGTGCACAAAACATTGATCCCCTACACTATGTCATCAAGGAACATGATCAAGGCTCTTCCATAACCAAATACATTAAGGTGAGAGTCATTTCCATGGTATACAATCCCACTATCGTATTTCTCATGCGTTCAAAACTACTGTTGATGGGAATTCATATGGAAGGATGCTCTAGGGTCTGTAAACGATGTACTCTTCCCTAAATGGATGACTGAAACAGTGACAAAGTAATACTAACCATCATCTTAAGAAAAATCATTTTTTCCTTTCTTGTTCTTCTCCTTATCATCCGTGTAGTGTTATCTAAAATCCAAAACCTTACCATAGTTTGAATGTTTTTCTTTCGACTTTTCAATAGACTTGAGTTTCCCATAGGATTTGGACCCACCGTTTTCTTTGATCTTTTCTGTCTCTTTCATATTTCATGAAAAGCCAAGGCCCTCTTTGTTGATTCAAAATAATTCTACCTCATCTCCTTTAGGAGTAAACCAAACATGATGTTATCAACAAATGATGTATTTATAATGATTACAATGGTCATTAGTATACTTTAACATGAGTATGGACAAGAAAAAAAAAGCACACACAATGGTCATCCTCATCCAAATTCACCCTAAATGAGATAAATTGGGTCACAATAACATTAGAATAAGCATCACCCGTTCTTAAGGAAAATAACTTTTCAAAAAAAAAAAAAACCTCATTAGCCAAAGCTATACACTTCTAAGGAGATATTGTTTTTTCTTAAAAAAGTTAAAAAAGACAAAATTTATAGAATAAGTGCTTTATAAGTCTCTTTGCTTTTCTTCCAACACAACTCACTCTTCATATTTCCTACAATTAGTAGTTTCCATAGATCTCAATCTATAATAATATCCTCTATCTTAACATCAATAACTCAAATTTATTTTGAGTAAAATTATCCATTTATAATGTAAATGTATTTCTCATTTCCCAATAACAAATTTTCATTCGATACAAACTCGAAGCTCCAACTAAAAGAAATATTAAATTATAAAATATTGTGCTAATAAATTCGGACCAAGGTGATCCAACATTAATACCAAATTAAATGAACCAAACATGTGGAATAAGCTACCTACGCTAGTCCATCAGAGTATAACATGCATAAAAAGTTAAAAGGCATAATAATTGTTGTAACGTACCTCAATTCCATACCTAGAAAAACAATTTATTAATGTTATAATTAACCAATAAAGTAGCAGCATTATATTTTATTCCCGAGTTGTACTAAGAGCTGCATTTTATTTTCTTCCTGAGTTGTACTAAGAGCTTGCCATAGAGATAATAATTTATTGTATCATTTCTTCGCTTTTATCAATTAAATCATTTCATAAAATCTTGGCTCTTATCAATCAAATTTTCTTCATATAGTCCATGGGTAAACTTCCTTGACTATATTCCTTGAACGAATGGATTTTCCACTTTGATACTTGGATACATTAAAATGTTGCATACTTATTTGGAGAACCTTCGTATTACTCATTTCAAAGAGAGTTAATGTTTTGTTATTGACCCATTTTTATTTTCTTTCCACATAGGTCCTAACATATTACTCATTTCAAAGGGAGTTAATGTTTTGTTATTGACCCATTTTTACTTTCTTTCCGTAGGTCCTAACATATGATCGTAATTTATGTGGCAGTAAAGCTTTATTTTCCTTCCATATAGGTCCTAACATATGATCATAATTTGTGTGGCATTAAATTTATATGCACTTAATACCAATATTTATACTAAAAAGGTTTACACCTTATAACAATATGATACGTTCGACTAAGCTTTACTATGGTTTGGTAGAGTTGTCATGTAACTACTCATGAATGGAATAACAAGCCATATTATTAATCCATATTCTAAGTCGGTATATATGAAACTTAAGGTCCCAACTATAATTCTTTTGAAACCTACGATGTGGTTTCATGCTTACCCATATGGGATATATGAATATGTTTTTCAAGACCATTCCTGGCCCACACGTTACACTTAGAATTATTTTTAGGGGCCGTCCAGCTATGTCCCATGGATCCCTTGGTTGGCCCATTTCCAATGGTTGAGATTTGGGTTCTTTCAATCTAAGGGTGAAGAATGATTAGGGTTAAATAAAATGATTTACCGTACCTTCACAACCTCATTCTTCCTCATTTGCACAACCATAAAGTTGCGTTGATATGTTGCAAGGTGACATGGCTTCTTTTTGTTTAATTCTCAGCCATCTTTCCTCAACTACATCTATAATTAATAAGAAGAGACCCTTGGAACACTACTGGTTTCTTGGTTGCATTCAAGATCCCCACTAGTATGCTTACAATTTTGTATAAGTACAAATTTCCATATTTAGTTCCCTCCCTTTTTCTATATTATGTATGGATTTTTTGTTTTTAATTTGCAATATGGCTAAAACAATAGTGACTTAGCTTGAAAACTCGATGACAATAGAACTTATTATTTTGGGTTTTTTATTTTTCTTTTAGAGGTAAGGTCTCAAAAAAAAATTTCTTTGCATTTTGTAATGGATATTAGTTGACAATGGTCAAGACTTATACTAATGAAAACCAACATCTTATTTAGAGGTTGTGATTGGAGTATTTTCCAATTTTTTCTTGTAATTATTTTGGTTAGGTTTAATATTTTTGTCATCTTTGTAATTTTTTTTCTTCTGTCACTTTTGGTCTTTACAACTATATTATTTGAGTACGGTCTTTATTAGTCACCAAATTCCTTGTTAAATTTAGTGAGTTATGTTTATGTACAATGGCAAGCATGTTGATTTTTTTTTATTTCTATTTTGAAATTATGGGATTTCTTTTTTATTTATTTATTACATTATTGTTACACTTTGTTACACGAAACTTACCTATGAATGAAGTGCTTGTAGAATTCCTTTCAAGGCTTCCATCCGCAGCTTCCCTCAATTGTTTTTCCTCAATTCCTTCAAGGCTTTCCGAAGGATTTACACAACTTCTCCTTGATGCTCCAAAAGAGATCTGTATAGAAAAAAACATTCGAAGGGATGAAAGCATCTTGCATATGGAAGAAAAGGTAAATGAAATCCTTAATCTAGCATAGAACGTGTAAATGAATCAATAATCAGTTATAAATCATGTGCATGATCAAGTAATCTGACAAATAACATCAACTAGAGATGAAACTAGGAAAGAAAAATTGACTTTGCATTAAATTCAAAGAGAAAACAAGCTTACAACCTTGTTGCCTTATGTCACAAGAATATAACTAGAGAGTCTTATACTAATTAAATTTTTTTTTATTAGACATAAATTGCAATGATAGCTTAGACAATATTTTTTTCTCTAATACATATGTATATAACTTCTTGGTTTCAATTTAATAACTATATACTACTAACAAAAATCCATTTAATTATTATACCTATCCAAACTCGAGAGCTTTAACCACTAGCTCAAATTTATCTAATAGGAGACATTTTAAATACTCATGCACAATTTGTCTCATTTTCAAATCTAGAGCTTAAGTCACAATATAATATCACGGGTGTAACCACAATCATCAACCTTGGTAGCTACTCTTCTTATTCAGACCCTTACCTACTCTTGGTAGTTACCTAGGCTTTTGATTAATTTAAGAAAAACATTCTTTTTATTTTTATTTGAAGCACATCTTTCTCTCCAAGTGTGCTTTATTTATATTTTCACCCAACTTTGCATTTCTCTCCACTTAAATGACTAAAATGATATTTCTCTCCCATTATGATAATATATTTAATAACATTCTCCTAGGTGTTTTTAGGAGACATTTTTGGAAGGTCCACCATGTGGACATTAACTAATAGCTACTTTTTATAAATTGAAAAGAAGTCTCTAATACTCAATATATATTTTTCCTCAATATTTCCTAAAAACATATTTATTAATTCAATAATACAAAATATAAATGCATGAGCACATAGTTTCAATAGTGGATCCGATAGCCATTAAGTCCAATCATAATTTAAAGTATACAATCATTCTAAAAAACAAAAAAAGAGGTGTTACAATTGCAATTAAAATAGAAAACCACTACCTAAAAAAATACTTTAGAAAAAATTTAGAAATCATAAAAAATCCTAACAATCTAAACAAAGATAATGTCCTTGAAATCATCTTCTTTCCTTCCCTCTACTACATATGTCTTGAACAATACTTTAACATAATTAATAATATAATTATAATAATAGAATTAATTAAATTATTAATTATTTTTTTTATATTAAAATTAATTATTTATTAACTATATATATTAATAACTAAAAATTATAACATTACAATTAATTTAATTAAACTACTATAATTTAACCTCTGAAATTAAGATCAACTAATAATTATTATGTGTTATTACCTTCGATAATAATTAATATATATTATTATTACCTTCAATAATAAAATCATTATAATATTGTAATATTATTGTATTATTATATTTTATAATATCATATTATAATAATATATTATCTTTTAATCTTTTCTTAATTAATAATAATAAAATAAATTCAAAATGATTATATTATACACCATTTTTAATATACTAATATATATGTATTGTACTATTATATAAATTTATTACAGTATTAATATATGAATAATATTTAAACAAATTAACATTTCCTTAACAAATTTGTAATAATTTATTAGGTTATTACATTATTAGATATTTTATTTCTCTCTAGAATTATGCTTTTTATTACTAATAACAAACATTTCTTCATTTTATTCATTTTTGTTTCTCATTATTGTTGTTCTCCGGGCTCTATTCTCAAGGGAAGTTTTTTGTCATGATGATGGATCCATTTATGGACCCAAAATGTAAACATTGCTACAGACATTGTGCAGTAAATTCGAACTTCTAGACTGTAAATTCCAACCACAAAAGTATGAAAATCATTAATTTTTCCCATAAGGAGGGGATATGTGGAACGAATTTTTTCCATGAGAGAGAACCAGAAAAAAAATTCAAATAGAAGCTGCAAACTTACAATTTAGGAAGAAATGTCATTACCTGGGTATAATCGTTAAATTTGTCAATATTAAACACCGTTTGAAGAACGAGTATACCTCGATAGTGTTCTTTAAAGTAAGGATATCATTAATCCTATAAGACATAAGCAAAATTATCTATGAACTAAATGAATTAAACTTTAAAGCATTATCCTCCGACCTATATATTGCATCCATCCTTCGACCTGATCTATGGATTATTATTGATATTGCTGCTGCCATCAAAGCCGAAAATGATAAATTAAAGTATGAGAAGAGACATTTGAATAAGTTAAAATAATTTTCTCATAAAATGCTAAACAAAGGATGATCAGGAACTATGATGCACCTGTCTGTATATAAACAACAACTGTGATCATGTTTTTTCCGTCATACAGATCAATGACCCAAATTCAAATTCCTCTAGGAAATGCATTGGAAATCATGATTGTATATACTCATCGAGCAAATGTATTGACAACGGTAATCCTCCTAACTCATCCAATATAAGAATTAATTGTCATTCTTCCTTCATTGACAGTGCTAAGCCGAATTTTATGAGCCTAAATTCCTCCAGCAATCTATGACTACTCCACTCTTGATACCTCGGTTGTCATTAACAAGTCTCTCACCCTCAATGTTAAGAACTCTAATAACAGATGGAAGGGCTCGTCTATCAGTAACCAAACTTTTATTAATAACGGTGATCAACATTTTATTAATTATATCACTAACATTATTGGCAATGGAGTTATTAACTCGAATAACATTTCCCCTAAGAACCTAATGAACAACACTCTCGATATTAATAACAGCGGCTCCAATACAATCCCTAAAAAAAATTATTATCCTTCTCTCTCACGAATTAACTAAAGAAGAATATTCAATCCTAAATAAGGGCCTTAACTTTTCGATTGCTCCCAAAAAGATTATTCTTGAAAACACAATTTATAGCATTGAAGAAGGCATTAATGATTTAAACACTGAAGTCAAGGAATCCATTATATTGGATTGCTCCTCTATATTCTCTTAAGAGAATAAATTCTAACTATTAAGACCATTGAAAATAATGACAATATTGCTGTCCTTAGGGTTGGTAAGGGTGGCATCTCTATTGCTATGGAAAACACTCACTATATCAAAAAGATGAATAAATACCTTGATTTTAGTAGCTACATAAAGTTAGACAATAATCCAATTTCCAAGATTATTAAAGAGGTTAAA
The DNA here is from genome assembly GCA_034641835.2 of Pinus albicaulis. NCBI lineage: Eukaryota > Viridiplantae > Streptophyta > Pinopsida > Pinales > Pinaceae > Pinus > Pinus albicaulis. The sequence goes on from CM076579.1 coordinate 950,033,719, forward strand.
AGTATCAACAAGAATTTTAAGTAGGAAGAATGGAGTAAAACAAGACCTATCTCCTAATTGTGAAATTACTTCTAGAATTTACAGTCTCCCTAAAATCCACAAAGATGGGATTCCAGTAAGACCTATTGTAAACACTTTTGGCTTCTCCACTTATGAACTTCCAAAATATGTCTAGAAGATCCTTAAGCACCTTGTAGGTAATTAATATTATTTTATCAATGATTAAAGTGAATTTGTGAAAATGATTGAGAAAGAAAAAGTTCAGATTAAAGATAGGCTTATCAACTTTGATGTGATCTCTCTCTACACCCTAATTCCTCTAAATCAAGCCATCAATGTTAAAAAAGAAGTGGGTTTTCCTCAAACTCCTATTCTTGTTGAGGTTTGCTTACATTATACTTTCTTCAACTTCCATTGTAAGTATTATGAAAAAACCATTAGAGTAGCAATGTGTTCCCCCTATATTGTAGAAAAACTGTTTTATGGAAAATTAGTAAAGAAAGCCCTTGAATATTACCCATTAAATCCTCGTTGGTGGAAACAATGTGATGATGACACGAATGCAAAGTGGTCTCATGGTGATGCTTAACTTGAAAAATTTCTCAACCACCTTAACAGTAGATCAAAGAACTTTAAATTTACAATGGAGATTGAATAAAGCAATAGAATACCATTCCTTGATGTCTTGGTAACCAATAAAGCTGATGATTTCTTAGGACACCATGTCTACAGAAGTAAGACTCACATTGACCGACGTGGTGTTAAATTTTACATCAAAAATCAAATTATCTAGAATGTTTTGAAATCAGTGTAAAGTCGAAGTGCTTGTCATTCTCAATCCAAAAACAATCGTTTCACCTCAATCTGATATTGTATGGTAATGTTATGGTGTTTTGATAGTTTGGCCCAACAACTAAAAGATTAATACGCTGACTAGGTAATGGACTCGGCATTTGTAAAATGGAAATCATTAGTTTTAATGGGCATGTATGGACCAATGAGGATCTACCAAGTTGCATCCTCATATTGGATGATATGGCTCATTTATATTGGTCGATTTTTGTTCGTGGTGGCTCAATGAGGGTGTGTAGTGTGCCCCAACTGAAGGCCACCACGTGGCACCCTATGGTTGAAAAAAAAAAATTTATGGTTGGAAAACCTAGGTAGGACTTGAACCTACCACCTCACATCTAAAATCCAAGCTTGTTGCAACTATGCCACATAGGTGGTTCTTACCTCATAATAACCTCAGGCCTATTTAAGTTTTATAGATGCATATCGTGGAAGGAAGGGTTAGGCGGTCAGCCTCGATCCCGAGTAGCACACCACCACACGACTGTGGGAGCAAAGGAGTTGGGGGATCGAGACCCTAGCCCAAACCCTCTTCAAAAGACTTGTCAGGCCCACGAGTTAAACGCCCACGACTCGGGTGAGTCGGGCGCCCCTCACGGGCGCTCATCAACGATTCGGTAGAACGGGTGTGCGCCACGGCGACGGGAGCACCCACATGGCGTCTCGGCTGTAATAAACGAGCGCGGTTGGAACGGTTATAGCGATGGCGACACGACCAATTCTAGACACGGTGGTGAAGCGGCGTGACACCAGCGACGAGCCGATGGGTCTTAAGACAGACGAAGGGTGCGTGGTTAACAAACGAGGGGGTTGGCCCGGGACCACGACAGGTCACCGACGCCCCACCATGACTTGGTGTCGTGGTATCAAAACGAAGTGGTGAGCGAAGGTTTGAGCAACCAACGGCGAGCTATCCAAGCGTCACCGCAACAAAGGACTTGCGGATCGACCAACGGATGCGCCCGCCGGGCGGGCAGCCAACGGGAGAAAACAAGCCAAAGACTTGAGCGAGTGACGGGGTAGCACACGACAGCACGGGCGCTGCAGAACGGAGTGGCAGCAAGACAGGCGCGTCGGGCATGCTCAACACTACGTGTATTAAACAGGCGCGAGTCGGGTTACGGTGGTGTAGCGCGCGGATGAGCGACGGGCGCATTACGCGTACTAGATGGAAGTCAGAGTCACGGTGGGCGCGCGGACAAGTGTAACGGCGCGCGGCCGCGACACGGGCGCCGGGTCAAGTCGGGTGACTCACGACCCGCCCAAACGGTGCGACAGGCCGAGTCGGCACGACTTATTGTAAAAACAGGCTCTCGACCTGTATAATCCAGCGAGACAATTTTATCATATTTAATATATAAAATTGTGTTTCTTCAATCTGTGTTGGTGCATTTCTGAATTGTGGTTATTGTTTTATATTTCCGCTATAAAACGTAATTAACAAGAGAAGACTAACACTTAAAAAAATAAGTTAAGCCGTAGTCCAGAAGATGGTAAAAATGAAAGGAGGCCGTTTAGCCAGTGCCGCACGACCCGCCAGCAAGGGTGCACAAGATGGGGGCGTGACAGATGGTATCAAAGCCAGCAAGAAATGCTACCGTAAGAAGGTATGTATGCAGTCAGAGGTTTCTCATGAAGCTTGGTTGCATAGCTTGGGTTTTCTTGACCTAGAGCTTCTAGGCAAGAATGTGCAAGCACTAGTGGACACCGGTGCCACACACAACTTCATGTCGACAGATGTAGCAAAGGTAGTTGGGCTGCAACTACTTCCCAATGATGCGGAAGTAAAGGTAGTGAAATCCAGGACTAAAGTGTCGGGTTTGGCAAACGAAGTGCCGGTTCGTATTGGTGATTGGCAAGGTTGTCTAGACTTCACCGTGATGGAGATGAGCGACTTTGACATGATATCGGGGCATGAATTTTTGAAGGGCAACCGTGTGGTTGTTTCACCTTCTAGCAGTGAGATAGTTATATGGAAGGACTCACGATGGTGGACTATACCTACTCATGTGCAGCGTAGGGAAGTGAGTGTGCAGTACATTTCTGCACCAAGTATGAGCAAAGCTATGAAGGACCCAGGGATCGAGACACTTGCGACAGTCATCCGAGGAGTCGAGACTGATGGAGTGGGGACGCCTATTCCTGCCGAGATTTCCGATGTGCTAGAGCGATATGCAGATCTTATGCCTGATGAGCTTCCGAAAGTACTACCACCAAGGCATGCAGTGGACCATGCCATTGAGCTAGAGCCGTGGAAAGAACCTCCAGCCAAAGCTCCCTATTGACTGTGAGGGCTGGAATTGGAAGAGTTGAAGAAGCAGCTGAAGGACTTAGCCGAAGCAGGTTTCATTCAACCTTCAAGGTCCCCGTATGGTGCTCCAGTATTGTTCCAATGAAAGAAGGATACGAATGAACTACGGATGTGCTATGATTATCGTGCCTTGAACAAGCAAACGATAAGGAACAAATATCCTCTACCGTTAGCAGCGGATTGTTTCGATAAGCTTGCGAAGGCCCGAGTGTTTTCCAAGCTGGACTTGAGACAGGGGTATTATCAAGTGCGGATAGCTGAAGGAGACGAGAAGAAGACCGCGATAGTGACGAGATATGGAAGCTTCAAATTCCTAGTCATGCCATTCGGGTTGTGCAACGCTCTAGCCACGTTTTGCACTTTGATGAACGACGTACTGCATCCACACCTTGACACCTTTGTGGTGGTGTACTTGGATGACATCGTTATTTTCAGTGATAACATGGAGGATCATAAGAAGCATTTGGCATTAGTCTTTGAAGCGTTGAAGAAACATCAGCTATACTTGAAGAAGTCCAAGTGTATGTTCGCTCAGACCAAGATTCGGTTCCTTGGACACATTGTTGGGTCGGGTTATATACGGATGGAGCCGAGTAGAATCAAGGCAATAGAGGATTGGGCAGAACCGAAGAATGTCCATGATATGAGGGTTTTGTTGGGAATGACTAACTCCAACGAAAGTTCGTAGAGGGGTATTCCAAGATAACTGCACCACTGACGGACCTTTTGAAGAAGGGGAAACGATGGAGTTGGACCGAGAAGTGTCGTGAAGCTTTTGAAGAGCTGAAGAGAAGGATGGTGACAGCACCGATACTGAGGCTACCTGATTTTGAGAGACCATTTGAGGTTCACACTGATGCTTCAGATTTTGCAATTGGAGGGGTTCTATTGCAGGATGGACATCCAGTGGCTTATGAAAGTCGAAATTTGCAGGATAGAGAGCGCAGATATCCGGTTCACGAGAAGGAAATGACTGCCATCATTCATTGTCTGCATGTCTGGAGACATTACTTGGTTGGGAAACCATTCGTTGTCAAGACTGACAACGTTGCTGCAAGTTACTTTGCATCACAACCGAAGCTGTCAGCGAAGCAATCACGTTGGCAAGACTTCTTGGCTGAGTTTGACATGACTCTTGAGTACAGACCGGGGAAGCTCAATGCTATGGAAGATGCCCTTAGTCGAAAGGCACAGCTAGCAGCATTGGAAGCCGAAGGCCGAGCTGATAGGACAAGAAGCAGGGTCAATATGCCTGCGGAGATGCAAGAGAGACTTAGAGCTAGCGTGGAAACAGATACACAAGCGAAGTTGATCATGAAGCAGGTTAAGGAAGGGAAGACACGCAAGTTTTACTTGCAGAATGGCTTCATGTTCTATGGAGACCGACTTTACATTCCAAAGTCATCAGGACTTAGGAGGCACCTTTTGAAGGAATGCCACGACTCAACTTGGGCTGGCCACCCAGGTCAACGTCGGACTATGGCCTTATTGGAGAGGGGATACTTCTGGGAAAAGATGAGGCAGGAGGTAGAGGAGTATGTACATACGTGCATCATTTGTCAACAGGACAAATCGGACACTCATAGACAAGGAGGATTGTTGCAGCCTTTGCCAATTCCGGAGAGACCATGGGCAAGTGTCTCTATGGACTTCATTTCTCACTTACCAATGGTTCAGGGGTATAACGGGATCATGGTCATTGTTGACCGTTTTTCCAAGTATGCTACATTCGTTCCGATGAAGTTACCATGTGGGGCAGAGATGACAGCTGATATTTTCTTCAAATACGTTGTGAAATATTGGGGGATACCGATGAGTATCGTATCTGATAGGGATTCACGTTTTACAGGGAAGTTTTGGAATGCCATGTTCAAGCTAGTTGGGACAGAATTGCTGCAAAGTTCGAGTTACCATCCGCAGACAGATGGGTAGACCGAATGGATAAATGCATTGCTGGAGGACTACTTGAGACATTATGTTACAGCTGATCAGCAGAATTGGCCAGGACTCCTGGATATTGCTCAGTTTAGCTACAATATGCACAAGAGTTCCGCGACAGGGTTTTCTCCATTCGAGTTGGTCAATGGACAGATGCCACTTGCGCCGCATACGGTGTTACCAAGAGGATTTGGCAGGAGCCCCCATGCCAAGAGGTTCTTGACAGCGTGGGAAGAAAACTTGGAGATAGCACGGATGCATCTGCACGATGCTACAGAAAGGATGAAGAAACAGACAGATAGAGGTCGAACAGATGCACACTTCGATGTTGGAGACAAGGTTTATCTGAGGATCACCGGAGATCAATTTCAGCCACCTAAAGGGACTGCTAGATCTTTGACGAGCCGATATGATGGGCCTTTCCGCATAAAGAAGAGGATTGGTGAAGTTGCATACGAATTGGAACTTCCAGACCATATGCATGCCAGACACCCTGTCTTCCACATAAGTCAACTAAAAAGAGGCAGACTTGATGCTGATGATCCAGATCGAGCAACACCACCGAGAGGACCAGCGATGATCATTGACAAACCAGACTTAGTTTTGGAGAAGATCCTTGATCTTCGAACAACAGGAGTTGCGGGCAATGCACGGAGAGAATTTCTCATTCAGTAGGAAGGTCGACCGGAGGATTCGAGCTGGGAACCGGAGGAAACGCTGTGGAGATGGAAGAAAGAAATAGCATAGTTTGACGAACAGTTGATGAGGTCTATCGGATTGCCGAGGACGGCAATGACTCAAGGTGGGGGAGTATGTCAAGCCCACGAGTTGAACGCCCACGACTCGGGTGAGTCGAGCACCCCTCATGGGCGCTCATGAACGATTCAGTAGAACGGGCGCACGCCACGGTGACGGGCGCGCCCACATGGCGTCTCGGCCGTATTAAACGAGGGCGGTTGGAATGGTTATAGTGACGACGACACGACCAATTCTAGACACGGTGGTGAAGCGGCGCGACACCAACGACGAGCCGACGGGTGTTAAGATGGACGAAGGGCGCGTGGTTAACAAACGAGGGGGTCGGCCTAGGACCACGATGAGTCACCGACACCCCACCATGACTTGGTGTCGTGGTATAAAAAAGAAGTGGTGAGCGAAGGTTTGAGCAACCAACGGCGAGCTATCCAAGCGTCACCGCAGCAAAGGACTTGCGGATCGACCAACGGATGCGCCCGCCGGACGGGCAGCCAACGGGAGAAAACGAGCCAAAGACTCGAGCGAGCGACGAGGTAGCGCACGACAACACGGGCACTGCGGAACGGAGCTGCAGCAAGGCAGGTGCGTTGGGTGCGCTCAACACTACGCGTATTAAACAGGTGCGAGTCAGGTTACGGTGGTGTATCACGCGGATGAGCGACGGGCGCACTACGCATACTAGACGAAAGTCAGAGTCACGGTGGGCACGCGGAAAAGTGTAACGGCGGGCAGCCGTGACACGGGCGCTGGGTCGAGTCGAGTGACTCACGACCCGCCCGAACGGTGCGACGAGCCGAGTCGGCATGACTTATTGTAAAAACAGGCTCTCGACCTGTATAATTCAGCGAGACAATTTTATCATATTTAATATATAAAATTGCGTTTCTTCAATCTGTGTTGGTGCATTTCTGAATTGTGGCTATTGTTTTATATTTCCGCTATAAAACGTAATTAACAAGTGAAGACTAACACTTAAAAAAATATGTTAAGGCGTAGTCCGGAAGATGGTAAAAATGAAAGGAGGCCGTTTAGCCGGTGCCGGACGACCCGCCAGCAAGGGCGCACAAGATGGGGGTGTGACAAGACTCCACATGAGCACCGACGAGAGAGGAGTATGAGCGCCGATGGGAAGGGACTTAATGTTGGTCCTAGCCCGTCATCACATTCCACTACACGAGACCATGGCACAAAACTTGGCGAAGTAGAGTGGAGATAGCCAAAGGGCATATGGGTGGAATGAGACCTTATCCCATGAATAACGGGGGATTCGGCGGAAAGGAAAAGTTTTTGGCCCGAACCTCGGCCTTATTGGTTCCTACAAGAAAATGAACCATAAGTTAATGGGATAGGTTGGCGGGGATAAGTGGTTAGGGCCAACTCGTGACCATATGCATCTCATGTGGCCAAATTATTCGACACTTATGGTTATTCGTCATTTAAATTTTCCAACAAAATGCACGCTCGATGGGTGAATTTATCTCCTCCTCAGTGGAAAATAGGGTAGATTTGTCGATGAGTTAGAATATTTATCAGAATTGTATGATGAATAGCAGAGGATCTTCATTCAGATCATTTTGGAGCCATAACCTACCGAGGGTACCTTTTGGAGCTCAAGAAGAGTCTACATAGGGGTTTTTGGATAATCGGTATCTAATTGTGACCTCTATCTTTCGATTTTAGGATATCTAAAGATACTTTTTTCAAGTTCAACTCCATGGGCGTATGGATTAATCAGTGTTTTGGAGCAGTTCTTGAAGGTTCTTGAGCATTGATAATTCCTTGTAGGGGCTCTATTACCTTCAAATATTTACTACATTAGTTGTTACTTTTAGGTTTCAACACATGTTTACTTTTCTCACTATGATTTGTTGAGGAAAACTTTCTTTTTGTATTTCAATGTGGAATTGAAGTAGTTGTATGGTCATGCATACCCATTTTCATATGGAATACAGGGTCTTTATAGGAGACACCTTGTGTTTTTGATGTTTTAATGACTAACTATACGTTTTAATGATGTTTAAAGTGAGATTTATATGTAGGAGAATGATTCCTTGTATGGGAATCAAGCCACTTATTTTTTCAACGAACTCTATGTACTCTGTTTCACTGAATATATGGAGCGATATAGCTATGTTCGCAGGCCCGGAGATGTAGCCCGAGTGTTGAACTATGTCACCAAGTTATTTGTTGTTGATATTCATGAATGCCTGTATGAGTTAAATGATGATATGTTTCTTATGTTTAAGTTTAAATGTAAAAACTAACTCATAAATTGAAGAGAGATTTAAAAACATGTTTTGTCATAAGACCCATTTTTCATTGCAAAGAGTGAGAGAATTATCACCTTTTAGTAAGGAGAATTTCTCCTTCATTTCTAGATCCACTAGTATCAAAGTGATGTCTAACCAAGTTTGAAGAATGGGAAAGAAGAGTCTCGAAGAGCTAGAGGAGATAAATTTATCTCTTTAGTACAGAGAACATTGAATTGGTAAGAACACTAGAAATTGTTAAAGATGAGAAGAGATATATGCACCTTCAGTTACAAGATGTTTGTGAGGAGAAATTTGGAGAGAGTTCTAGTCCAGTGACAATAAATTAAACCTCCAAATTCAAGCCAATATGTGGGCATGGCTCAAATAGAGTTTATGGACCATATGAGGAAAATGATGCATGTGCATTTTGTAAGAATCTCCAACATTCTCATCATATGCCGATGGTGAAAGTGAGCAGCTTTGGTCATCTACAAAGTCGTCATCATGATCTGAAGCTTAAAATATGAATGGAAATTTTAAGGAGGAAATAAGCATCTCAAGTTCAAAACATTCTATTTATGTTCATAACACCTCTTTTGTAGTGTTTCAATATCATACCAAAGGAGTTTGTATGAAGCTGTTGGGTGCAGGAATTACACTTACGAAAACTCCTCAACACTTAATTTTTCAACCCGGGGGATTCGTAAACTTAGAGATGAAGCACAAGAAATGCCAGAGATGGTATGAATCTTCCAAATATAAATCCCTACTTTATTTAAAGGAAATATTGCAGAATCAAATTAAAAAGAGAAAAATGAAACTTGAACCACCAAAATAATCTAAGACTGGAACAAGGAAGAATGAATTTGCAAGAGGGAATTAAAGATAAAAGACAATCACTCTAGCTAATTATTGTTTAACTACTGAGTGTGTGTTTTCTTTAGCAGATACACTTAGCACTCTCATCAGATGGACCCTTAAACCTGCTCCTTTAGAGATTTCCTTCTTGCCCTAATATGTCCTGCAATTTGGCAGTCTGCTTGCACTAGTGCAGGAATAGAGATTTATGCTTACTAAATGATTTTTACTTCATGCAAGTGCTTGAACTTTTCCAGGTTCAAAGCACTCAGATCTCGTGGCAAGAAACTAGTTCTTGCACATCAACACATCAGAGCTTCCTGCACTTAGCATTTAATTCTTAAAATGACTGCTTAATTATTGCAAGTGCTATTATACTATTAAATCAAATTGCACACATAAAAAAAGTGAATGTTTATGATCTTAACAGAGTGTAGGAATAGAGAAACAATCAATGTACATTTATCCTATCATAAGCATTTAATGAAAGAAAGAAGAATGCAGGAATTAGACTAAGAAGGCTTGCTGCATCACAACAACGTGCAGTGGTGCAGGTTCATTTCTCCTACCTGGACTAGGCGAGGAAAACCAATCAAACAGAATTGTAGAAAAGGAGATATCACACTAACGTGCACTGGTGCAGGTTTATTTCTCCTGCTTGGACCAGGCAGAGGAAAAATGATCTAAAATCAAGTGAAGGAAAGAAAATTGCAGGAAAAGGAAATTTATCTACTTCACACAACGAATCCACTTTCACTCATACAGGAATGCATGTGCTTAAAATTAAATCACACTTGAAAATGTAAACACAAATTATAGGAAAATGGGAAATGGGGTAAATGTGCTGGGTTGGTTGGGCCCTAGCCAACTAGCATGTTTCCCTTTTAAATAAAAACTGTACTCAGTACCTTAATCAATTAATCAGCTCAAATACAGAAACGTAATTTGTGAAACATGAGGCGGAGCTCCCTTTTATTAATTCATTGAGGCAAGTACATACATTAATACATCGTCTAGCCCAGATTCAGGTGATAACAAAACAAAACAACCTGTTACCACCTCTTTGGCTGTGTCTCTGTTCTCTTCTGCTATCAAAAATTCCCCATAGTCCTATTTACATTCTACATTATATAGGTCTTTGGTGAGAGTCCAAAATAGATCATTCAATCGATTACATAACCAAACAAAGAATTTAGCTTTTCTTCCTTCAAAATTAGACAGTTAGAAAAAATAGCCGTAGCCAATATCCAGATTTCGTCCTTCATAGATTTGGTCTTGGCTGCCTTTGGATGGATCTTGCTATCGTGGCTGAAGCTGCTCAAAAGGAGGTGGTGATCAAGGAGGTTCGGATCTACTGCAAGGAGTTGTTGTGCTGGCAACGGTGGAAGATCCGATCCTGCACTAGGATCAACAGTCATGGTAAGTACTCCAACTACCAAATAAACATTGGAGATATCGATAAGTTACAAAGAGTGATTAAAAGTAAGAAATCATGTAATAAATAATTAATTAATTCTTATTTGAATTAAAAATATGAAAAATAAAGTTTATATGAAATATGTCACCGTGCTTGGACTGGTGCAAGATGAGGGTGCATAAAAGAGGTAAAACAACGGTAAATGGTTATGATTTAGGAAGGGGAAAATGGAAAAAAAGAGAGAAAATTAGGGGGCTAACATCCTCCCATCCATAAGATGTTGTGTGTCCTCACACAACTCTTTACCTTTGCAAAAAACCTTCAAAACTTTCAGCATTCCAGCTCAATCCTGCTCTGACATACTGACATCAACCTGCAATGTTTCAGACCTCTTCTTTCTAATTTTCTTTAGTTTCTTTGTCACCTTTTTAAGTCGCTTGAAACATCGCGCAGCTCGGTACTTCCAAACTCTAACTTCTCCTTTCTTTTTCTGGCTCTCCACAGTTAATTCATCTTTACTCTGCTCTTTACCCTCCTACACTTTAGCTATGAGCTGTTCTAAGTTCTGCACTTGAAGCTCTATATCAACTATCCGAGCAGTAGGTGTTACCAAATATTCTTCTTCTTCTCTCTCGACATGGGTTGTGTCTTCTTCACGGACCTCAGTGTCCCTCATGGTTTCAGCAAACACTTCTTCCTCCTCTTCTTCTTCTTCTTCGGGTTCTTCTTCTTCTTCTGGTTCTTCTTCTTCTTGCACTGGTGCAGAAGAGGATTCAACGTCCTATGGGGACTATGGTCCTTTGCTTGCACTAGATTCTTCATTCTTTTTCTAGGCCCTTTTAATGAAATTGGCCAACAGAGTGTCATCTTCAACCTCTACAAGTTTTTCTGCGTCCACAAGGACTGACAGGCTGCCTTCTTCGAGGGTCTGTTCCTTTACTGGTGTTGTAGAAGGAGTTTCTTCAACAGGTGCACTAGCTGTCTTTTTATTTGGAGATGGGGCCCATTCGTCTGTTGATTTTTCAGGTCGTTTATTTTTTTCACTGGTACAAGAAGGACTCCCCTTTAGATTCGTACTCAGACCCTTGCTTGTGCTGGCAGGGTTCTCTGTCTCCTTTCCAGCAACTTTCTTTTTATGTAGCTTTTTTAACAGCACCTTCCAGGTCATGCCTTTAACTTCTAATTGTTTCTAGACCAAAATATTTATCAAGATGTGTTGATATAAATTCTTGTCGGCTTGTTATGCCTGTTTTTCCCATACACCCTTGGCCGTTTTTTCCAATCTCTTAAGCAAAAAATGGGGGAAATTAATCCTCCATCGGGTGTGATGGCTGGCTTCGAAATGTTGCGACATCCCAAAATGGTACAGAAAAGTGAGGGAGTACCTTCCCTCACATGTTACGAATTTTTGTAGGATGAAAAGGAGGTTCCGCCACTGTCCCAGAAGGGAACTGCACATAATTCCTTTCTTTCAATCTACCTTCATCTTCTTGTCGACCATGAAAAGATGCCATCGCTTCCTTTCTAGTTTCTGATTTTTAAACCACCGCTCACTAGTATTTTCCAAGCATGTCGCTGCTGCTATAAATTCTTCCGTAATCTCAAATTTTAGAGGCCCAATTTTTAGTCAGCCATTTTTAAACTTCTGGAAAACTGTAGGCCCACTTCACTATTTTTCCTGTCAAACTTTTGCAAGAATTGAAGAAAGCCTGAGCCTCGCAACAGTGCAAGACTATTGTGATACTCAATAGTCTATTCTACCCTACTAAAATATAAAGGTTCACTTCTAACAAGTGGCACCACTACTTAACAGTTATTAACAGTCAAGAATTTACATGCAACACTGGGAAAATTGGTTCTTATAGATAGGGATCCAACCGTCCACCATCCCTTCCATCTTATCACCCATTCATTCCATTGAAATAGACATGGATGCGTGGCATCTTTGAGATCGTGCCAGACTGGTACTTGCGGCAATGTTTTAACGGCTAGGTGAGGTAATCATTACAAGTGAAGGAAACCTAGGATTATGGCAGAAAGGGGCAATTATATCCAAGAAACGGTTAAACACTTCCGCACTTCTTCATAATTCAAAAAAATAACTTTAGCATTCATTAAAAAATGATCATGATTCTTAACTTAAAAACACCTTGTACTTTAAATAATTTTCTCCTAGTTAATATGATAGCACAAGTACCCATCAACTAAGTGAAAGGACTTCTTATAAACTTTCATGATGACCACTTTCCTATGAAGTATGCTATGGAAATAAAAAATTGTACTATGTTTCTGAGAGGGTGCATGCTTGCACCGGTCTGCTTGTATCGCTTAAAATATGCTATTTTGCTGGTACCATTCTGCTTGCACTTATTGTATAGGACGAAATTCTTGCACTAGTGCAAGCATAATATTTGATAAAATAACATGGAATTTAAGTAAAATATAGGCTAGACTTCCAACATGGCTTCCTCAACTTATACTGGAAATTTGTTTCGCCCTTTCTTGATGCTTCGGAGCATATCATTTTGCTCTTTGTACGTGAGATCCTGCAATGAATTCATGAGGGAACAAAGAAGTGGGAAAAGGGAAATTTCAGAATGGGAAGGAATTTTGTTACAGGGATTCCAGGAATAGTATCACAAGAGGGGATAAACAAAAGTGGGATAGGGAAAAAAATTCAAGGTTAAAGTGGGGTTTTACGAAACGGACAGGGTAAATTCAGAAGAATATGGGAAGGTTAATCATTCTAGGATTGAAGAAAAAAACTAAGGAAATATTACGAAAGTGGAATATGAAGAAAGGCAGAAAATTTTCTGGAAGGTCTGCCTGCACTGGTGCAAGAAAAATAATTGCAGCAAGAATTAAGCGTTACTTGAATTAAGATATCCATGCTAACTACCCCAATTGTATAAAGGTTGGTTCTGTTGAACCTAGTTTTACTTGTTGATCGCTAGAATATCTAAATATCAAGCAACATTCTCTTTTTATTAAAAATTGTTGATCTTCCTACTAGCATGCTAGTTTTCAGGTTGATCCTTCTGCAATCATGTCAGTGAACTGATTTTCATAATTAGGAAAATATTTTTATTTACTTTTTATTTAATTTTTTTTTTTTTTAAGAAGAAGAAGAACTCATGTTTTGAAAAGGTTGGTATTACCATTCACCACTACTGTCCTGAATTGCTGTTGGAATTGCTATGCAAACTCTTTCGTGGCTAGCGGCTGAAAATACTTCTTTAATCTGTGTCCATTTACCAAGAATACTGAGTTTTTTCCATTAATAGTTTTAACTTCTACTGCTTCATTCTCGAATACTCGGATCACTTCGTAAGGTCCCATCCAACGTGTATGGAACTTCCCTTCAAAAATTTTAATTCTAGAATCATAAAGGAGCACCCAATCACCTAGTTGGAATTTCTTTTGTCTGAATAGACTTGTCATGCCACCTTTTGTGTTGCTGTTGAATTAGTATGTTTTTCTGAAAAAAATCCCTACGAAATTCATCTAACTCATTTAATTGGAGAGTATGCTGTTGTTGTGCCTTAGAGAGATCTATCCCTAACTGAACTATAGTTCTGAAAGTTTTGATTTGGAATTCAATCGGTAACAAAACCTATTTTCCATATACTAGCTTATATGGTGTATGTCCGATGCTATTTCCCCAAGTGGTTCTGTATGCCCAAAAAGCTTCTGGTAATCTTTCAACCCAGTCTTTCTGATGCATATTTACTATATTTGTAAGAATGGACTCAATTGCTTTGTTTGTGGATTCCACCTAGCCATTTGCTTGCGGGTGATACGATGTGGATTTCCTGTGCTGGATATTGTATTGCTCCATCACACCCTGTACCAGATTAGAAATAAACTATTGACCATTGTCAAAAACAATTTCTCTAGGAACACCAATTCTAGTAAAGGTTTCAGCAAAAATAAAATCAACAACAACTTTTTCTGTAGCAAAGGAAACAGCTTTAGCTTCTACCCATTTTGTAACAAAATCTGTAAAAACCAAAATATGTGTTTTACTTAATGACGTTGGATTTATTGGCCCTATAAAATCAATAGCCCATTTTTCAAATGGCTCAATCATAACTTCGGGGCATAAAGGCATTTCATTGGTTTGAATAGGCTGGCCCACTTGTTGACAGCTATCACATTGCCTAACATATTGTTTGGCATCCTTAAACAAGGAAGGCTAAAAGTAACCAGCACACAATACTTTATATTCAGTCTACTTATCAGCGAAGTGGCCTCCACAAGGTTCATCATGAGAAAATTTCAATATGTCAAACACTTCCTCCTCTCTTACACATCTGCAGATAATCAGATCTGGACCAGTGTAAAAGAGATCTCCTCGAATCCAGGAGTATGCAACACTTTTCTGAATAATATTCTGCTTTTCACGAGCAGACAAGTGGGGTGTTTTTTTCCCAGTAACCAATTAATTAGCAATGTTAGAAAACCACGGAGAATCTGTTGACATAGAAAAAATATGTTCATGTGGAAAATCATCATTAACAGGAGTTGCTTCACCAGTATTATCTAATCTAGAAAGAAAATCTGCTACAACATTAGATTTTCCTAGTCTATCAACAATAGTAACATTAAATTCCTACAATAATAGCAACCACCTAGTCACTCTATAGCTAGTCAATGGTTTGTTCATCAAATATTTAATCGTGGAATGATCAGTATGTACAAATACTTCATATCATGTAATATAGTGCCATAACTTATTAATTGCAAAAATTACAGCTAAAAAAATTCTCTGCAATTGTATAATTTAATTCAGCGAAAGACAAATTCTTACTAATATAATAAATAGCATAGGATTGCTTATTTTCCTCTTGTCCTAAAGCTGCGCAAATAGCCAAATCTGAAGCATCAAAGGAAATGTGAAAAGGCAGGGACCAGTTAGGACCTCTCAAAACTGGTGCCTGTACTAACTTTTCCTTCAATGTTTCAAAAGACTATTGGCAAGCTGTGGACCAAGAAAATTCACTATCCTTAGCTAGAAGTCAGGAAAGAGGGGCAGCTATCTTAGAAAAAATTTCAATGAATCTTCTATAGTAACCAGCATGTCCTAAAAAGCCTCTTACTTCACTTTGAGTTTTGGGTGCAGGAAGATTTAGAATGATTTCAATCTTTCATGGATCAACTTGGATACCTTTACCAAAAATCAAATGGAAACATACCACTCCTGCTTTGCACATTAATCTACATTTCTTTTCACTTAAGGCAAGATGGGCTTCCTAACAACGGAGAAGTGATTTCTCGAGATTTTTGAGAGCTTCCTAAAAAGAATCACTAAACACAGAAAAGTCATCCATATAAATTTATATAAATTCTAGATCAGCAAAAATGGCCAGGACTACCCTTTGAAAGGTAGCCGAGGCATTACATAAGCCAAAGGGAAGCACTTCATAAGAAAATGTACCCCATGGACATGTAAAAGTAGTTGTATCCTGATATTCAAGTGCAATTTGTATCTAGTTATAGCCACTGAAGCCATCCAACAAGGAAAAATATTTCTTTCCTGCAAGGGTATCAAGCACCTGGTTAATGAAAGGGAGAGGGAAGTAATATTTGAGAGTGGCTTTGTTTAATTCTTCATAATCAATACAAATACGCCATCTTCCATCTTTCTTAGGTACTAGCACTAATGGAGGGACCCACTGACTATCCGAAATAAGATAGATAAAACGAACATCCAAGAGTTTTTGTACTTCTTCCTTCACAATATCTCTTAGAGCTAGATTCATTCACCTTTGGGGTTGTCAGACAGGTCAGGTTCCTTCCTAAATATAGATATGATGTGTACAAGTTTTAAGAGGAATACCATTCATATCTTCATATCCCTAAGCAAAGGCACTAAGATGGTTTTGCAACAAATTCACAAGTTGCTCCTGCTAAGATGAGTCCAAATCTGAACTAATATGCAAGGATTTACCAGGGAAAATCTCAACAAGAGTAGTATCAGGCTCAGGATTACTCAAGGGAGTGGTAAAATGTAGTGGTATAGAAGAATGAGAATCATGATTATTTTGAAAATATAGGCTAAAAATCTAGCTCAATGGCTCAAAATTAGGCATAGTGTCTAGGTTATTCAGGAAATATTGAATCTCGTATTCTTGTGAAGACCGAGTATAATGATGGATAAGGGAAATGGGCTAAGTCTCCTCATCACTGCTTTGATCGAACCATAAAGTATCTTGAAGGTCCTAAATGGATCTGGTAGGGGGTATAAGGTAACTTTCTTCCTAGAATCTACATGCGAAATATACATATCACCAGAACAACATCCAATATATGCATCGGCCTTAGCAAGCCATGGCCAAACCAAGATCAAGGGATGCCTTCCAACTAGGTTCTTTGGCTAAAGCATAATGATATCACCAGGATATTCCAAAGAATATAATGAGATGATCATATCATCCAATACTCCTTTTGGCTTAATTTTAGATCTATCTGCTAATTCAAGCACAGTGGAAGTAGGGCGAAGGTGAGGTAACCAAAGTTGATCCATGGTTTGCTTAGTTATGACATTAATGGCTACCCCGAGGTCTATACGAACATTAGAGACCAGGACATTACCAATCTGAACTGAGACAATAGGGTTTCCAAGATCAGTATATTTTTCCATAAACACACATCTCTTCATCAACTCTACTGCCCTACCAAAAAATTGAATTGTTTGGGGTTCCACTCTCTTCCTCTCGGGTTTCTTGAGACAGAGTTCCTTAATAATATTGGTACAAATGGGGATCTCTTTAATGGCTTGAAGCAAAGGTATCTTAATGAAATATTTTGAAGCTCAGATGCCAAACTAGTCTCATAAATAGGCTCACTTCTTTCCATTACTAGCCTCTCTGGGAAGGGAGGCTGGTTGGAAGAAAATGTCAAGGTTTCAAAGGGTAAGGGCTACTTAGTGACAACTTTCGGAGAATGGTTAAGAGTTTCCTCTTCTCCTTTATCATCAAAAATAACTATAGTTTTCCTCTGATTTTCTGATGTTAGAGTCCTTCCCAATATTAATTGAATATTATGAACCCCAACTGAAATAGAATGGTGCTCGAATGGTAAGGGTGGGTTTGTTACATGGATAATTTGCACTACTTTATTATTGTTAGGATTTGGCATAGGTTGAGCGGGCAACTGAGGAGGTTGAAAGGGTGGAGGTAAAGGAAATGATGGAGTAGACTGATTTAGAAGTTGAGGCATTGAATAAGGTGTATGCGTAAATGGATATGACTGCACAGGTGGCTGGTAGGAATATGGAGAATGATTTTTCCCTCTCTAACCTTGTTTCTATGGTTGAGAAGTTTTCCCATGCTGATATTGATTCCCATACTGCCACTGCTGATTAGTGTTAGGATAAGAATATGCATGTGAATTATAACCAAAATAGTGTAGAGAAAATTCAGGAGCCATACCTGCACCTACCTGAGGCCAATTCCTTCTTTCTCCTATAGAATACAAGTATTCAACTTCAGGTTGTCCCCTTATAAATACAACTTTAAGTCCTGGTATAGAGGGACATCTTTCTGTGACATGGTCTTCTGCACAAATAGCACACTTATTAGTTTCTTTCAAATTAAGAGGAAACTCTTTAGGAGGATG
Source organism: Pinus albicaulis (assembly GCA_034641835.2). Lineage (NCBI taxonomy): Eukaryota > Viridiplantae > Streptophyta > Pinopsida > Pinales > Pinaceae > Pinus > Pinus albicaulis. The sequence continues at coordinate 950,051,723 of CM076579.1, forward strand.
CTTGTATCTACATTTAGGACAGAAAATACATAATGACCCTTGTTCCTTTATGAGTTTTTTCTGAAATTTTAAAGAGTCTAACTGTTTGGTAACCGTATTCATTATATCAATTTTCATGTTTTCCACTTTATTTTCTAGTCCAATAATCATAACATCAGTAGATTCAGTTTTTCTGTTTCTATTTTGAGTTCCTCTACTGGATCTATATTGATTTCTTGAAAATTTCCTGCATAATTCACAAATTTGTTCAAAATTTTGCTGAGAAATATCACCTTGTCCTAACAGATTTAAATTATTTCTAGCATTATCAGTAAGTACTCTTAAGAACAAGGTTCTAATAGTGCTGAGACCAAACTTAAGTTTCGACTTTTGTAAAATATACAGAAATATTTCTAGGCAATCTTCAAGAGTTTCATCATCATCCTGTATGATTGTAAAAATCTCATCCTGCATGTCCCGAGTTTTGCAATATTCTTGATATTTAGAAAAAAAACACTTTCTTCATCTAATCCTAAGAGGTTATAGTGTTTCCTCCTAACCCCATAAACCAGCGTAGAGATGAGTCCTTGAGAGTAATAGGAAATAATCTTAACCTCTGAGCGTCATTTGAATAATCATAAATTCTACACAGAATATCAAATTCGAATAGAAAAGTGTTAGGATGTTCATGAACTTTACCATGGAAATGAGGGAGAGCTGATGGTGGAATATTCTTCATTGGCGCGGCAGTATCAGGATCCACAATTGGAAACACAAAAGTGGATTGTTCTTCACTTACTTGGTTTTCACCAGTCCTTTCCAAATGATCTTCATGGTCCACCATTGTTGCCCTTTTACTTGTACCACTCTCAACAGGTTGAACAACACCTGAGCTATTGTCACCAGAATCCAGGTGGATTGTTCTTGTGTGATGGATTTGAAATGGATTGGGCTTCCTGATTTCGGAAGGGGACACAATAGGATAATTGTTTTCAGAATCCTTTTGGCCTTTCATGGGCTTCGAACCCTTACCTTTTCTAGGCATTCATTTCAGAAAAAGAAAGAAAAATAACAAACAACTTCTAGTAAAAATGTTGTCAGAAATCAATTAACACCAGTAAAATTCCTTCAAAGAAGCTTTTCCAAACAATACTACAAAAATAAAGAAAATATTACCTCTATTGTATAATCAGAAAATTCTTACCAAATCAAATCGCCTCGCCGACAACAACGCAAAAATGTTGGGTGCAAGAATCACGCTTAAGCAAACTTGTCAACACTTAATTTGTCAACCCAGGGGATCCGTAGAATTAGAGACGAAGCACAAGCAGTGCCAGAGATGGTATGAATCTTCCTAATATAAATCCCTACTTTATTTAAAGGAAATATTGCAGAATCAAATTAAAAAGAGAAAAAGGAAACTTGAACCATCAAAATAATCTAAGACTGGAACAAGGAATAATGCATTTGCAAGAGGGAATTAAATATAAAAGGCAATCATTGTCGCTAATTATTGTTTAACTACTAAGTGTGTGTTTTCTTTAGCAGAGAAACTTAGCAGTCTCATCATATGGGCCCTTAAACCTACTCCTTTAGAGATTTCCTTCTTGCGCTAATATGTTTTGCTTTGGAGTCTACTTGCACTAGTGAAAGAAAAGATATTTATGCAGCAGGTATAAATGGTATCTTTAGTAAAGGATTTTTACTTCATGCAAGGGCTTGAAATTTTCCAGGTTCAAAGCACTCAAATCCCATGGCAAGAAACTAGACCTTGCACCAGATCAGAGCTTCGTGCACTTATCATTTAATTCTTAAAATGAGTGCTTAATTATTGCAAGTGCTATTATACTATTAAATAAAATTTCACACATAGATAAAGTGAATGTTTTTGATCTTAACAGAGTGCAGGAATATAGAAACAATCAATATACATTTATCCTATCATAAGCATTTAATGAAAGAAATAATATTGCAGGAAGTAGACTAATAAGTCTTGCTGCATCACACCAACGTGCACCGGTGTAGGTTCATTTCTCCTGCTTGGACCAGGCGTGGAAAACCAATCAAACAGAATTGTAGAAAAGGAGATATCACACCAACGTGCACTGGTGCATGGTTATTTCTCCTGCCTAGACCAAGAAGAGGAAAGCCAATCTGAAATCAAGTCCAGGAAAGGAAATTGCAGGAAAAGAAAATTTATCTACTTCACACAATGGATCCTCTTTCACTCATACAGGAATGCATGTGCTCAAAATTAAATCACACTTGAAAATGTATACACAAATTACAAGAAAACAGGAAATGGGGTAAACGTGTTGGGTTGGCTGGGCCATAGCCAACCAACGCATTTCCCTTTAAATAAAACTCCTGCTCAGTACCTTAATCAATTCATCAGCTCGAAGATAGAAATGTAATTTGTGAAACATGAGGCATATCTCCCTTTTATTAATTCACTGAGGAAAGTACATACATTAATACATTGTCCAGCCCAGATTCGGGCGATAACAAAATACAACAACCTGTTACTGCCTCTCTGGATGTGTCTTTGTTCTCTTCTACTGTCAAAACTTCCCCCTAGTCCTATTTAAATTCTACATTATATAGATCTTTGGCCAAAGGAAAAAATAGATCATTCAACTGATTACATAACCAAACGCAAAATTTAGCATTTCGGCCTTCAAAATTAGACAGTTAGCAAAACTGGCCGTAGCCAATCTCCAGCTTTCATCCTGCACAGATTCGGTCTCAACTACCTTTGGATCTATCTTGTTATCGTGGCTAAAGCTGCTCAAAACGAGGTGGTGATCAAGGAGGTTTAGATCTGCTTCAAGGATTTGATGTGATGGCAATGGTGCAAGATCCATCCCTGCACTAGGATCAGCGGTCACGGTAAGTACTCTGACTACCAAATAAACATTGGAGATATCGATAAGTTACAAAGAGTGATTAAAAGTAAGAAATCATGTAATAAATAATTAATTAATTCTATTTTGAATTAAAAATATGAAAAATAAATTTTATGCAAAATATGTCACTGTGGTTGGACTAGTGCACGATTAGGGTCTATAAAAGAGGTAAAACATCGGTAAATGGTTATGATTTAGGAAGGGGAAAATGGAAAAAAAGAGAGAAAATTAGGGGGCTAAGAGAAGATACTATCTAAAATGGGTTATGAAGGAGAAGGCCTTAGAATCAATGGCCAAGGGATCACTAATCCAATCATGGTTGAAGAGATACCAAGGTATGAAGGAATGAGATATGCTCATAGAGATTTTGGATAATGCTCTAAATGGTTTGAGGCAAAGAAATCATGAGAGGATAATATGCTACACCATGATGGTGGTGACAATGTTCATTTGTCTCTAAGGAGAGATGAAAGCTTCAAATGACCTTCCATGTCATCTTTAGGTCCACATCATCAAAGTTGCATCCCAAGGGATAGGTATAAATCTCATGGGTGTTTTCTAAATGTCCATAATTTTGACTATTTGTGGAACAATTATCCTTGCACTTTCTATGATGTAGTTGAACATTGTTTGGTTGCTTATGAGCCACAGATGGTAATGCTCAAAATAATGGATCAAATACTTGGCATCAAGTATGATGAATATCCTTCACGCTTGAGGACTTCCTTGTCGGTAAGCAATGGAAAGTATTTGTGTCCCCGTTCAAAGATCCATGACCATGCGAATGATTGATGGTGGAAATTACATCCAGAGCTTCATCCCAAGAAGGATAAATATATTTTGCAAAATAATGAAAAGGAAGGAGGAGGAGGAAAAGATGACTCACAACATTCCTAAAGAAACCTTCAAAGAAACGTTGATCCAAAAAGAGAACCCATAACCCTAAGAGAGGAAGATATTGGGTAAATTGTTTGTATAGTTTGTTGTTGCTTTGTAAATTGTAAAATATACTTGTTGTTGTTTACCTATTTTGGGTACCTTTGTAAACTGAACAAGGATAATCACTATGGGAAACAAGTATGTTATTCATTGGCATTTTATGTTATTAGCATTATTATAATTCCAAATGTTTTAGGACTTTTGGGATGTACAATGCATGTCACTAATGTTTGTATACATTTTTGTCATGTACTCATTGATGCAAGTGTTCAAGATGAAACTTGTTGTGAATAGAATCTTTCATTAACATTGTATATATGACTTTGTTTTTGTAGCTAAAGCCAATTATGTCATTCAATTTTTGCGGTAGTCTCCTTTTGTGTACAAGCTCAGTTGAGGACAGTAAAGAAAGTTTGTATTCGCGCATGGTGGACATTGTATTTCTTTTGATTTCCAATATGGAAATTCAAGTTTTTCTTCAACAATTGAACTTCAATATGAAGTTATTTGAGCTATGAAATATGAGATTGAAGATAATTTTTAGATTCCACTCATTAGTGTCTTTGTTCCTACATTAGTGATAATAATTTTGGCTCGATTCTTAATAGGATAATAGGTCTTGACCAAGAAGATAGGTGAAGTTCCTTGATTGTAGCTTGAAGGGAACCAATTGAAAACAAATAATAACGCATTGAATTTTGGGTAGGTTTTTAGTTTCACCCTCATTTAATCTACTAGGAGAAGTAAACCTTTGGAGTCCAAAAGTTCCTAGTGTGGAGGTATTGTCTCGTGATCAAATTTTAGCTCAAAAATGAAAGTTCCTATAATTTTTTGAAACCAACATCAAGTTGAAGTGCTTGTCTTTTTGAATCGAACAACACTCATTTCACCTCAATCTGATGTCGTATAAGAAATTTATGGTGTTATGACCATTTTTCCTAACAATTAAAAAATTAGTAGGTTTGCTGACTGGGAAGTTGACTACACATTCATACTGTTGAAATCATTAGTTTTATTGGGAAGGTACAGAAAAATGAGGATATTCTAAGTGGCAACCTCGTATTGCGCAATATGGATCATTATGATTGGTCAATTTTTTTTTCTTGGTGGCCTAATGAGTGTGTGCCACGTGGCACTCCACAGTTGGAAATAATTTGGTTTATGGTTGGAAAACCTCGACAATATTCGAACCTATGACTTCATATGTAATATTAAAGTTCCTTGCCACTTCACTACAAGGGTGGTTATTACCCCATAAGGGCCCCAATATTTTTTAATTTTTATGGGAACATGTAATGAGAGGAGGGGTGGGGTGGTTAACCCAGGCCCATAGTCACTATACAACCACATGACCCTATGTGCAAAGGATTTGAGTGCTTTGGAACTTAGCTCGGCCCCTCGTCACAAAAATCCAAACGAACACCAACAGAAGGGGAATATGAGTGCCGATGGAAGGGGGATTAGGGTTGGCCCTAGCCCACAGTCACCTTTCACTACATGAGACCATGGAATGATACTTGGAAAAGCAGAGTTTAGATATCCCTGACCACAGGGCATATTGGTGCAATGAAAACCTGACACATGAAGAATAGGGGCTCTAGATGAAAGGGTGGGTCATTGGCCAAGACCTCAGCCCTATGGGCGCCTACAAGACTATGACCTAGAAGTTAAGGGGCTAGGTCGGTGGGGCCAGGCCGTTAGGCCCAGCCCGCAACCATATGTGCCCCATGTGGCCAGATTATGATGTGCATAGGGTTATTGGGAATTTAAAGTGTTGAACAAAACACATATTTGACAAGAAAATTTGTCACCTCCGTAGTGGAAGGAAAGGCTGTTTTTTTGCTCAATTAGAGTGTTTATCCTAATTGTAGGGTAAATAGTACAGGATCTACATTCAAATCTTGTTAGAGCATAAACACTGTGAGGTTTTTGGCCTTTTGGAGCTCAATAAGAGTCTACATAGCAGTTTTTGGAGATTCTCGATCCAAAGATGACTTATATTTTCTTATTTGAGCACATATAAAGATAATTTTTACAGGTTGAAGTCCATGGGTGTATGAATAAATAAGTGTTTTGGTTTTTCGAGCATGGAGAAGGCCTTTTAGTGGTTTTCTTACCTTCTTATATTTTCTGTAACAATTGTTACTTGTAGGGTTCAACTCATGTTTAACTTTCTCATTATGTCTTGTTGAGGAAATATTTTTTTTTGTATTTCAATGTGGAATTGAAGTACTTGTATGTTCATATATGCTCATCTTTAGATTGAGTAGAGGGTTTTTGTAGGAGACATATTGTATTGTTGATTTTTTCATTAATGATTGTAGGTTTTCATGGTGTTTTGAGTGAGATTTCTTTGCAAGAGAATGAGTCCTTGAAGGGGAATCAAGTCACTTGTTGTGTTAGCTAACTTTATGTACTATTTTTCATTGAATAGATGGATCGATTTAGCTGTGTTGATAGGCTCAGAGATGTAGCCCGGGAGTGGTGAAATCCATCATCAAATTCTTTGTTGTTGCTCTTCATGAATGTGTGTATGAATTAAATTATGATATGTTGTTTATGTTTATGTTTACATATAAAAAAAAACCTCATAACTTTAAGATACCTTTGAAAATATGTTTTTTCATGGGACCCATTTTTCATTGCAAAGCATTAGAGAGTGATCACATTTTCAGAAGGAGAAGTTCTCCTTCATTTTCATATCTGTTGCTATTAGAGAAAAGTTTGACCAAGTTGCAAGAATGGGAAAGAAGGGTCTCCAATATCTATAGGAAATGAATTTAACTCTTGGTATGGAGAACATTGAATTGAGAAGAATGTTAGAAACTGCATATGTTCCTTTGGCTGCAACATGTTCTTAAGGAACAATTTGAAGAGAGTTCCACTCTAGTGATAGCGAAGAAAACTTCCAAAGTCAAGCCAATATGTGGGCATGGTTAAATCAAAGTTTATGGAGCATATGAGGAAAATTATGCATGTGTATTTTGTAAGCACCTCAAATATTCTCATCATATAATGACTGGTAAAACTGGGTGGCTTGAGGAATCTAGACTTTTTTCATCATCACATGAAGGTGAAAATATGAATGGAAAGTTGAAGGAGGTAATAAGCATCTCAAGTTCAAATCCTTTTATTTTTGTTCATAACACCTCTTTTGGAGCATTTGAAAAACATACCAAAGGCATTGGTATGGAGTTGCTATCTAAAACAGGTTATGAAGGAGATGCCTCGGCATCAAAGAGCAAGGGATCACTAATCCAATCATGCCTGAAGAGAAACCAAGGTATCAAGGATTGGGATATGGTCAAAGATATTTTGGATAATTCTCTAAACGGTTTGAGGCAAAGGAATCATATGAGGATGATATGTGACACCGAGATTGTGCACAACAAGGAAAAGAACCTCTAGCAGAGGTTATAACGAAGGTTTTTAGTGTTTTAAATTGGCCACAATTGTCAAAAAAAAAAATTCTACAACATTCGTTTTTGGTAACGAAGGTTTTGGTAGAGCTTCTAATGGAATTTCAACACAACTAAAAAAATTTGCGTGGTCGGAGGTTATTGTGAATGTTTTCCTCATTGGTGCGCTAGTAAGGTGTCAACGCACCAGTGTGTTTTGGGGTGAATGAATCGGTACTGCAAACCTACCAAGCACCGGGTCGAAAAAAAAATATAGGACGCCTAGGGGCATTTAGCAACGTCCCGGTGCGTGTCAGCAAGACAGTCACCCCGGGGTAGTCGAAGGTGCATGCAACAGGCCATAAAGGTCTAAAACCGCACCGAGAACACTATAGGTGATACAATGCACCATGCCATTCTAACTGGTATTAGGATTTGTGTGGTCCCCGTAGGTCGTATCAATGCACTGGTGTGTAGTATTATACAAGTGCATCGGTGCGTATTATCACACAAACATACCAATCATTCTACTTGGTATTGGTATTTGTGCAATGCCCATAGGTCCTAGAAATGCACCAGTGCGCAGTCTCACACAAACCCACAGGTGCGCGGTATCACACAAACACACTGAGATTTATAATTGGTATTAGTATTTTTGCGGTGCCCATAGTTCATAGAAACACACTAGTGCACATTAGAATACAAACGCACTGGTGCACAGTAACTGGCATGCATCGGTGTTCATTTTGTATTAAAATCAACCTGTGATAGTGAAATTTTTGTGATTTTTTAAATTCATTATTGATCAAAAGTCAACACATATCATATAACAGTATTCATCTCAATTAATTTTTTATTAAAGATTTTGAATGTCATGTTTGGATAAATTTGTTATATCATATCATAATTATTATGCTTTTTTAAAATTCATTACTAATTATCGATTAAATTTTTATTAGTGCTTTTGAATTTGATGTTTGGGTTAATTTTTTATATCATATCATTATATTTCACATCGCTTCATTATTATATTTAATCATCCATATATTTAATCAGTGGTGTTACATTTCACATAGACAATGGAGAACACAATAGAATAAATTAAAACATATTTTATTATATATATATATATATATATAAGACACTCTTTTTCATACAAAATGGGAAAATTATTGCTATCCCTTTGTCTTTCAATTGGGACACTATGTTCATTACATTAAACAAAAATTATGATTTCACACAAACATTTCAAAAATACAGTGCCTTGCTTTCATATCCAGACATAATGGTCATCATTCTTTTCTTGAACTGATGTCATCGCTCGAGCTACTTCCATGACTTGGGTTATTTTGAGGAATATTTTGTTCAGGGTGTTGATTGTTTTCTTCTTCTAAAACTTCCATCCACAAACAAAAAAAAAAATTGTAATGAGCGTATATACATTCTTGAGAACAATGAAAACTGCAATATTAAATAATATACATGAATGTAAATTGAAAAGGAATGACATACCATAGAAACAATTGACTCATGAACTATACACATTATTTCAAAACCAAAGTTCATGCCACCTTTTAGGATTTGATTTGTTGGTGCAGTTGCAAAATTTTTTCCTACAAGTTTTATATCCCATAACAAATCATATATTTAATATAAAAGTTTTTTTTGTTCTATTAATTATATCCGAAGCTAAGTAAAACAAGATTGATAAATGCTTACAAATTCCACAATTAATTTATGATATGCCAACATATACTGACAACCCATCTTTAACCCAATGTCAGACAATTCATCTGATGGTTCTTATTTCTATGTTAGCACATGTTTGAAAACATTCAATTATTATTGTTGTAAAACAACTTAAAATATAAAAAAATGAAATCTATTTAAGTTGTTATAAGGAAGTAAAAATTACTCCCAAACTTAGATATCAACCCATTTCTTCCTTGTCGTCGTGTTTTATGTGTCGAATGGGTTCCATTTTCTTTTCTTTTCTGCAAGAAAATACTTGAAAATTAATTTTTAATGCTAAATTGTTTATTTATTGTACCTAATTGAAAAATTCAATGATTACATATTACATTTAAATCACATTGTTGGTGAGATGGCTCCTCATGCAATGAAATTATGCCCATTCCTTTGACTCTCTCCTTGTACACCTTTTTGGACATTCCTACTGGCATATTTCTGATATTAGCTCGTTCATCCTTTAAGATTTTCATAATATTCCTGAAAATGTAACATGACAATAAACTATTTAATTTTTATATTGATATCTTAAAAGTAAATATAACAAAAGTGATATTTATAAATGATTGCTTTCTAGTAATATATACATATAATTCTAGAAAAAAAATTAAAGGAATATTAATTTTTCATTCTTTCTTTTTTGTTGTACGGTTTTTCTATTAAAACTATGACATGTCTCATTGACCAATTTTCTAGAAACTCATCATGTAGTTTAAACAAAATTTGGTTCCTAGAATATTTAGAATGATTTTTGTATTGTAAGTGGAAATAACGTCTATACATTCATTCCAATAGATCCCTCAAAGTTTTGTAAAAAAATTTCCCCCTTTCGTTAACCTCCAACACCACTCTAGATAACCTAAGGAGAAATTTATTTTTATTTGCATGTTCTATTTTTTTTTCTTTTCTTAGAACAACATTCCTTTTCTAAGTTGCTGGTCCCTGTAGAACATTAAATATATGTGAATTAATTGATTGTTTGAAACTTGTTATATAATAATTTCAATTTTATTATTAATCAAAATTAAAAAAAGAAACTCATATTGGATTAATAGTATTTTTTCATTCACGCAATTTTTCCATCAAGCTTTTATGCTCTTCTGGTTCTAGATAAAAAATAACCTTATTGAGCTTCGTTATTTTTTAGCTCTGCATGATACACAGTAAACAATACATATTAGTTAAACATACATATAGTTCAAAAATAATAATTTTTGTAAGGAATTTACCAATAACTTGCCTTTTTTTCCTTTTCTTGATGTGCTATCAGTATTTTTGTTACTTATCTCTTGTCCGCCATTTCTTTATCAATATGAAACCTATACCATATCATTCATTAACATATTTTATAAATAAATCATAATTTTTTCAGGTTAAAAAAAAAATTCAAGAAACCGGTGCGCCTTTAATGATGTACATACCGACATCGGTGCGACGTGTTGTTATAAATGCACTACCAAAATAGTAGAAACACCGTAAAATGCTCTATCTCAACAAGGAGCACTGGTGTGTTATATGTTAACCAGCGTACAGATTAACACAGAAAAATTAATAAAAATCCTCTAGTGTTAGTTTTTGTAGCATATGAGGTGATGGAGGGGGCGGCGCAACATATTATTATAAGCACACCATGAAAACAAGGGACCACCGTATGGTGCTCTATGTCAACAAGGTGATCTAGTGCATTATATGTTAAAATGTGCACCGATTAACACAAACATAAAATAAAAAAATTTTATGGTCAAACAATACGTGTCTGGTACGCTATAATGAAATAACGCAGCGGTGCCCTATTTTACATATGGTGCATTGATTTTAAAAAAATGTTTTTAAATTTTTTATCAAACAGTACATATGTGGTGCCCTGTGATAACACATTTCAGCAGTGCGCTAGTTTACACAAGGTGCATCGATTAAAAAAATTCAGGCAAGGGCCGACAGGGATTGGGATCCGACCGTGCAAGTAATCCCGTTGGTTAGATGTCATAGGCATATATATATATATATATATATATATATATATATATATAACAATATAAACCCTATAAATCTAAATGAAAAGCCTTAATTATGAAATCATAGAAACTGGAAGAAGCAAGGGCAAAAACAAAAAGAATCAAGGGTTTATATGGATTTATTGATTTACTCATTTTTATTTTTATTTTTGTTTTATTTTATTTTATTATTTTATTATTTATTTATTTATTTATTTATTTTAATTTTATTTTTTCTTTCTGAAAAGGAACAGTAAATTTAAATTTTTTACTTTCTGTGTAAAACATACTACAGAAAATGTAAAAAAAAACAATAAAATTTAATCACTAGATGGTTTGAAATTCTATGCTACAGGGTTTGAATCATGAGGGGTTTGGAATTTTGGTTTTCTGAATAGTTCTATTTGAAATTATTTGGCTGCTCCATAGTGCTCTAGTGCTGTCTTGCTCCAGGTATGTCTGGTGAAAATATTTCCATGTTTTTTTTGGCAAAAATAATGAAATAATGAAAAGTGCTTACTATTTAAAGGATTGTTTTATGAAATTAGATTTTCGACAAAAAAATTTATGCCCATTTATCAATTTAACACTTTTATTTTCACTTAAAAAAAATATAGCCGTGCTTTTTTTATTTGTGACTATTCAGCTCCGGTGCATCAATTAATAACACTGCACCGGTGCGCAGTAACTAAAATGCAGTGATGCGGTTATCTTTCCATTAGCACTGATAACAATAATTCCATTTTTAAGGAACCAGAATTACTTTTAGGTATATACACCAAAATTTATTGTTGGTTTTTCTAAAATGCAGGGAGAAAATATCATAATTATTTCGAATGGACAATTCTTAAAAATCGAGCTTGTTCCATAACATTTCTCAAAGTCCGTCACGGAGTTCTCCCTATCCATCTCGAGATGTAATATTTACTTCATATGTTATTCATATTTTCATTATTTAATTGAATTTATATTTTTTAATCCATATCAATCATCTTAATAAAATTTATAATGTATAGAAATTTGCAAGTTCATGCAACTTTGGAATGTAGTTTAGATGCACAAAATATTCAAACAACTCCAAAATGTCGGAAACTCTTATCAGGAGTAGCATACCGCAAGGCGCATTTGGTAGATGAAAATGGACAGTCGCTTCACCCTGCCAATTGTAATAATATTGCACCTTCTAGCCACAATCGTGGGACAATGATGGTAATAATTATAATTGTTTGGTATATTGATTCATGTAATTATTTCAACGTCAAACCAATTAATCATGCAATATTTTCAACGTGCTTACTAATTCATATCATATATTTTGTACTAATCATGTTCAAATATTTTTTTTTAAATTATTAGGATTCTAGTGATGATGAGTGACCTACCTACCATCTTCCGTTGCACCCCACAACAATGTCAAATCAAGAGAAGACTGAATTAATAAAAAAAATCTGAGAGAAATGATACCAAGAATGCTTGAATCGACCACCTATTCAATTCCCACCACATCTAGATTCACTAATTAGGAATGGCTACAACAATAGTAGTTCTTCACAAGCTGGCAATGGAGGCAATCAAATAGAGGTTGTTATGGATGATTACTTAAGGGATACAAATTCCATGGAGACAATGTTGTTAGATGCATTCTAGAACAATGATCAGCTAGGGGATGATGCTCATATTGCTGACACGTTTTTCAAAAGCCTTAAATTTGCTTCCACCACCCCTCTCTTTGGACCTGGCAGTCATTCAAAGTCTACCCAGTTGGGGACAATGATGTTACTGTACAACTTGAAAACAAACTTTGGCTTGTCAAATGCATGTTTCTCAGAACTTTTGGGGTAAGTTAACATAATGTCCCCCTTACCGTTTGAGAAATATAATCACACAATGAAGATTACAAATTGTCGATTTGATGAATGTTAATAATTATATCAGCATTAATGTACATTTAATATTTTCCATGATCACCAACTATAGGCTATTCAAAGATAAGGTTCTTGCGAGTGATAATGTCTTGACTGGTAGCTACGAAGGGGCAAAGAAATTGTTCAAAATGTTGGGTGTTGAGTACATATAATATCACACATGTGTAAATGATTGTATTCTATATAGAGGATAATATGTATACAAAGAGATATGCCTGATATGTGGGAATGACAAGTATGATAAATAAAAAAATAAGGGTAATTCACGTGGTCCTCCTTTTAAGATATTGAGGTACATGCCTATAATCCCAAGGATTCAAAGGCTCTTTCATTGCAAAGGATTAGCTATGTTGCAGGGATGACATGCCTCACACATAAGTGAGGTGGGAGTTATGCGAATCCCAATAGATTCAATAGCCATGAAGCTTATAGAGGATACATGGCCTGAAAAATTTAAGGATGAAGTACGAAGTCTACGACTCAGCATAGCCATGGATGGCAGCTATTCCTTGCAGAACACCAACTATTTTGTTTGGCCTATAACAATAATCAATAAAAATATCCCCCCATGGTTTTACGTGAAGAATGGACATCTTATGTTGGCTCTCATAGTCCCTAGTAGAAGACAAGTGAAGAATATGGATGCCTACTTACAACCACTCATAGATGAATTGAAGGAATTACTGGATAGGATAAATGTATACGATGTATCAAGACACGTCGAAGCAGAGAGGAGATTTACATTGTATGGAAAATGTGCTTAGACGACACATGACTATCCAGGCTTAGGATTTTTCTCTGGTAAATTACATTTTTGATTTGTTTTATATACGTAACAATATTATTTCGCATATTAGTTATTTAATTCGTTGTAATTACTATTATCTTAATGATATTATTTAATATTCCATGCATATATATTTTATAGAATAATCTTGTAGGTCTTGTAACAAAAGGGTATTTTTGATGTAAATGTTGTGGAACTTCTCTGAAAGCTAGATGGTTCTATGACCTACGAAAGCCACTGTATGACTGCTCCAAGGTATTTCTCCAATAAGAACACACTTAGAAGAGCAGCATCTTCTTTCAATGTTAAATGAGAGAGAACCCAAAGGCCTCCAATAATGACACCAAATTAATGGCTTAGAGAATAGGATAGGGAGAAGGAGAAGGAATTCATATAAATGTTTGATTCAAATGGGGAGCCTATGTTCGATGATCCAGAATTCCTTGACACCTATGTTGGGAAATTTCCCATTGGGATGAAAAGGAAATCTATCTTTGATAACCTACCATATTGGGAGCATCTTAATATTACCCACTTATTAGATCCGACGCATATATTTAAAAAAAATTCATCTTCTTTATGGAGGCACATATCATAGAAAGAAAGTGACAAACTAGTTGTTATGAAAGATCTTAGTACTTCAAAAACTAAAAAGAAATATTGGGTTGGACGATTATAAAGTACATGATCACAGGCAGGCGCTAGTCGCTCTAATTCATGGTATTTCAAAGAAGGTGATGTCCCATGGATTTTAAGAAAATATGATCTTTCTTTGGAAAAGGAAGTTATAATGGGTGTGACGGTGCCATCTTCATACGGGTCTTCACTATGAATTATTCACCGTGGATGACCATTTTTGGGGTTGAAATGACATGATTATTTGAATATTCTAACAATACGTATAATTTCAAAAGCATGATTTTATTATTTCTTATAGTAATAAATTTTATCCCGTGCAGGGATCATAAAACATAACTAATTTTGTATAATATTGCACATGTTTATAACTTTGCATTATTGTTATCCTTTGTTCGCGCATCGGTGTGTGAAACATGAATTCCCCCAAGACCTAGGACGTGTTGTATCTAAATTATCTACATTTTTATTTTGGATCACGTCAAAGGAGATTCATGTGGCTAGCATTCCACGCTCGCATCAAGAGATAGTTGAGATTGTTAGTATGTTTGAGAAGGAATTGTCGATGAGTTTCATGGACTTGCGGATCCATCTTCTAATACACCTAGTAGATGAGGTTGAATTATTTGGGGTGGTTTCTTGTAATTCGATGTTCTTCTTAGAGAGGTACATGAAGAAATTGAAAGGTTTTGTTCGACAAAGGGAAAAACTGGAGGGGTCTATCATAGAGGGGTACATATCGTATGAGTCTTTCTATTATGCCAGTGAGTACATAAAGAAAATCGAAAATAGACTAGGCGCAGTGATTTGGGACAATGAAAGGGATGAAGACAAAAGAGAAGGGAAGTTGCTCCAAATGAATGGAAAAATCTTCTTGATAAAGAGTAAGCAACTTGTAATTTTTCAAATTTACAAAAAGTAAATATTCATGTTGAACATCAATATAGTGTATATTTTGATCTCATATATACTATATGTCGGTTTGGTTTCATCAACGAATGCAGAAATTGAAGAAATCAATAAATTTTTTCTTTACAATTTTGAAGTGACATAATCGTTTGTCGCATTGTACAAACAAAATAGGATGAAATGGGATAGTGACAAGAAAGAATTCAAATGGTCGAATGGTAGAAGTGTGCCTTATCCGAACCATTTAAAAGAAAAGATTCCAAAAATATGCCCCAATAGCTGGGTTGCTGACCAATTCAGAGAGAAATATCCTGCAACTGGTCATTACCAGCGTGCTAAAAAGGATGTGCTAAACGTAGGGATTGGGTGCACCCACTCGGTAATAATCTATTTATATACATTTTAAACTTAAAATTTCACCTTTGAAATGTAATTACATCTATATTTCATATTTTAACTATTGGGTTATTATAAGACACATGGCACTATGATTTTTTAACTTGTTTATAGGTGAATTTGTTCCCATCTATGTGGGCATATGGACACCATTTTTGCACAGAAAATGCCAATGATGGAAACATGACACAAGATTGTGGAGTGGAAGTCAATTTTGATCAATCTAGTTGATCTAGCCACCATGAGAAAAACCTAGTACAAGGGACATTAGGTTACGTTGGAAATATACAAGAGATCATTGAAGTGGATTTCTCTTCTTTACAATGTGTTATTTTTAGGTGCAAGTGGTGGGACACCTTTTATCGAAATAATGTAAAGGAAGATCGCGATATTAGGTTGATATGTATCAACTCTAGAAAGGTGTGGGATGAAGCTAAGAAGCCCTATGTTTTCCCCAACAACTAAAAATAGGTGTTTTTTTACCTAGATGTGTTGGATAGGTATTTGTGGCTCGTATTGACACATGACCCTATATCAAAAAATATTTTTGAAAACAATAGAATTATCATGCCAAGTGAGCTGGAAGATAATGTGGGTGATCATGAGAACCGAGAGTGACATGGTACATATGTTATTTCATCATTTATACTTCTTAAGATGCATTTTTATAAACAATAGGACTTAATTACCTTATAACTAAGACTCTTTTTTTCAAAACATTATAATATGTATTTTTAATTAATCGATAATTTTTAATGTTTTAATGTTAGAATTATTTTAGTCGATAATTTGCAATTATGTTGATCTCGAAAACAATGGCGTACTATATAAAGTTCTTTTTTTTGTGTGTGTAAGATCATAATAAAATAATGATATTTCTAAAGTACATGAATTTATTTGCATTATTTTTTAAACTTTATTATGTTACAAAATGTCATATTATTCTAGATTTATTATTTTACAATTATGGTAATTTAACAATATTTAAGGTATACATTTTACTTATGGTAGTTATGGTTCAAAATTGACAATTAATTTACAATTTTAGAAATTTAAAAATTTGAAAATTTTAATAAAATCATTTTACATTAATACAATTAAAATTTTATAAATATTTTACATACAATTACAATTAAAATTACAAGTAGAATTACAATAACAATTACAATTTTAGAATTACAATCATTTCACATTATTACAATGAAAATTTTACAAATATTTTACATACAATTACAAATAGAATTTTACAATTTCACATACAATTACAATTACAATTTTAGAATTTTACATACAATTTCAATAACAATTTTAGAATTTTACATAAAATTACAATTACAATTACAATTTTACAATTTTACATATATACAATTACAATTATAATTATAATTACAATCATTTCACATTAATACAATTAAAATTATACAAATATTTTACATACAATTAAAATTAAACTTGCAACTGAATTACAACTAGAAGTACAATTTTAAAATTTCATACAAACAATTACAATTACAATATTAGAATTTTAATATAGTTACAATTTTACAATTACAATAATTTCACATTAATACAATTAAATTTTTACAAATATTTTACATACAATTGAAATTAAAATTACAATTTATACAATTACACTTTTCTAATTTTACATAAAATTACAAGCTTACAATTTTACATATATACAATTACAATTACAATCATTTCACAATAAATTAAATATTACAATTACAATTAAAATTTTACAAATATTTTACATACAATTTAAATTAAAAATAAAATAAAAAGTACAATTACAATTTTACAACTTTACATACAATTAAAATTTAAATTTAAATTACAATCACGACATAATATTTAATAAAGATCATGATTTAATATTAAAAATAAACATGACGATGATGATAACCATCGTACAAACATCATATTCGACTAAGAAACACATTCAAATTTACTAGCATCATCTAATCATGGTGATCATGATCGTCTAACAAAACACAAGCATTGTATAACATCATCACAACACAAACATCAAATATACATCTCATGTCAAATAACTGTTATCACTTACACATTGATCTGCAAGCTACACATTAAATGAACATATCCAACATGATTAACAATATACACATCATGATGATCACCAAAATGTAAATTAAGTACAGTTGCAGCATGAACACCCTACAAGGAAAAGACCCTCTAGCAGATGTTTCTGAGGAATCCCTTATAAAAATACCCCATACATCCATTTCTAGTGGAGGTGACTTGAGGAGGTTGGCGGGTGGAGGTTTTTGCCGATGTTTTTTGTCTGGTGCACTTATCTTCCTAAACTGCACCGATGCGTTCAACAAGACAAATCACTAGTGAACACAATACATTGGCACACTGGACACCGTGCGTTCCGCACACACCTTCCCCGTGTGTCTTATTATTGTAGTGCACTGGTGTTTTACAAATATTACGCACTGGTGTATCCTAAAACCCTGCGCCAAACAGACACCGCCTTGTGCAGTCTTAAGAAACCACACTGATGTGGCTATAAAACCCCGTGCACTAGAACAGGGTTAAATAAAAAAATTACAGAAAAAAAAAAAACACATTTTTCACTTTTCTCAGTGCTCCAGAGCTCTGAAACACTAGTGCAATTTATCCTTGTCAAAGCCACCCTGACATCGGTGCTCCCATTGCACCCATTTCACACACTGCTGCTGTGCATTGCCCACCAATCTCCAGCTTGAATTTTGCAAAATGGTGGGAAAATTTACTTTTTCAAATTCTATAGCTAATATGCCTCCTCGATGGCCAAATATATAGGTATTTTTCTTGTTTTTCCATAATTAGGCCTTTTAGTAGATTATAATTTCAAATTACCTTAAAATTAACCATTTAAAAGAAAAAAAATGTTGCGCTAGCCGCTCTAGCCATTTGGCTCGCACCGGTTTGCTGTGCTGCCTATAAATTTACGGGTCGTACCCCAACTGGTGCTAACAGTATCCACACTGGTTCTGGGGCGGTACCTAAAGGAACACCGTGGGATTTTAAAATTTAAAAAAGTGTGGACAACTCGATAACTCGGTGCATTCACTAAAATATCTGCCCGAGGCGGGTAATTTTTTCAACACACCACATTCCAACATTTCGACAAGGTCAACAGTGCGGGCTGGTAAAATACCGCACCGTTGACTATGTAATGATGTCAAGAGGTCATTGCACTGACTGAACTATACATCCCGGGGCGTAGAGTTTGGTTAGCGCACCGCCCTCTCGACATTGTCCATAGTCAACGGTGTGGTTTTTTATACCACCGCAACATTGACAAGAAGACGTGCTTGGTGCATGCACATTTTTGTGGCGCACCAACTGTTCTTTTTTTTCCAAAAAAAATTATATATGTATATTTCTAA
Organism: Pinus albicaulis; assembly: GCA_034641835.2. Taxonomy (NCBI): domain Eukaryota; kingdom Viridiplantae; phylum Streptophyta; class Pinopsida; order Pinales; family Pinaceae; genus Pinus; species Pinus albicaulis. The sequence goes on from CM076579.1 coordinate 950,070,742, forward strand.
ATAAATGTCTCATTTAATAAAAAAAATTTAATATGTCAATAATTCAGAGACATGAAAGGAGAGAAGAGAGGGAACAACATCAACAAAAGGTGGACCAATATAACATGGTTCTCCTGTGGGAGGCATGAGAGAGGGAGAGAGATGCGTACCCTCTCCCTATTACAATAGCTACCCAGGGCCTCCCAAGGCATGTAGGCCTCCTCAAATTCTATGAGGGTACTTTCCTAAAGGGCCATGGTTTGTTTTTTAGACATCTTATACGCAGGTGGAATGCCCACCTACAGGCTTTGCGGGTTGGTCATATCCAGTGGTATGCGGCCACTGAGGATGAAATATATTTCATTACAGGGCTATAGAGAAGAGCGGTGGATTTTCCCTCATTCCTAGAGGTTCCTATTGGCTATGTGGCAGGGATTTATTTGGTGTAATACCAGAGATACATTAGCATAGATATATTGTCTCCTTCAGATTTTTAGGTCTCCGGAGGTCAGTTATGTATTTTTGCGTTTGGTAGTGAGGAGGTGAGGTGCCTCTCACTTATGATTTCAACCATTTCACACAACACCAATGATGGCCAATGCATTAGTTATCATCTTCTATATTATGCTGATTCTTTAGTATAGGAGCCACGACTTGTCAGGTTTTCTACCATTTTTTGTGGCAGTTCTATATAGCCTTAGATCGATGTCATGCTAATGCACAAGGGACGGTCAACTTCCCTTTTTCTCCAAATATTTTCTGTTTATTTTTTGAGAGGTTTCCAGAGATGAGGCCAACTTTTGTTCGGAAAACTCCTAGGCCGATGTTGGAGGCGCGAATGCACATGTGGGGATAGATGATGCCCAAGAGGGGCGAGAGTGATTTTTCCGTGAGGATATCACATGATGCACTGGAGTCGCTAGCCAGTCTTAACGAGCATCCCCTCGTTATGGTCCCCTGTCCTTATGCTGGTTTGGATTGGCGACGGTGTGCCAACATCCTCTTCACAAATGATGAGACACCGGATGACAGAGCTAATATTAATATTTTATTTAAATTTATTCTAACATGTTCTTGAACTTGTTTTTATTAAATTGTGTAATGAAATTGTCTAATTATTGTTGCGTAATTTTATATATTTTGCAGACATTGGGTGTTTTGATGGAAAGAACATGCGAGCACCACCACATGATCCAGGTGTGGATATTGATGACAATCAGGATCGTGAGATGCCGAGGATTATCAGGAGGTGGGTGGAAAGAGACCTACTCTTGCTGGTCCGCTAGTAACTCCTTTTGCTATGCGTGGTAGGCTTGACAAAAAGTTTAGGATGGAGTTGGGCGGCCAAATTTGTGCATTGATTTTTGAGGCAGGAGTCAAGCCCGCTACTATGAGAGTCATACAGGCTGATGGTAGGCTAGTACATATGTGCAGAAGCATGTCGTGTGACATGTACAGCCTAATGCATCATGTCATAGGAGCTACGACCTTAGTTACGCAGTTGAGGAGGACCCTTGCATGTTATAGGTGTGGTCGAGACACAGCACGTGGTCAACAGTCCACGATCAGTGCCGACACATCATCTAATGATGACGATAAAGGGAATGATCATTGTTCACCTTGCGCTGCGCTAGATGAGCAACCTCCACTAGCATCGAGCAACAGTTATCATGGAGAGCAGGCTGGACCATCGGCCACGTCGATTCCGTAACCTGCAGCATCCAGTAGTACTCTTGATCATGAGTAGGCTGGATCATCGACCTTGTCGATTCATCATGATGAGAAGCCGATAGTTGATCCTAAGGCACCAGTACCAAATCAGTAGGCACAAGATGATCAGCATGTACCTGAGCCTGTCCAAGTTGCACCATTGACTGATCAGGCCTCGACTAGTACTGTTATTGATGATGTACCACGAGCTAATATATGACATTTATATTACATTTGTATATTTTTGACATTATATATATATATATATATATATATATATATATATGGTCCATGTATTTTATGTTCAGGTTGCAGTTGTACTTAATTTACATGTTGGTGATCATCATTATGTGTATATTGTTAGGTCATGTTAGATATGTTCATTTAATGTGTAGCTTGAAGATAAATGTCTATGTGATAACACTTATTTCACATGAGATGTATATTCGATGTTTGTGTTGTGATGAGGTTATACAATGTTAATTGTGTTTTGTTAGATGATCATTATCACGATGATGTTAGAAAATTTGAATGTGTTTTTTAGTTGAATATGATGTTTGTACGATAATTATCATGATCGTGATGTTTATTAATTAATTTAATATTAAATCATCATGATATTGTAAAATTGTAATATTTGTAATTGTAATTTTATGTAAAATTCTAAAATTGTAATTGTAATTTTAATTGTAATTGTATGTAAAATATTTTTAAAATTTTAATTGTAATTGTAATATTTAATTTATTGTGAAATTATTGTAATTGTAATTTTAAATGTAATTGTATGTATGTAAAATTCTAATTGTAATTGTACATAAAATTGTAAAATTGTAATTCTAATTATAGTTGTGATTCTAATTCTATGTAAAATATTTGTAAAATTTAATTTTAATTGTAATTGTATGTAAAATATTTGCAAAATTTTAATTGTATTAATGTGAAATGATTTTACTAAAAAATTTTAATTTTTTAATTTGTAAAATTTTAAATAATTGTAAAATAATAAATCGATAATAATACAAATTTTTGTAACATAATAAAGTTTAGAAAATAATGCAAATAAATTCATGTACTTTAGAATTATCATTATTTTATTATGATCTTACATACAAAAAAATAACTTTATACAGTACGTCATTGTTTTTGAGATCAACATAATTGAAAATTATCAAGTGAAATATTGATTTTAACATTAACACAATGCAAATTACCAATTAATTCAAAATACATATTATAATGTTTCTAAAAACCCATCTTAAGAAGTATAAATATTGATGAAATAACACATGTACCATATCACTCTCAGCTCTCATGATCAACCTCATTATCTTCCAACTAGCATGGCATGATAACACTATTTTTCTAAAAAATATGTTTTGATCTAGGTTCATGTCTCAATACGAACCACTAATCCCTATCCAACACATCTGGGTAAAACAAAACCTAGTTGCAGTGTTTGGGGAAAACATAGGGCTCCTTAGCTTCATCCCACATCTTTCTAGAGTTGATACATATCAGCCTACTATTGCGATCTTCCTTTAAATTATGCTGATCAAAGGTCTCCCACCACTTGTACCGAAAAATAGCACATTGGAAAGAAGAGAAGTCCACTTCAATGATCTCTTGTATCTTTGCGACGTAACCTAACATCCCTTGTATTAGGTTTTGATCACAGTGGCTAGATCGACTAGATTGATTGAAGTCGAATTCCATTCCACAGCCTTGTGTGATGTTTCTAGCATTGGCATTTTTTTTGCGAAAATGTTGTCCATATGCCCATATAGATGGGAACAAATGCACCTATTATAAAAAAAGTTAAAAAAATCATAGTGTCATGTGCCTTATAATAACCCAATAGTTAAAATATGAAATATAGATGTAATTACATTTGAAAGGTGCATTATTAAGTTTCAAATGTACATATAAATTAAATAGATTGTTAATGAGCTGCTGAACCCAATCCCTAATTTTAGCACATTCTCCTCATCATGTAGGGAATGACCGGTTGCATCGTATTTCTCTCTCACTTAGTCAGCAACCCAACTGTTGGGGCATATTTTTGGCATATTTTCTTTCAAATGATCGAGATAAGGCACACTTCTACCATTCAATCATTTGAATTATTTCTTGTCACTATCCCATTTCATCTTGTTTTGTTCATACAATGCGACCCACAGTTGTGTCGCTTCAGAATCGTAAAAAACGAATTTATTGATTGCTTCAATGTCTTCATTTGCTGATGAAATAAAACCGACATTATATAGTACATAGAGATGAAAATATACATTATATCTAAGTTCAACATGAATATTTACTTTGTGTAAAATTGAAAAATTATAAGTCGCTTACTCTTTATCAAGCGCTTTTTTCCACTTGTTTGGAGCAACTCCCCTTCTCTTTTTCCTTCATCCCTTTCATTTTCCCAAATCACCATGCATGGTATGTTGTCAATCTGCTTGATGTACTCACTGACATAATAGAAAGACTCATACAATATCTACCCCTCTACCATAAACCCCTCGAGTTTTTCTCTTTGTCGAACAAAACCTTTCAATATCTTCATGCACCTCTCTAAGAAGAACATCCAACGACAAGAAACCACCCCAAATAATTCAACCTCATCTACTAGCTCGATTAGAAGATGAACCTGCAAGTCCATGAAAATCTTCGACAGTTCCTTTTCAAACAAAAAAACAATCTCAACTATATCTTGATGCCACTATGGAATGCTAGCCACATGAATCTCCTTTGACGTGATCCAATGAAAAAATGCATATAATCTAGATATGGAACATTCTAGGTCTTGAGGGAATTCATGTTTCACACACCCATGCATGAACAAAGGATAATGACACTACAAAGTTATAAACACGTGCAATAATATAAAAAAATAGTTATGTGTTATGATTCGTGCATGGGATAAAATTTATTAATATAAAAAATAATAAAATCATGATTTTGAAATTATAGATACCCTTAGAAGATTCAGATGGTCATGCAATTTCAACACCGAAAAATTTTCGTCCATGGTGAAGCAGTGCTGTAGTAAAGACCTGTATAAAGATGGAACCCTCACACCCATTATAACTTCCTTTTCCAAAGAAATAAAATATTTTTCAAAAATCCATGGGACATCACCTTATTTGAAATATCGTGAATTAGAAGGACCAACGCCTACCTTTGATCCTGTACTTTCTAATCTTCTTGGCTAATGCTTAAATTTAGCATTTGAAGTAATAAGATATTTCATAATAGCCAATGTGTCACTTTGTTTCCATGATATGCTCCTCCATAAATAATATGAAATTTTTTTAAATATATGCATGTGTTACACAACATTTTGTCACTGTCCCTGCAATCCCCATCTTACAAATCGAAGGACCATTTCTGTGACTTATATGTAGTGTCATGCCTTGCAAAAATTGTCATTGCATCCCTTGCCATAAGATGAACATTTCCTCTATTGACTATTCATGGAACAAAAAATCAAAAACATATGATTTTGGGTCATATATGGCAGGAAGTTATGATCTCACACCCATAGAGAAATTAGCACTACCCGCACCGCGCTGTTTTTGGAAAGTCTTTAAAATAGAAGTGAAGTTTCCATTTCCATCCTCTTCACGAGTGGAGTCAGCATGGGTTGTTCGACTAACTAAGGTAAAACATCTACCTTTGGCTTCTTGTTTCCTACATTTGAGCAACCTCCCAAAGGATAAGGCCTCCCTTCCACCATTTGAGTCATCCCAACCTCCTCCTCCTCTCCTATAAATACATCTCTCTCACAAATATGTAGCTAGCTGAACATTTTGTACAATAGCTGAAATGGTTGAATAGTTGAACAATATGATATAGCTGGTGTGAGATAGAGTAGAGAGACACCTATTTTCGAGAGAGAGTCTAGAATTATCACCTTGCCAAACCCAATTCCCTGGTGAATGCTCGAGACACGTTTTGAGTGGACCCGCTAAAGGAGGCTACAATTTCAAGGTTCTTTTGGTTGTAAACTCTTTCTATGTTCTTATTAATACATGACTGATGTTTTTGTTTCCATTTTTTATTTGACATGATTAATCTTGTGAAATACATTTAATTCTCCTTGAACAATTAGATAGTTATGAATGCAAGTAATGTTTCGTATGTTTTTATCATTCTCTGATCCTTGTGCAGGCACCTGAGTACCACGGCTAAAGGACCGCGACGTGTCGAGATGAAGATCAGGAGACTGCTGCCACAGCTACGACAACTATGTTGAAACAAAGGTAGGACATCTATCCTGACTCAGTTTCATTCATTAACTAGGAATTGACGCATTAACATGTCCTCTTGCTGCTAGACCCACCCTAGGGCTAGAGGGATTTCCTCTATTCGCAGAGGGGATCTACCTACACAACAAGTTGGCGAATCAGCTGGGGATTAGAATGTGTTTTTCGTCTTGTTGTTCATCGAGTGTTTTGATTGTCGAGTCAAATTTGGATTTTTCATCATTTATCTGCTTTCCTTGGCTTGTCTAACTATTTTCAACCATCATGTTTAGTTCCAGAGTGTCAAGTCTGACCTCTGCTCAATGGTTTATTTTTTTCCCATGGTTTTCTAGCTCGTCGCTACTTTTCTTTGAACAATCGCACCAATTGGTGCATGTTTATTTTTTCACAAGTGCATGAACCCTTATTTAGTGCAGATTATAGCTAACCAGTCGTGTCAAATCCTGTAGGATTGAATTTGGCCTCTTTTCTCATTTTTTGTCAGTGTTTCTTGGCTCTGGATTTTTTTTTACCTTGCAATTGGTCTACTTAGATTGTTTTGACTCTTTAGTCTCGGTCTTCTCAGCTATTTGTCAACATCTTATTAGTGGAGTTTGTTTCCCTAGGGTTTCTAGGTGCCTTGTCCTGTTGGTTTGGCCCTTTCCTCACTGAGGCTTCTGAGTTAAGTTTGAGTCGCTAGATATTTGTCATTTCAATTCACTAGCTGATTGTGTTAGTCTTTGTAAGGTCCCTATATTACTAGTTTTATCCCTTATTTTTATTAGTGTAGCCCCCTTATTTTTACTGTTGTACCCTTGTAACCCCAATATTGTTATTATTGTTCCCTTACATTGTTATTGTTAGGTCGGCTAGGATTATATTGCGGGCCCATGGACTCCTATATATAGAAGGAGGTTTTGGTAATTTGTATCATCCAAGAATTTTTCATTTATGTAATGTATTGGAGGTTTCCCCCTCAACGTGGCTAATTTCTAAGGTGTTGATCTCTCTTTTCTTCTATTTTTGGAGCTAGTTTCATAACATATGGTATCAAAGCTTTGGATTCTAGGGTTTTGTTGCTCCAAATAGGTCAGCATGGAATTTTATCTATAAATTTTTTTTACAGAGGTTTAGAAGCTGAAATTTTTAGAGTGTGAAGCTGAAATCCTGAGGCACATCTTTGCAAAATTTCAGATCTTGTTTCGCAATATTTTCAGAGATATGATTTGTGGAAGTTAGGGCTTTTTGCAGGCTCCTAAATTTAACCTAAACAGGTCATCACGGAATTTTCACTATAAATATGTTTCTACGAGGTTTCAAAAGATGAACTTTTCATAGAGAGAAGCTGAAATCCTGAAGGACCTCTTGTAAAAATTTCAAATCTTTGTTTGTAATATTTTTGGAGATATGATCTGTGGAAGTTAGGATTTTTTCAGGCTCCCGAATTTCATCGCAAAGAGGTGACCATGGGAAAAATGCCATAACTCTCTCTCTCTGAGCATCTAACTGAGATTATGTAAAACTTGGTTGCATGTACACATACTGTAGATTCCTATTTATAAATGTTAGAGCCAAAGGAGGAAAAAATAACACGTGGCAAGTTGTACAAGTTCGCTCTACTGAATCAGTCAGTAATTAGGTCATTGTGGGAGATTGGACATAAAATTGTCTTCAAGAGTCCAAATCAAGTCAGAGCTATGGCATTCGAAGGAGGATTCAGAGGGCTACCCCAGGGCTGAATTTCAGATATTGAAGATCCAAAATCACAGAGATAATTCAGTTTTAATATCAATCTCCTCAAAAGCAAGAAAAAAGTGTGTATTTTTATTCGAATGACATAAGTCTTGTTTGAAAAAAAATAGTTTGAATTTACTTGAAGGGCACATTGAAGAATAGATATCAGTATTAGGTTCTAAAATTCCCCATAAAAATAATTCAACACCCATTAAGCCTTCAGAAGGCTCTACTATGACTCATGAAGATGAAGAAATGCAACATCAGATGTCAAAATTACAAGAGCAAGTGAACTTATCGCAAAGAGCAACAAAAAATGAAATGGATCTTTTGAAGAAAGGCATGGAAAATAAGATGGATGGTTTGAAGAAAGGCATGGAAGCTAATATGGCGGGCATGGAAGTTCGCATGGAAGCTAAGATAGATGACGTTGAAGCTAAGATCGATGAAAAAATGGAAAACATGAAGAATGATCTAAAAGTAGACATCAAGGGTTTTGAAAAGTTGATACAAGAAATGTTTCCTAATGGAGAAAAGATAGTAGAGGAAACTCATGATGACAACAAAATAAATGTTAATCGTGATTTCATAAAATCTAATGTTGGATGGAAGAACCACCATATTCCAAAGATAGATATGAGTAAGTTTGATGGCAAGGATCTCGTAACATGGATAGTACAGATGAAGCAATATTTTGATCTCGATAATGTGCAAAACAAAAAAAAGTACGCATTTCAAATTTACATTTAGAACAAAATACATTTTTATGGTATCAATTGATTTTCTCCAGTAAAACGATTGTCACTTGGTCAATTTTTATAGAGGAAATTATAGCACATTATGAGGATACAAAAAGCAATACCTTCTTTAGCCAATTGATAAATCTCAAACAAAAGGGTTCAGTGGCAGAGCACATTGAGGACTTCCTGAAATTGAATATAAGGGTAACTGATATTTGAAAGCAACACAGGATTGATGTCTTCAGAGGGACTTTAAAGGATAACATCCAACATGAAGTTCGAGTTTGGGAACCTGATTCATTGTAAAAGTTATTCAGGTTGGCAAGAAAAATTCAATGTCAAATTATGGCAACAAGGAATACTACCACTCACATATATAAAGATGGAAAGTGTTGCTACTCTTAGACTTACATAACCTATATGGTTGACACCACAACAATTGGAAGAAAAAAGAGAAAAAGGGCTTTGGTACAGTTGTGATAGAAAATATACTAAAGGTCATAAGTGTGCTGAGAAGAAATTATTTTACATAGATTGTGAAGATGAAGAAGAAAATGAACAAGAATCTTCAAAAGTAGAGGATATACACCAGGAACCAACCCTAGAAGAGGAAGACATGAGTCTGACCATATCATGTAATGCATTGGCAGGAATTACCACTCCGAAAAATCTCAAGAGAGAAGGACATATCAAGAAGAAAACGGTAATAGTGTTGATTGATTCAGGTAGTACCCATAATTTTATTCATGGTAAGGTAGCCAAGGAATTGAACTGTTTCCTATACCCAGCACCAGAATTTCAAGTGATGGTTGCAAATGGAGGAACTATAAATTGCTATGGAAAATGCCATAATATCAAGCTAACCATGGGGGAATATGTATTGAATAGTCCAATGCTTTCCATTCCTATGGGAGGTGCTGATGTTGTACTAGGAGTACAATGGTTACAATGTTTGGGGGCCGTACCTTTTAATTCTCAAGAACTTTTCTTGAAATTTATTTCTGAAGGAAAGGAAGTCAAATTATGGGGTACTGCAGGGAAGCCAAGAAACATAATAAGATCTGATGTCATGAAAAAGCTTCTAAAGAAATAACAATGAGGTGTAATTGCACCATTATGCTCACTAGAAGTTCCAACATCAAAATCATATATTTCTGTAAATCTCCAAAAAGTCTTGGAAAATCATTCCAAGGTGTTTGAAACTCCCAAAGGACTCACACCTATTTGTGATCATGATCATTCTATTCATTTGATTCCAGGAAGTGTTCCTCCAAACATCAGGCATTATAGATATCCTTATGTCCAAAAGAGCGAAATTGAACATATGATTGCATAAATGTTAGAGGCTGGTATAATTCAACCTAGTCAAAGTTCTTTCTTTGCTCCAGTAGTATTGGTGCACAAGAAGGATGGATCATGGCGCATGTGTTTGGATTACAGGGAGCTCAATAAGATCACCATTAAAGATAAATTTCCCATTCCTATGATTGATGAATTATTGGATGAATTACATGGAACAATTTATTTTACTAAGTTGGATATTCGCTCAAGATATCATCAAATTAGAATGAAGACTGAAGATATTCTGAAAACCACATTTTGAACTCATGAGGGTCATTATGAATTTTTGGTCATGCGTTTTGGCCTTACCAATGCACCTTCTATAGTTCAAGGGTTAATGAATTCCATTTTCAAACCCTTCCTTAGAAAATTTGTGCTAGTATTTTTTTATGATATACTAATCTAAAGTAGGTCTTAGAAGGATCATGTTCAATATGTTGACAGGGTGCTCAAACTATTGCAGGAGAAACAATTATATGCAAAAACATCCAAATGTTTATTTGGAGTACAAGAGGTGGAATATTTGGGTCATATTATATCTCACGAGGGTATTAAGGTAGACCCTAACAAAATTAAATCCTTTAAGGAATGGAAAGTCCCCACAACCATAAAGCAGTTGTGAGGATTTCTTGGGTTAACGGGCTATTATCGCCTGTTTGTTAAGAATTATGGGATAATAGCAGCACTTCTAACAACATTATTGAAGAAATATGCATTTTCATGGACTCCTGAAGCAACTAATGCCTTTCAACATCTTAAAGAGGCAATGTGCCTAGCACCGGTCTTAGCTACGCCAGACTTCACAAAATCCTTTATTGTGGAATGTGATGCCTAAAGAAATGGAATTGGTGCTATTTTAATGCAAGAAAGAAGACCCATTTCTTTCGAAAGTAATCCAATCAAAGGAAAGTATTTATAGAAAGCTATTTATGAGAAGGAAATGTTAGCAATACTACATGCACTAAAGAAATGGCGACCTTTCCTAATGGGACAACACTTCAAGGTAAGAAATGATCATGATAGTCTTAAACAATTTTTGGAGCCAAGACTATCTTTAGAAGAGCAACAAAAATGGGTCACAAAGATGTTGGGTTATGACTTTGAAATAATATACAAAAAAAGGGAAGCTAAATGTTGTTGTAGATGCACTCTCAAGAAAGAATGAATAGGTGGAAGCATTTCTTTGTGCCATTTCTATTATCCAACCAAATTGGATAATCGAAGCAAGGGAAGAATGGAAGAATGATGAAGAAGTATGGACACTTATTCAAAATTTGCAGCAAGATCCCAGTACATCTGATACATTTATTTGGAAAAATGATTCGTTATGGTACAAGGAACACTTAAATCTTTGTAAGAATTCCAAACAAGAACAAAATATTGTTTTGGAATTGCATACTTCTCCTTTAGGAGGACACTCAACGTTGAGGTATAAAATGTGTCTTTTTAATGCCTATTTATCCTACATTAATCATCAATCTGGGAACACATTTTTATTTCAAGAGTGTACTCAGTCTGAGGAGGAAATTTATCCAAGAGTAATGCTCTTCAATATGTAGTACAGTGTTCTAAATACAAGATTAAACGGATGCTTGAAAAATAAATCTAATTACAATAACATGAAATCAAATGCTCTTAAAATCTATCTATTCAGTCAACAACTATCAATCGAGGATACAGTAGCGATAACTCATTCCTCTAGAAATTGATCCAATTGAAATCAAACTGAAACAAGATAATCAATATGGGAACATGGAAGCAATAACCAATATTCTCTACAGTTGACAGTCCCATTTTAAAGCAATTAAGGAGAAATAGTAATTGAACTAAAGCTGCTATTGAAAGTAAACTAAGAAAGCTCTTCGAAAGAAAACTCCTTGCAATATGTTAACTAATGAATTGGAAATGAGCAGCACATTGAATTCGAACAGCAATGTAAATGAATAACCAAATGAAACTAAAAGAATCTAACAACAAATATTAACTAATGAATCTGAACAGTAGATACTTAACTTAATGAAATCAAACAACAATTCTATTAAACACCAAAACCCCGTCGACAACAAACGTTGTTAAATAATAATCGTCATGAATAGAAATCCAACGAAACAAAAATTAATTGGAACAGGACATCTAATGCTAAACAACAATGCTCTGTAAGGTTTAACAAGATGATTAATACAGGAATTAAAGTCCTTACTGAAACAGAATAGCAATCCGATTCATTAACATAAAGAAATCAATCAATAATTCAACGAAAAACAAGTTAAATTGCAAATGTAAAGAGAACAACCACAAACTATCACATGAAAATAATTGAAAGGTAATGATACAACCAGTAGATCGATCCACCAGGGCCAGGTCCTCAACCACCGATGAAACGCCACTGGGATTTACTCCAGTGTTAAGAAATTAAACGGAAACAAACTCCTGTATTAATAAGGCATGAATAATGTTTACAAACAGTTCGTACTCTCTTAGCAAGAGTCAATGTGCAATTCTGAAAATTACAACAAGGAAAGTCTCTCCAATAGCAATACATGCTCCTCCTTTTATAATCTGAAAGAGGAGAAATTAAATAGTAAATATGATCTCTCATAACAAAATTGGATTGTCCCTAACCAATTGATCAACAAGAAAATATATTTCCATCAATCTTTCAATAAGAGCAAGTCGAATTTGGATTTGCAGCTAAGATAATTTGGAGGACAGCCACGATAGTAAATATGAGAAAAACGTGCTAAAAGAACCTTGTGTTTCTCTCAATATAGGCCAAATTTTTGCAAATCGTTCCTTAAAAAAGTCAATTTGGTCTGTTCTGGAGAAAACCCATGTTCCACATTTTCCAGATTCTTCTCCATTTTTCCAGAATCTCAACCGCAATACTGTCACTTCTTATTCCAGCGAATTTCTGAGTTGGAATATTTGATGATGATCTGGAGATCAAATCTACAATCTGGAAAATATATTGGAGGCTAAAATGGTGAATGATGTTAAAAAATATATTAATAAACCATCATTGATAAAATTATGCATAATAATCATCAATTTATTAAAAATAAAGCAAAAGAAATAATATTTATCCATAAGAGCATAAATAATTATAAGATGGATTTATATGATAAATTATGATAAATTACATGATAAAGAAGAGTATAAATGGATGAAATAAGTGTTAAAAAGTGGTCGTATTCGCAGCCCAACATACCCCCAAACTGAATATATTGCATGTCCTCATGCAACCCAAAAAAAAAACCCATGTGTTAACCAAGCAAAGAAAATTTGTTCATTCCAACTCATGAAATGGATGGAACAAATGAATTTTTCCTCAAATAATGAATATTCAATTTTAGCAATCTTGATGAAGGCATAACAATTTTTACAGTTGACGTTCAACGATATGTATATGAAGTTGCAGAAAAATGTGACATAAGTAACAACAACCTTCATTAATCATTTTCTCAAAAGTCATATCGTTTGATGCATGGATGATGAGATATAAACAACATGGTTGTAGGTGATAGTGCATAATTTTCGAAATGTTATGAACTAATTTAGCGTGAAATTATCTGGGTTTCTGTATTCTAATTATACCTCTTTGTTATCCAAAAAGCACAAGAATTCCATTCATAGTTTTAAAGATATATTCAAATCAATTTATGCACTATATAAAAGTGAAATTGTATGCCATAAACGAGAAAGAGAGTAGAAAACATCCATCATGTATAGCAATCCCCCCCCCAAATTGAAGAATTAGCATGTCCTGATGTAATGCTAGAAAAAAAATAGAGGTGGTTGCTACAATTTGTTGAAATCTATGCTTGCTGTAAAACAACATGGAATAAAGGAGGTGTTGAGAATGAATAAGAATATCAATGGATGATAAAGAAGATTACTGACATGGTCATTAGAAAGAAATGAAGGAAAGAAACAGTCCCCCAAACTGAAAGATGAGATGTATCTGAAAAATGGGAAGTGGGAAAGATGTGGAATGAATGATGATAAATAATGCTCAATGAATTTTCATGAAATTCTCCTAAATTCATAATAAATCAGAAAATTACGCTATTTTACCTCAAGTGTTACCTCTGAAAAAAAATGTGGAATGATATGTAGGGACTGGCCTTTGTTGAAGCTAATGTAGACTGAGCAGATACTGAAAGTGATACAAAAGATGGAAGCCATGCAAGCACATCATGTCTGAAGAATGGTGCGTGTCTGCAAGTTGCGTGAGCCTTTACTGTTAGTTTCAATAGTGTGTTCGTGCTACAAATATAATTGTCCCCATACTTGTTGTTCTCCTGTAAAGAAATCATGATTTTGTATGCAATTTTCTTGAATCCACAGTTTTATTTTTGAATGGCAACAGATGCATGCAAAAATTTTAAGCAGAAAAAATCTTGTAGAAATGCAGTATGAATATTGTGGCAAATAGAAGAGCACCGTACTACACTGCAATTTTACAACATGGAAATGCATACATACTTACGATATGATCAAAAAATTATCTCATTACTAAAATCAATGCATATTTTGAAATCGTGAGTAGATATGGAAATGTTTATGTAATGATTCGAAAATATGGGTAAAGGACAGCTGATGTGAAAAAAGTACTTATGCAGTCATTATCCACATAAACCATATGATTGATTTATAAATAAATTTCATGCATAAGCGGTTCCGAACAAAGGGTTTAGGGGCATAATCTCATTTGATATTAGATAAATATATAAGAAAAGGGTTTATCATTACTATCGATTTGTGAAGAATATGGCTTCAATACCATCAGCAAAGCTCTGTTGCCCACATGTGTCTATAACATTGACAAAGTTTCTTTCTCACCCTTGGAACCATTATCCTTTATTTATGCCTAGGGAAGTGTTGTGTGATGTCATGATGGAGGCCACTGTGCTGGATTAGGAACCAGACGAATCATAATGCCATTCACCAAAGAGTATAATGTGGGTAGGTCGGCTCGTGATGAGATCTCCTGTTCCAAGGAATTTTTATTTTTCTGAGTTATCCATTGGATCATATCCTTGGTGTGGTGGCCATTATGGGAATGTGACTTCACTGCTCCCTTATGAACATGGTAAGCTAGCTCTTGATGAGACCCCCTATCCCCCATCTGCCATATCATAGAATTGTTAGTAATCATATAGAGATTTTTCTTTTTCTTTTTCTTTACATATAGCACTTCCATATTTATATATAAAGGGTGGCTCAACACTCCTTAAGAGTATGGATGGTGGAATAAGTCTAAACATCTCAATAGAGAAAGTATGCCCTTATTCATATTCAATAAATAAAAATCAAAGAGAGTTGTAAATATTTAGAGAAGAACCAACATGATAAAGATAGTCGATCATATTAATTTTAGTGAAAATAAAGACAACAAAGTGATATAGATGGTTGTGTCATTTCCTTTTCTTATCACTACAAAAAATTTTCTTAAAAATGACAATTTCTCTTTATTTTCTAATTCCAGTAACCTCTAATTTGTGTATCCTTGCATAAATTGTATTTTTTCCTTTCAAAGAATAATCAAGAATTCAGAAAAGTCCTAAAAATGTTGTTAAAAAACAAGAAAAATGCATTCAAAAAGTTATGTTCCTTTGGAAAGGAACAACAACAAAAATTCACGAAAATGCTATTCCTTTCAAAAGGAACAGCAAAAACAATCTGCGGAAATGTTGTTCCTTTGGAAAGGAACAGCAAGAACAGTTGGCAAAAACATGTTGTTCCTTTTGAAAGGAACAACAAAACAAGCGGGAAAAATGATTTTTCTTTGGAAAGGAACAACAAAAACATGTGGGGAAAGTGCTGTTCTTTTTTAAAGGAAAAACAAAACTGTTGTTCCTTAAAACTGATGTTCCTTTTGAAAGGAACAGCAAAAACAATCAATGGAAATTTTGTTCCTTTTGAAAGGAACAACAAAAATAAACACATAAAGGCATTGATTCTTAAGAGGAATGGATTTTTTTATTTAAGAGGAACAACAGTTTTTCCTTAAGAGGAACACCATAAAAAATAACGACACACAAATAGTGTTGTTCCCTGTAAGGAACAACAAAGAAAATGCACACAAAAATTGTTGTAGGGAACAACAAAGGGAAAGCAATAGAGGAAAGAACAAATCTATTGTCAAGAAAATCCAATAAAATAGAAAGACAAATTTATGTACAGGTAGAAAAAGTAATTTTTTACAGAATTGGTGCTTCCAAAGAATTGCCTTCTACAACTGAATCTTGCTTGGTGGGGTCCTTATTATGCAATTGCAAATGGAATGGAAACTACAATTTGGAGGGATCCACAACTGAAACACAAAAACATAAAATAAATCAGAAAAGTAATAACACTTTATTAAGTTACAACAACTATGATGTTATTTCCTAAGGGAATATCAATTTGTTAATGGAAAAAAAAAATTATCTTTTTGAAAAATGTTTGGCAACAATGACATGAATCTTCAAATGGAAACCAATTCTTCATTTCTTCTTGTTATGAATCTTTTAGGTAATGAACTGTATTAAATGCCCTTGTTTCACTAAAATTTCTTTCAATAATCGCTCTTCCACAAATTGACCTTCTTTGTTCTGCTAAGACCTACAAAAAACGAGTGTCTACCTGCAATAAAACATTAAATCGTGGAGAAAGAGAGGTGTATGGGATCCCTTAAGCCAATAATTATGAAAAAAACTAACAAGTAGTTACTCTGTAGAACAAATCCACAGACAAAGTAAAATTAATTTATTACCTGCGGGAGAGCAATGGCCAATCACGCTAACCAACAGTGTTTCAATTATAACTTCTTTGTTTTTCGTCCGATTTGAGCGATTATAAAGCCAAATGGGAGATAATTAAAATTTTTATCTCCAATAGAAACATGTTTTAAAAATTCAATGCTATGATATGTCAAATTTGGTTAGAACAACCTGCATAATAGAGTCATTTTCGATTTTCCAGCTTAGACCAACAGTTGATATTTCAAGCATAAATTTTTATTTTAATGGAATATTGAACCAATTAAAATTGGATATTAAATTATATTCATTTATTGATCTCCAATAGAAACAGGTTTTGAGGAAGAGAAGAATGGATGGGTCAAATACGCTAGTGAACAGCCGAGAAAACAGAGTTTCAAGAGTGCTGATTTATGATAGGCAGTCAGTATTTTGGTCATAAATTCCTCATAAGGTATAAAAATTGAGAGATTAAAATTTTTTTGTAAACTATATTCATAGATAAATCTACCATAGAAAAAGGTTTTAAAAATATCGTCATTTAGGCCTCCAAAAACTGATTGTCCCAACTCTGTTCCTGAGCTGCCTACTAGACACCCTGTCAATGTTTTGGTTCTAACTTTTTCGTTTAAAATACAAATGGAGTGATTAAAATTGAGTTGAAAATTAGACATCAAGAGCTACTTAAAATAGAAATGTTTTTTAAAAATATGCACTTTTGGTCCCTCAAAACATGACTGTCCCATCTCTGTTTTTAGAAATTTTATGAAGCCTGCAAGCCAAAATAAATGATATTCAAGAAATTTTTCCATATTGGTGATAAAAATGAATATGAGTGTTTATAGAATTTTTATTTTTAATATAATGCATATACATACATAAATAAATTAAAATATTTATCACCGATGTTGATTTCCACAGCATGTTGCAACAAAAACAACTATTTTTACAAAAATAAAAGATAAAAAAATGTGTTTATTTTATTTCCTTATTTATTTTATTTTCTCCACTATTCTACTCTTCTTTGAGAATCGAATATGTTTATGTATAAGATTATTTCTAGTTTAACCATTTTAGAAAAAAAGGCCTCTAGTATGTACATACCCAAATTTGAAAAATGCATGTTGATAAAAATTAGGGTATGAGAAGCCAACTCCCCTTGAAAAGATGGTGCCAAAAATTGTTGAAGCACGGAGTGATGTTGCAAACAAATGATGGAGTGAAACCAATCTTCAATGTATCCCTTACTTTCTTGATTTTCCATAGCCATCGTATCATGAAGTTCTTGAGCTTTTAAAATGGTTTGTTGGTGCAAACTAGAAGAAACCTCATTTTTTTTCATAACTTCTACAATTTTTGGATTTGATACATTCTGAGTCTCAGTGTAAGTTTTATCCAATAGTGCATGTGAGATAGAATGGGTGGGAAGGGTGGGTAAATTTTTCAGTTCAACATTGTAAGCATGCTGTACTAGTTTATTATGGTGAGGGTGTGGAATGAGTTCAGTAGGAGATTGTGTAGGGAATGGAGGCTCTTGCTGATGTAGTTTATTTTGTTGAGTGGATGATTTTGATAGGCAAGCTGTTGTGTAACCAGCTCCAAAAATAGAATAAAATAGATATCAATGCCTTAGAAATAAGCCACTTCGAGGGGGAAACCTCCAATACATTACATAAATGAACAATTCTTGGATGATACAAATGAACAAAACCTCCTTCTATATATAGGAGTCCATGGGGCCATAATATAATCCTAGTGGCGCCACAATGTAATCCTAGCCGACCTAACAATAATAATGTAAGGGCACAATAATAACAATATGGGGGTTACAGGGGTACAATAATAACAATAAGGGGGGCTACACTAACATAATAAAGGGCTATACTATTAATATAGGGACTTAACATGCCCCTCTCCTTCAAACAAGTGTTGTCCTCAACGCTTGATAATTTCTTGATGCTTCTGTATAAAATTCTCATCCTCCCATGTGAAATATTTTACAGGAAAGTTCTTCCACTTGCTGAGATACTCTGAAATTGATCGTACTTGTCGAGTTCTTGTTTCTATGGCTTCTTCATAACTTCTTTCGATGTGATGTTGATCTTCCTGTTGTTTCATTAGATTCTGCACCAAAGTTGGGTTATCCTTTGAGAGTTGGAGAACTTGTTGTTGATGCTCGATGTGATCTTCCACTAATTTATCATCCATATTTTCTATTATTTGATCCTTCAAACCATCCAACTTAGCCTCCATTTCTTCTTTTAAACCATCTATTTCATCTTCAATTTCTCTTCGTAAGATCGAAACTTGTTGCACTTGGTATCGTAATTTTGATATCTCATACTGCAACTCTTCCTCTTCATGCGTCATAGTATAGCTTTTTGAGGGATTAATGGGTATGGAATTATTTTTTGGAGGCATTATAGAACCCAATACTGATAAAAATTCTAAAATATGCCCTTGGAATCAATTCAAATTTATTCTTCAAACAAGACTTATGCAATTCGGAAAAATACACACCTTTTTCTTGCTTTTGAGGAGCTCGATATTGAAATTGGATTATATCTGCGATTGTAGCACTAAAATATTTGAATTTAGGTACCAATGTAGCCCTCTTAATTATATTTCGAATTCCACAGGTCTGACCTAATTTGGATTCTCCAAGAAGTTGTGTCCAATCTCCCACAATGACCTAATTCTGGACTGGTTCAGTAGAATGAACTTGTAGGAATTGCCACGTGTCACTGTTTAGTCCTTTTTCTCTAAAATTGATAGTTGAGAAATTGCATTCCGTGTACTTGTGACCACTTTTTATGGCACTCAAATCCACTGCCCAGAGAGAGAGTTATTGAACGTTTACCACGATCACCTCTTTGAGATGAAATTCAGGAGCCTGAAAAATCACTACCTTCCACAGATAATATCTCCAAAAATATTGCGAACCAAGATCTAAACTTGCTTTTATGACTTTCCTCAGGATTTCAGCTTCGCACCATATGAATTTAAGATTTAGAACCTTAGTAGAAAAAAAGTTATAGAAAAAATTCCACGATGACCTGTTTAGGAGCCTGAAACAAGACCTACCTTCCACAGATCATATCTCCGAAAATATTGCGAACCAAGCTTTGAAATTTTTAGACAATATTCCTCAGGATTTCGGATTCGCACCCTAAAAATTTTAGCTTCTGAAACTTCGCAGAAAAAAATTTATAGCGAAAATGCCACGATGACCTGTTTGGAGCAGCGAAACCCTAGAATCCAAACCTTTGATACCAAATGTTGTGTAACCAGCTCCAAAAATAAAATAAAAGAGATATCAATGCCTTAGAAATAAGCCACTTTGAGGGGGAAACCTCCAATAAATTACATAAATGAACAATTCTTGGATGATACAAATGAGCAAAACCTCCTTCTATATATAGGAGTCCATGGGGCCACAATATAATCCTAGTGGGGCTACAATGTAATCCTAGCCGACCTAACAATAATAATGTAAGGGCACAATAATAACAATATGGGGGTTACAGGGGTACAATAATAACAATAAAGGGGGCTACACTAACATAATAAGGGGCTATACTATTAATATAGGGACTTAACACAAGCAAGGTGTTGTGGAAGAGCTGGAAGATGTGTTTGTGCTACAAGATGAAGGAGAGTAGTCATGCAATCATAAGGTGTACCATGCCAAGCTTGTAGACAATATTGGTGGTGGTTATATTGAGATTGGCATGGCTACCCTAACATATGAGTATTTCATAACGAATTATACAATTAAGAGAATGGAGAGGGAGTGTTTTGAACCATATCTGTAGGCCATGATTTCCATGGTTTTGACCTTGTTGCAGCTTCCCCATCTCTTTGATATGCTACTTCCATCCCACATAGGGAAGAACAACTATCTATGGGATGCTCCTTTCGGTAATGATGGAAAAAAAATTCATCAAATTCTTGATTTTTCTGAACCTGCAAAACATTCAATTGTGAATTTAGAGAGCTAATAAAATCATATTTAAAATTTTCAAATAAAACCTTCATTTCAGCTCTTATGTCTCTTGTTCTTGTAGTAAATTTGGAAAAGAAAGACGAAGCTTCTCTAGAATTCTTACCAGCCTTGGAAATTCCTCTTGAATAACTTATGCACAACTCACAAACATCATCATATGATAACTGAAAAAACATCACCTTTTCCTATAAGATTTGAGAGTTCTAAAAATTCATCTTTGATTCCTTTAAGGAGTGTTTTCAATATATCTTTTTCCAAATGTTTATGCTTTTATTTTTGAAGGTTACATTGAAATCACTCTACATAGTCCTCCAAGCTTTCATCTTCCCCTTGTATCATACCAAAAATATCTTCATTGGATTTGCAATAGTCTTGGTACTTATTCAAGAATATGTTCTTCATGTCCTCCCATGTTTGGATGCAGTTCCCACCTAGGCTCATAAACCATCAGAGAGCTGATCCTTTTAGATTAAGACGAAACACTTTCAACCTTTGATCGTTAGTGCAATAATCATATCCTCTACAAAGTATTTCAAACTCAAATAAGAATGTATATGGATCTTCATTTGTCAAACCATGAAAATTTGGTAGAGACGGTGGGGGAATTATGCGCATTTTTGTCACTCCTCCTAGATCTTCGATAGGGAACTCAAAAGTTGCAATGTGAGCCATTCCTTACCATAATAGAAGATGTTCTTCATGTGTTTATTTAAGGATCCTCCTTCAAATGTTCCTGTCAATTGGTTAGTGAAATGGATGGTGCTTACATCACCACTCGAGTGTAATTACAATATTTTTTTCAAAAATTATACCTCTAAAATTCAAAAAAATGCAAGCATTCATTCCTACCTTAAGCTTTCACTTAATTCTGCTGTGAAGTGGGCTAGTGAACAAGTGTGTTCCTTGCTTGGTGCGCAGGTTCTCACCTTTCATCTTTAATACCCAATTATTCCCTAGTAGCAAAAAATCAAATATGCATCACTCTTTCTAAATGGCATACACTCTC
Source organism: Pinus albicaulis (assembly GCA_034641835.2). Lineage (NCBI taxonomy): Eukaryota > Viridiplantae > Streptophyta > Pinopsida > Pinales > Pinaceae > Pinus > Pinus albicaulis. Next base: position 950,092,245 of record CM076579.1, read on the forward strand.
CCCAGCAACGACGCCAAAATGTTGAGGTATAAAAGGTGTCTTTTTAACGCCTATTTATCCTACATTAATCATCAATCCAGGAACGACTTTTTATTTCAAGAGTGTACTTAGTCTGAGGCGGTAATTTATCCAAAAGTAATGCTCTTCAATATGTAGTATAGTGTTCTAAATACAAAATTAAATGGATGGTTGAAGAAGAAATCTAATTACAATAACATGAACTCAAATTCTCTTAAAATCTATCTATTCACTCAACAACCATCAATCGAGGATACAGTAGCGATAACTCATTCCTCTATAAATTGATGCAATCGAAATCAAACTGAAACAAGACAATCAATCTGGGAACGTGGAAGCAATAACCAATATTCTCTACAGTTGAAAGTCCTCCGTTAAAGAAATTAAGGAGAAATAGCAATTGAACTAAAGCTGCTATTGAAAGTAAACTAAGAAAGCTCTTCGAAAGCAACCTCTTTGCAATCTGTTAACTAATGAATTGGAAATGAAAAGCACACTGAAATCGAACAGCAGTGGAAATTAATAACCAACTGAAAATAGAATAATCGAACATGAAATATTAACTAATGAATCTGAACAATAGATCTTTAACTTAATGAAATCAAACAGCAATTCTATTAAACACCAAAACCTTGTTGACAAAAAATGTTGTTAAATAATAATTTTCATGAACAGCGATCCAACGGAACATCAATTAATTGGAACAGGACATCTAATGCTAAACAACAATGCTCTGTAAGGTTTAACAAGATGATTAATACAGGAATTAAAGTCCTTAATAAAATAGAACAACAATTTGATTCATTAACATAACAAAATCAATCAATAATTCAATGGCAAGCTAATTAACTTGCAAATGTAATGAAAACAACCACAAACTATCACACGACAATAATTTAAAGGTAATGATACAACCAGTAGATCGATCCACCAAGGTTGGGACCTCAACCACTGGTGAAACGATGTTGGGCTTTACTCCATTGTTAAGAAATTAAATGGCAACAAACTCTTGTATTAATCAAGCATGAATAATGTTTACAAACAGTTCGTACTCTCTTAACAAGAGTCGATGCACAATTCTGAAAATTACAACAAGGAAAGTCTCTCCAATGGCAATACATGCTTCTCCTTTTATAATCAGAAAGAGGAGAAATTATATAGTAAATATGATCTCTAATAACAAAATTAGATTGTCCCTAACCAATTGATCAAGAATAAAATATATTTCCATCAATCTTTCAACAAGAGAAAGTCAAATTTGGATTTGCAGCTGAGATAATTTGGAGGACGATCGCAACAGTAAATCTGAGAAAATTGTGCTCAAATAACCTTGTGTTTCTCTCAATATAGGCCGAATTTGGGAAAAAAAATTTCTAATAAAGTTAACTTGGTCCGCTCTGGACAAAACCCATGTTTCGGATTTTGCATATTATTCTCCATTTTTCCAGAATCTCAACCGCAAAACTGTCACTTCTTATTCCAGTGAATTTCTAAGTTGGAATATTTAATGATGATCTGGAGATCAAATCCACGATATGGAAAATATCTTGGAGGCTAAAATGGTGAGTGATGTTACAAAATATATTAATAAACCATCATTTATAAAATTATGCATAATAATCATCAATTTATTAAAAATAAAGGAGAAGAAATAATATTTATCCATAAGAGCATAAATAATTATAAAATGGATTTATATGATAAATTATGATAAATTATATGATAAAGAAGAGTAGAAATGGATGAAATAAGTGTTAAAAAGTGGTTGTATTCGCGGCCCAACACTCAGGATTTTTAAAAACTTAACACAGGGTGAAGAAAGAATTTTTTCGTGATGGCCTTAAATCTGATATTCAGAAGTTTGTGGCGGAATGTTTGGTTTGCCAGCAAAATAAATTTGAGACAATTAACACCCTGGGTCTTCTACAACCTTTATCCATTCCACGTCAATGTTGGGAGGAGATTTCAATGGATTTTATCACACATGTACCTAAGTCTGAAGGAAAGAGTGTCAACATGGTGGTCGTTGATAGACTTACCATGTATGCAGACTTTTGTGCATTATCTCATCCACTTAAAGCAAGTACAGTTGCTACTACATTTATGGACACAATGCAAAACTTACATGGAAACCCAAAGGTTATTGTGAGCGACAGAGATCCATTTTTACTGGAAATTTTTGGACGGAGTTATTTTATTGTTTGGGTACTCAATTATCTCATAGCTCATCTTATCATCCTCAATCCGATGGTCAAATTGAGATAGTGAATAAATGTTTCGAAGGATATATTCGTTGTTTTGTATCTGATAAACAAACACAATGGGTCAAGTGGTTACCTCTCGCTGAATGGTGGTATAACACTTCCTTCCATACTACAGCAAAAATGACCCCATTTATGGCACTTTATGGATATCATCCACCATCCATCACATCATATTTAAGAGAAAATTTTAAATTTCAAGCAGTGGAAGATCACATCGAGCATCAACAAGAAGTTCTCCAACTCTTAAAGGATAACCTAAATTTGGCACAAAATCGAATGAAACAACAAGCAGATCAACATCGCAGCGAGAAATTTTTTTCTGTAGGAGACTGGGTATTTTTATGGCTACAACCATAGAAACAAATTTCCCTCAAGCAAGCTAAGAAGGATAATAAATTATCACCAAAGTACTATGGTCCTTACAAGGTCCTGCAAAATATTGGTACTATGGCATACAAATTGGAGCTTCCTACTTCTTCGCAAGTGCATCCAGTTTTCCATGTTTCATGCTTAAATAAGGTTATAGGTGAACATATTCCAGTTCAAAAAATATTTCCAAAAATTGGTGAGGAAAGAAAATTCATATTGCAACCTGAAGAGGTCACGGAAACAAGAACTCGATAGCTACGAAATCGATCAATTTCAGAGTATCTCATCAAGTGGAAGAACTTATCCACTGAAGATTCTACATGGGAGGATAAGAATTTTATACAGAAGCACCCATATCTACTCAAGCATTGAGGAAAATGATTTTTTGAAGGAGATGGGCATGTAAGGTCCCTATATTACTAGTTTTGTCCCTTATTATTATTAGTGTAGTCCCCTTATTGTTACTATTGTACCCCTGTAACCCCAATATTGTTATTATTGTGCACTTACATTGTTATTGTTAGGTCGGCTAGGATAATTTTTTGCACCCATGGACTCCTATATATAGAAGGAGGTTTTGGTCATTTGTATCATCCAAGAAATTTTCATTTATGTAATGTATTGGAGGTTGGCCCCTCGAAGTGGTTGATTTCTAAGGTGTTGATCTCTCTTTTCTTCTATTTTTGGAGTTGGTTTCATAACATTCTTTCTTTCGGTTCTTCATGTCTTTGGTTTGTTGAATGATCACCTTTTTTTTCCATTTACCTCTCCATTCATCACTTTGAGCATAGATCACATTTCTCGTTGAATCAATTTGAAATCCCTTTGTTTTCTTGGAAGAGTGCATCCTTGTTTTGAGTGTGTTTTGTATTTGTATTCCAGTGATCTCTTTATTTAGATCGTTACATTTTTAGTGATAAAAACTAGTGATTATTTTTATTTTTAGTGTAAGAGTGCATTGTGTGCCTCATTCATCTAAAAAGACAAAATTTGCATTCTTTCACTTAAATTGAAAATGAAAATGTTCTTTTGCATTAGTAGCTCTTAGCAGACTAGGAAAGATTTTTTTATTTTTTTTATTTGGTTGTATTAGATGCATTAGTGAAATTCTTCGTGTGATTCAATTGATTGCTACTTTGTCATGAATTCCTATCCTTCTCTTAGCTAGCATTCATTAAATGGAAATGATTTTCTTTTGCATGTAGAGTGGATTTAGGAATTTGAGATCACATCAGGTAATGGCTTGAAATCGCAACATTAATTCAAGATCAACCTTAAAATGAATTCAATCAAACTATGGAAGCATTGAAACCTAACACAAATATTTCAGAGGTGCATTCTACTGACGTGTTCTGGCATCGTTAAACCTAGAAGTTGTCTTTTCCCATTAGGAATTAGACATCACTAGCACGGCCTTGTGCTCCTCGTACAGTCGTGTATATAAAGGAAGACCCTCATAGGTTGCAATCCTTTATCCATAGGAAGCCGAGTCTACCGCCCTGTAACTGTGATACACTAAACACAGCATTTGGGGAGACTGCCTAGACGTACGTCAAGTCCTTGGTCATTTCTCTTTCATTTGATCATGAAGGTGTATATTACAGTTCACAGAAACTTGGTACACCCTCTTGCTTAAATTACCTGAGTAGTAATTTTGGTCTTTTCGTGACTCTCTAAAAGTGAAAAGATCATCAAGCACTTGTTCTTTCATGCTCATTCAATCTGAAAGTGACTAGATTCATATTTTGTCTGTTTCTCGACTCTTAAAACATGAAACAACAAAGTTTCATTTCAATGTCATAAAATTAATTGCCTACAATCACATGCTTATTAAAGATATTTTCTTGGCTTATTTTTAGAAGTTCCTTAGTGTTTGGTCTTGAAGACTTGAGTAGGCTATTTCGTTTCCTTTCTGTTTTGAAACAAAATCATAGTTTAGGAACCACCAGTTTATTCATCCTCCTCATTACCCCCTAGTGGTGATCCTTCTCTTGAAGTTTCTTCAGAAGCATCTTAACCCATTAGGTCTGTCGATTTCTGGCAATATCTCCTTCTGATTATCTTACCTCATGCTACACGATCTCCTCTTGATGAGCCATTTGATATCAATTGGAAACCTCATGACGCTTGGTCTAGTTTTGGGAACAAGGAAGAATTCCCTCCTCTTACTTAGGAATCACCTATACTAGCTATTGCCTTACTCAACACTATTCGTTGTCCTTTTCACTATCAAATGTCTTCATCTTACATGGATTCTTTGAGTCTTGTTCGTAGTGAATAGATTTATGTTTCTAGAGGAGAATATGATCTCCCTCCGGAGAACCTTCCTTATGTCTCAGATCAACCTTCCTCACAACCAGTGTCTCTGCCACATGGTTATTGCACTTTGGGTCAGATCATTTTCGACATTCAATCGTTGTATCAGAATTCATTATGGACTGATACGTCAACTCCTTCTATGAGTTCAATTGTCTCGGTATTGGGGTCATCATCTTCGACTCCTGTGACATCGACGATTGTAACTTCTATTCCTGTTCGGCCCACTTTCTGTGTGGCTTCATCTGCAGTGGTTGTTAGTATGACTCTATCATAATCGAGGCCTTATGTTGTCCATAGGTCTATTTTTATCAATCCCATGATACTTGTTAGGCCCACTGTGAGTGGATCACAAACTCGAGTTGTGGAAATTCCACCTAACTGTACCGCTGCTATATTTTCTACATCCATTCCTAGCAGTTATACATTCGATGAGTATGTGTTGGCCATTCAAAAATAGTATTCTACCTCTCAGGGGCCTCAGCGAATTATACCCCTTAGGGTTCTCAGCAGTTAGGAACTTCTGGAAATCCTCCACATCATTGTGAAGTATATGTTAATAACATTTATTTGCCTCTGATTGATCCCATTCAGTTCATATACCAATAGAGACAACCCTCTGGTTCACAAGGATAACCCTTCCAGGGACAACCTTTGATCTAGCAGGGACAACGTTTGGCCCAACAAGGACAACCCTTCAGTTCTGCTAGTCCATATCATGTTCAAGAGGGTGTATCTTATCTCCCTGGTGGGGAAATCTATCCCTAATAGGGAAAACCATTTTTACAACAACATCAACCTTACATTCAGCAAGGAAAAAATTTTGTACAACAAGCACAACCCTATGGTCCTGTGCTAGGTCAACCTGATCTTCAGGGGCAACCTGGCCCATCCCAACCATCAGGTAATCTTTTCAACAAGGGAAACTTGGTGGACCTCAATTTCCAGGCCAACCTATTCTGTAGGGACATTTTTCCCAACCTCAACATCTGGGTCAACCTGTTCCCCAGGGGTAGCCTGTTCAGCCACAAGGCGCCACTTATCTTCCTCCAGGTCAATCTCAGTTCATATATAGTGCACCCCAAGGCGTTTCTCACATCCCTCAAGGTCAATATCAGATGGTATATAGCACTCCTCAAAGCATTGTGTGTCTTCCGCTAGGTGAAACTCAGGTGTTATATAATGCACCTCAAGGCACTTCTTTCATTCTACAACAAAATCCATATGTTGCTCAGCAAGGACCTCAGTGGTATGCTCAGAATCAATATCCTGGTCCTCAACCCATGTATGGGTAGAACTTTCAGGCTTATAACCCCTATGTACAGAATCCTCCAGGAAAAAACATATGGGGGAAGAATCTTTCTCAACTTGGGCGGCATGTGAATGCTAGTCTTTATCAATGACCTAAAATGTATTTCAATACTCAATCACCTTTTCTTGCTACATTGGAACTACCCAATTTTTCGAAGTTGACCAACGATCTGATCCTTCATAATCCATATTGACCTCTAGTTCCAACCAAAATTCCTGGCGATTGTCCCAAGTTTTAGGGCATGTCCGGAGAAGACCCTAAGTGCATGTTATGACTTACCACCTTTGGTGTTCCTCTAACTCTTAGGTTCATGATTATATCTGACTCCGTCTTTTCCAACAGACTCATACTAGTGTCGTTGCCAAGTGGTACATCAAATTATCTCATGGTGTCTTCAAATATTTCAAATCTTTAGCCATGGAATTTCTCATGCACTTTCAGTTACCAGTTCAGTATGAAACCGGGACACACCTCCTCACATCCTTGAAGAAAGATCGAGCTACCCATATCTTTGATAATATTCATGAATGGAGGCGTCGCTGTCACCTAATCAAGTTTGAGATTCCTGATCATCTGCTAACTGATTGGTTCAGTACATCCTTCGTTGCTTCGATTGATAAGGAAATTGGTATGGGGGCATGCATTACTGAGGAACAAGACTTTGCTCATGCCAAGTACCTTGATCTTGTGTACCTTATTCTGGAACATTGTACTCTTAGTCTGGAATGTTGATCTAGACCTGGAACTTCCAAAGCACTGGCGACACCATCCGTCGACGGTATCATTGGTTCCGTGTCTCAGACTTCTCAGAAGTATTATCCTTTGAATCCTAGGAAGAAAAAATATACTCCTTCCAATGATACTGCTTCTTAGTCGATCCCGAATTCTGGTAAAACTGTGGAAGTGAACATCATTTAGGCCAATCCGGCGGATAAAAATTCCAAGGGTAAAAAGAAGGGTAAAGGTAAGGCCAAAGCTGATACCTCGAAATAGGATTCTCAGAAATATCGTGTTGATGATGGTTTGCAACATAAACCGAAGTACCCTTGCTTTTTTTCTGACGAAGAGCACTACACCAAGTACTGTCCTCGAGGGGCCAAAGTGAGTCAATTGCTCAAAGACACTCAAGGCACTCCAGTTGTTATCAAATAACTATTTCCATCACAATAGAATTAGTTGGTAGAGCAACCTCAGTCCTCTGCCCCGTTTGGCTCTTAGGTTTTCATGATGAATGACCCTACATCTGTTTCAATAGCTACCCGATAGAAATATTATACCGAACCACGTTAGGCAGTGGCAAAAGAGGTCGTTGATGGTCCTCCTCCTCTGCCTACTTCTAGCCCTCTTCGGATTAAAAGGCCCAATACTGAGCCCATTGTACGACCACCTTCCAAAGTTTTACTCCGTAGGTATTCTTACAATCCTAACTCCCGTGCCACTCAACATTACAATATTTTTGAGTATTTGTTTCATGTGCCATCTGCTATGTTTGCATTAGAATTACTTCAAAATTGTCCATCTCAATGAAAGGCTTTTCTATCTACCATCGATGGGATTGATCCCACCGATTCGAGCCTTATCAATTTTGAATTGGATAATTTCCTCTCACGTCTCCCTCACCAACTTGCATTGATCATCCAAGTTGGGATTAATGGACTGAATATCCATCGAGCAGTCATGGAAAAGGGTACATCTACTTGTGTCATGTCATCTTCCTGCTGGAAAGCCATTGATTAATTGGTTCTCAATTCATCTCCAAATGCTCTAGAAGTGTTTGATGCAAGGGAATATAAACCTCTTGGAGTTCTTGCTAGTTTATCGATTACTTTATAAGGGAATACATTCAACGCTGAAGTGGAAGTAGCTGACGCCAAGCTCAATTACAATATTCTCCTTCGTCGCAGTTTGACTCAAACCATGCTATGTTTTCCATCCACTCTCTTTCGTGTTCTGCAATTTCCGCACGAAGGAAAGATCGTCACTGTTGATCAGTTGTCTTTTTTCACTTCTTCATCTTCCAAGAGCAATGTTCCATACATAGATAAAATTCCTATGCCTTATGAGAGTGTAGAGCTGGGTCTCTTCAAATATCTTGCCTTCATGAGCATTTTTCTTCTTCCTCCACCCAAAATTATTTAGGTTACTATCATCTCCAAGTCTTTTGATCTGTGGATCATCCCTTCACTGGAGCAGATTGATTCATTTGGATATTCGATGTCATTAAGTCCGATTGATATTGATTATTGTGAACTTATTTATGCTTCGGATCCTCTTCCTCTTCATCATGCTCCTTTGGGCATGTCTCTTGACACTTATTCTCAATCCCCTTGGCTCAGAAATTTGGATTCACCCAATCCCTTACGTGAGATATCTCCCTCCGATGAGGCCATCGTGGAAACTATGCCGCTTGAGGATGCTCCTTGGGACAATAGCCATCATCTTTCCTCGTTCGTGCCTGGCCTTGGGGCCATGTCTACTTGCCTTGAGAGGTTCGCCCCTCAAGTTCCCTCTCCTCCGATTCAAACGCCCATCCTGACACATGAAGTATTTGCGGATGGTAACATGGGCAACCTCACACAAACGATGCCTATTGACACCTCTGTTAAACCGGGGGTTCTTGAGAACATCCATATTGGGGTGATCTGTTATCCTAATGCGATTTAGGTCTATACTAGTCTCTTCCACGGATTTTGCGACGTTTTCGCGTGGTATTACGAAGAAATCCCCATAATTGATCCAAGTGTAGTGGTGCATGAGATTCCTACCTATCCTGGTGCGAAGCCTGTTCACCAATGTCTTCGTCCTGTGCACCCTAGAAAGGTAGCTGTTATTAACGGAGAATTTGAAAATTTTCTTAAAGCTGGTTTTATCTATCTAATTCTCTTGATAGAATGGGTTTCTAATATTGTTCCTGTCGATAAGAAATAAGGTACCATTCGGGTCTATGTTGGTTACCATGACATTAATCATGCTTTCCCTAAGGATAATTATCCCACTCCTTTTATTGATCGAATCATCGATGACTATGTGGGGAGTGAGATTTTTTCCCTTATGGATGGGTTTTCTGGGTATAACCATATTAATATTATTTCTTCTGTTAAAAAAAAAGACCGCATTTATCTTTCCTTGGGGCACTTTCACCTTTGAAAAGGTTCCTCTCGGTATTAAAAATCATGGGGCTACATTTCAGCAAGCAATGTCATATGCTTTTCACAATATCAAGCAGATTGTTCAGCCTTATCTGGATGACCTTCCAGCTCATTCGACTAAGTGTAAAGAACATCCTGATCATCTCCGTCAGTTTTTTCTTTGCTGTCAACGATTTAATATCTGAATCAATCCGGATAAGTGCGTCTTCTGTGTTGAATCTGGTAGACTCTTAGGTTTTATCGTTTCCAAAGACGAGATTCGTCTCGATCTACTCAAAGTTGAAGCTATTTTTAATCTCCCCTCTCCTTCCTCCTTACATTAGCTATAGAGTCTGCAAGGGAAAGTTGAATTCATTTTATACCTAACCATGTTGAAGTGGCCAAATGATTTACGTGATTACTGAAGCAAGGCATCACGTTCCTCTTGGATGATATCACCCAAAAGTCCTTCGGTGCACTAAAGATGTTGCTGGTCAATTCTCCTCTATTGTGTCCTCCAAATTATCATCGTGATGACTCCCTGTATTTGGCTATCCCATTTACCACAATTGATATGGTTTTGGTACAATATGATGACGATGGTGACAAACATGTCATTTACTATCTAAGTCACAATCCCCTCGATACTGAGACGCATTGTGCACATTTTGAGAAGTTGGCGTTGGCTACCGTTCAAGCTATCCAACGTTTTTGTCACTATATTCTGTTGCACACAGTGAATGTGATTTATAATTGCAACCCTATGACTTACATATTGACTCGTAAATTGCTGGAAGGAAAATACTCAAAGTTGATTGTCATCATCCAAGAGTTCGATTTCGACTTCACTACCGCCAAGTTGAAGAATTCATTATCAGATCTGCTCTCTCCCTTCTTATTCCACTTCATCTGGTTCTGAGGAATGCATTACAGACACCATTCTTTTTATTATTATCACCTTCGATCCTTGGTACGGTGATATCATTGTATATATTTAGACTTACACCTTCCGATCTGAGTTGACGAAGGATGCTCACCGACGCACCCACCATCAATCACAACCCTATCACATAGTCGGAGATACTCTCTACCACATTGGAGTTGATTCCATTCCCCGTTGGTGTTTGACTCTCGAGGAGGTTAAAAAGGTCCTAAATGATTATCACATTGGCGCATGTGGCAGTCACATGTATGGATATGCTATTGCACAAAATATTCTTCATGATGGCTATTTCTAGCCTTGTAATATTCCTAAATTAGCACATAACTAATTGGAATATTAAATTTTGATTTTTCTCTTAGATAAAGGAATAATAGGGTATGGAGACCCATAAATCTCCTTAGTAGGAATAAGACACACCTAGTGTGAATGAAGGTCATCTAAAAAGCTGGATTGAAGACCCTTAGGTGTGAAAAGGGGTTGGAGCATGAAGTTTGGGTCAACTTTGACCAAATCAACAGCACTGTTATGGATTTCTATCATTCATGGTGGGACAGCGCAGTTTTGGAGGGAGATTGAATGCATGGAAGTAGTTACCTAATTGAGTGGGGCCAAGGGTGAGGAAGCTCATCACTTATATAATGAAGAGTATGGAAGCCATATGGGGGATGTTTTTAAATTATTATTTTGATATGGTATGTTTATACTTGTTTCTCTCTTCAGTTGTTTAGCTAAGATCGCAGTGTTGTTCAGCACAAGGTGTTCCTGAGTGGAAATCCACCTATTTTTTTGAGAGGCCTTTTGGAGGAGTATTGCACTACATTTCCACACTCAGTCTTAAGGCCAAGCTACAACTTTCTTCATCAGTGCAGTTTCTATTTAGAGTTGTGTTGTGTTGCAGGGTGCAGTAGTGGAGAATTATATTAGGTGACTTCCAAGCTATTTTTGCAGTGGAGGAAGGTTTCCATCCATTGGAAGGCCTGTAAAGAAGCCCCTTGAGATTTATTGAAATATTTGGCATCAGGCCAAGGATTATTTATCCCCTACAGTGCATTTTCAGTACAAATTTGTGTTATTTTAGGGAGGATTTTGTAGGGGTGGTTGCAGTGCATGTTTTGGGAAGTGATTTCTCCAGTGGAGGAGCCATACTTTCATCCAGGGTATATATTGGAGAAGGTATGTAGGTTTCTACATCGGTTTCATCCATATTCTCATTTCTATTGTTGCAGCATACCTTGAGCCTTAGAGTTGCAGCTTACATTAGCACATTGTGTGCATTTTTCGGAAACCCTCTTGGGTTTTCTTGGAAATATGATCTAGTTCCCAGATATGTATGTGTAGTATTTGTTGTGGCCTATATCAATATTTATATATCATTTTACGATCTACAGCTATAGTTATGGTTAATATGATTATGCTATAGCAGCTCTCCGACATTTGGTATTGTAGCAACAACTCATATTTTGGAGTGATTGTTTATGGGAGGCTTGTTTCCTCATTTCATATGATTTACGCCTAACTATTTTGTATGGATTTGCAGTTCTTATACATAATTTTATGGCTCCATACTGGTCTCCATTGTTGATGTGTTAATTTGCACTGATATTTCCAGTTTTGTGTTCATATATTTTTGCTTCCCCATTTGGGAATATTACAGTGGTATTATAGCATAGTCTTGGCTCAGCCTGTGGATCTCAGCCATTATGGTATCAAGAGAATAAGAAGAAGTAGAAAGAGATTAGAATGATGGAAAGAATGACTTTTATCTCATCTCTTTTTAGATCTAAGAGGGACCTCACCAAGGAGTTCAAGTAAAGAAAAGTGGACAGATGCAATGAGACCTCTAAAGGGTTTCAAGAAGAGGAAGGTCCATGTACTTCCTACCAGCAAATGAAAGATCTGGTATTGCATAGATCTCCAAAGAAACATACTATGCCCTTTCCTTTTGAAGAAGAAGACAAGAGGCATGGAGATGGAGGACACTTAGATCATGAGATTCTAAGTAAGTATCTTGCAGAATATAAGTCTCAACCTAGAGCTTTCAAGGATAATCTAACTCTCCCATAGTTCATTCATCTCAAAGAAGAAAGAAGACCTTGCAGTAATAGATTTCTATTGTCTACATTTGATGGGTCATCCACATGTATAGCAAGAGCTTGGGGAATGAAGTTGGATGCATTTTTCCTTCTACATCCAGTAGTAGAGAGAGAGGTTGTTGAGATTCCAGTGCCGCAACCTGAGGGTGAAGCAAACATTTGGTGGTTCAGCCATTTGAGTCATGCAAGAATGATTGCATATGCAGATTTTACTCAAACATTGATCAACAAGTTTGACAAGAAGAAATCATTGGAGAAGAAACTTCCACTACCACTTGTTGCATGAGCACTTGCATCAAGAGAAATAACACTTGCACCTTTGCAAATTGGTCTTGATATCTTGACATTTAGAGTCCCATGCACTATCCCGAAGATGCATGAGGAGGAGGAGACTTGTACTAGAGGGTAGAGGGTAGCCATCATCGTCGGTAGTTGGGGAAGTCATCACATCGAAGGAGGGAACCCTTGTAGTAGTACAAGATGTTCCCAATCGAAGGAGGGAACCCTTGTAGTAGTACAAGATGTTCCCAATATTTACCAAGCTATGCACATATTTCCATTTCCTATTATTTCAGCACATCATATGGAGGATTATGGAAACATGCTATCAGGGAAAATTTATGACCTAGGGTCAAAGCACATTTCTGATTTGGAGCAGCATATTATCACTACGTTCAGGACCATTAATTTATTCAAGAAGGAGATGTACATTCATCCTAGTGTGTCATTGTTGAGCTGCACACAACTCTTGGGGTTGGAGTGTAGATTTTTGGGGGATATGATGAGCATTGTCCTAAACAATCCAATGCAAAACTATGTGTTCACCATTGAGCATGACCTTGAGAGAACAGATGCACCATCATGGAGACAAACAGTGTTGTGATTGAGCAGTAGTGATGATTTGGGGGCCCAACCATTATTAGGGCATTCAAATCACCTTTCTACATGTATAGTATAGGATATGAATATGGTTGATGGATGACATCTTCCATTATTATGATGGATACTTCTTGATGAGCACTTCACATTTTGGTGAGAAGTTTTTGCCCACATATTATTTGGATCCTTATGGGTTCATATTGGTAATTGATGAGTGGTTTTCATTTGGAGATCTCCAGGAGATTGCATTTCAACATCTCATGAAATGCAAATATAGAAATATGATTTGAGAGAGTGGTATTCTCCATTGGAGGGATACATATTTTGAGCATGATAGTGGAATCTCACCATTGTTTGGGTGGATGATGTTCATAAGAAAGAGGATGGAGAGCCACTTGTAGATATATGACACAGGGCAGCAGGAGGCAAGGCTGTGTTGGCTGAAAGTGTTTGGCCATCATGTAGCATATCCTACCAAAGGGTGTGCTAATGGTTGGTACTTGGCATGGAACTTCCATCATATGGAAATGAGGAGTTTGAGTGTATTGGGGTAAAGTGATATATTTCATTTCAACCATCATGTTACTGCTCCATCGTTTATATGGTGCTGGTGTGGGGACACAACAAGAATTGTTGTTGGTTTCGAGGCTCTTGGGAGAGTATGGGCTTATTTTCTCCCATACTTTCCATGATGTTGCAGGAATAGGTGATGGCACTATCATGGTGCAAAGGGGCTACTCCTTAGCCTTGGAGGATCAGGACGTACTTCCACTTGGGAAGGAATCTTCTATATATAGAAACATTATGGTAGATGACTTTGACATTTGGCATGTCAAGGAATGGAGCTATGAGATGACAGGAGCCTTATTACCAAGGCCAATAGCATTGTCACTTGGGAGCTTGGGTTTGTTGATGGAGTGTTCCCAGGATCACTTCACATATGATGCACTTGATGGACAAGTAGAATATGAGAGTGATGGAGTAGTGGATGGAGACATCTATTACCATGATATGATCTTCTTGGTTTGGATCTGCAAGCAAAAGAAGAAGGTTTTTCATGCAACACATGGTTCATCCTTTTCCATGGAGATATTTCATACCACTATAGAGGGCTCATTCATGGATCTTATTATCAACCTACTCTCAATACATGGTAATAATTGTGTTTTTGCACTTATTTATTATCTAACAGAGGATTTTCATTCTCTTACCATCTCTATACAGTGCATTTCTCCACAAAAGGGAAAGCCTCTACTTGGGCTTCATGGTCATTTTGGGACCAACGTCAGTGATGGGGATAGCCATCTCTTGTATGGCTTTGGGAAGGTATTTTAATATCATTTGTATACTCAGTTTATACATAATTTCATTTTCTATTTACTAGTATATGTGATGACATGCACAACTAGAAATTTGTTGAGAGACATGTTGGCATGTTATTTTTTGAAACATTAGTTAGAAAAATTGCACTGTGACTACTTGGGAGACTTTTGGTACCTACCAGCACTATATAAAACCTTCAGTACCTCTCTCATTTGGATTCCATATGATGATAATGTCATATTCACTTTATATGGGATGGTCTGGGCAAGAACCAAGGAGTGGGTCTTTGAGGATCCAATTGCCTTTTTGCTTCATGAAGGAAACATTATTGCATCCAAAATTCAGTAGTAGCTCTACATGTATCAGAAGTGGAGAGAGAGACATCATGGGATGGACAATTTGATCCACCATGTTGAGCTATGCAACCACCTACTTTGCGGGAGCCTAAGGTGGAGGAGTTTCTCCATGAGTTTCCATTTTGGAGGGTGACTCATTTTGTGTGGATGATAGATTAGGGATGGGAGCTTCACATGGGAATGATGATTACCAATATGTTTCAGATTCCATGCCTCAAGATGGCCTCTAGACATCATATTTTTTCCTCCATGTGTATTCCACTTTTTCATGATGATAGCTATTTGGGGTTGTCACCAAAAGCTAACTTGCATGCTTGGGAGGAGCAACTTGAGGACATATTGATGAGAGGGCATATTGTTCATTGGAGGAACTTATCATATGAGGATGCTATAGGAGGAAGAGGAGAGGCTATACAATTCCATACTTGCAGCTTCTTGAGGAGAAGCAACATTTGGGAGGGGAGGACTGTAATATTCCTAAATTAGCACATAGCTAATTGGAATATTAAATTTTGATTTCTCTCTTAAATAGAGGAATAAGTGTTGGAAATATTGTCATTGATGGCAAAGGAGGCAGCGCTGGTCCAAAGGAGGTAGCACTGAAGCAGAGACAGACAAAGGAGGAGCACTTGAAACGGACATGCAGTAGAGGCAGAGATCGAGCAGCAGAAACAGGCAAAGGAGACAGGCTAAAATTATAACAGTCGAATACAGAGGCAGAGCGATAGAAGAAGCAGAGGCAGAGTCAGAATGATAGAAGTAGCAGAGGTAGAGACAGAGGCAGAACAGTTATAAATTCCGATAATCATACTCAAGCTGGGAGTTACACATACAATACAGAACCACATTCCGGGAATCACATACTCCAACCGGCGTTATACATTTAATATAACACAAATACTATTCCGGGAATCAATTGACTCCAGCAACAAAGCATACATATATAATAAATGACGTAGCAGTAACTCTGTTTTAAATTATAAGTTTTCCAGTGATTGATGCAAATCGGGCAGTGTCGAAGTTAGTGGAGTTTGGAAAGTTTAAGACATTGAAAGCAGAGTTTCATAATGTCAATCTCGAAATAAAAAGAACCAATGGTCCAGAGCATATATATTATGGAGCGCATAAAACAAAGTTTTATAAGGTGGGACCCCTCCCCAATCGGATCGGAAATTATGAAGAGTCCAAAGGTGGAAGCGCATTACAATTCAATCGATTGGCGATTTCCGATTGAATCGAAATCGGAACAGATTGGAGCTGCAATAGTTGACTGATAAAAATTCAATCGATTGGCGATTTCCGATTGAATCGCAATCGGAGCAGATTGGAGCTGCAAAAGTTGAGTGATATTAATTCAATCGATTGGCGATTTCAGATTGAATCGGAATCGGAGCAGGAGCGATAAATAACATTCGGAGAAGACTCACTGCATCGGGAAGTGTGTCAAGTGGGCCCAAAAGGAGTTCTTATATGTTTAATATGTCTTCACTATATTACGCTGAGAATTGATTTAAAAACAAGGTATATATATGGAGCGCACAAAACAAATTTTTATATGGTGGGACCCCTTCCCAATCGTATCGGAGGTAAACAACGCAGAGGGGCTTGCAACTCAAAGTTACGATTGCGATCAATAGCAATCGGAAATCGCAAGGGGATCGAAACTCTGTTAACGCCAAGATAATATATAAGTTGGAGATATGTGTAATGCATTCCGAGGGGGTCTTCTTCCCTTATACGCGAGTTCTTTACCCAGCGGGAATTAAAGAATGTGCTCGTTATATCCCCCGAGCGTTGTGATATGATTGTTATATGTATATATATTACATTTTTGCGGTTGTATTAAAACATGCCGCGTGGTCTGAAGACCCACGGGCCTCAGCTTAACGGGAGGGCGATTATTAGATTAATATAGTTGTGATATATGTATGTTCCGACCTGCGGAACTCGCCACATCAACAAGACACTCATGGCATGAATAGAGTTGGAATTCCTCCAGATTACAGTCAGCAGATATAAAAGCACAATTACACGTATGCAGCAATTACACCACAACAGAGGACAGAAGAGAAAACAGAGCCGAAAGGAGATAAAGATAGCCAAAGAAAAGACAAATGCGCAGCAAGCCAAGAGACAAAACGAGTGAGCTGGAGTTCTCATTTAAATTCGAATGTAAACGTTTTAATTGTTTTTATTGTTTGTGATGCATTGGCAAGTCTCCGAGAGAAAAACAAACTCCCACTGTAATGTTAAAATTGACACCTACAGTTATAATTTCTGAGTCAGCTGATAAAAGGAGTGAGAAGGCAGAAGGCAAAGAGACATGACTTTCCACTTCGAATTCCAAGCAGAATACAAACAATCATGTGAGGAAATCTATAAATAATATCATCTAGATATGCAGATAGTCTTTTTTTTTGGGCAGAGGAGAGAGTAAATAAAGAGAAGGAAGAATACAGAAGAGTGAAGCAAAGAAGATCAAGAAAAGAAGAGCAGAAAGAGAAGCTACAGAACAGAGCTGATATCAGAGGTAAATCAGCAAACTTTCAGTTTGATAAATTGAGGAAGTTGGAGCTTCCCTATCAAGTTGCAGCTTGATAGTCGTCAGTTGTAGCTGACTGAGGTTGGAGCCTCCTGTAGGTTGGTGCCTGCAGAAAATTGAAGGGAGTTGGTGCTTCCTTGCAAGTTGTAGCTTGCAGAATTGAGGTAGGAGCCTCCTATAGGTTGGTGCCTGCAGAAAAACAGTGGTGAGAGAGAGTTGGAGCTTGCCTTTGCATCACAACAATAATAAGATGTGGTTTTCTCCCTTTATGGGTTTCCACTTATATCTGGTGTCTCTGTGCATGATATTTATGTATTGATCTGATATGTATTATTTGCTTAATACCTGTTGCTCTCATATTAAGTCTACTGCTCTATTAAACTAATACTTTCTGATTACATTCTAAAATTACTCTCACATCAAATAGAGTTTGAAATGAAGGTGTAAATAAGTTTAATGAAAAGTTTAAAAGATCAGGAATGTATTAAACTGATTCACCCCCCCCTCTCAGTTTAATTAGAGATTCAACAATTGGTATCAGAGCCAAGTTCCTTTGTACAAGTCTAACAACTGAAAGGAGATCCTAGGTTCACAAGATGGCTAGTAAAGAAGGATGCTCAACCAATAAAGCCCCTTTCTTCACTGGTGAAAATTATGCTTTCTGGAAAATCAGGATGAAGACATACATAATGTCACTAGGAGTGGAAGTCTGGGCTGCTGTACAATTAGGATATGCCCCAAAGTCAACTGATACAGAGAAAGAAGCTAAAGAAAGCTTTGTAGCTAATGCAAAAGCCATGAATGCCATCTTGAATGGATTATGTGAAGCAGAGTTTATTAAAGTAATGCACAAGGACACTGCCAAGAAAATATGGGATACTCTTGAAGACATACATGAGGGAGACCAGAAAGTAAAAACTGCCAAACTTCAAGTATATAGAGCCCAGTTTGAAAACTTAAAAATGAATGATGATGAAGATGTTGGCGGCTTCTTCTTAAAAGTTGCAGAAATTGTTAACAATATGAAAGCTCTTGGAGAAACCATACCAGAAAGTATAGTTGTGCAAAATATTCTAAGATCACTCCCATCCAGATTTAATCCCAAGGTATCTACAATAGAAGAGACAGCGGATTGGGAGACTCTGACCATGAACCGGATACTTGGAAATCTAACAGCCTATGAAATGAGGCTCCCACAGAAGAAGCCAAGTACAAGGGAAGTAGCATTCAAAACAGAAAAGAAGAAAGAAGAAAAGGAAGAAATATGTTCTTGCTCTGATGAAGAAGAAGCTAAATTTGTCAAGAAATTGGATAGAGGCTCAGGTAGATACAAAGGTAAACTTCCCTTCAAATGCTTTAACTGTGGAAGAGTTGTAAATTATGCTGCTAAATGTCCTCACAAGAAAGTAAGACATCAAGCTCAAGAATCAGAGAAAGACACATCAAAGTTCTGGCAGAAAGGAAAGAAATCTAGCAGAAAATCCTTCTATGCTCAGCAAGACAGCAGTGCATCTGAAGACTCAGATGAACCCTGAAGTGAAGAAGGAACCTCAGAATTTTTATTGATGGCCATAGAAGATCTTGAGGGACTCCTACTAGAAGATGAATAAGAAGAAGGGGAAGTAGACCTTGAGGGGGAGCTAAGAAGTGCTCTGGAAGAGATTGACAGACTCAAACTAAAATGCAGAAAACAAAAGGAGATTCTCCTAAAATGTGTGAAAGAAGAACAAAATTCAGAAGTCCTCATGCAGCTGAAGGTAAAACTTGAAGAAGCCAAGAAGATAGAAGATATGTTACGTCAGCAAATCAAAGATAAATCTCGAGAACAAGAGAAGCTGGAAGAAGAAATTCGGTGTCTGAGAAATAAATTAGAAAATGCTCAACAGAAAGTTTCTATATACCCTTCTCAAACAACAAGCTCTATTAAGTTGAATGAAATTTTGGTTGCTCAAAGATCCCCTATGATAAAGACTGGAATAGGCTACGAAGGAGAATCAAGTAAAGGAAAAGAAAAGGTTGACAGAGAGATTACTTTTGTAAAAGCAAAGAAGGATGAGGAAGTAGCTCAAATAATTCCTACAAAAAAAGATATCTGCAATAAGAGAGATAGAGAGCAGAATAAACCTCTAGTAACAAAGAATATAATGAATACTAAAATGGTAGAAAAAGAATCATATGCCCCCAAGTATATCAAATTTGGAAGTCATCAGACGAAATTCTTCCCTCCTATGAAGAATGCCACCTGCTATGTCTGCCACAAGCCAGGGCACATTGCTGCATATTGTTATGCAAGGAAGAGTAATTCAGACCTGCAAGAGATGAAAACAGTGAAGAGGCTATCTCAAACAAACATATGGAGAAAACAACCTTACATCAGGTATGCAAATAATTTCTATGGTTATTGTTTTTATTGTAAGGAATTTGGCCATAAAATTATTGAATGTAAAAAGTATAGACAAAGACTGATGTTCAAAACCTCAAGGAGGTTTATGAGTCAAAGCAATTTTTTTCATGCTCACAATTCTGCAAAAACTATAATCAAATGTTCAAAAGGGGGCCTCCAGTGGATAAAGAAGGTGAATAACTGTGACCTGGCTCTAACTGCTCAAGATCTGAAAAGCCAGTGGTACTTGGACAGTGGCTGCTCCAAACACATGACTGGAGACAAAAGCAAGTTTATAACTCTTGATGAAAAGAAATCTGGCAATGTTATTTTTGGTAATGATAAATCAGGAAAGATCAAAGGAAAAGGCTCAGTCAGCATAGACAATGGCAGAAGAAAAGCCCAAGAGGTACTATTTGTGGATGGACTGAAAGAAAATTTACTGAGTGTCAGTCAGATGTGTGACAAAGGCTGTGAAGTTCTTTTTAGAGCACAAGATTGTGTAGTCAGATCAAGCACAACAGGAAAGACTCTGCTCAAAGGTGTTCGAACAGAGAATAATGTATACATAGTGAAAGAGGAAGATGAAGCCTGCCATCTTAGCAAACTTGAGGAGTCATGGTTGTGGCATAGGAGATTGGGACATCTCAGCTTTGACCATATCATCAAATTGAGAAAGAAGAAAGCTGTCAAATACATGCCAGAAATAAAAAGGCCTTCAAATACTATATGCAAATCTTGTCAATTAGGGAAACAGACTCGCACATCCTTTAAATCTAAAGAGGAGTTGTCAACAAGAAGACCACTCCAGCTTGTGCCCATGGACCTGTGTGGACCTGCTAGAGCTAGAACACCAAGTGGAGAATCCTATTTCATGCTGATAATAGATGACTTCTCCAGAATGACATGGGTTGCCTTTCTCAAAAATAAATCAGAAGCATTGGAAAAATTTAAGCTATTCAGAGCATTAGCAGAAAATCAAACTGGATGCAAGCTGAAATGTATCAGATCAGACAGAGGAGGAGAATTCACAAATTATGACTTTGCAGACCTATGTAATGAACATGGAATAAAACAACAATTTACTATTGCAGGGACACCTCAGCAGAATGGAGTAGCAGAGAGACAAAACAGGTCTGTACAAAAAATAGCCAGAGCTATGATGCAAGAAAATAATATTGCTCAAACCTTCTGGGCAGAAGCAGTACACACTGCAGTACATATCCTTAATAAAGCTCACTTAAGGCCAAGCAGTGACAAAACTCCATATGAACTATGGCATGGAAAGCCAGCTTCAATAAAACATTTCAAATTCTTTGGTAGCAAGTGTTACATAAAGAATAATGATGAAAACCTTGGGAAATTTGATGCAAGAGCAGATGAAGGGGTTTTTCTAGGATATGCTTCCAAAAGAAAGGGGTACAGGTGCTACAACAAGATACTTCGGAAGATAGTTGAAAGTATTGATGTGAGATTTGATGAAGAACTTCCAAAAAATACAAGAAATACAGACTGCTGCAGTCCATCAGACAATCATGAAGAGGAAGACAAGGATGATGATGAAACAAGCAAGACAATAGATGATGCAGAGCTGAGCTCGAAAACCCCCTCAAGATACACTCAGAAGAATCATCCTGAAGATCAGATCATAGGAGACAAGAAAGCAGGAGTCCAGACAAGAAGGCAGCTAACAAAACAAACAGAAGAAGTATACATAGCCATGTTATCACAAATAGAGCCAAAGAAATTTGAAGAATCCAGCAAGGACAAGTATTGGGTAAAAGCAATGAATGAAGAATTGGACCAAATTGAGAAGAACAATACCTGGGAACTAGTTCCTAGACCTATTGATAAAAATATCATTGGTTCAAAATGGGTATTCAAAAACAAAATGAATGAGCAAGGACAAGTAATCAGGAATAAAGCAAGGCTGGTCTACAAAGGATACTCACAAATAGAAGGACTTGATTATGATGAAACATTTGCCCCTGTAGCTAGAATGGAAGCTATCAGAATGTTCCTGGCATTTGCATGATATCAAGACTTCAAGGTATATCAAATGGATGTAAAGTCTGCTTTTCTTAATGGAGATCTAGAAGAAGAAGTGTACATGGAACAACGAGAAGGCTTCTCATTGACAGACAAAGAAGACTATGTGTGCAGACTGAAGAAGGCCCTATATGGACTGAAACAGGCTCCTCGTGCTTGGTACTCAAGACTAGACAAATATTTGCAAAAACAGGGTTTTAAGAGAGGTGGAGTAGACAGCAATCTATACATAAAAGTGCATGAAAATGAACTCCTAATTGTTGTTGTATATGTTGATGACATTATGTTTGGAAGCAACAAAGATGAACTAGCAAAAGGGTTTGCTGATGAGATGAAAACAGGGTTTGAAATGTCTATGATTGGAGAACTCAGTTTCTATTTGGGACTGCAAATTCAGCAAAAGAACACAGGCACATTCATTTCTCAAGAAAAATACGTAAAAGAAATGCTGAAAAAAATTCAAAATGGAGGACTGCAAACCAATGACAACCCCCATGATCACGGGATGCAAGCTGTGTGCTGATGATAGGTCTGCAGATGTAGATAAAAAACTCTACAGATCCATGATAGGAAGCCTGTTGTACTTGACAGCTTCAAGACCAGACATCATGCTAGCAGTAGGACTAGTGGCAAGATATCAAGCAGCACCTAAACAAAACCATCTTCTGGCAGTAAAAAGGATACTCAGATATCTACAAGGAACTGCACAATATGGGCTTTGGTATCCTAAAGGCAAAATCTTCACCTTGACAGCATACACAGATGCAGATTGGGCCAGCTGTGTGGATGATAGGAAGAGCACAAGTGGAGGTGCATTCTATCTAGGAGAAAGTCTGGTGGCATGGCTAAGCAAGAAACAAACATCAATCTCTCTATCAACAGCTGAAGCAGAATACATAGCAGCAGCAGCCTGTTGTACACAAGTCATGTGGATGAAGCAGACTCTTCAAGATATGAAGGTAAGCATTAATGAACCTATCTCAATAAGATGTGATAATACAAGTGCCATAAGTATATCTAAAAATCCTGTGCTTCATTCAAAAACTAAACATATACCAATCAAATATCATTTTCTCCAAGAACAAGTGGCTCAAAAAATAGTTAAACTAGACTATGTACCAACAAAAGAACAGATAGCAGATATATTTACTAAACCACTTGCCAGAGAACCATTCGAATACTTGAGAGACAGACTAGGGGTAGTATCTGTAGATACTACTCTCTAATATAAAGAGAAAGCATAGTCTCAGGGGGAGAGCATAAACGAAAATATCTTTCCTAAAGGAAATCAGCAAGCAAGGGAAGCATAAAACAGGTCCACAGGATCAGCATTCTCAGTATTATCAGCGTTCAGCATGAAAAAAAAAGGGGGATTAAACATATATCGGCAATCTAGCATAGATTATAGCAGAGATATATAGCAGCAGCAGCCTCAACACAGATTATATTGTTGACACAGGATTAAATGCATAACAAGTTTCATACATCACTCTGGAGCAACATAGTCCAATTTCAGCAGAAGAGGACCTATACGTAACTCAGAGAAATGAAATGCAATGACAAAACCCATACAGAGAGATGAGGCATCATCCTTTGCCATTGATGTCAAAGGGGGAGGAAGAACAAACAACAAGAGAAAGAGAAAGCAAACAGAGAAAGTTGATTGCCATCAATGCCAAAGGGGGAGACTGTTGGAAATATTGTCATTGATAGCAAAGGAGGCGGCGCTGGTCCAAAGGAGGCAGCGCTGAAGCAGAGACAGACAAAGGAGGAGCACTTGAAATGGACATGCAGTAGAGGCAGAGATCGAGCAACAGAAACAGGCAAAGGAGACAGGCTAAAATTATAACAGTCGAATACAGAGGCAGAGCGACAGAAGCAGCAGAGGCAGAGGCAGAATGATAGAAGTAGCAGAGGCAGAGACAGAGGTAGAACAGTTATAAATTCCGAGAATCATACTCAAGCTGGAAGTTACACATACAATACAGAACCACATTCCGGGAATCGCATACTCCAACCGACGTTATACATTTAATATAACACAAATACTATTCCGGGAATCGCTTGACTCCAGCAGCAAAGTATACATATATAAGAAATGACGTAGCAGCAACTCTGTTTTAAATTATAAGAATTCTAGTGATTGATGCAAATCGGGTAGTGTCGAAGTTAGTGGAGTTTGGAAAGTTTAAGACATTGAAACAGTTTCATATTATCAATCTCGAAAGAAAAAGAACCAAAGGTCCAAGGCATATATATTATGGAGCGCATAAAACAAAGTTTTATAAGGTGGGACCCCTCCTCAATCGGATCGGAAATGTGAAGAAGTCCAAAGGTGGAAGCGCATTGCAATTCAATCGATTGGCAATTTCCGATTGAATCGCAATCGGAACACATTTGGAGCTGCAATAGTTGAGTGATAGTAATTCAATCGATTGGCCATTTCCGGTTGAATCGCAATCAGAACACATTTGGAGCTGCAATAGTTGAGTGATACCAATTCAGGCGATTGGCGATTTCCAATTGAATCGGAATCGGAACAGGAGCAATAAATATCATTCGGAGAAGACTCATTGCATCGGGAAGTGTGTCAAGTGGACCCAAAAGGAGTTCTTATATGTTTAATATGTCTTCACTATATTACGCTGAGAATTGATATATATGGAGCGCACAAAACGAAGTTTTATATGGTGGGACCCCTTCCCAATCGCATCGGAGGCAAACAAAGCAGAGGGGCTTGCAACTCAAAGTTTCGATTGCGATCAATAGCAATCGGAAATCACAAGGGGATCGAAACTCTATTTACGCTAAGATAATATATAAGTTGGAGATATGTGTAATGCATTCCGAGGGGGTCTTCTTCCGTTATCTACTTGAGTTTGCTACCGCCGCGGAATTAAAGAATGGCTCAATTTATAATACGAGCGTTGTGATATGATTGTTATATGTATATATATTACATTGTTGCGGTTGTATTAAAACATGCCGTGTGGTCTGAAGACCCACGGGCCTCAGCTTAACGGGAGGGCGATTATTAGATTAATATAGTTGTGATATATGTATGTTCCAACCTGCGGAACTCGCCACATCAACAAGACACTCATGGCATGAATAGAGTTGGAATTCCTCCAGATTTACAGTCAGCGGATATAAAAGGCACAATTACATGTATGCAACAGTTACACCACAGGAGAGGACAGAAGAGCAAACAGAGTCACAGAAAAGACAAAGACAGCCAAAGAAAAGACAAATGCGTACCAATTCAAAAGACTAAATGAGTTGAGCTGGAATTCAAAATGCAATTCGAATGTAAATGTTTTTATTGTTTTTATTGTTTGTGATGCATTGGCAAGTCTCCGAGAGAAAACAAACTCCCACTGTAATGTTAAAATTGACACCTACAGTTATAATTTCTGAGTAAGCTGATAAAAGGAGTGAGAAGGCAGAAGGCAAAGAGACATGACTTTCCATTTCAAATTCCAAGCAGAATACAAACAGTCATGTGAGGAAATCTATAAATAATATCATCTTGATATGCAGAGAGAGTTTTTTTTGAGAGCAGAGGTGAGAGTAAAGAAAGAGAAGGCAGAATACAAAAGAGTGAAGCAGAGAAGATCAAGAAAAGAAGAGCAGAAAGAGGAGCTACAGAACAGAGCTGATATCAGAGGTAAATCAGCAAACATTCGGTTTGTTAAATTGAGGAAGTTGGAGCTTCCCTATCAAGTTGAAGCTTGATAGCTGTCAGTTGTAGCTGACTGAGGTTGGAGCCTCCTGTAGGTTGGTGCCTGCAGAAAATTGAAGGGAGTTGGTGCTTCCTTGCAAGTTGTAGCTTGCGGAATTGAGGTAGGAGCCTCCTGTAGGTTGGTGCCTGCAGAAAAACAGTGGTGAGAGGGAGTTGGAGCTTGCCTTTGCATCACAACAATAATAAGATGTGGTTTTCTCCCTTTATGGGTTTCCACTTATATCTGGTGTCTCTGTGCATGATATTTATGTATTGATCTGATATGTATCATTTGCTTAATACCTACTTCTCTCAAATTAAGTCTACTGCTCTATTAAACTAATACTTTCAGATTACATTCTAAGATTACTCTCACATCAAATAGAGTTTGAAATGAAGGTGTAAATAAGTTTATTGAAAAGTTTAAAAGATCAGGAATGTATTAAACTGATTCACCCCCCCTTCTCAGTTTAATTAGAAATTCAACAATAAGAAGGTATGCAGACCCATAAATCTCCTTAGTAGGAATAAAGACACTCCTATTGCAAATGAAGCTCATCTAGAAAGCTGGATTGAAGACCCTTTGCTGTGAAATGGGGCTGGAGCATGAAGACTAGGTCAACTTTGACCAAATCAACAGCGTTGTTATGGAGGATTGGCATTCATGGTGGGACAATGTAGTTTTGGAGGGAGGCTGAATTCATGGAAACAGTGACCTAATTGAGTGGGGCCAAGGTTGAGGAAGCTCATCACTTATATAAGGAAGAGGATGGAAACCATATGGCGGATGTTTTTGGATCATTATTTTGATATCGTCTGTTTAGACTTGTTGCTCTCTTCATTTGTTTAGCTAAGATTGTAGTGTTATTCAGCACAGGGTGCTCCCGAGTGGGAATCCCACCTCTTTCCTTGAGACACCTCTTCGAGGAGTATTTCACTACATTTCCATGCTCGTGCTTAAGGCCAAGCTACAAATTTCTTCATCAGCATCGCTTATGTTTAGAGTTGTGCTGTGTTGCAGGGTACAACAGTGGAGAATTATATTGGGTGACTTCAGAGATAGTTTTTCTATGGAGGAAGGTTTGCATCCATTGGAAGGCCTGTAAAGAAGCCCCTTGAGATTTATTGACATATTTGGCATCATTCCAAGGATTATTTATCCCCTACGGCATAGTTTTAGTCCAGATTTGCGTTATTTTAGGGAAGAGTTGTAGGGGTGGTTGCAGTGGATGTTTTGGGAAGTGATTTCTCCAGTGGAGGAGCCATTCTTTCATCCGGGGGATCTATTGGAGAAGATTTGTAGGTTTCTACATTAGCTTCATCCATATCTTCTCATTTTTGTTGTTGCGGCATACCTTCTGCTCTAGAGCTGCAGCTTACATTGGCACATTTTGTACATTTTCCGAAAACCCTCTTGGGTTGTCTTGGAAAGCTAATCTAGTGCCTAGATCTGTATGTGTACTATTTATTATGGCCTATATCAGAATTTTTATATCATAGTATGATCTATAGATGTAGTTATGCTTAATATGACTACACTATACCAGCTCTCTGACTTTTTTGTATTGTAGCATCAGCTCGTATTTGAGAGTGATTGTTTATGGGAGGCTTGTTTCCTCATTTTGCATGATTTATGCCTCACTATTTTGTATTTATTTGTTATTATTATACATAATGTTATGTCTACATACTGGTCTCCATTTTTGATGTGTTCATTTACACTATTATTTCCATTTTTGTGTTCATATATTGCTACCTTCCCATTTGGGAATATTACAGGCCCACCATCTTTAAAGACTACATTGTTGTTGTTTGTAAGTGCGACAATTGCCAAATATATCAACAGAATATCTATGCGCTGCCTTCCCATCTTCACCCTGTAATTACCATTGGTCCCTTTGCGAAATGGGGCATCGATTTTATGGTGTGTAACCCTCACTCGGCCGGGGGACATGCTTATATCATCATAGCCATGGAATACTTCACCAAATGGGCTGAAGCAATGCCTACACTTACAGCTGATTGTAAGACAACAACACAGTTTCTATTCAATCATTTCATCCCTTGGTTTGCTGTCCCGCAAGCCATTGTGACTGATCATGGTTCCCATTTTCATTATTACATGGTGGCTAAGTTGACTTCTAAGTTGGGTTTGCGTCACGATAGCTAAACGCCATACTACCCTCAGGGCAATGGCCAGGTTGAAGCCCTGAAAACATTTCTTGTCACTATGCTTCAACATATGATTGGGATGCACAAATCAAACTGGAATCTAATGTTGTTTTCATCTCTTTTGGCTTACCGAACCTTAGTGAAGGATGCGACCAGATTCACTCCATTCCAGCTTGTCTATGGTCTGGAATCTACCCTTTCGATTGTATGTGAAATTTCCTCTCTCAAACTAGTTGTTGAATTGTTGCCTAATGCTTTGCCTGAAGAAGAGTGTCTTCTATATTTAGAGAGGCTTGATGAAACTCATCGCTTTTCTTCTCTAGTCATAGAAGCACACAAAAAATGAGTCAAAGCTCATTTTGACCAATTAGTTTCCCCTCGTTCCTTTATATAAGGATATGTTGTCCTCATCTATGACCAAGTGCACGATAAGCTGGGGGCAGCCAAATTTCAACCCATGTGGCATGGGCCCTACATCGTTAAGCGCATTTTGCAGAATGGGGCTTATGAGCTAATTGATTATGAAGGTCTTCCTTTGGATCAACCCAGAAATGGGTTGTATCTTAAAAAGTACTATGCATGAGTCTTTCGTGCATGTTTCTTTGTACATAGGTGTTTTTTCATTTTTGTACATGTTTGGCTTGATGTGCTTTGTGAGCGTTTTCCTGCTTATTGGATCGTTGCTTATTGTGCAAATGTCTATTACCCCTTATGTCAGTTTCACGGATGGTGCTTCCCGTAGTACCAGGAACCTGTCTTCAGCAACCTGGGTGATTTATGATCCTGCTAGTGAGTTGATAGACCTTCAAGTTATCTGTCTAGGATGAACCACAAACAATGTCGTTGAATGTAGTGTTGTTATTGAACTATTAACTGAGGCCATTTCTCTTGAAATTCTTGCATTGATTGTTAACCTAGACTCACTGCTTATTGTTCTTCATCTTAATGGGAAATATTCTGTTAGAAATCCTCACATCTTAAGGTTGTGTTTGCCTATTCATTTATTGGAAAGACATTTTGATTACATTACATTTCAACATATTCCTAGACGAATGAATGTGTTAATTGATACAATAGCTAATATTGTATTAGATAGACATTTTCATAATTTGTAAAAACACCATCATCACATGATAAGATCCATACAGGAAAATAGATGTATATATATATATACATATATTGAGTGTTTGCATCCATGTGCATCATAAGTTCAAAAAATATGTATGTTTTGTTTACATCCCGAGACATCCTATCTCTAAAAAAATATGTGGAAATAAAAGCCTAGGTGTCTAGTGAGTGTGACGCTCATGATAGCACATCACTGGCTATACAAGCTGCCTCAATAAGCGGTGAACACGGTTCGACACTGCTGTAGTATGTCTTTGGTACGCACAAGGGACATCTTCGAATCATGCATAGTCCAGGATCCCATGGGAGATTCCCTCCAAGTTGCATATGATTTCCTCCTCATTACCTCCCTAACCATGAGGGGCCACATCAAAGTCATGAGGAATCCTTCGTGTTATCAGAGAAATGCCTGAAGGTCTTTCTGGGCCAACATCTGCGATTACATGGATTAATGTTAGAAGATGCATAAAAAAAAATCATAATACTCATCGAAATAAAAAATGAGTCTTACCCAATGCCTTATCCCAATCCTCTCCTTCTGGGAGTGGGAGATCCTCATCACTGGTGAAGTCCATGCAAGAATAGGGCCAGTCCTCCACAACAATCAGTTGTCGATAGAGCCACTCAAAAAACTCTGGTCTCTAGTACATCTGTTGATTGCCCCTGATCTTGGCATTAAAGCTTCCCAACGAACCATGCGTGGCTCGTGGGCTAGTTATGTTGGAACTATCACTTCCCGGTGTTGGAAAATTGGTAACCGTTCCAAAATGAAAGGTACCAAGATGGACCCATAGTTGAACTTCTTCAGCTTACCGTTCTTGCATTTTTTCAACTGGCATTTTATGTTGATTCTTACTGCCTCTGCCCAGTTGTAGAGTGTTGGTGACATAAAATCCATTGTAAGAAGTAATTGTATTTTTGTGGCTTCATGTGGAGCCTGAACTCCTGTAGCTCGCGTGATGGTACGTATCACTACTCTTAGTGCTAGATTGGGAATGGTTTGGATATATACCTTCCCACTTTTGGATCATTTTTTTGCTCCTCACCACACTTTGTCGATAACCATGCTCATGTTTTCCATTGTGGGCCGAGTACCTGCCAGGATTGGTATTTCCCCCCTCTGCGACAATCCGGTTATGAAGTAAATATCTGGGACCTCAATCTCAAGTTCCTGATCTCGAATAATGAATATTTCCTAATCAATCTCCCATACATTGATCAAGTACTCTAATAGATCCGGTTGAGCTTTGAGACATGGTTCCATGAAGAATTTCTTGAGCCCGC
The DNA here is from genome assembly GCA_034641835.2 of Pinus albicaulis. Lineage (NCBI taxonomy): Eukaryota > Viridiplantae > Streptophyta > Pinopsida > Pinales > Pinaceae > Pinus > Pinus albicaulis. The sequence continues at coordinate 950,122,525 of CM076579.1, forward strand.
GTTCCCTGAGAACTTCCATGAATATCACATTTCCCATCGCTTACTCATATTCTTCACTACTCTCATTCCTTCCATTCGATCACCATATTGCTGTTTCACACCTGTAAAAACATCCATATTTTTTTCATTAGCCAAATAAGATGCTTTTGAAATGGTTAAATTGGGGTCATTGTTTAAATTTTCAAGCTAAAAATGGTTGTCGCAGTTGGTGCGCTCTCGTTTTATTTTTAGGCCAGTTGGTAGGAGTTCGTTCCCGATACCCGCGCCAACCTCTGTGCCCTAATTTTTTCAAACCCCCCTCCATAGATCTACAAAATGGGTTGCAGGTAATGAAAATGCTATCAAAATGCAGGGAAGGATATGAGTTCTTACCTGGAACATACAGATTCGCGATTGGCCTTCCAGATTGCCAGTTGTCAACTCCACAAAATTGCAGTGAAAAGGGTAACAAATTTCTCACAAGAGATAAAAGAGAAAAGTAATTTATTTTTTTACCATTTTTGGTATTTTATAATCTTGTCAGAACCCTAATTAGGTTTTAAAGCATATTTTTCGATTATTTTTCTATTTTATTTTCAAAAAAGTGGGTTTTACATGCATCTCTTGTGCAATGATAGGTCCTCGATGTGACACTGATGAAATGGCGAGTTGTATTTTATACTTTTTTAGACTCAGTAAAAACATGAAAAAGGTACTCTTGCAGTCATCTTTCAGCTCTTTTCTCACTCTCGAAAATTGAAAATATTGCCAAGACTCTTGTCATTTTGAATTCATTAAAAGGTTTCGAAATGATATCTTCCTAGTATACGTTTACCCCTTTTTCTGGCTGGGACAGATTATTTATGAAAAAGGAATACCTTAGCCTATAGCAACTAAGAGGTTCTCTCAAAAATATTTTTCTGCATTTTCGGATCTATGAGACTACATACAAAAAGGGAGCTATTGGAGTTTTCTTTTTCACTTCTTTTCAAAATATCTAAACATTAAAATATGCCGATTTCTTCCTTTTTCAGACTCGTTAAAATTTGAATGACATCGAAAATCATCACCATGACGTAACCAAGTTTGTCTTTCTTAAGGCTCATAAAATGTACTAGGATGGATTTGTCCAAAGGATAAACTTACATAACAAGCACACGCTATCCCCTTCAAGTTTGTTTCCAGAAATAATTGTGGTACTCACCAGCAGTGGTGGGGGAAAATGGAACCAGTTCTCAGTTGTGACGACAATGTGTCACTCTTGAACATGACACTCATCTGCATTCGTGTCAGATTGGGGACATCTCATTTTGTCATTTTTTCCTCCATGGGTTTGGATAATCTGTTTTGACCTCTCATTTTCTCTTTGCTACATTGCCATGACCTCAGATCCCTTGATGTCAAATACTGTCAAATTCTGGAGTCGTGTCACCAATATGTTCAAGAGAAGTTTCCTTTTGTAGTTTTCAACATTTGACCCTCTTCTATGGTCCTGGTTCACTATCATATTATTCCTCTATCCTGCGTTGATGATGTGGGAAACACTATGGCCCACCTTCAATGAGGTCACTTACTGTAGCTCATTATCCAGCAAATTGATCTAGAGACTCCCTTTCGATACCTTGGATATTGCATGCCTCAATGGCAAGTCCTTCACATTCGACGACAAGTCCACATCATTGGCCGTCAATTGAGTGATTCTGCGGGTTTTCGATGCTATATCACTATTCAAATTCCATGGATTTTACCTGTTGTGCCTTGAGATCCATTGTCATTATTGGTGGTTTCTCTCGTGCCTGTTAACAACTTACATCATTGGCTAGTAATCAGGTGACTTTCTTGCATGCTCGACTTGAGCTCACATATTTTCATGCTTGAGTTTATACTTGTTCAAGTTGAGATGGAGTGCAAGACCCTGGATTTTATCTAATAATATCTTGGCTGTGGGATATTTTTGTTTATCATGACTATATGCATGACTCTTGTGATTGGATGGCTGTGACCATACCTGAGTCTATTTATTGATCCCTATTTTTGGATGGCTGCGTCTATACCTCGAAGATCAGTTTTATATGTCCTCTATTATGGATGGTTGTGCCCATGCCACATGTTCATGTATCAGAGATATCATTTGTATTTGTAATTTCAAGTCTTCCGACAACATTGTTTTGTTTGAACACATTTTCGTAAAGCATTTCACTCCTCCCTCTCTCTCGGACCTCATGCTTTAGGGGGCATCTCTTACACATAATTTTGTCCCCATTCCTACAATCCCCATCTTGCATATTAGAGGACCATTTCTATGACTTATATGTAGTGTCATGCCTTGCAAAAAGTGTCATTGCATCCCTTGCCATGGGGTGAACATTTCCTCTGTTAACTATTCCTGGAACAGACCATAAAAAAAATATGAATTTGGGTCGGCGCTGGAATGCAATTATGACCTCGCTCCCATAGAGAAATTAGCACTGAGCCCCATGCCCATTGGTGCTCTGTCTCAATGGATTTCCCATGACGAGCTGTTTTTAGATTTTATTTTTAAATAGAAGCGATGTTTCCATTGCCAACGTCGAACATATTCCTTTGGCTTCTTGTTTCCTACATTTGAGAAACCTCCCAAAGGTTAAGGCCTCCCATCCACCATTTGAGGGATCCCAACCTCCTCCTCCTCTCCTATAAATATATCTCTCTCACATAGATGCAACAATCTGAACATTTTCTACAATAGATGAAATGGTTGAATAGCTGAACAGTCTGATATAGCTGTTGTGAGATAGAGTAGACAGAGACCTATTGTCGAGAGATAGTCTAGGCATATTTCCTCACTAAGGCCAATTCCACGATAAATGCTCGAGACGCATTTTTACTAGACCCACTGAAGGAGGCTATATTGTCAAGGCTCTTTTGTTTGTAAAATATTTCTCTCTTCTTATTAATACATGGATGATGTTGTGGTTCTCGTTTTGCGTTTTGTATGATTAATATTGTGAAATAAATTTAATTCTCCTTGACCAATTAGATAGTTATGAATGCAAGTATTGTTTTGTATGTTGCTATCACTCTCTGATCCTTGTGCAGGAACATGAGTACCACTGCTAAAGGACCGCAACACATCGGGACGAAGATCAGGAGACTGCTTCCACAACTATGACAACTACTTTGGAAGAAAGGTAGGACATCTATCTGGACTTAGCTTCATTCATTAAGTCGTAATCGATGCATTAGCATGTCTTCTTGATGCGAGACCCACCCTAGGGCTATAGGGATCGTTCTATATGCATAGGGGATTTAATTACACAATAATATGGGATCTAATAAGTGGGTGATCTTAAGATGCTCCCAATATGGGAGGTTATAAAAGATAGATTTCCTTTTCATCCCAATAAAAAATTTCTCAACATATGTGTCGAATAATTATGGATTATCGAACATAGGCTTCCCATTTGAATCGAAAATTTCTATGAACTCCTTCTCCTTCTCTCTCTTAAATGCTCTAAGCCACTTAGATGGTGTCGTTATTGGAGGCCTTTGGGTTCTCTCTCATTTAACATTAAAGTTGGATGTTTCTCTTCTATAAGGGTATTCCTCTAGGAGGAATACCGTGGAGAAATCATGCACTGGCTTTCCTAGGTCATTGGACCATCTACCTTTCAGAGAAGGTCAACAAAATTTACATCGAAAATACCCTTTTGTTACATGACCTGCGAGATTATTGTATACAATTAATATGCATGACATGTTAAAGAGTATCATGAAGATCAGAACAATTAAAATGAATTAAATAACTAATATTTGAAAGAATATTGTTACGTATATAAACAAATCAATAAATTAAACATCTAATTTACTAGAGAAAAATTCTAAGCCTGGATAATCATGTGTCGTGTAAGCACATATGCAACACAACTTAAAACTCCTTTATATTGTGATGGGTCTTGATACATTGTATAAATTTATCCCATCCCATAATTACTTCAATTCATCTACCAGTGGTTGTAAGTAGACACCCATATTCTTCACTTGTCTTCAACCAAGGACTATAAGAGCCAACATAAGATGTTCATTCTTCACAGACAACCATGGGGAAATATTGTTATTGATCACTACTACAAGCCAAACACAATATTTGGTGTTCTAGACGGAATATGGGTTGAAGCCATTCATGGCTATGCTGAGTCATAGACTTCGTACTTCATCCTTGAATTTTTCGGGCCATGTATCCTCTATATACTCATGGCTATTGAATTAGTTGGGATTTGCATGACTCCCAACTCACTTCTGTGTGATTCATGCCATCCCTGCAACATAGCTAATTCTTTGTAATGAAAGATAGTTTTAATCCTTGGGATTATAGGCATGTGCCTCAATATCTAAAGAGGACCAGTATGTGATTTACCCTCTCTTTTTTTTATCATACCTATCAGGCCCACATTTTGGACATATCTCTTTGTCTGCATTTTCTCCTCTATATAGAATATAATAATTTGGACATGTATGATATGATATGTACTCAACACCCAAAATTTTCAATAATATCTTTGCCTCTTCACAGCTATCAGGAAAGACATTATCACTGGGAAAAACCTTATCCTTGAATAACCTATAGTTGGTGATCATGGAAAAATATATTAATAAATGTACATTAATGGCAATATAATTATTAACATTCATAAAAATTACCATTTGTAATGTTCATTGTGTACTGATTATATTTCTCAAATTTATATAAGGGAGGAATTTATGGTAACTTACCTCAAAATTTCCGAGAAATATGCATTTTACAAGCCAAAATTTGCTTTCAGGTTGTATAGTACATCGTTGTCCCCAACTGGGTAGAATTTGACTGAACGCCAGGTCCAAAGAGAGGGGTGATGGAAGCAAATTTAAGGCTTTCGAAAAAGGTGTCAGCGATATGAGCATCATACCGTAGTTTATCATCATTTTGGGATGCATCTAACAACATTGTCTCCATGGAAGTTGTATACCTTAAGTAATCATCCATACCAACCTCTATTGGATTGCCTCCATTTCCAGCTTGTGAAGAAGTACTATTTTTTTAGTCATTCCTAATTGGTTAATATGGACATAGCGAGAATTGAATTGGTGGTTGATTCAATCATTTTGGGTATCGTTCCTCTCCGATTTTTTTTGTTAATTAAGTCTTCTCTCCATTTGGAATTGTCATGGGGTGCCACGGAAGATCGTAGGTAGGTCGCTCATCATCACTAGAATCCTAATAATTAAAAAAAAAAATCGAACATGATTAGTACAAAATATATGATATCAATTAGTAAGAATGTTGACAATACTGCATGATTAATTAGTTTGACGTTGAAATAATTAAATGAATCAATCTACCAAAAAACTATAATTATTACCATCATTGTCCCAATATTGTAGCTAGACGATGTAATATTGTTACAATTGGCAAGGTGAAGTGGCTATCCATTTTCATCTACCAAATGTGCCTTATGGTATGCTGCTCCTGGTAAGAGCTTCCGTCATTTTGGAGCTATATGAATATTTTGTGCATCTGAACTCGATTATGAATCTGCATGAACTTGCAAATTTGTATACATTATAAATTTAATTAATTTGTGCATCATTGACATGGATAAAAGACATAAATTCAATTAGACAATGAAAATATAAATAAAATCTAAAGTAAATATTACGTCTCAAGATGGATAGGGAGAACTCTGCGATGGACTTTGAGAAATATTATTGAATGAACTAGATTTTGAAGGATTGTCCATTCGATATAATTATGATATTTTCTCTTTGCATTTGAGAAAAATTAACAATAAATTTTGGTGTACACACTAAAAGTAATTTCGGTACCTTAAAAATGTACTTCTTGTAATCATTGCTAATGTACAGCTAATCACATCGATGAGTTTTAGTTACTACGCACTGGTGTCGTGTTATCAATGGTCACACCAGTGCGATGCTATTAAGTGATGCACCAGTGATGAATAAACACAAATAAAAAAAGCGCCACTCTATTTTATTTAAGTGAAAAAAGCGCTAAATTGAAAAATGGGCAGCAAAATATTTTCTAAAATATAATTCCATAAAAAAAATCTTTAAATACTAAACACTTTACAGTATTTCACTATTTTTTCAAAAAAATTCAGCCAGAGATTTGCAGGAGACATACCTAGAGCAAGAGACCATGAGAGCACTATGGAGCAATGAAATACGTTTGAACATAAGTAGTCAGATAATGAGAATTCAAAACCTCTGCTGATTCAAACCCTGTAGCATAGAATTTCAAATGATCTCGTGATTAAATTTTATTATTTTTTAAAACTTTTTCTGTAGTTTTTTTGGCGTAGTAAGAAAAAATTTTCAATTTGTTTTTCATTTCCAGAAACAAAAACAAAACAAAAAATCCATTTTTACCCTAAACCCTTCATTATTTTTGTTTCTGCTCTTTCTTCTTCCTTTTTATGTGATTTCAGAATTGGGGCTTTTCATTTTACATTTACAAGGTTTGTAGATCACTATATATAGGCCTATGACATGCAACCCACGGGACGACTTGCATAGTCAGATCCCAATCCATTTCGTCCCTTGCACGAATTTTTTTTTATCGATGCGCCTGGTGTAACCTAGCCTACCGATGCACTGGATTATCTTAGCGCACCATGAAAGTACTTAGTAAAAAAGAAAATTTAAAAACCAATTTTTTTAATCAGTGCGCCATATGTAAAATATGGCACCGATGCACTATTTCTTTATGGCGCACCACGTATATGTTGTTTCACAAAAAAAAAAAAAATATTGTGTTAATCAGTGCACCATGTAACATATAACGCACCACACTGGGTCTGCTAGTTGACAGAGATCACGATATGGTGGTCCCTTGTTTGTGTGGGACTTTTAGGCTACAAAGACTAATACTGGACAACTTTTATTATTTTTTATATGTTAATCTGTGTGGTGGTTACAATGTAACACACGAGTGCTCCTTGTTGACATAAAGCACTGTACGGTCTATTATACTTTTTTTGTGGTGTGTTTATAAGACCCCCACGCACTGATGTGGGTGCATACACCATGAATGGTGCACCAGTTTCTTGAGATTTTTTTTTTTTACCTGAAAATTTGACAATTTATTTATAAAATATATTAATGAATGATATGGTACAAGTTTCATATTGATAAAGAAATGACTAACAAGAGAACAAGTAACAAAAATACTGATAACACATCAAGAAAAGTAAAAAGGGCAAGTTCTTTGTAAATTCTTTAAAAAAAAATACTTTTCTCAACTATATGTAAGTATAACTAATATGTATTGTTTATTGTGCATCATGCAGAGCCACAAAATGATGAAGCTCGATAATATTATTTCTAATCTAGGACCAGAAGAGCATAAAATCTTGATGGAAACATTGCAAAAGGATGAATCAGGTGAACGAAAAAATACTATCGATCCAATATGAGTTTCTTTTTCCATTTTTCATTAATAATATACTTAAAATTATTAGATAACGTGTGTCAAAAACTCTATTAATTCACATCTGTTTAATGTTCTATATGGATCAAAAACTCAGAAAAGGAATGTTGTTCTAAGAAAATAAAAAAATAGAGCATGCAAATGAAAATGAATTTCTCCTTAGCCCATCTAGACTAGTGCTAGAGGATAACAAAAGGGGGGAAAATTTTTACAAAAGTTTGAGGGATCTAGTCGAACGAATGTATAGACATTCTTTCAACATGCAATAAAAAAATCAATCCAATGATTCCAAGAACCAAATTTTATATAAACTAAAGGAAGAGTTTCGAGAGGATCGATCAATGAGACATGTGAGACTTTTAATAGAAAAAATGTACAAAAACAAAAAAGAAGGAATGGAAAAGCAATATTCCTTTAAATGTTTGTCTAGAATTACTTATAAATATCACTTTTGTTATATTTAATTTTCATATATCAATATAAAAATTAAATAGTTTATTGTCATGTTACATTTTCAGGAAGATTATGAAAATCTCAAAAGATGAACGAGCTGATATCAGAAATATGCCAGTAGGAATGCCCAAAAATGTGTACAAGGAGATGGTCAAAGAAATGGAAAAAATTTCATCGCACAAGGAGCCATCTCAACAACAAAGTTCTCCAAATGGAATATGTAATCCTTGAATTTTCCGATCATTAGGTACAATAAATAAACAATTTAGCGTTAAATATTAATTTTCAAATATTTTCTTGCAAAAGGGAAAATGGAACCCATTCAGCACATAAAATAGGACTTCAAGGAAGAAAAGGGTTGATGTCTAAGTTTGTGAATAATTGTTACTTCCTTAGAACAACTTAACTAGATTTAATTTTTGTATTTTTCAAGTTGTTTTACAAAAATCATCATTGAATGTCTTCAAACAGGTGCTACATACAAAGAAGAACCATCAAACGAATTGATTAAGATTGGGTTAAATATGAGTTGTGAGTATATGTCGACATATCATAAATTAATTTTAGAATTTTTAAGCATCTATCGATCTTGTTTTTCTTAGCTCCGTCTATAATTAATAGAACAAAAAAATCTTTTATATTAAATATATGATTTTTTATGGGGTATAAAACTTGCAGTAAACAAAGTATGGAACTATGCCAACAGATGAAATCTTGAAAGCTGACATACTACATGGTTTTGAAAGTATGTGTATAGTTCATGAGTCAATTTTTGCTATGATACATCATTTCTTTTCGATTTACATTGATGTATATTATTTAATATTTCAATTTTAATTATTCTCACCAATGTATATACACTCATTACAATTTATTTTTGTGTTTATAGATGGAAGGTGAAGAAGAAAAAAACAATCAACACCCTAAACAAAACATTCCTGAAAATAACCCAAGTCATGGAAGTAGCTCTAGGAGTGGTAGCAGTTCAAGCGAAGAATGATGAAACCATTTTTTGGATATCAGAGCAAGGCATTGTATTTATTGAAATATTTTTTTGTGAAATCATACATTTTGTTTAATGTAATGGACATAGTGTCCCAATTGAGAGACAAAGGGATACCAATAATTGTCCCATTTTGTATGAAAAAGATTGTCTTATATATATATATATATATATATATATATATATATATATATAGTCAAATATCTTTTAATTTATTCTATTGTGTTCTCCATTGTCGCTGTGAATTGTAACATCACTCATCAAATTTATGGATGATTAAATATTATAATGAAGAAATGTGAAATTTGATGATATGATATAACAAATTAATCCAAAAATCACATTGAAATGCATTAATAAAAATTGAATTCATAATAATATTGTTATAAGATATATATGTGTTGACTTTTGATGAATAATGAGTTTAAAAAAATAACAATAATTATGATATGATATAACAAATTAATACAAACATCACATTCAAATGAATTAATAAAAATTTAATTAATATGAATACTGTTATAAGATGTGTCAACTTTTGATGAATAATGAATTTTAAAAAATCCCAACAATTGCACTGTCACAGGTGGATGTTTCTAAAAAATACAAAATGAGCACCAGTGCGTGTCAGTTACTGTACACCAATGCATTTGTATCATACAAGACATCACTGTGTTTCTACGACCTATGGGCACCTCACAAATACCAATACCAATTATAAATTTCGTTTCGTTTGTGTGACACTGCGCACCGGTGCGTTTATGAGAGACTACACACCAATGCATTTATACAACCTATGGGCACCACGCAAATACTAATACCAATTATAAAACTCAGTGCATTTTTCTGATACTGCGCACTGTTGCATTTATATAACTCTACGTACCAGTGCTCTGAGATGACCTATGGGCACCACACAAATCCCAACACCAATTAGAATGGCCACATGCATTGTATCACCAACACTACGCCTGGTGCAGTTTTATACCTTGATGTCCTAGTGCATGCACCTTTCACTACCTTGGGCCACCTTGTAAATGACACGCGCCAGTGCGTTGACACCTTAGTAGCACACCGATGAAAAAAACATCAGTCATAACCTCTGGTTGTGTAGTTTTTTTAGTTGTGCTGAATTTCCATTAAAAGCTCAGCCAAAACCTTCATAACCATAAACGGATGTTGTAGAAAATGTTTTTTTGACAATTTTGCACAATTTTATAACACTAAAAACCTCCTTTATAACCTCCTCTACAGGATCTTTTCCTTGTAGTGACATAAAATACATGGACCACACACAGACACAGACACATATATAACTGTATAATGTCAAAAATATACAACTATAATATAAATGTGAAATATCAACTGCTGTTACATCAATAATAATACTAGTCAAGGCCTCCTCAGTCAATGGTGCAGCCTCAACAAGCTCAGATAGATGTCGATAATCACATGGCTGCTAATTTGGAGGGGCCTGATGCTGATCACGATTAACTTCCTTCTCATGAGAACTCGACATGAATGGTCCAACCTACTCATGATCATGACTGCTAGATGTTGTAGGCTTCTCATCAACACTCACCGTGGATGGTCTAGCCTGCTCATGATCATGACTAATACATGTTGCAGGCTATTCATGATGACTCAACGTGGATGGTCCAGCCTGCTCATGATCGTGATTTCTTGTCGGCGCGAGGTGAATGATGATCACTCCCCTGATCATGATCATTAGATAATGCATCACTACACGATTCTCGACGTACTGCATCTCATCCATGCTTATGTTGAACGACCCTCCTCAACCGCACCAATAATCTGGTACCTCCAATGACATGCCGCATTAGGGCCAACATATCACGTGGCATGCCTGTCCATATCGTTGCTAGCGTATCATGGACCTGTATCTCTCTAATAGTGGCCCACTGGACTCCCTCCCCCACTAGTAGTCGATAGAGTTGGTCACCCAAATCCATCCTAAATCTAGTGTGAGGCCTACGCCTCACACCCATTGGTACCTACACATGATCATGAGGACGAGGTATGTCACCAACCTGATCCTCCGTGTCTGTCATCTCCTAATATTCATTAGGATGTACACGTGGATCATTTGGTGGAAGTGGCATCTCATTGCCAGCAAATGATCCAATATCTACAAAATATATATAGGTACAAAAAAATAATTAGACAATTTCATTAAAAAATTTAATAAAAAAAAGTTAAAGAACACATTAGAATAAATTTAAAGACAACACTAATATTACCTCTATCATCCGGAAACTCATAAACTATGAAGAGGATGTTGGCGAACCCTCACCAATCCAAACTAGCATACAGATAGGGGACCAGAACGAAGGCATGATCATCAACACTTGATAGAAAATCCAACGCATCATGATATATCCTCGTGGAAAAGTCTGACTCGCCTCTCTTGGGCATCATCTATCCCCACATCTACATCTATACATGTAGCATTGGCCTACGAGGCTAATGAACAAAAGTAGGCCTCATCTCTGGAAACCTATCAAAAAATAACCAAAATAGCTCTGAAGATAAAGGGAAGTTCACCCTCCCTTGTGCCTAAGCATGAAATCTATCTAAAGCTATATAAAACTGCCGCAAAAAAATTGTAGACCACCTCACAAGTCGTGGCACCTGTAACAAAGAATCAACATAAAATAAAAGCAAGAAACTAATGTGTTTCCCGTTACTGGTATGGTGTGAAGTGGTCAAAATCAGTAGTGAAAGGCACCTCACCTCCTCTCCACCAAATGAAGCAATACATAACTAACCACCGGAGACCTAAAAATCTACATGAGAGAGTATATCGGTGCTAATGTATCTCTAGCAGTACACCAAGTGACACCCTGCTGCATAGCCGACAGGGACCTCTGGGAACAAGGGAAAATCCTGCACTCTCCTCGATATGCCAGTAATAAAATATTTTTCCTCCTAAGTGGGTGTGTACCACTTGTTAGGAACAACCCAGAAAGCCTGACGGTGGGAATTCTACCTGAAGATAATTTGTCGCAATAACCCACTATTTCCCTTCAAGGATTTAGCCTCCTCATAGAACTTAAGGAGGCCTAACTCCCTTAAAAGCACCTGGGCAGTTTCCATAATAGGGTAAGGGTACATAAGTCTCTCCATCTCTCGTGACTCCCACAGGTGAACCACATTATACTAGTATGCCATATGTTATACTGGTATGCCATATGTTATAAATGATCACATTGTTGAATATGTACCAGTATTAGGAGGGTGGTGTGCTAACCAAACTATGTGCTCCAGGTCGTATAGTTTAGTCAGTGCACCACCCTCCTGACATAAGTACATGGTCAACGGTACAATTGTTTACATGAGAGAACCATTGACTATGGACCGGTGTCCCAATGGTAGTGCGCTGACAAAAATATCCGCCTCGGGGTGTGTATTTTCTCAACGCACCGCCCTCTCGAACTTGGACATAGTCAACAGTACGGATGGTTAACTGACTGCACCATAATTTATATATTTAAAAAAAAACATGGTACGTCATTTTGGTACCACACCGAAACTAGCATGGTTATTGTTAGCACTGGCCACAGTGTGGCATGTAAAGTTACAGACAACTCCATGAACCGGTGTGAGCTGAATGGCTCGAGGTCATCCCGAGGGATTTTTTTTTCAAGCATGAATTTTAGGGTTTTTTTACAAAACTATTCCTCTAAAAACTTTAATTATGGAGAAACAAGTAAAATACATGTACATTTGTGCGTCGAGGACACACATTTGTTGTAGAATTTTCAAAACTAAATTTTCCCACTGTTTTCCAAAATTCGAAATCGGGATGGTGGGAAATGAAAGAAAACAGTGCATGCAATGGGAGCACCAATGGTAGGGTGCCTCACACAAGGGAAATTTTCACCATTGCTTGAGAGCTCTGGAGCTCCGAAGAAGTGAAAAATTTAGATTTTTTGCCATAATTATTTTTTTATTTAACCTTGTTTTGGTGTCTAGGTTTTTGAGGTACACCGAGGAGTTTCTTTCAACTACCCCAAGTTGTTTCAGTGAGTTTCTTTCAACTACCCCAAGTTGTTTCAGTTTTGGCATGGCTTTTGAGGACACACCAGGGCTGAATCTGTGTAGAGCACCGGTACTCTACAATAATTAGATGCATCGGGAGGGTTTGTACGAAGAACATGGTGTCTTGGTGTGCCAATTTGTAGTATGCACTGGTGCTTTTATAGTTGAATGCATCGGCGTGGTGTAGGATGAGAAATGAACCAAAAGAATAAAATCCTCAAAACCATCCACCCACCAACCTCCTCTAGAAACCTCAGCTACAAACAGATATCTGGGCTATTTTTATAAGGGGTTCCTCAAAAACATCCACTAGAGGGTCTTTTCCTTATAGTGATGGTGGAAATTTTCATTTGTCTCAAAGAAGAGATGGATTCTTCAAAGGTCTTTGCATGTCATCATTTGGTCCACATCATCAAATGTGTAGCCTAAGGGATAGGTATAAATCTCATGGATGTTTTCCAAATGTTGGTAATTTTCACTATTTGTGAAATAAGTATCCTTGCACTGTATATGACGCAGTTGACCATTGTTTGGTTGTTTCTGAGTAACCAATGGTAATGGTAAAAATAATGAATCATATACTTGGCATAAAGCATGATGATTCTCCTTCACACTTGAGGATTTACTTTTCAGCAAACAAGAGAAAGTACTTTTGTACCTATTGCAAGATGCATGGGCATGGGAATGAATGATGCTGGAAGTTACATTGAGAGCGTCGTCCCAAGAAGGATAAAGATATTGTGAAAAACTAATGCAAGGGAATCAAGAGGTGGAAAATATGACTCAGAATGTTCCTAAAGAAACCTTAAAAGAAAATTTGATACAAAAAGTGAACCCATAAGCCTAGGAGAGGTAGAGATTGGGTAGAATGTTTGTATAGTTTGTTGTCTCTTTGTAATTTTTAAATGCTTATTTGTGTTTACCTATTTTGGGTACTTTTGTAAAGTGAAAAAGAATAATAACTATGTGAAACAAGTATGTTTTTCATTGACATTTTATTTTGTTGGTTTGATTATAAGCCCAAATGTTTGAGGACTGTTGGAATGTCCAATGTTTGTTGTCCAAGTTTTTCTACATGTTTTCATGTACTCACTGATGAAAGTCTTCAAGATGAAACTTATTGTGAATAGAATACTTTTTTAATATTGTACAAGATTACTATATTTTTGTAGGAAAATCCAATTATGTCATTAAAATTTTGCAACAATTTACTTTTGTGTACAAGGTCACTTGATGACAGTAAAATAATTTTGTATTAGTGCATGATAGGCATTGTATTGCTTCTGATTTCCAATATGGAAAGTCAATTTTGTCTTCAATAATTGAATTTCAAGATGAATTTATTTGAGCCATGAGAGATGGTATTAATGAGACTTTTCATATTCCACTCATAAGTGTTTTCGTTCCTGCATTAGCAATAAGAATTTTGGCTCAATTCTTAATAGGATAGTAGGTCTTCATGAAGAAGATAGGTGAAGTGCCTTGATTAGAGCCTGAAGGGAACCAATTGAAAACATATCATTATGGCTTGAGTTTTGGGTAGGTTTTTAGTTTCAACCTCATTTTATTTACTACGATAAGTAAACTTTTGGAGTCCAAAAGTTCCTAGTGTGGAGGTATGATCTGGTGATCAAATTTTAGCTCAAAAATAAAATTTCCCAAAATGTTTCAAAACCCATGTCAAGTCGATTTTTTATCGTTATGAATCCAATGACACTCGTTTCACCTCAATATGATTTCGTATGAAAATTTTATGTTGTTATAATCATTTGGCCCAACTGCTAAAAAATTACTAGGTTTTCTTACTGGGGACCTGACTAGGCATTAGTAATGTTGACATTATTAATTTGACTAGGTAAGTATGAACCAATGAGTATTTTTCAAGTGGCAGCATTTTATTGGGAATGATGGTTCATTATTGTTGGTCGATTTTTGTTTTTGATGTCTCCATGAGGGTGTGCCACATGGCCCAAAAAAATTTCACTGCGTGGCACCCAACGATTGACCAAAATTTGGCTTATGGTCGAACAACTTAGGAAGGCTTCGAACCTCTGACCTTGCATTCAACTGCAAAGTACCTTACCACTGTACCACAAGGGTGGTTCTTACCCTCTAAGGGATTTGGTAATATTTAATTTTTATGGGCACATGCAATGCGAGGAGGGGTCAGGCGGTCATCAATGGACCCCAGTCACTACAAAACCACATGACCTTGGGAGCAAACATGTTGGGGCCTCGGGACCTTATCCCAACCCCTAGTCATGGGACTCCACATAACCACTAGAGAGAGTGGAGTATGAACGCTGGCGGGAGGGGGCTTAGGTTTTTCCCTTTCCCATGATCACTTTTCACTAAACATGAACATGACACAACACTTGGTGGAGTGGAGTGGTGATAGCCCTAGGTGCAGGGCATATGGTTGCAATGAGACCCTAGTGTATTAAAATAGTGGCTCTGAAACAAATGGAAGGTCGTTGGCCCAGCACTCGACCCTATGGGGGCCTACAAGACCACAACCCAGAAGTTAAGGGGCTAGGCCGGTGGGGGCAGGCAGTTAGGCCTAGCCCACGACTATATGTCCTCCATGTGGCTAGATTAGTCGGCACATAGTATTATTCATAATTTAAAGTGTCAAACCAAATGCACCTTTGAAAAACAAATTATTCATCTCCACCAAAGAAAAGAAGATGGATTTTTCGCTCAGTTAGACTGTTTATCACAATTGTAGGGTGTATAGTAGAGGATCTTCATTCAGAGCTTGTTGGAGCCAGAACTTGATAATTTTGTTTTCCTTTTGGAGCTCAAGAAGACTACACATAGGGTTTTCTGGAAATTCTGGATCCAATGGTGAACTATATTTGTTGATTTGAGCACATATAAAGAGACTTTTGGTAGGTTCAAGTCCATGGGTGTATGGACCAATTAGTGTTTGGAGTAGTTATTTAAGGTTTTTTTTATCATGGAGAAGGCCTTGTAGGGTTTTTATTATGTTTAGATGTTTATTGCAGTATTTTTTACTTATAATGTTTAACTCATATATAATTTTCTCACTATGTCTTGTTGAGGAAAGATTTCGCGTTGTATTTCAATGTGGAATTGACGTACTTTTATGCTCATGTATGCTCATTTTCAGATGGAGTACAAGGTCTTTGTAGGAGACATCCTATGTTGTTGATGTTTCCATGAATCACTATAGGTTTTCATGATGTATAAAGTGAGATTTATTTGAAGGAGAACGTGTGCTTGAAGGGGAATCAATCCTCTTGTTTTCTCAACAATCGTTATCTACTATTTTTAGATTAATATATGGAGTCGTGTAGCTATATTTGCAGGCCTATAAATCTAGCCAAGCAGGGGTTAAATCTGTCACCAAATTCTTTTTTTCTTAACTTCATGAATTCCCATATGAGTTAAATTATGAGATGCTTCTTATGTTTAAGTTTACATATAAAAACTAACTCATTACTTGAAGATACTTGTGAAAACCTATTTTTTGTTATAAGACCAATTTTTCATATCAAAACATCATAAAGAGATCACTTTTAAGGAAGGAAAAGTTATCCTTCCTTTCTAGATCAGTTGGTATTAGAGCAAGGTCTGACAAAGTTGCAAGAATGGATAAGAAGTGTCTCCAAGAGCTAGACGAGATGAATTTATCTCTTCGTATGTAGAACATTCAATTGAGAAGAATGCTAGAACTTTTTGAAGAGGAGAAGAGGCATATGGGCCTTCAGTTGTAGCATGTGCTTGAGGAACAAGTTGGAGAAAGTTCCACTCTAGTGACATCAAAGGAAACCTCCAAAGTGAAGCCAATATGTGGGTGTGTTTCAAACAAAGTTTATGGACCATATGAGTAAAATGATGCATGTGCATTTTGTAAGAATATCCAAGATTCTTTTCATATTTTGGTTGGTAAAAGTGGGTGGCTTGAGTCATCTAAAATGTTGTCATAATCATCTAAAGCTTAAAATATGAATGGCAAGTTCCAAGAGGTAATATTAATCTCAAATTCAAATCCCTCTAAGTTATTTTCATAACACCTCTTTTGCACCATTTGAATAACATACGAAATGCATAGGTATGAAGCTACTATCTAAAATGGGTTATGAAGGGGAAGGTGTCAACATTAGTGACCAAGGGATCACTAATCCAATCACGGTTGAATAGGGACCAAGGTATCAAGGATTGGGATATGGTCAAAGAGAGTTTGGAGAATGCTCTAAATGGTTTGAGACAAAGAAATTATCATAGGATGACATGCCATACCAAGATGGTGGTGACAATGCTCATCTGTCTCCAAGGATATATGATAGTTCAAAGGAACTTGCATGACATCATCTGTTCCACATCGTCAAAGCTACAGCCCAAGGGACAAGTATAAATATCATGGGTGTTTTCTAAATGGTGGTAATTTTGAATATTTATGGACCAATTATCCTTCCACTTTCTGTGATGCAGTTGATCATTATGTGGTTTTTTGTGAGGAACACATGGTAATGGTCAAAAGAATGGATTCAAGAATGCTGAAAAACCTTCACACATGAGGGCTACCTTGTTGACAATAAAGAGAGAGTAATTTTGTACCCATTGCAAGATGCACGGGCATTGGAATGAACGATGTTGGAAATTACATTTGGAGCTTCGACCGAAGTAGGATAAAGAGATTTTGCAAACTAATGCAAGGGAAGCAAGCGATGGAAAAGAGGACTCACAGCATTACTAAAGCAACCGTCAAATAAAAGTTAATGCAAAAAGAAAACCCATAAGACTAGGAGAGGCAATGATTGCGTATATTTTTTATATGATTTGTTGTTGCTTTGCAAATTATAAATATTCGTTATCTTTAATCTATTTTGGGTACTTTTGTAAAGTGAACAAGAATAATCACAATGTGAAATAAGTATGTTTTTCATTGACATTTTATGTTATTGTCTTGATTATAAGTCCAAATGTTTTAGGACTTTTGGAATGTACAATTTTGTTCCTCCAAGTTTGTCTACATGCAAGCAATCAAGATAAAAATTATTGTGAATAGAATATTTATTTAAGATTATACGAGATGACTATGTTTTCATAGGAAAATCCAATTATGTGATCGAATGTTTTCAATCGTGTATTTTTGTGTACAAGATCATTTGAGGATAGTAAAAAAAAATTATATGAGTGCATGACGAACATTGTATTTGCTTCTAATTTCCAAGATGGAAAGTCAAGTTTTTCCTCAACAGTTGAAATCGAAGATGAAGTTATTTGAGCAGTGAAACATGGGATTAAAGAGAATATTCATATTCAACTCATCAGTGTTTGTGTTCTTGCATCAGTAATAATAATTTTGTCTTGGTTCTTAACAAGATGATAGGTTTTTATGAATAAGATAGGTGAAGTACCCTGATTGGAGCTTGAATCAATTGAATTGAAAATAGAGATTTATACATTGAGTTTCAGGTAAGTTTTGTGTTTCAACCTCATTTTATTTATTAGGAGGAGTAAACTTTTGGAGTCCAAAATTTCCCAGTGTGGAGGCATGATCTAGTGATCAAATTTTAGCTCAAAAATGAAAGTTCCCATGACGTTTCAAAGCCATCATAAAGTCAAAGTGTTCATCATTCTTAATACAAAGACACTCACTTCACCTCAATATGATTTTGTATGAAAAAGTTATGGTGTTATGGTTATTTGTCCCAACAGTTAAAAAATTAGTAGGTTTAATGACTGGCCAGCTGACTGAGCATTCTAACTACTGACATCATCAATTTGACTGGGAAGGTATGGAGCAATTAGTATTGGGGGAGATGGCTCATTATTGGTCAATTTATGTTCATGGTATCTCAATGAGGGTGTGCCAAGCAACCAAATCAGAGCCCGCCACGTGGCACCCCATGGTTGGCCAAAATTTGGTTTTATGGTTGGATAGCCCAGGAAGGATTCGAACCAAAATTTGGTTTATGGTTGGATAACCTGAGAAGGATTTGAACTTGCAACGTATCATATAACAACCAAGCACCTTGTCACTACGCCACAGGGGTGGTTATTACCCCAGAAAGTCCTCAGGCCTATTTAAGTCTTATGGGTGCATATAATGTTAGGAGGGGAAGTGCAGTCAACCTCGACCCCCAGTATCCACACTACCACAAAAAAATGGGTGCAAAGTAGTTGGGGACTCGGGAGCTTATCTCAACCCCTAGTCATGGGACTCCACAGGACCACCAACAGAAGCAGAGTATGAGTGACGACGGAAGGGAGCTTAGGGTTCACCCTAGCCCAGATTCACTATTCACTATACAAGATCATGGAAAAACACTCGGTGAAGTGTTGCAGAGATATTCCCTAGCATAGGGCATATGGGTGAAATGAGACTCTAGTGCATGAAGAATAAAGGCTCCCATGGAAAGGGTGGTTTGTTGGCCCAGTGTTCATCCCTATGGGCGCCTATAGGACCACAACCCAAAAGTTAACATGATAGGTCAGCGTGGACAGGAATTTAGGCCCAGGCGGCCGCCATGTGCGCCCCATGTAGCCAGATTATTTTTTGCATAGGTTTATTGGGCATTTAAATTGTCCAACAAAATTTAACTTCGACGAGAAAATTTTTCACATCCGCAATGGAAAATAGGGAAGATTTGTCACCCATTTAGACTATTTACTCGCATTGTAGTATGAATAGGAGATGGTCATTGTTCAAAGCTTGTTTGAGCCATACCTTGGTGATATTTTTTCCTTTTGGAGTTGAAGAAGAGTTTACATATGGGTTTTTTGACATTCTAGACCCAATGGTAACTGGCATTTTATGATTTGAGCACATCTAAAGATACTTTTTTCAAGTTCAATTCCACAGGTGTATGGATCAATCAGTGTTTCAGAAGAGTTATCGAATGTTTTTTAAAATGGAGAAGGCCATGTAGGGATTTTATTACGTTTAGATGTTTACTGTAGAATTTTATACTTGTAGGGTTGTTGGGATGCAGTCCCATATGGGTAAATTGTTGTATAATTTTGGGGTTATTTTGGTAAATTTTTTATTAGTATACATTGTGCACAGATGTCAAGGGGATTTGGGGTTGTTAAAAGTTCCTTAATCAATGTAATGAGTAAAAAGGGGAAACCATGAGTCTCAAACCATGGTTTGAGACCATGGTATCTACACGTCATGAGATACTTATAAATATTTAAGAGTGTAATCGAGTAAGACATATGCATTTTTTGTGATAATGAATGTTTTGATCTAAGTTTCGGGTAACTCTCTGATCGGTCTAGGTAGAAATGCTTTTGTTAGTTGTGCGCACGGAGAGTTAGCCCTGAGTTGTGTGCAAGGACTCTCCTACTATGTGCACATATGGAAGGAAATGTATTAGGTTAAATACTGATTAATGAAGACGAATTTTTAGTGAAATATGTTGCAATATATGTGTTATCCATGACTATGTTGATTATTTATTAATATGTTTTTGTGAACGCACATTTATCTAAGTTATTAATATGTGAAGAGATCTTTGTGTTTGTGTAAGGGTTCAATCAAAATTAAGGATTTTACCTAAAATCTCTATGTGATTGCATGAGTATTGTTTATGGTCTGGTAAGCTAGATATGTTTGAAGTATAATAATATGTTAGTAGATATTTGATGAGGGTTCTAGCCATGCTTAGATCTGGTCTCTATTATGTCTCACGCATCCAGAGAAGCCTTAGATCTGATAAGTAAGGTTAAGCGCACATCAAATTCTCCCCGAGGTGTGGAAACCTGGTTCCAACACCTCCCCATACTTCTTCGGTTGAGAATTTGGTCTGCACAAGAAGATGATTGCTGATAGGGTCAATAGTTGGAGGGTTTTGTTGGTTGCGTAGAACACTCTGAACCTAGATCAGGACCCCTCAACCCAGTAAATGGTTCTACTGTGAAGAAGTGCATCACACTGCAGCATAAATCATCAAAGTCATTTGGCCACTACAAATGTCCATTTAGGCATTGAAGACCAAGATGCAGGAACTTGAACAAAAGTGACTCGGGACGAGTCACTAGATAATTTTGGGGGGCTATTGGGATGGGATCCCCTATGGGTAAATTGTTGTATAAATTTTAGGTAATTTTGGTAAAGTTTTGATTAGTACGTGCGACGCATAGATGTTAAGGGGATTTTGGGTGGGTCAAAGTTCCTTAATCAATGCAATGGGAAAAAATGGGAAACCATGACTCTCAAACCATGGTTTGAGATAATGGTATGTGCGCATCAAAAACCTATAAATATGTAAGAGTCAAGTCAAGTAAGAGATATGTATGTTTCATGTTAATGAGTGTTTTGATCTAAGTTTTGGGCAAGTATGTGATTGGCCTAGGTAGAAAGGATCCTCTTGGCTGTGTGTGCGGAGACCTAGTACTTAATTGTGTGCAAGGAATTTACTGGTGTGTGTGCTGAAGGAATGAAATGTATTGGGTTAAAGAATGATTAATAAAGACTGAAGTTTTGGCTCACTTTGTTTTAATATATGTTTTATGGATGATTATGTTGATTATATGTTAATATTTTTCTATGAACGCGCATTTATCTGAGTTATTAATTTGTGAAGAGATCTATGTGTTTCCTGTAAGGGTTACATATACGCTAAGGATTTTACTAGAAATTTCTATGTTATTGAATGAGTATTATTTTTGCTTTGATAGGCTAGATCTGTTTGAAGTATAATAATCTGCTAGTACATATTTTTTAAGGGTTCTGTTGTCACTCCTAGAGATAGCCTAGAGTTGTGATAAGCCAGTGCCTAGGACATCTTAACATAGCAAGGAGCGTATAATATAATATATGAAGTTGTCAACTTCAGCTCACATGCTATCTCCTTTAAATAGGGAAATAAACTAGAATGGGACCAAACTCTCAAAAACTGACACAGAGAAAGGATATTTTAGAAGTAGAGTGCATAAATCCAATATAAAAGCAACAGACAATTCAGAGACAGTTTACTGCAAAGCGGGCCGGTTCAAGTAATATGTCACAGAAATCAATTATCAGAAGGTGTATGTAGTGAAATAAATATTAGGAGAATATTAGTTGTCATTGAGCTGATATCCAGATACACAATACCAACATGCATAGGCTTACCAATCTAAGAATCCATACATGACAATAGCGTTCTAAAAACACCTTCCCAAAGCAACTAATATAGCAGAAATATGGTTTAGATGAATAATGGAATAGTATATCATGCATGAGCCATATTTAAAGCGCTTGACCAATCAGAGCATGGGTATCAACTAGGATAAATCCATACCACAAATCATTGATCCACTCGCATTCCAAAACATGATACAAGAAAGATGGATGAAATGAAATGATCTATTAAGATAACACATAAGAGAAATTTATAGACTGTGAAATACCAAAGACCAGAATCCTCTTTAACAAATGGAACTTCTCCTCACTGAGACCCTATGGGCTCTGAGCCTCCATACAAGAGTTCTGCAAAATGTATACAAAAATCCTTTCACTGCATGATTTTCTGATAAAATCTGGAACCCCTTAATAATCTATTTTTCGAGGGTTTTATAGAGAAAAAGAAAACTTAATAAATGAAGTGGTTGATGAACCATTAATTTTCTTCATAAAGACAAGATGGCAGAAACATGCATGCCCATACTGCTCGATGAATTTGTAATACTGTATGTACTCTGTGATATTCTTTCTGAAATAAATGCTATGGGTAAAAGTCTCTTCAGGAACACGGTAGAGAAATAAAAACCTTATGTGCAGTTTTTCCTTTCCTAGAGAGAAAATTCTGCTGAAATAAAACCTTGAGGGCATCATTTTCTGTGTATTGTACCCTCTACCTTCCCAATCCTGAACTAAGGTTTAAAATCTTCAATGCCGAAAGCTGAATTTCTCAATTATTCACTGATCCTCCTCTGCTTCTCCATTAATGTTTTCATCTGCTCAATCTGTGCTTTGAATGGCTCTGCAGGGTTTGACAGATTTGAACCCTACTTCTTTAATGGAAGTCTTGTCGATTTAGATTCTTAGGCCTTTCTTCATAATTTCAGCTCCTGGAAATGGTCCTTTGACGTACTCTCTATCACAGTAATAGAGCCCTTGAATCATAATAGTTTCCCACCGCTTTAAACCTTCAAAATCCGCAAACTCGTTAAACAAAACCATGCACGGGAAGGTGAACACACTGGGGATAATTGTGAGACAGTGTGGCATAGTGGATAGGTCAAGAAATGCAGGGCGGTGATAGGAAATGCAGCGTGACGGTCGGAGGTGGAAATGGAGAAGGTTGGCGGAACATAGTAGATGAAAAACTTTGAATTTGACCTTTAGAATGATATATAAGAAAGGTGGAAGAGAATGCGTCGAATGGCACGTGGAATGGTGACGTGGAGGAGGACCGGGCCAATGGCGTGATGTGGGGTTAATGAGGGCCGTCCAATCTTGGCGAAGATCGACGGTGAAAGACACGTAGGAAGGCGACGAATAGTGGGCCAGGGGTCGAATATGCTATGATTAAATGCCGTGTAACTTCGAAGAGCAACAACCATTGGATGAAGACCCCCAGATCGGACGGTTGTCAAGAATATCGTGCTGTGACTTTGACTGAGCAATAATGCGCGATGGAGGGCGATTTTGGAGCCGTACGTGGGGACATGCAGCAAGCGCTATATGGAATTGCTCCCATTTGAGAAATATCGCCCGCCTCCAAAAGGCAGTGCGATGAAAACCACCGGTTTTTGGACATTGTTTTTGGGCGCGGGGACCACATGGGTGAATAGACTGCAGACCATTGATTTTGCAGAATGATCTGTTGGTGCACATATGATTTGGGCGATGAATGGAATGGGCCACGAGTGCAGTGCTGATTCATGAAGACTGTCCAATCTTGCAAAGATTGACGGCTAATATTTCGCCCATTCATTTGGTTGATAAGCACCTAGTTCTTTTGCGCTCGGTTCCAGCACTGGGCTACGTGAATGAAAAGGACAGAGGGGCTACGGCCTTAAATATTTTCAAATTTGGGGTTTGTCTGCCTTTTATAATGTAATTTGGAGGCGAGAAATGGTAACGATAGGCATAATAATGATTTTCCAAAGCTGAAAAGGGGAATTTGAGAGCTTTAAGCCAGATTTCCTGTGAAAATTTTATAGGAAGATGATTATGATCAACATTGGCTCCACCTGGGGATGTCACGTTCATGCCTGGATGTGTCGAGAACTCTGCAGACCACCTGATCATCTTCTGTGAATTCTGCTCTGCAGCCCTTCTACTTTTAGTTCATGATTCATCATGACACCCACATTATTCAAACAAAAATGAAATAAGAAACTAATGTACAATATAATACACCAGGCTGTTTCGGCCTGAATCAGAACTGAAAATAGGGCTTAAGGAATTGACCATTTACAGGGGCATCAAGCAAGTCACCCTGTAAGTTTTCCAACTTGAAAGTGATGTTACCTCCCTGTTCCACAATCTTGAAAGGACCGAACCAAAGTGGATCGAATTTACCATGTTTTCCTTTTTCAGCCCTCCGAATATCCCATCTGAGCACTAGATCACCAATTTGCAGATTACTGTCTTTAGCATGCTGATCAAAGAGGTACTTCATCTTCTCCTGATATTCAGTCAGCTTCTGATTCACCTGATTGCGTGTTTCTTCCAATTCCACCAGCTGATTTATTCGCCTGGTCATATCATCAGGCTCTTCCTGACTTTCTTGCATGAATCGAGCTACTGGTAGGGAAAATTGAATAGGAAATAATGCTGCCCTCCCGTATACCAATTCATATGGGGATTTTCTAGTTGCTCTCTTGCTGGTAATTCTATTGGCCCACAGAGAAAACTTCATCTGGGAATCCCAATTCTTCTAATTTTCATTTATCGCCCTCTTCAGTGCTCTTACCAGGGTTTTATTGGAAGACTCTACCAAGCCATTTTCCTATGGATAATAGGTTGTAGAGTGACTCAGTGTGATGTTATATTGCTGACAGAAACTTACAAACTTCGTAGACTTGAAAGCCTGGGCATTATCAGTTACTATTCTGTCAGGGCAACCAAACTTGGATATGATGTTCTCCTCCATGAACTTTATTATCACAGTAACTGTTTCGTTTCTCACATGTATGGCTTCCACCCACTTTGTGAAATAATCGGTGGCAGTTAAAATCCACCTATGCTGACCACTCGATGGAGGGTGTATTTCTCTAATAAAATCAATACCCCATTGACGAAATGGTTCATCCACATGCACTGGAATCAGGGGAAATGGCGCCAATTTCTGTCTCTCAGCAAATTTCTGACATTTATCACATGCTCTTACTATAGAAAAAACATCTCCAAAAAGCCTTGGCCAATAGAAACCAGCTTTCAAAATTTTATGAGCAGTGGCCCTCTGGCTATAATGACCTCCACAGATCCCCTCGTGAAATTCAACTATTATATTCTCTACCTCATCCTCTACGAGACACAGGAGCAGGATGCCTGAGGGATCTTGCCAGTATAGCTGGCCATTGGCGACTAATTATTTCTATGATTTCAATATTAGCGATCTGTATTTAGCTTTATCACAGCTTGGAGGGCAACTGAGTGTGAGGAGATACTCTACTATCTCTTTGTACCACTGACTGGTGAGGTACTTTATATGTGTTTGTGGAGTAGCTACCCCAATCCCCTGTCTCTCTTCTTTCTCTTCAGATTCCTCCGCTGCTATTATGGATAAATTTATACCCAAA
Organism: Pinus albicaulis; assembly: GCA_034641835.2. Classification (NCBI taxonomy): domain Eukaryota; kingdom Viridiplantae; phylum Streptophyta; class Pinopsida; order Pinales; family Pinaceae; genus Pinus; species Pinus albicaulis. Next base: position 950,148,198 of record CM076579.1, read on the forward strand.
TCCTGATGATTTGATTCAGATAACATCTTGGCCAGCCCCTATCCTTTGATTAGCTTGGTAGGTTGGATATCTAGTTCATATTCCTGTATTTTTGCAATCCACTTTCCCCTTTTTCCTTCACTATCCCCCTGGATAAGGATATATTTTACAGCAGCTGTAGGGACAAATGCAGTGATATGGGAGTGCAAGATATACGTGCAGAATGCTTTGAGGGATTTCACTAGGGCGTATGCTTGTTTTTCTAATATGTTATAATTTAATTCTGCATCACATAGCACCTGGCTGAAAAAATTGATAGCCTGCTCATATCCTTCTTCATTTTTCTGCAATAAGACTCCTGCTATTGTATGAGGTGATGCAAAAGAAAAGATCATAAAAGGTTTATAATAATCTGGTCTAGCTAGCACAGGGGCTTCTGAAAAAGCATTTTTTATTCTGGTAAAGGCCTCTCGTGACTCTTGGGACCATTTAACTTCATTATCTTTCTTCAGCATGTCAGTTATATGCCTAACTATTTCAGCATAGTTAGGAATAAACCTTCTCAGGAAATTGATGCACCCTAGGAATACTTGTACCTCTTTCTTATTTCTTGGAAAATAAATACCATTTATAACCTCTACCCTCTTAGGATCTATCTTCACCTCATATTTTGTTACAATGTGTCCGAAAAGTTTTCCCTCTTCTAATGCAAATAAATACTTTTGAGGATTTAGGGAGAGACCATACCTTCTACATTTCTCAAATGTTCTACGCAGATGCTCAATGTGTTTAGTATCATTCTTTGAGAATACAGTGATATCATCAAGGTAGACTACTATAAAATTATCTTGCTCCCCAACAAAAGCAATGTCCATGGCCCTCTGAAAAGTGGCCCCTGCATTAATCAATCCAAAAGGCATCCTGGCATACATAAATGTACCCCATGGTGTGGTGAAAGAAGTCTTCTTTTGATCTTCAGGAAGTACAGCCACCTGGTTATAACCAAAGAATCCATCCATCATTGACATCCTAGAAGCTCCAACCACCTTCTGCAGGATGTGATCCATCTTAGGCAGTGGATAATTATCTTTTAAGGATGCTCTGTTTAAATTTCTGAAATCCACACACAACCTTATTTCCCCATTCTTCTTCCAGACAGGGACTAGGTTTGCCACCCATTTAGAGTACCTCAATGGTACAATTATTTTGGCCTTTAATAGTTTCTTAATTTCCTTCTCAATGGAAGGAAGCAGCAGGGGATTTATTTGTCTGAGCTTCTGCTTATGAGGCTTTGCATCTCCCTTCAGTGGAACTTTGTGCTGCATAATACTAATGTCAAAATTTTTCAAATCCTGATAGGACCATACAAACCCATCTTTGTAAGACTAAAATAATTTCTGATACAGCTTTTTATATTCTCCAGGGATCTTCCTGGATAGTTTTACAATTTTGGGGTCATCCTCAGTACCAAGATTCAGGTCCTCTACCTGATTTTCTTCTACCACTTTGCTTGGCTGCAGTGGCACATCATTCTTGTCAAATAATCTCTCTAGAGGCACCATCCCTCTAGGTATAATGTTTCCCTTTAACTGCAACACCTTATTACCTGCCACTTTCTCCTCCCAATTTATTTCTAAAGTATCTTCAGACTCAACCTCTTCTTCATCAGCATCAATCTCCATATTGGAGAATTCTCCCAATGTTTCCGGGAATCGCTTCATCTGTTCTTCATCTTCAAATACCTGCCAGTGTTTGATGTTATCTGGGATTGATGGTTGATAACGCACCTCAACTTCATATCTTAAAAGAGGGTTCTGAGGTGGTCGAAATGTACTAGCAGCTACAGCAAGGGAATCAGCTATCCTATTATGTTCTGAGGGCATGAAATGGATATTGAATTCTAAGAAGAAATTTTCTACCATGTCCCAAACTTCATTCCTATAAGCCCTTACCCTAGGATGTTTGGTCTGACACTGATTCCTGACTTGTCTGACCACCAGTTCTGAATCTCCTAGAAATTTTAAGCTTTGTATGTTCATATTCCTGGCTGTCTTTAATCCTAACAGAAGTGCTTCATATTCAGCCATATTATTAGTGGCTTCATATTCTAGCTTGAAGGACAATGGAACCTATCTTCCTATAGGAGAAATCAATAATATTCCAGCTCCATTACCTTCCTTTGAATTGGCTCCATCAAAATGGAGTGTCCAGATTCCTGCTTCATGGCTCTCCGAAGGCTACTAAGTCTTGATCTGACAGAAGGATGGTTCATGAGCATAATCTTGGTCTTCTTCTAGCATCAAGCATGAAAAAACTCCTTCCTTACTGTAGATTAGTGAATTTACAGAATTTTCAGCCTTAGTCACCATCTTGACAAATCTAGTCTCCCTGTACAACCTCCTCTCTTGGCCACCAAAAACTGGGATAGTGGCATATGTTAAATCCATCTTGAGTGATCCACCGATTTTTGTGCCCCAGGACCTTGACAGCAACATACCAAAACGAGCTGGGATGTCAGCCACCATGATGTCCATTAGCACACTTTTAGCTGGGACTTGGGCCAAATTAACCACCAAATCCTTAATCATTCCCAAGCATTTAACTCTTTTGGAGTCAAATGAATAGAGGTCCTTGTATGGACGGGTGATTTCTAATCCTGGTTGTTCTAGGACTGAAAGAGGTATAAGATTATGGGAAGCTCCAGAATCTAACAAAAAATTATGTAATAGCAGGTCATGAATCACTAGAGACACATAAAAGGGAGGAGTAGAAGCATCTAATTCCTCAACATGTGGACCAAAGACAACCATGGGTCTTTCTTCTTGAAGGTTGAGGCTATCGGGAGTGAGTGTTGCTTCTGGAGGGAGCATGAATGAGGTGACATGGGATTGATATGCATGCTATTTCAACAACTCAGTCAAGGGCACTGGGATTTTGAATTTTTCAAGTTCCTTTTGCAAACTGAAAACAGGGGAGGAATTCTCTATTACCACCTCTTTTGGCTCCTTATTTTCAGCTGGGGTTTGACTTCTTTTGACACATACTTGGTATTAGGAGGAATGACTACTTTTGGAACGGGATGAATTTGATCACTAGACTGCAAAGGTTTGTTTAGAGGGCCCTTACCTTTTTCTGTGACTTTTGGCATCATAGACTCCTTCTGGGCAGGTGATTCCTTCTGGGGTAACTCTTCTTCTTGCTCTTGAGTACAAGTCCTCTTCCTAGAAGATATAAGATCATATCTTCTATTGAAATATGCTTGCATGAAATCAGTAAATTGTTTACAATAATGATCAATTTCTGCTTCTTCTGCGTCTCTGGTCTTTTCTTCTTCTTGCAATGGGCACTCAGCTCCTCCATTTCCCTGTAAAGGGCATTCTTCCCCATCACTATTGGAAAAGGAAAGATTTGCGTCCTCCAGTCCATAGGCAGTGTCTTCAGTAGAGTCATCTACTGGCCCTTCCAGGTACAATGGGTCTGGTACCTGATCCTGTTGCTCTTTTGTTTCCCTTGGAAATATTTGCAGGGGTGGTTTCCTATACTGTGGATTGAAACCTCTGTTTTGAGCATTGTGGAAGTTCTTGGAGGCTGAATTCCTAGCCTCCAGTTCAAGCTTGACCATTTTCTTAATCAATTTGCTCATTTCTTCCATTCTATCATTAGCTGAGTCTTCGTCCTGGTTAGAGGTGGATACCTCTTATTTTCCCCTTCTTCTGGTATCTTGTTCAGGTTTTCCCTTTGATTTTCCAGTGGAGGAAAAGTTTTATTATAACTCTAGTGCATCTGACTGAGCATCGTCCGGAGTAGCAGGTTTTCTTTCTATGAGAGAGAAACCAAATTTTGAATCAAAGGCTGCTACAAAACCAACTCTAGCAGCAGTTTGATGAAGTTTCATATCAGCAGGAAGACTCAAATACAATTTATTAAATCTTTTGATAAATTCAGCCACCCCTTCATTATGTCTTTTCTTGAGTGTATTAAACTCAGTAAGACTATGCCCATGGTCTTTCTTCTCTCATCATTTCCTGAGGAAAGTGTCTTCCATATTTTCCCAAGTGGTAATAGAACGGCCTGCCAATGTCTTAAACCATTTTTGAGCTTCACCATCAAGAGATTGGACAAAAAGCCTTAAGTCCCCATCTAAATGTTCCACATTAAAATTCTCTGCGAAAGCACAAAACACCTCAAGATTTTTTTGAGCATCAATCTCGGTTTCCCCATTGAATCGGGGTAGAATCTTCAAATAATCCTGTGGCAAATCATTCAACACTTGGGGTAATGCCAGGCGGGGCATATTTGTTTAGAAAAAAACCTGGAACATTTTCCATTGGAGGGGGTGGAGGTAGTGCAATAGTTTGATGAGTAAGAGGGGGAGGTGGAAGGGGAGTATAGACAATAATAGGAATGTAATGAACAACGGGCTGAGGTGTTGAGGGGAATAATGGTCTGTTAACAACTGAAACTTCAATGGCTTCTTTGACCTCTTCAACCTTAGGAGTAGGATGAAAATTATCTTTAAATTGAACACCTCCTCGGGGTGAACTATCTGAATAGTAATAATCGATATCTCCCATAGTGGAGTCGGGATCTGGCACTTAAGCTTCTTGAGAAGAAGAGGATGGAAAGTATTCAATAGATAATTCAGGGATTTCAGAGCGAACTGATTTTCTTTCCCTCCAATTTCTTCTATGTATGATCTTTTTAGGGTCAGACACTGAAGGTGTCTTTGGCTGAGACGTATCTGGCCTCAAGTGTGGTTTACAAGGAGCCAGGACTGCAAATAGATTTATCAAATAAAAAACGGTGGAGTCGCCAAGGTGAGGGATCTACAACTCTCAACTCTCCATAATCACCTACTTGAAGAGTGAATTAGGTTTTGTCGAGGCCCAGGAATTTTAATTTTCTCAACTTCGATCCCCAGAAATGGCGCCAAAAAGATGTTGTCGCTCCTAGAGACAACCTAGAGTTGTGATAGACCAGTGCCTAGGACATCTTAACATAGCAAGGAGCGTATAATATAATATATGAAGTTGTCAACTTCAGCTCACATGCTATCTCCTTTAAAGAGGGAAATAAACTAGAATGGGACCAAACTCTTAGAAACTGACACAGAGAAAGGATATTGCAGAGGCAGAGTGCATAAATCCAATATAAAAGAAATAGACAATTCAGAGACAGTTTACTGCAAAGCGGGCCGGTTCAAGTAATATGTCATAGAAATCAATTATCAGAAGGTGTATGTAGTGAAAGAAACATTAGGAGAATATTAGTTGTCATTGAGCTGATATTCAGATACACAATACCACCATGCATAGGCTTACCAATCTAAGAATCCATACATGACAATAGCGTTTTAAAAACACCCTCCCAAAGCAACTAATATAGAAGAAGTATGGTTTAGATGAACAATGGAACAGTATATCATTCATGAGCCATATTTAAAGTGCTTGACCAATCAGAGCATGGGTATCAACTAGGATAAATCCATACCACAAATCAGTGAGCCACTTGCATTCCAAAACATGATACAAGAAAGATGGATGAAATGAAATGATCTATTAAGATAACACATAAGAGAAATTTACAGACTATGAAATACCAAAGACCAGAATCCTCTTTAACAAATGGAGCTCCTCCTCACTGAGACCCTATGGGCTCTGAGCCTCCATACAAGAGTTCTGCAAAATGTATACAAAAAGCCTTTCACGGCATGATTTTTTGATAAAATCTCGAACCCCTTAATAATCTGTTTTTCGGGGGTTTTATAGAGAAAAAGAAAACTTAATAAATGAAGTGGGTGATGAACCATTAATTTGCTTCATAAAGAAAAGATGGCGAAAACGTGCATGCCCATGCTACTCGATGACTTTGTAATATTGTATGTACTCTGCGATCTTCTTTCTGAAATAAATGCTCTGGGTAAAAGTCTCTTCAGGAACACGGTAGAGAAATAAAAACCTTATGACTAGTCTATCCTTTCCTAGAGAGAAAATTCTACTGAAATAAAATCTTGAGGGCATCGTTTTCTGTGTATTATACGCTCTGCCTTCCCAATCCTGAACCAAGGTTTAAAATATTCAATGCTGAAAGCTGAATTTCTCAATAATTCACTGATCTTCCTCTGCTGCTCCATTAATGTTTTCATTTGCTCAATCTGTGCTTTGAATGGCTCTGCAGGGTTTGACAGATTTGAACCCTGCTTATTTAATGGAAGTCTTGTAGATTTAGCTTCTTAGGCCTCTCTTCATAATTTCAGCACCTGGAAATGGTCCTTTGACGTGCTCTCTATCACAGTAATAGAGACTGTGAATCATAATAGTTTCCCACTGCTGTAAACCTGCAAAATCCACAAACTCGTTAAAGAAAACCATGCACGAGAAGGTGAACACACTGGGGATAATGGTGAGACAGCGTGGCATAGTGGATAGGTCTAGAAATGCAGGGCGGTGATAGGAAATGCAGCGTGATGGTGGTAGGTGGCAATGGAGAAGGTTGGCAGAACGTAGGAGATGAAAAACTTTGAATTTTACCTTTAGAATGATATATAAGAAAGGCGGAAGAGAATGCGTCGAATGGCACGTGGAATGCTAACGTGGAGGAGGACTGTGCCAATGGCGTGGCATGGCGTTAATGAGGGTCGTATGATCTTGGCGGAAATCGACGGTGGAGGACACGTAAGAGGGCGACAGATAGTGGGCCAGGGGTCAAATATACTGTGATTAAATGCCGTGTAACTTCGAAGAGTGACAACCATTGGATCAAGACCCCTAGATCGGATGGTTGTCAAGAATATCGCGCCGTGACTTTCACCAAACAATAATGCGCGATGGAGGGCGGTTTTGGAGCCGTACGTGGGGACACGTAGCAAGCGTTGTATGGAATCGCTCCCATTTGAGAAATACCGCCCGCCTCCGAAAGGCGGTGCGATGAAAACCACCGGTTTTTGGACAGTGTTTTTGGGTGCGGGGACCACATGGGTGAATAGACTGCGGACCATTGATTTAGCATAATAATCGGTCGGTGCACATATTATTTGGGCGATGAATGGAATGGACCACGAGCGCAGTGTTGATTCACGAAGACCATCCGATCTTGCAAAGATTGACGACTAATATTTTTCCCGGTCATTTGGTTGATAAGTGCCTAGCTCTTTTACGCTCGGTTCCAGCACTGGGTTACGTGGAGGAAAAGGACAGAGGGGCTACGGCCTTAAATATTTTCAAATGTGGGGTTTTTCTGCCTTTTATAATGTAATTGGAGGCGGGAAATGGTAACAATAGGCATAAGAATGATTTTCCAAGGCTGAAAGGGGGAATTTGAGAGATTTAAGCCAGATTGCCTGTGAAAATTTTATAGGAAGCTGATTATCATCAACAGGTTCCACCCACGCATAGATCTAGCCTCTGTTAAGTCTCAGGTAGGCAATAAGCCTTATATCTAAAAAGTAAGTTTAAGCACACATCGAACTATCACATAGGGTGTAGAAACCTCTCTTGATAACCCCCTAAATTGATTCAGGTGAGACTTTGGTCTGCGTAAACAGATCATTGCCAAAAGGGCCAGTAGTTGGAGGGTTTTTTTGGTTGCGCAGAACACTCTCAACCTAGGTCAGGAACCCTCAACCTAACACATGTTTACTTTTATCACTATGCCATGTTGAGGAAATATTTATTTTTGTATTTCAATGTGGAATTGAAGTACTTGTATGCTCATGTATGCCCATTTTCAGATCGAGTACAGGGTCTCTATAGAAAACGTTTTGTTTTGCTAATGTTTTCATGACTAAATGTAGGTTTTCATGATGTTTAAAGTGAGATTTCATTGTAGGAGAGAAATTCCTTGAAGGGGAATCAAGCCACTTTTTTGGTTACCAAACTTTATGTACTTTTTTTCACTAAATATATTGGGTTGTATAGCTATGTTTGTAGATCTGGATATCTATCCCAGTAGGGGTGAATCCTGTCACCAAATTTTTTGATGTTTCTCTTCATGAATTCATGTATGATTTTAATGATAATATGTTTCTTCTGTTTAAGTTTACATATAAAAACAAACTCATAACTTGAAGAGACCTTTGAAATCATTTTTTTTCAGAAGACCCATTTTCGTTACAAAGCGTCAGAGAATCATCACTTTTTAGGAAGGATAATTTTTCCTTCATTTTCATATTAGTGGCTCTGACTAAGTTGCAAGAATGGGCAAGAACGGTCTCCAAGAGATAGAGGAGATGAATTTATCTCTTCGTAAGGAGAACATTGAATTGAGAAGAATGCTAGAAATTGTTGAGCAGGAGAAGAGGCATATGCGCCTTCAGTTGCAGCATGTGCTTGAGGAACAATTTGGAGAGAGTTCCACTCATTCAAAACAAAGGAAGCCTCTAAAGTGAATCCAATATGTGGGCATGGTTCAAACAATGGTTATGGACCATATGAGGAAAATGATTTATGTGGATTTTGTAAGCATCTCCAAGATTCTCATCATATGTTTGTTGGTAAAAGTGCTTGCCTTGAGGCATCTAAAAATTCTTCACCATCATCTCAAGGTGAAAATATAAATGGAAAGTTCATGGAGGTAATAAGTATCTCAATTTCAAATCCTTTTATTTATGTTCATCACCCATCTTTTGCAGCATTTTAACAACATACCAAGGGAATTGGTATGAAGCTACTGTCTAAAATGGGTTATGAAGGAGGAGGCCTCGACATTAATGAACAAGGTATTACTGATTCAGTAATTTTTGTAGAGAGACCAAGGTATCAAGGACTGGGATATGGTCAAAGAGAGTTTTTAGAATGATCTAAACAATTTGAGGAAAAACAATCATCAGAGGATGACATGTCACACCAATATGGTGGTGACAATGTTAATTTGTCTCCAAGAGGAGATGAATTCTTCAAACTATATTGCATGTCATCATCTGGGACACATCTTAAAATTTGTAGCCCAATGGACATGTATAAATCTCATGGGTGTTTTCCAAATGTTGGTAAGTTTCACTATTTGTGGAACAAGTATCCTTGCACTTTTTGTGATACAATTAACCATTGTGTGACTTCTTGTGAGTAATGCATGGCAATGGTCAAAATAAAGGATCATAAAATTGGAATTAAGCATGATGAATATCCTTCACAGTTGAGGACTTTCTTGTCGAGAAGCAAGAGAAAGTACTTTTGTACCCATTGCAAGATGCATGGGCATGGTAATGAACAATGTTGGAAGTTAATTCTAGCGCTTCGTCCCAAGTAGGATAAAGAGATTGTGCAAACTAAGGCAAAAGAATAAAGAGGTGGAAAAGAGGACTCATAGTGATTCAAAAGCAACCTTCAAAGAAAATTTGATGTAAAAAGAGAACCCATAATCCTATGAGAGGCGAAGATTGGGTATACTATTTGTAAAGTTTTCAGTTGCTTTGTAAATTGTAAATACTTGTTGTTGTTTACCTATTTTTTGTAATTTTCTTAAGTGAAAAATAATAATAACTATGTGAAACAAAAATGTTTGTAATTGACATTTCATGTTATTGGCTTCATTATAAGTCCAAATGTTTGAGGACTTTTGGAATATACAATTTTTGTCGTCAAATTTTGTCTAGATTTTGTCATGTACTCACTGATGCAAGTTTTCAAGATGAAATTTATTATGAATAGAATATTTATTTAATATTGTACAATATAAGTATGTTTTTGTAGGAAAAGCCAATTACTTCATTGAATTTTTGCAACATTGCACTTTTGTATACAATCTTAGTTGAGGATAGTAGTCAAGTTTGTATTAGTGCATGACAGACACTGTATTGGTTCTTATTTCGAAATTGGAAAGTCAAGTTTGTCTTAAATAATTTAAATTCAATTTAAAGTTATTTGAGCAGTGAAAGATGGGATTATAGAGAATGTTCAGATTCCACTCATCATTTTTTTGTTCTTCCATCACTGATAAGAATTTTGGCTCGACTCTTAACAAGAGAGTAGGTATTCATGAAGAAAATAGGTGAAGTACCTTAATTGGAGATTTAATGGAAAAAAATGAAAACAAATAATTATGGATTGAGTTTCAGGTATGTTTTTAGTTTCAACGTCATTTTATTTACTAGGAGAATTAAATGTTTGGAGTCCAAAAATTTTTAGTGTGGACGTATGATCTGGTGATCAAATTTTAGTTTAAAAGCGAAAGAGCCTAGAATGTTTTGAAATTGGCGTCAAATAGAAATTTTTGAATCCAACAACACTCATTTCAGGGCAATCCGATTTAGTATGAAAAAATTATGGTGTTTTGATCGTTTGGCCCAACAACTAAAAAATTACCAAGTTTTCTAACTGGGCAGCTAACTCGATGTTCGTACTGTTGGAATCATTAGTTTGACTGGGTAGGTATGGACCAAGGAGGATCTACTTAGTGGAATCATTGTATTGGGACATATGGCTCTTTGTGATTGGTCATTTTTTTTCGTGGTGGCCCAATGAGGGTGTGCCAAGTGGCCCAATGAGAGCTTGCCATGTTGGATGCCATGGTTGGCCGAAATTTGGTTTATTGTTAGACAACCTAGGTAGGATTCAAACTTGCAACCTCGCATCTAACATCTAAGCCTATTTCTACTGTCCCATAGGGTTGGTTCTTAACCCATAAGGGCATCAAGCCTATTTAATTTTTATGGGTGCATATAATGGGAGGAGGGGCCAGGTGGCTAGTCGCGACCCCCGGTCACCACAGCACCACAAGACCCTAAGCACAAAGGATTCAGGTGCTCAGGACTTTAAACTATCCCCTAGTCACGAGACTACACACGACCACCAATGGGAGTAGAGTATGAGCACCGATGGGATGGTGCTTATGGTTGGCCCTAGCCTAAGGTCACTTGTCACTACACGTGACCATGGCACAATATTCATTGGAGAGGATTGGAGATAGCCTAGGGCGGAAAGCATATGGGTGTAATAAGACCAAGATGCGTGACGAACATGAACTCTAGCACAAAGGTGGGTTTTTGGCCCAACCCCGAGCCCTATGGGCACCTACAGGACAACAACCTAGAAGTTAAGGGGCTAGGTCGACGAGGGCTGGTGGTTAGGCCTAGCCTACAGCCGTATATGCCCCATGTGACCATATTATTCTGCGCATAGGGTTATTGGGCATTTCACATGTTCAACAAAATGCACCTTCGGCGGGAGAATTTTTCACCTTTTTAGTGAAAAAAATGGAAATTTAGCGGTCAGTTAGATTGTTTATCTGAATTGTAGGATGAATAGCAGAGGATCTTCATTCAAAGCTTGTTGGAGCCATAACTTGGTGAGTTATTTCCTCTTGTATCTCAATAAGAGTCTACATAGGGGTTTCTGGACATTCTAGATTCAATGGTAACCTCTATTTTCTTATTTGAGCACATATAAAGATAATATTTTCAAGTTCAAGTCCATGGGTGTATGGATCAATCAGTGTATTGGAGGTGTTATTAAAGGTTTTTGAGCATTAAAACATCCTTGTAGGGGTTTTATTACTTTCAAATTTTTAGTACATCATCTATTACTTGTAGGTTTCAGCTCATGTTCATTAATTTTTCATATTGTTTAATGTTGATTCAATTACTTTAGCCCAAATTACTTCTTCATAAACAATGCATTCAATTATAAGCAGTGTAAATAATCATAATATGTAACTTAATACAAAAAAATGCATTCAGTGACAAAGAAGATAGTATCACAACCATAGGAGACAACATATTAGTCCAAGACGCGAGAAAAAACCCACTATGGGGGAAACCCTTACAAATCTTCTTATTCAATAGATCATCATAAAAATGTTTCAACAGAGGGTACAATGAGCCTAATACATATATGGAGAAAAAAAAAATAGATCTAACTCTACATATATGCAAGTATACAACATCAAGGTCGCAAATCTGACGGATCACCAAAACCAAGTGACCTCAGCTTCCAAGACCTAGATTTGAATCGGGTATGCTATCCAAGGCTGATCTGAAGTGAGTGTGACTAAGATAAAAATGACTAAATGCACTGCGTAGGAAACTGACTATGACCCAAGTGAGATCTTCCCAGAAAATTTCTTATAATAATCCTTAACACGCTCATTCCATGGCTAAAGCTTCCTTGTCTGTGACCTAAGGACTTTTTTCCAATAGCCTAAGTCAATATTATCCATATCTAACTTAGAAACCCTAGCTACAACCCAAACATTGTCCACCTATGGCTATACCAGCTTAGATGATACCATAATATGATATGCCTGCATCCCTGTCCTAAAAAAATCAATACTATGCCCACAGACCCAGATCAGAGTGAGCCTCTCACATGCAGCCTCAAACCTTTGCATGAACTTCTTTCGATGAACCTGTGCAAGCAAAAAACAAAAATACAATCTCAGGAAAAAATAAAATACAAAAATCTCATGAGTCAATGTGTGAGAATTATCTTGAGGTCACTAATTTTTATAGCTTTCTGAGTGACTGCTTGGGGCTTTGACCAAATCCACATGAGTTGAGGATGACCCGTAAATAAATAAAATAATTCATAACTTAACTTCTTCTTAAATGATTGGGGTGTTCCATTGGTATATTTTGGTCCTATCAAAAAGAGGAATCTAATGAAATTATAATTTTAACCATTTCAACTATCCAAAGTGGAATTTGAATCTAGTTATAAAAACTAACACTCCCTCTCAACTAGGAATAATTCCACTACGTAATCATTACTTGAATATCTTTACATCATGGTGTCTTTGCGACACAACTCCATCTGCTGAAGCTTTATATAATCTAGAAGAAGGAGAATTAGGGATCGAATGCTTCCACCCGTACCTAGAAACATGATAATGCATCATACAGGGGAGAACTTATCCGACCATGGAATATCATCGAGGAGCTCATTCTCAACCTAGAATCACAAAATGGGAGAAAATATCTACCCAATATTGTTGCCTAGCAATATTCACATCAATGACTCTCATCAGTCATGTGGTAGAACACCTACATCATAATTGACATGGATTGTACACCCCAAGTACACTCTCAAATCGTCGTCCAAACAAGGAGCGGTATTCTGAACAAACCTTTCTTGAGGGTATGATGCTAACTGGGTTATACTCTACATAGAATAGATCGGGGAGTAGCATCTTTGACCCTATGAATATAGGGGAGAAACATCTGAACCCTGGGTAATAAAGAGGAAATATCCTTATTTTCCAAAGATCCCTCAAACTGAGGAGTCCTCTATATCAATTTCTCACCTCAAGAAATCAAGCAGGGTAGGAATAACTTGCTTAGTGTCCTCGACCAATGATGCCCCTTATCCGGAGGGGATACATCCATCAGTCCAAGCTGAACTCTGAAGACCAAGAAATTTCATTTCAGAAGTTCCTTGGTGAGAATATCTATTATCTTCTCCTCAGTTGATATGTGGTGGAGTCTAACATCTCCTCAATGCATCATGTCATGAATAAAGTGATATCAAACCTCGATATGCTTGTACTTCTCATGAAATATACGATTCTTTCCCAAACAGATCCTACTTTTGTTTTCTTAGTATATTACAATGGTGTCTAAGAATTGACAAAACAATTCACCAAAGAGATTCCTTAGCCACACATATTCAGAAATAGTTGTGATAACAACAATATGCTATGCGTCCGCGGTTCTCAATGCTACCGAATTTTTCTTCCTTATCATTCATTATATCATGGTAGAGAAAATAATGAAAACAACATCCAAATTTACTATTTCTATCAGAGGCATTACCTATTGAGTCAACATCAGTGTGTCCATGAAGTTGAATATCTCCAAGAGAATATCTCAGAACAAGTGTGATCGGTCCATGTAAGTATCTCAATACATGTTTGGCCACAATCCAATGAGCATGAAGTGGCTCATTCATGAACTAGCTCAATGTGTTAACTTCATAAAATATATTTGGACGAGTGTTCACGAGGAACATCACAGCCCCAATTAATTGTTTGTACTCAGATGGATTTTCCATATCAAGTCCAGTTGCTTTTCCACATTGCTTCTTAAAATTCATTTCCATTAAAGTAGTCATTGATTTGCACTCGGTCATGACAAACATTTCTAGCGGTTTTACCACATACTTTCCTTGTCAGAGAAATATCTTGCAAGGCCTTTTCCATAGCTCAAGACCCAAAAATTAGTGCATAATACCAAGGTCTTTCACCTCAAATTCAGAGGCTAAATTCCTCTTACATTCGATCATCAGTGGTTCACTTCCTATTAAGAATAAATCGTAAAAATATAGAACCATAATCAGTGGCATAACGTAGAAAAACTTAAAATAGAGGTTTGGATCAACATTTCTTCTTGTGAAACCTAGTTTCATTAGACAAATGCCAATGCATGCATACCAATATGAGGGAGCTTGGTTCAAATAATATAGTGTTGTCTTCAACCTGCAAACATGTGTTCTCTGATATTTTACTTCAAAGCCATTTGGTTGTTCAACATACACTTATTTTGGTAACATACCATGAAGGAAGGAGGTCTCTAAATCCATCTAATGAAGGGTCCATCCTTGACTAGAAGTGAGGGAAACTATCGAAGAACTAGTTTTGTGTTGAACCACAAGAGAAAATATGTCATCGTCATCTTGTCCCTCTTTTTGGTATAAACCTCGAGCGACAAACCTTGCCTTTAATTTATTAATGCTACCATCGATTCCATGCTTGATCTTGAATAACCAATTCGAATTCAGAACAAACTTCCCATGTGGTCTTCATAATATCATGTTTCACAATAGATTCATAATTCCTCGGCCATAGCATCCTTCCAAACTTTTTCTTTGATTTCTTCTTTGAATAAGTATGGTTCACATTAAGTCATGGTGCTCATAGTTTCTAGATATCGTTGATACCTTCATGGTTCCTTCCTTTCCCTCAAGGATCTTCGAATGGGAACACTTGTTTCTCTGTCTTGTAGAGTGTCATGAAGAAAAAGTGGTATTTTATTTGAAGGAGGATCACTGGGAGGTGGATATAAAGCATCAAAATGTTCCATGGGAACATCAATATAATCTCACTTAGGCATAGAAGGACCATCTAGAATATCCCTATCATCATCATCTTCCTTGGGAGGCGGAGGAAGTTCTCTTGATTTGCAAAGTGCTAAATTTTCATTGAAGGTTACATCCCTGCTAATTTCAACCTTCCTTTTACCAACAATATATATTTTGTATTCCTTATACTTTTCACAATAACCCATAAACATACCTTTTATAAATTTAGCATCTAGTTTCTTTCTTTTGTCTTTCTGCACATGAAAGAATATGACACATACAAATATAAGAAGATGATTGATGTTGGGTTTGTTACCTAGAAATATTTCTTTTGGAGTCTTGTTTTTGAATTCTTCATGAGGCACTTGGTTTTCAACATATACAGTAACACGTGGCTTCAACCCACAAAAACTTTGGTACCTTTTGATCATGACGTACTTTGGTACCAGTTCTTCTTTTCAACAAATCCATTATGTTCAGGTGTATAAGGCACAATATTTTTCTTCTTGATCCCTAATTTCTTGTAGAATTCTATGAACTATTTTGACATGTATTCTACTCCATGTTCAAACCTAAGAACTTTGATTCCCTCTCTTGATTGATTTTCGACCAAAGATTTGAATTCCTTGAATTTTTCAAAGGGTTCATCCTTATGCTTGAGGGAGTAAAACCATGTCTTTCTTGAGAAATAGTTAATGAAAGTGATGTGGTAGTGATTACCACTAATATAATGCACATGAATTAGACTACATATATTTGAATGGATGAGTTGGAGGATTTCAATATTGTTGTTCTTACTAGAGCGGAATGGTCCCCCTGTTTTCTTTCCACTTACACAATCTCAGAAAAATCCATCACGATGAGCTTGAACATCTGGAATACCTGAGAATAGTCTCTTCAATTTTGGAATAGAATCAAAGTGTAGATAAGTCAGCCTGCAGTGCCACAATTTGATTAGATGATTGGTGTTATGAAACGATGCTAGAAGTGGCCTTCCTATGATTGGATAGAGTCCTTCATATATCAGACCTAATATGAATTCATATTTCATATGTGAAATGTTGAAATTTGGTACCGGAGGACAGGTGGTTCCCTAAGGCTTTGATCTTTGGCCTAGGGAAAAGTGTCCAAAAGAATTTAATTTTTCTCCTAAAGTAACTTTATAATTTTTATAAAGTTAAATCTAATTTAAAAGTGACTTAAGTGATAAAGTTACTAAAGTGGGACTTTATAAAGTTAAGAGTAAAGTCAAATCTAATTTAAAGTGACTTTAAGATAAAGTTACTAGAAGTTAAAGTGACTTTAAATAAAGCCTAAAATTAGAAAGGAAAAGTGACTTTGGAAATAAATAACTAAGTGGGTCTTTATTAAAGTGGGGTGAATTAAAAATAGAAAGTGAGATTTAAATGAGCATTTAATCTCAGCCCTAGATCTAAATCTATTTCAGCCATTGGATTTAGGGATTCCCCAAAAGTCACTTAGGGTTAGGTTAAAGGAGGGAAAGGAGGAAAAGGCCATTCATTCTTTCATGAGCAGATTGAGAGAGGAGGAGAAGGAGAGCAAGAGAGCAAGGGAGATTTCTGAGTAGTGAGGAGAAGGAGGCAGCAGCTTGGCACACATTCCAAGGTAGTGTTTCAGCAAGTCCGTATAGCAGAGTTTGCACATAGTTCAAGGCAGATTTGGCACGATTTCCAAGGCAGAATCCATACAGCAGCTTGTGGCACATTTTCCAAGACGTAGGTACCATTTCGGGCACGGTTGGGGAGAAGGCTGGCATTTTCTTTCCTTTCCTGAGACGTCTGACTGTGGGCGATTCTTGTACAAATCGGCGGATTCAAATCTTGACATTTAATACAGTTGCACGCATTCCAAGGAGGCCGTACAGCAGCATTTATTGCTGTTCTGCACGCAAAAAGAGGAGGCCGTACAACAGAAATTAATGCTGTAATTTCTGGGCACGTTTTTCAAGGAAATACGCACAGCATTTATTGCTGGTTCAGTTTTACTGTCTGCACGTTTTCCGAGGCGGTGGTTAAGCACGGAAAGAGATAAGTTGTAAAAGTTTACTTGCTGATTTTTCTGTATATTTCTCTCACTGTAAAAAGCATTTTTCAGAAATAAGAAGGAACTCTGAAACTGGTTTTCCCCAAGAGTTGTAGGGGGTTTTTCCAGGGTCACCTTGACCAAAAATACTGAGTTATGATGTGTTGAATGACTGTTTGTTACTGCTGTTATTTTATTTCTGCATTTACAGCATTCTGAAAAATTTCCAGAATTTGTGTTTCCAGCAAAATTTATTTTCAGTTCAATGCATGGATATGAGAAGGGGCATTTAGATATTTTGGAGTAATAAAGGTGAAAACTGGCGGCAGAATTGAGAAACTAGAATTTCTACATGGTATCGGAGCTTAGTGTTGAAAGAGCGGTTTGGGACGGCGGAAAGAAAATTACGGCCTAACGATTTTCACTCGAAAAATTCCGACAAGTGATTTTCCTGGCAATGATTTTTACCTTTACTACAGCAGTGTTATTTTTCAGTTTTAGGACAGCAGGATGTCATTGGGACTGAGGGTGGAGGATAGGTTGGATGGGCATTCCAACTACGGCATTTGGAAGGAGAGAATGCAGAGTATCTTTGAGGAGGCAGAAGTCTGGGACATTATGGTACATACCACACAGAACCCTGTGAATGTGCCTACTGATGCTACTCAGTTGGTAGCATATAATAAAAAGAACAACAAGGGTAAGAGGCTGATTCTAGACGGAATCAAAGACCATTGCATTCCTCATGTGAGAGGAAAGAGAAATGCTCATGAGATGTGGACAGCATTGTCCAATCTCTACCAGAGTACCAATGAGAACCGGAAAATGGTCCTGAAGGAGAAGCTAAAGACCATTAAGATGGGCGATGATAGTGCAGCTGGATATCTCACAAAGATTACTAATGTGAGAGATGAGTTGGCAGCGATTGGAGAGGCCATTCCACCCACTGAGTTGGTGCGGATTGCAGTGAATGGCCTCCCCCGTTCATGGATGAACTTTCCTGATGGAGTTTGTGCACGTGAGACCCTTCCCACATGGGAGAGGTTTTGGGATGATTGCATTCAGACAGAGATCAGGAAAGGTCAGCTTGGGGCAGCCAAGCCGGTTGAGCAGGATGAGGATGTAGCACTGTTGGCAGGACGCAAGAAAGGCAAAGGGAAGAAGCAGGCTTCCACAAGCAATGGTGGGGGCAAAGGCAAAGGTAAACGTAAACAGGATAACACACTGAAGGACTATTCCAAAGTGAAGTGTTGGAATTGTCAGAAGATGGGACACTATGCAGTTGTGTGTCCGGAGAAGAAGAAGAAGAAGGGGAAGAACCAGAGCATGGCAGCTTCAGCAGAGGTTGAGGACTTTGCAGATCGCTTTGACCAGGAGTTTGGGTTCATTGCGTGTGAGTCTTCTAGTGCAGGATTATCTGCCATAGAGGTTCAGAGGGAGCATGCATTTCCCTCGATTAGCGGAGCATCTTCGAGTATCTGGTATGTGGACAGTGGGGCTTCACGTCACATGACAGGAGTCTGTGAGTACTTCTCAGAGCTTTCAGAGAGTGGCACTGATGTAGAGGTAGTACTCGGTGATGACAGAGTTGTTAGAGCAATCGGTGTGGGAACATTGACATTTCAGAGGGAGTCCAAACCTCCCTTGAAGGTGTCAGATGTTCTTTATGTGCCAGGGATGAGGAAGAACCTCATATCCGTCTCAGCTTTGGAGGACAGAGGATATGAGATACTATTCAGGGGAGGACAGGTATTGATGTATCCCAGGGGCACTCCAGCTGATTCAGCTAGAGTGATAGGTGTGCGCCATGCAAAGGTGTACAAGTTTGCATTTCAGTCCCTTTTGGCATTGAGCAGCAGTACCGACAGCAGAGCTAGCAGTTCTGAGCAGTGTGAGATTTGGCACCGCAGGATGGGGCACATGCATCATGGAGCCTTGAGGACTTTGCGGGAGATCACTACAGGTGTGCCAGATTTCAGTACTGATCACTTTGATACTTGTAGAGGATGTGCGATGGGCAAGTTTGCCAAATCCCCTTTTCCCAGCAGTGACAACAGAGCGACTGGGATACTTGATTTGATTTATTCCGATGTGAGCGGACGGATGTCTCATGTTTCCTTGAGTGGATATGAGTACTATGTTTTATTCATTGATGATCACTCCAGGAGGACCTGGATTTATTTTTGAAGACCAAGAGTGAGGTCTTCAAGCGGTTTCAGGAGTTCAGAGCTCTTGTGGAGACACAGACAGGTCGGAAGATCAAGTCCCCGAGGTCGGACAATGGAGGAGAGTACACCCTTGGAGAGTTTGTTGACTATTGTGCGGAGGCAGGCATTAGGAGGGAGCTCACTGTTCCTTACAACCCCCAGCAGAACGGGGTTGCGGAGAGGAAGAACGGATCCATCGGAGGGGCTGCCAAAGCCATGTTACATGATCAGGGGTTGCCATTGTTTTTGTGGGCAGAGGCCTGCAACACAGCTGTTTACTTGCAGAACAGGAGTCCGCATCGTGCCTTGGGGCACATGACTCCGGAGGAGGCTTTTTCTGGGAAGAAGCCTGATATTGGTCATCTTCGTATCTTTGGGTGTATCACATACTCTTACATACCCAAGGAGAAGAGGACCAAACTAGAGCCCACCGCAGAGAAGGGTATATTTGTGGGCTACAGTGAGACCTCAAAGGCCTTTCGGATTTATATTCCTGCACAGAGGAAAGTTGTTGTCAGGCGGGATGTGAAGTTCGAGGAGGATAGGGCCTTTAGGAGGTCACGGGAGTTAGAGTATCTCGATCAGCCAGACCCTCGGCGGTTGAGTCGGTCGCGAGAGATCCGGTGGGCGGGGATCGGAAGGATCCGGAGGTGCATCTATGACGATCGCGGAGTCATCGGTGGGGTTGGCTCTAAGAATTCGGGAGATGTCAGTCCCAGTTAGGCGCGCGGGCGGTCACGGGGCGGTTCAGGGGTGCGATGGACGGTTCACACGGTACCTCACGGTACCTCAGCTTCTACAGGTTTAGGTGCAGGCAGGAGGACAGCAGACAGACAGTCAGGAGTTCATGCTCCTGATGATGATGAGGAGGAGGAGTTTCATTCTCCAGTGGGAGAAGTGTGCTCAGGGAAGAGGAAGCCCAAGTGGCTTCAAGACACCTTGAGAGAGGCCACATCTGTTGCTGGGCCTAAGAGGCCGGTCAGAGAGAGCAGACCACCTGAGAGGTTTTGTAGCTATATGGCAATGGCTACCAGCATCCTTGACTCTGAGCCTTCTAGCTATGAGGAGGCAGCTAGCCAGCAGGTCTGGAGAGAGGCCATGCGGGAGGAGTATTCTTCTATCATGAAGAATGATGTTTGGGAGGTGGTGCCGAGGCCTGAGGGCAAATCCGTGGTTACTTCCAGATGGCTTTACAAGGTAAAGCATGCTGCAGATGGCAGCATTGAGAAATTCAAAGCGAGGTTTGTGGCTAGAGGGTTCTCCCAGGTAGAGGGAGTTGATTATGAGGAGACCTTCGCTCCGTGGCTCGATATACTTCGATCCGCTCCATTATATCGATAGCAGCAGAGATGGGTTGGAAGATCCACCAGATGGATGTGAAGACCGCATTTCTCAATGGCTTCATACAGGAGGAGGTGTACATTGAGCAGCCACAGGGCTTTGAGGTGCATGGGAAGGAGTCCCATGTGTGCGGACTGAAGAAGGCCCTTTATGGCCTGAAGCAAGCTCCCAGAGCTTGGTACTCCAGGATAGATACATACTTGCAGGAGATGGGTTTCACAAAGAGTGAGGCGGATCCGAACCTTTACTATATTGTGATAGGTGAGGAGCCTCTCATTCTGGTGCTGTATGTGGATGACTTAGTCATTACAGGTGCAGAGAGACTCATAGATCACTGCAAGAGAGATCTTGCGGCGGAGTTTGAGATGAAGGACATCGGCTTGATGCATTAATTTTTGGGTTTGGAGGTGTGGCAGGAGGAGGGGCATTTCTTCCTGGGACAAGGGAAGTATATTGTGGACATCCTTGGCAGATTCCACATGGAGGATTGTAGACCCATGTCGACACCGATGGTCACCAACTGGAAGAAGCTTCATGCTTCGGATTCCGAGTTGGTGGATCCCACATTGTACAGACAGCTGATTGGTTCCTTGATGTATTTGGTCAACACTAGACCAGATATTTGTTTTGCAGTCAACACGATGAGTCGGTTTATGTGTGAGCCTAGGAAGGTTCACTGGGTGGCTGCAAAACACATTTTGCGATACTTGCAGGGGACAGTGGATTATGGTCTGGACTACAGGCAGGGGGATGGAGTGAGATTGGCAGGTTACACTGATTCTGATTGGGCAGGTTGTGCTTTTGATAGGAAGAGCACTTCAGGGTGCTGTTTTGGGTTGGGTTCGGCAGTGGTGTCATGGTTCAGCCGGAAGCAGCAGTCAGTAGCATTGAGTTCAGCGGAAGCAGAGTATATGGCAGCCGGTCTAGCTAGTTGTGAGGCCATCTGGCTTCGCAAGATGTTGTTTGGCTTATTTGGTCAGCCGTTGAGACCTTCAGTGATTTACTGTGATAATCAGAGTTGCATTAAACTCATGGAGAATCCAGTATTTCATGACAGGTCAAAGCATATCGGGATCAAATATCACTTCATCAGAGACTATGTTCAGAAAGGAGCTGTGAAGCTTGAGTATATTCCAACTGATGAGCAGGTTGCAGATATTCTTACCAAAGCCTTACCACGGGGCAAGCATGTCTACTTCAGAGACAAGATGGGTGTGGTGAGGAACACCTTCCTCGGTAAGAGGGAGTGTTGAAATTTGGTACCGGAGGACAGGTGGTTCCCTAAGGCTTTGATCTTTGGCCTAGGGAAAAGTATCCAAAAGAATTTAATTTTTCTCCTAAAGTGACTTTATAAAGTTATAAAGTCAAATCTAATTTTAAAGTGACTTTAAGTGATAAAGTTACTAAAGTGACTTTATAAAGTTATAAAGTCAAATCTAATTTAAAAGTGACTTTAAGTGATAAAGTTACTAAAGTCTAATTTTAAAGTGACTTTAATAAAGTCAATGTAAAATTAGAAAGGAAAAGTGACTATGGAAATAAATGACTAAGTGGGTCTTTATTAAAGTGGGGTGAATTAAAAAATAGAAAGTGAGATTTAAATGAGCATTTAATCTCAGCCCTAGATCTCAATCTATTTCAGCCATTGGATTTAGGGATTCCCCAAAAGTCACTTAGAGTTAGGTTAAAGGAGGAAAAGGAGGAAAAGGTCATTCATTCTTTCATGAGCAGATTGGGAGAAGGAGAGAAAGAGAGCAAGGGAGATTTCTGGGCAGTGAGGAGAAGGAGACAGCGGCTTGGCACACATTCCAAGGCAGCAGTTCAGCAAGTCCGTACAGCAGAGTTTGGCACACATTCAAAGCGATTGACACGATTTAAAGAGCGGGAATCCGTCTGACGACTTGTGTACGTTTTCAAAGCGGCCGTACCATTTTACGGGCCTGATTTCGAGCATTCTTGTTTTTCATGCCACGCTTTTGGAAACGGGCGTCTGACTGTGGCGATTCGCGGCACAAATCGAGCGGATTTCCATACGGCCAAACGTGCTACAGTGCACGCATTCAGAGTCGTACGCGGCGGCATTTATTGCGATTGCACTTGCGCAAAAAGAGGAGGCCGTACAGCAGAAATTAATGCTGTAATTTCTGGGCACGTATTTCAAGGAAATACGCACAGCATTTATTGCTGGTTCAGTTTTACTGTCTGCACGTTTTCCGAGGCGGTGGTTCAGCACGGAAAGAGATAAGTTGTAAAAGTTTACTGTTAGTTTGTTTGATTTTACGAGCACGAGATATTTCTCTCAGCATAAAAGCATTTTTCGAAATAGGAGGAGCTCAATGGTTTTCCTTGAAGTTGGGGATTTTTTCGAGGTCACCTTGACCAAAAATATTGAGTTATGATGTGTTGAATGACTGTTTGTTACTGCTGTTATTTTATTTCTGCATTTACAGCATTCTGAAAAAATGTCCAGAATTTGTGTTTTCAGCAAAATTTATTTTCCAGTTATTAAATGTATGGATATGGGAAAGGGCATTTAATTATTTTGGAGTAATAAGGTGAAAACTGAAAACCGGGGTGGGAAACTAGAATTTTCTACATGAAACTGAAGGCCAATATAAGAAATTTCCATTAATCAAGGCAAAGATCATCCCTTTATATTCTAATGTATATATAGAAATAAAATTATTCATTAGACCTGGCACATACATAACATCGTGCAACAATAGTGATTCCCCATCTGAGTTTAACTCAAACTTAACATGTCCAAATATTTTTATGGGATGAGTGTAGTTATCTCCAAGAATGATTCTTAGCTTAGTATCCCTCTCTACCAGATTAGAGAGGAATTCTTTATGTCTAGATAAGAGATGAGTGGCCTAACTGTCAACCAACCATATATCCCATGAATTGGGTGGAGAAGAACTAGTAAGTGAAGAAATGATAATTACATATTCATATGTATTCACAACGTTACTTTCATACCAGTGAGCCCTTAAATTTTTTTGAGAATGATATTCTTCTTCTCAGTCCCTTAAAGAATGTTTTCTCCTTCAATATCGTCTGTCATGATTGTTCCTTTGATTGCCTCTTCTTCTTTTATAATTATTTTTTCTTTTGGTATTAAATCATGGCCTCTTTCTCTTATTGGGAAAATCACAAGCATAATGAATTTTTTTGTGGTAGTTAAAGAATCAAATATGGGATAGTGATTATTCATTCCTTCCTTTTGAGCTTTTGATGAGGAGGTATTCTTGAAGAGCCTCCTTTTGACCTCTTGCTTTTGCTATGGGTGTTATATTTCAATTTGAACATCATCCCCCAAGACCTGGTCAAACTGGACGTCAACCCTAGGACCAATGAAATAGGGTCTATAATCCCCTTATATTCCAGTTGGTATACGCCCTAAGTGAAGAACATTTAATTCATGGGTTCTATTGTGAGATTTCCAAGGTTTGAAGTATATGTTATATGACCCAATAACTCACCAACGCTCATCTACAAGGGAATACCTATGTTGTAGTGTCAATTCCTCCATGCAAGGGTGCAATGCAGTGCACTTCCAAAAACTCAAGTGTGCGTTGGTCACCTGGCAGTGGAATTCTCATTGATCTGGGAATCTCCACATGGGTAGTGCCTTCTCTAAGAGTCCATAGCTTTCATACTTTGAATAAAAATGTCCATATAACACCTTTGAACTTGCAAACATGTCTTGCCTATTATTAGAAATTCATTCATTGAGAAACTACCATAAATTTCCCTATAAATTGAACACTCATCCTAGTGCTACAGAGGAAGAATTTTGTGCAAAGTTATGTTGTTGGATTGTCATTTGATAAGATAGTGAAAGTATTGATATGCTGCTGAGATGATTTTGGATGTGATGAGGCTAGAATGAAGTTGGGGCAGGTTGATGACAAATCGATCCATTGGTTGTAATATTCTCCTCCTACTCTTTAATAAATATTTTTGTTCATTTTCCCATACATATGTCACTATTTCTTGGGCAATGTATTCTTAAATGATGTATGTCTTTCAAATATAATTGGTTTTATTTGAGTAAGATAAGTAAATACTTGTATATTATATGTTTATGTTTGTTCCTTGTTTGTGTTTACAGGAATTGATCTAGCGACTTGAGTTGGATTGAGAGTGATGGTGACAACAAAAAAAGGAGAAGGAGAAGAGAAAGAATCACAAGTACGCCCCTTTCAATTATGTATATCTTCTTATTTTAGAGAAAATAATATTTATTCTTTCTTCTGTTGTTCTAAGTGATAAAAACCATACTTAGAGAGTTTGATTTATCCGTAGATTAAAATTTCGTATAACAAATTGGCGACGTCGTTGGGGAGTATCCTATCAATCGTGGTGTTCTTGCCTTTGTTTATCTTCATCAGTAGAATCTAATTTCTGTTATCATTCATTTGAATGAACAAATTGCATTATAAGTGTGTTATGCTTCTTTTTTTATAAACCTAGTTGCGCCCAACGCATTGTTGGTCAAGACACAGGGCAATGCAGTGCAATGTCTCCCATTTAGGGGTGATCTGCAACACACTATCTCCCCTTAGATATTGTGTTGCCCCCTCAGCCAACCAAATTCCATAAAAATTTGTCATTTTTATCAGTTTCAACCACCTTTTTGTTGTATTTTCAGATGTCTCTTACCTCTTAGAGACCATTAAAATTTCCTATTATTCCTCATTTGACAAGTAATTTGTTCAATGTTTCATTAGTTTTTTTCTTGATCATTGGCAAATAAAATTCAAGGTATTTAATTTATGCATTAGAACAATTTTTTTTTTCGAAAAGGAAATTTTTGTTTCATTCCTCTTTTCCTGTAGGAAAATTGTAGTTCCATTCTTCATTTTCCTAAGAAAAATTGTTGCTTCATTCCTCGTTTCTCATAAGAAAACACTTGTTTGATTGATTTATGCATATAGTTTCCTTTCTTTCCTTCAAATTAAAGGGAGCTGAAAATAAAAACATGCATGTGCATATAGTGAATTGTGTGTGTTGCATAGGAACAAGTAAGGAAAGTTCCATTTAGTTTGAGTGCTTTGTTGTATGCTCAAAAACTGATTGCTCTTTCCCCTTAGTAGCTAGGATTTTCAATGAAAAAGCTATATTGAAAAGTTTTCTTATCATTTAGTTTGAATTTTTAGGAATTTCCATTACATCACATGGTGAACGTCAAAGATAAAATTTTAAACAAGATCAACATAAAATTTACATGAATAAACCTAATTAAGAATTGTAACATTAATGACAAAATTTAGAAGGTCTAGGCTAGAGACGTGTTCCGGCATCGTTAAACATAGCAGTTGTTTCTAACTTGTCTACGATACATTCCAAGTGTGATACCTCAATGCATGTACGTAAGTATATTGGAGCTTTTCCAGGTACATTTGGGTATATAGGGAGGTGTTCTAGTATGAAAAGTATAAGGGGTGCTCTGACTGTGCGGTTCCACATTAGACATCGCTAATATAGACTTGGGCCTCCACGTAACTTCAACTATATTTGGGACGAAAAATTTAGGTTTCTACCCATCCATAGGTAACTAAGTCAGCAAACTTGTAACTTTTGACACACCAAACACAGCATTCAGGGAGATTTCCTGCCTATACATCTTAGTTTGCCAGGAGGTATTCTGCAGTTAAAAATTACTTGGTAAATCTTTTTCCTAGAATTACCCTTTTATTTTTCTTATTTTTTTTTTCATAAAATCAATTAGTCATCGTGGAAAAGAACATCCCTTTCCCCATTGTTCGGGTAGAATAGCACTTAAGCCACATATACCACCGGAAGCCATTTCTAGTCGATGAAGGAAACATCGTTCTATCGAAACCAGTACTATCAGTAAATATGGTGTGAAATCATGATCACATATACTAGAGTCATCTCTAGTTGTTTCTACAAATTATAGTTCATCCATTGTTGTCGAGATAGAGTCCTCAAAGCTACCTATGGTCGTGATACATACAATCAATGAGACCATACCTCTCGAAACTGAAGTTGTTCAACTAGAAGTTGATTCGGATCCCATCGTTCTTTTACCAGAACGTTTAGATCCCGAAGTTGAACAACAGGAAGTTGTTCATGTATCATTGCTCCACAGTAGATTGTTGCCATTGAGTCCCTCATATTGTGCAGTCAACCACTTGAAATATATCCTGTGCCTCACGGTGAGTTCATTCACCTAGTTTGATTTCAATTGAATAAATACCACAATATGAAATACGTTCAACTCAAAATCATTTTGGTGAGAAGCTTTATCTTTACGAGTCTTTTCCTCAATCACCTCACAATGATTTCATTGATCTTGTGTCAATTTGAGTTCTCGTAGATCCTATAGGATATACATTGGTGCATATGACCATGGCAGAGTCAACATCTCTGACTGTACCATCTGTTACAGTTCCGAAAATATCTATTGTTGCTACCCTGCCGATTTTTACCACATCACCAGAGTCACAACTATATTGTGGTCCTTCCGTCCCACCTGGTTACCAATATTTATTTGGAACCTTCTCTCGTGCATCCTCAAACCCATGGAATTCACCCATTTCATCATCTATTATTCTATTTGGTACATGTATAATGAGTATTGAATGGCTTGATCCTTTATATATATCTTGAGTGCAATATCAAGCTACTCCATCTGGGTATATTCCATTTAGTACAATCTTAATTGGACTCCTGAAATTTGGAGAAAAATATATTCCATATTATTATACTCCTCATGCTGGGGGGAAACCTATGGTCACCCATTTTTACAGTACTCTGTCCCTTAATCGTCAACGTAATGTTGGAATGGTTGTTTTTTAGTGGCAAGTTATTCTGTTGTTCAACCACAAACACTTGTGCATTCATATCCACAGGTTCAACCTATTTCACCCACATATACTCCACTTGTTAATACATCCCTACCACTGTTACAGTCTCAACGGTTGTACCTCAACTATATTAGGCAGTTCCTTGAACCCATACCCTCAATTATTGGGCCCTCAGGTTCCAACTCCTTCAACTGGTTTACAACAACCACCTGTATCCAGAATTATTTATTCATAAGCTAGATTACCCTATTATGGGATGTCACAGGCACAACTGGGTCTTACCTATTCACAACCAGGTCCAAGCTATTCTAATTTGGGCAATAACCTTGGTTGGTAGACACCTTGGAAGCCACAAGCACAAATCCCACAACCATCTTTCCAACAAAAAGAAACTTACCCAGGTTTTGGTCAACATAATCCTCAAGAATTTTCTTTAAACAAAAAAAATCTATCTCGATAACCAACAAAAAATTCCTTATGCTAGTGCTCAAAGGCCTGTTTCCCAAGAAGTTCCATCATACCGTAGTTATGCTCAACCTGACTTGAATTGACAATTTCCTTTTGTTGCAACTTTAGAATTACCTAATTTAAATCTGCTTACGAATGACCCAATCAGTTATGCTCCTTGGTGGCTTGTGATATCACATAAATTACCCTCGAATATTCCTAATTTCAATGGAAATCCCAAAGAAGACCTGTAGACGCATGTTATGACTTATCATTTGTTGTGTTCATCCAACTCAAATAATGAATTCGTTCGACTATGTCTTTTCTAGCGTACAGTCACTGGTCTGGCCATGAAATGGTAGATTGAGTTACCACGAGCTTCATTTGATAATTTCACTTCCTTAGCTACTACCTTTCTGACCCGCTTCCAGTTACCCATATGATATGAAACTAGAATGGAACTCTTGACCAATTTTAAACACACTAATGCTACTCAAATTTCTTATCATATTCATGAGTGGTGTCGTCATTGTAGGATGGTAAAAACATTTGCTCCAAATCATCTACTTGCTGAGTGGTTCATTAAGTCCTTTCTACCATCTATCACTGAGGATGTGGCTAAGGGTGGCATCATCATTGAAGAGCTGGTCATTTCTCGTGCCCAGTACTTATATTTGATTTATACTTAGTTTGACACACTCTATGAACAAATTCCCAACACTTCGCTATCTAATTTTATTGTTCCTCCTCCATCTATGAAATATCATGACAACTATGGTATGATTGGTACTGAAAGCACACATCACTCTACTGCATCTGATCCTACACCTTCTTCCCAAATTCATGCTGTGTCATATGACAAAGGAAAAATTTACAAAAAAATTGGAAGTAGGAGAAAGGGGAACGCGAAGAAAAAATAAAAATTCAACCCTGGAGGAATGATCATCTCACTAAAAAACTAGAAACAATCAGAAAAATCATTACCCTTGCATAATATTTAATGAGGAGAACTTTGTTCGAGACTTTCGTCACCATGCCAAAGTCTCAAAATTTCTTAATACATCGAATGCATCTATCGTGTTGACAGATCCTTTTTCGAATCCAAACATGAATATGGTTGTTACGGATCCATCTTCTAGTTCCCAACTTCTTATGTTGTCTGTCACAAGGCCAAAAACTGATGTTTTGGTTTCAATGAAAAATAAAGATTACAGTAGTCAGGCTACTAATCAACCTACTACCTTGACCACAATTCTATCCACAAAATCTATTTTTTCCAGTTGCTATCCTAAGCCAAAAATCAATTCACCAAAGTGAGTCATCCATATATCGACATTCAGTGCTCAAGCCCGAGCAGATCAAAATTATAATATCGTTGAAGATCTCGCTCAATCCCCTTCAACGATGTTGACGATTGAGGTACTTCAAAATTGTCCCTCCTAGAATAATTCTTTGTTGTCGGCAATTGGTGGAATCAATTCGTCAGATTCCAACCTTGTAGTATTCAATAATACAGGTTATGTGCCGCAATTACCAGTAGAATTGGAATTCTCCTTCCAAGTAATTTTTCTCAATCACCTCGTTCATCGTACTATTATTTATGAGGGAGCATATAATTGCATTATGTCTCTAAACTGCTAGAATTCACTTGGCTCATTGCGCCTATCTCAATCACCTACGACATTGAAAGATTTTGACAATCATACATATAAGCATTGTGGTATCATTGATAACCTTCATGTTGAACTAGGGGGAAAAGAGTAGTTGTTGAAGTTGAGGTTGTTGATGGACCCCTTGAGTACAAAATTTTACTCAGAAGGCCATGGGTTTATGCTGTGAATTTGATCATCTCTACTTATTTAGAATGATTGCCTTTCCTCACAAAGGTGTTATCACAGTCATCAGTCAACTCTCCCTCTTTGCCTCAAGTTCCTAGGTAACTGGAAGCATCCTTTTACTTCACGCACCAATGTTAGCACTTCAAAAAATTGGTGTAGGACTCCTAAAGGATTCTTCCCTAATGGGCACCTTTGCATTACCTCTTCCTGCGACGTCGGCATAAATTTCAAGAATAGAGACCTGCTACATGATATCTTCCCTTCCATTTTATTTAAGGAAGATTACAGATGATTTTGAAGTTGTTATGCTTGATGAATATCTGCCACCCAGCCCAATTGGGATGGCATAGCAATCAATCTACATGTATTAGGCGACAAATCTGAAATCATCATCACCAATCGTTTGGGTTGATTTTTCATTAGATTTTGGTAATTTATATGATCCTTTTTCATCCACTTTCCTAACTGATGAGAGCATTATGGAATCCATGATTCTAGAAGGAGAACCATGGTAATATCATCATCATCGTTCCCATATTCATGATTACGAATAAGATAACCTTCTTGAACTATATCACCCATCGATAAAAAATTTCTTTTTGAATTATTTTCCCATTAATGCAATTGAATCCAAGAGAAATTTATCAAATATTGAAGAAACCATTTATATCAATATATTGGACCAAACTCGATGTTGTAGAAAACATTCATGTTGACGTGTCTTGTTCTTCATCAGAACTCAAAACTTATCGCTATCTCTTTCATGAATTCCGAGATATATTTTCCTGGTCTTACGAGGAAATTCTAGGCATAGATAGTAGTATCATTGAAAACACCATTAAAATGTACCATGATGTTAGGCCGGTATGTCAACACCTTCGTCATGTTCATTTGAAGAAGGCTGCTACCATTAAAGCTGAATTCGAAAAACTTCTACGTGTTGTTTCATTAACCCTATTCTGCTTACTCAATAGGTTTCCAACATTGTTCCTGTCATGAAGAAAAAAGGGAAAATCGGGGTGTGTGTTGATTATCAAGATGTTAATATTGCTTGTCCAAAAGACAACTATCCTGCTCCCTTTATCAACCAAATTATCGACGATTGTGATGGACGTGAAATATTTTTGTTCATGGATGGATTTTCTGATTACAATCAAATCAATATCCTCCAAAAGGACCAATATAACACAAAATTCATCTGTCACTGGGGCACATTCTCTTATTTTAAATTACCATTTGGGTTAAATAACACTGGGGAAACATTTTAGGGAGAAATGGATTATGCTTTCAATGAAATCAAGAAAATTTCTCAACATTATCTAGACGATTTACCCACGCATTCACGAAATCAAACTGATCACCCGATGCATTTGAGAGATATCTTTCTACATTTCCGACACTGAAAAATATGCCTTAATGAACACAAATGTGTTTTTTTGCATTGTTTCTCATTGTTTTATAGAATTCATCATCTCAAAATAAGGAATTGGAATCGATCCACTGAAGGTCGAGGGCATTCTTAATTTTCATGCATCATCAAATTTACTTCAGTTATAGAAATTTCAAGAAAAGGCTAACTTCCTAAGGAGGTTCATACCCAAATAAGCCGAAATGGCTAAAGGATTTACTCAGCTCTTAAAAAATGGGATTCCCTTCCATTAGGATAAGGTTGTGCAAGCTTCTCTTGATGCTGTCAAGGATACACTTATCTGTGCATCATTAATGTATCCACCCAATTATCAATGATTATTTATTTTATATTGTCATGGATGATATGACCATTTATATGGTATTGGTCCAAGAAAAATATGGAATGGAACATTCGATATATTATTTGAGTTGTAATCTCAATGATACGGATGTGAAGTATTCATATATTGAAAATATTTCCTTGGCAGCCATTCAAGTTGTCCAAAGATTTAACCATTATATCATGTTCCCGAAGACCATTGTAATTTAGGATTGCAACCCCATGACATATGTCCTGTCATGTCAATTGCTGGGGGGGAATATTCAAAATGTATCATCATTTTACTAGAATTTGATTTGGAATTCATCAAATCCAAGTCAAAGAAGTCTTTAATTTTGGCTGAGCTTCTGTGGGACCTTTCCTCTGATAGTACTGATACTGCATTAGAACCATCAATTCCTTATGAGTCTTTGTTTCTGATCGGATCATCTAATCCTTGGTATGGGGATTTTATCATTTATCTCCAAACCCAAACCTCTCTCTCTCAACAGTGATGTATTTGATACCAAGCTAAAGATTATCTAATCGTCGGCGATGCATTTTATCATCGTGGTGTCGATACGATTTTCAGGAGGTGCCTCACTCATGAGGAAGCCGAGAAGGTTCTAAATGATTTTCATATTGGGGCTTATGGTGGACACTTGTATGGATATGATACCGTGTAGAAGATACTCAACACCGGTTAATTTTAGCCTACCATATTTCTCGATTGCATCCTCGCGGTCAGTAATTTTCATGCCTGCCAGATATTTGATCGTAAAATCCGCAAACCACTAGTTCCTATACATCATGTTATCGCTATGGGACCATTTTAAAAATGTGACATTGACTTCATGACATGAAACCCTCATTCGTCTGTGGGGCATGGTTATATTATTGTCGTAGTAGACTACTTTACCAAGTCGGTCGAAGAGATGCATACACTCAATAACATAGGTGAAACAGTTGAATTATTCTTTTTCAATCATGTCATATCATGGTTTGGTGTTCCACAAGCTATAGTCACATATCATGATAAGAATTTTCACAATCACATGATGAATGAGTTAACTGCCAAATTAGGACTGTCACATGATTGTTCTACTCCTTATTATACACAATCTAATGGAAAAGTTGATGCTATTAACAAGATTATTAAGTGAATGCTTAAACAAATGATACAAGTTCATAAAGTAAATTAGCATTTAATCCTGTACTCGTCTTTATAGGCATACCGAACCTCGATGAGAGATGCAACCAGATTTACCCCCTTTCAATTGGTGTATGGTATGGAAGCTATCTTTCCTATTCATTGTGAAATACCATCATTAAAACTCGTTGTTCACTTGTTACCTGACACCTCTATTGAAGAAGTGCATCTTTTTAACCTCATCCATCTTGATGAAATCCATCGTGAAGCCGCATTGGCCAATGGAGCGCATAAGAGATGAATCAAGGTCGAATACGACCAACATGTCCAGCTTCGTATCTTCTGAGAGGGTGACCTGGTCTTACTTTATGATAAGGAAGCATATGTAATAGGTGGAGGAAAATTTGAGCCATTATGGCATGGCCCCTATATTGTCAAAAGAGTTCTTGCTAAGGGTGCCTACGAGTTGGTAGATTATGATGGGATTCCATTGGAGCAGCCCTAAAATGGGTTGTATCTCAAACACTACTACGCTTAAACATGAGCGTAGTAAACTTCTGTACTATATTTGTATATATGAATTTGAATTGAATTACTATCTTAGTTTGATTTTCTAGAGTTTTATTGAAGTTAGTAATCTGCTTTACATTTCATCGCAGATCTCTGAATCTTTGGAAGCATTAGTTTGATATGTCGATGGTGCTAGTCGTAGTAAGCAGAATCTATCCTCTGCAGCATGGGCCGTTATTGCTTCGAGCGGTGAGTTAGTGAGTTTTCAAGGGATTTGTATCAGTTTATCTACAAAAATATCACTAAGTATAGAGCATTGATCAAACTTCTCTCTTACTCCATTTCATTTGGTATTAACTGTATTATCATTAGGTTAGACTCACAACTTGTTGTACTGCAACTTACTAGCATTTATAATGTTCTAAATACAACACTGCATCGTATGTTCCTAAGGGTTTGACTTCTGGAAAGACATTTTGATTATATTCAATATCAAACCATTTCCAGAAATTTGAACACTAATTGATTTATTAGCGAACTATGTTTTAAACGGACATTTGCAACGCATGTAAAGACATAGTTTAAAAATACATCACATAATTGAATAGGATTATGCAATAAACATAGGAAAAAACTAAAAACAAGTAGATATATAGTTATAGGTTTTTACAAAATTTGTTCCCAAGACACGTTGTTCATCTGACCTAAAAATGTATGGAAAATGTCAAAGTAAACTAGTGATGCTCATGATAACAAGATACTAATCTAGCTATCCTATGCAATATCTGCATCCAGTGATTAGGAACGCCAATAGTGTGGTGTTGTATTCTCATAGGTAACTCTTCGATCGACAATTAGGAATCCCAAGAGTCAATCCCTCAACGTGTTATTTTAGCTCAACAAGAGTCTCGGTCATATCAAAATCCAAAAGGAATTCTCTCAACAGCCCTCTCTGCTGGCTGATATGCTCCCTAATCCAGTTGACCCAATGGTTGAACTCGACCCACATCTGCATACATCACAAGTTTAGTTTAGTCTTGGGAAACATAAAAATACAAAAACATGTACAAACCTTAGAAAAAATAAAAAAACATGGTCAAAAAATTCTTACCAATTGCACCCCATTGAGCGTCCTCTAGTAGAATCAAGTCTCTGTCTCTTCGTAAATCTACACCTGTGTATGCATACTGATCTATGGTGATCACCTGTCGTCTAAACCAGGTAAATAATGCAGTAGAGAATACAATGGTCAGTTGACCATCATGTCTAAACATCAATTCAACCCATCTCTGCATCTTTGGATCTCTTGGGCTAGATATACCCAGTGTAACATGCTGGGGTTGCATCAATGGAATCCGCTCTAAGGAAAAGGAAATCAAGATCGAGACATAGTTAAAATTCTTCTTCCTTCCTCCTTCTTCTTTGGTCAATTTTTATTTCATCTAAAAGAGGATAGATTCATCCTAATTAAATATTGTTGGTTCTAAACACTCCAGTGCATACTGCATCTGTGATATGTTTTCCACATGTAGTGTAGCAGAACATGAAAGCTTTGGGATAGTAAAAAGGATGGTTCTCAAAGGAAAATAATGTACATCGTGGATGCTTATTTTCCAATCCTTATTTGGTTCAGTCCCTAGGTGGAAGTGCTGCAGTATGTAATCTCTCACTGTCTCTCCTCCAAGAGAAGATCTAGGAAGAGAAATGGGAGAACCTCACCTCCATAATCTAGTGAGAAAATAAATGTTCTACACTAATATGGGGAACACTTTGTCCCCAATGTGAAAATCATGTAGTACCGAATCCCATGAATGAACAAGGAACTCCAATAGTTCCATTTTATGCCTCATACCCAATAGTCTGAAGTACTTTAGCAACCCGAAATCTCTGAGGGCTCTTACTGTACCCAGATCGTTTATGGAAATCATGTTCTATTATGCATGTTCTCTCTCCCTCCATGTAATCATCATTTTTATCCGATGAATACCTAAAACATAATCATAAGCTTAATTAGGATTCATTTCATGGAAAAAAATTGGGAAATTTTGGGCACACAGAAAAAAAAAGAATGAGAATTGCTCCCAACGCACCCGAGATCAAGGGATAGAGTGTTCCAGTGTATCTGGCTTTCAATTTTAGTGCACTGTAATGCACCTTTTGACATTCAAGGGTATGTTTCCCTCTAATCATAGTATATTTACCCTTAGGGGCTAAAACCATAAAAATATACCATGAAATACACAATAAATGAACATAAAAGAGAGAGAAGGTTCATAGCTCCAACCTGGGCCAAACGGTGAGAGAAATCTTCCATCGAATCTGTTGCAATCAACCACTGAAATTCAGGGGCCAAAAATGGTTCAGAGCTACTAAGTTTCATATGGTAACTTTGAAATGGTAAAAAATATTTTAATTAGTTAATTTCATTATGTCAAATCATATTTAACTCTGTCACTATGGGTTTTATTCATTTTTTCTATGAAACAGGTATTTTTAATATGTTTGATGGTTTTCTGAATAGATTTTACAACGAATACAACATATTAGTCATGCACACATATTAAAGAATGATTTGAACACAAAGCATACTTTTATCATTATTTTTCAATCTTTGATAAAAATGGAAAAGGACTTGAAGAGAACTTTCATCTCTTTTTTAAGCTTTGATAATAGTGAAAAAGGAACCCCTAGAGTCTTCTTTTAGCTCTTTCCAAAATCTGATAATGTGAAAATATTGCCAAGCACTTGTTTTTTCGATCTTGTAAAAGTAAATGAAATGACATCTACTAAGTATAATTTTAACCGTTTTCTGGATTAAGATAGATTATTTAAAAAAAAGGAAAACCTTAGTCGAACATGGCTAAGAGGCTTTCTCATGTATCATTTTACAGTTTTTCAGACGTGAGTGACAAATTTATGAAAAAGGACTCATGGAGTTTTCTTTTGTCCTCTTTTTCAAACTCTATAAATATGAAAAAGGATCGGGTTGTCACTGTCGTTAGGCTCGTTAAAACATAAAATAGAAATGGACTTGTTGATCATGGAAAGAATAGAGTTGCATTTATCACTAAACTCATTAAATTATTAAATAGCGATGGATCCACGCAAAGGGTTGAATTATAGATCGAGCATATGTTACCTTCCTCAAGATTGCTAAAAAATAAATAAGTACTGGTCGAAAAATATCCTGGGAAAATTTGGGAAAAAATAACTAAACACTTTCTGGTAACAGGTCGCTCTTGAACATGACACTTTCACTCTATCACAGTGACTTTTGGGTTGGTTAATCTTCTTGATGGTTAGTTTATACCTATGTTTCATCATAGTTTCACTTCAATTTTGGGTCAATGCTGCCAACTCATCTTAAGTGTCGCCGATATGTTCAAGAGAATTCATTCAGTAAAATATTCATCCATCTGCAATACTCAGAAATCTTCATTTTCATGACAGTCATCCCTGAAAATTGCTATATGAAGTCACATTTTGTCTCTGAAATCATTACTCCTGTTTCATGATAAATTTGCTTCTTGTCAACATCAGCTCATCATCCAGGAAGTTTACTTAGAAACATCTTCCAGTACCCTAAGGCTTGTTACATCATACACAAGTTTCTAGCTTCCATAGCTTTGACCAAAATATTTTTTTTGGCATTCGAAATCCAATCATATATTCACACCTTGCAAATTGTATTGTAGTAACTTGAGAGCCATTAATATCAACGGTGGTTTTCTCACACTTGTTAACAACTCACATCATTGACTAGTAGTCAGATGATGTCTTCCCATGTTTTACTTAAAATCATATATTCGCATGGTTAGACTTGTATCTGAACGATCGAGTGAAGGAGATAAAAAAACCCGAGATCTAGTTTCATCCATCTGGGCTGTGATTTCAAGATTTTTGTACACATCATCTGTACAATGGATTTACATACAGATCACCATCTAGACATGGGTCTATATCTGTAGGAATTTCTATATTGGGCAACATTATAATGTAGAGGAATTTTTGAATTATGTACATGTATTAGACAATTTATGTGTTCAACATGGGAATTCCTCCCTCAGAGATTCATGATCAAGATGAAAATTTCATGATGTAATGTACTGTAAGATTGTTGCAGCTCACCATCCACTTCATTTATGACTCAACACTTCATAAAGAATCACATTCAAATACTATTATTATTTTGACTTCATGCTTTAGGGGGCAACTGTTATAGGTAAATTTTGGCATCATCACCTAAGACCTAGTGAAAATGGACATCATCCATAGGACCAGTGAAATAGGGTCTATCATCCCCTTATAATTCAATTGGTACATGCACTAAGTGAAGGACATTTAATTGATGGATTCTATTGCGAGATTTCCAAGTTTTGAAGTGTATGTTATATGACCCACTTAGTCACCAATGCTCATTTGCAAGGGACTAACTATGTTGCAGTTCCAATTAATCCATGCAAGGGTGCATTGTAGTGCACTTCCCAGCACTGAAGGGTGTGTTGGTCACCTGGGAGTGGAATTATCATTGTTCTACGAATCTCCACATGGCCAGTTCCTTCTAGAAGAGTCCATAGCTATCATACATTGAATCCAAGTGTCAATCTAACACCTCTGAACTTGGAAACATGTCTTTCCTATTATTAGAAATTCATTCATTCAGAAAGTACCATCAGTTTCCCTATAAATTGAGCACTCATCCTAGCGCTATGGAGGAATAATTTTGTGAAAAGTTATGTTGTTGGACTCTCAATTTATAAAATATTGAAAGTAGGCATATGATGTTGAGATGATGTTGAATGTGATGAGGCCGGAATGAAGTTGGTTCAGGTTGACGAGAAATCAATCCATTGGTTATAATATTATCCTCCTTCTCCTCCTACTCTTTAATAAATATTGATGTTAATTTTCCCTTGCATATGTCTCCATTTCTTGTGCAATGTATTCCTTAATGATGTATGCATTTCAGATCTAATCGGTGTAATTTGAGTGAGATAATTAGATACTTTTATATTGTACGTTGTTTTCTGTTCTTTGTTTGTGTTTGCAGGAATCGATCTAGTGACTTGATTTGGATTGAAAGTGATGACAACAATGATATAAGGAGAAGGAGAAGCAAAATAATCACAAGTAGGCTCCTTTAGATTCTTTATATCTTCTTTTTTTAGTGAAAATAATAGTTAATTTCCAGTGTTGTTCTAAGTGAAAAACACCACACTTAGGGAATTTGATTTATTCATAGATTAAAATTTCGTATAACAATGGGTGACATATACAATAGGCTCTCCTTCTTCATGCTTCTAGATTCTTCTTCTTGCTATCATTCTTGAGTATTCTTGAGTTAGCTTTCCAACCATTTCATCAAATGATGGGAGAACATTGTTGTTACTAATTGCAGTAATGAATGTTTCTCAAATAGAAGGGAGACCTATAAGAGTCATGACGACGAGCTCTTTCTCAATCACATCCTCTCCAACCCTTTGCAATTGATCTCTAAGATGGTAGACTCTCATAATCAAAGACTGAACAATTTCATCATTGTTCATCTTCACTTGAGTTGATATTTCAAGATGATAATCACATTTAGATTGTTAACTTCATACATGTCAACTATATTTCCATACATGTCTTTAGACTTCGTTAAATTCCCAACATATGCATGTAAATGATCTTGTAAACCAACAACTATAGTTTTATTTTCTTTGGAATCACATTAATTTTATTTTCCCTTGATAGTAGCGAAGGAATTTTCTGGAGGCTCAGGAATCATTCCTTGAATGTGTTCCACTAGATCATTGTTGTCGGTTATGATCTACAATCTGTTGTTACATGCAACAAAGTTTGATGCATCACCCAATTTCTCATGCTTCTTTACGGTACATAAAGACATGTTGACTTTGGCTTGTATATTTTCTTTGTGATAATTAGGGCTTCATAGCTTGTATTATCTTACGCTTCTCCTTCACCTTCACTCTGATACCATATTAATTTTTCATATTGTTCTATGATGAGTCAATTAATTTAGCCCAAATCACTCCTTCATAAACAATGCATTCAATTATAACTAGTGTAAATAATCATAAATTGTAATTGAAGATAGAGAAATGCATGCAACAGTAAAGAATACAATAACACAACCATAAGAGACACCAGATTTGTCCAAGACCAGGGAAAAAACCAATACGGGGGAAACCCTTTCAATTTTTCTTCTTCAATAGATCATCATAAAAAATTTTCAACAGAGAGTACAATGAGCCCAATGCATATATGCAGTTGAAAAAAACACATTTGATCTACTTATATGCAGGTATACACCATCAAGATCAAGGATCAGGTGGATCTCCAAAACCAAGTGATCTCAGCTTCCAAGCCCTACAATTGAATCTAGTGTGCTTTCCAAGAGTCATCTGAAGACACTGTGATTGAGCAACAAATGAATGGAGGCACTACCCAAGAAACTGATTGTGACCCAACTGAGATATACCTCAAAAATCCCTTAGCTGCAACCTTAACATGCTCAGCCTGTGGCTGAAGCTTCCCTTGCCGTGACCTAAACAGTCTATGCACACGACCCATGTTCATATAAGGTCGATCTGGCTTAAAAAGCCTAGCAGTGAACTGAAAATTGTCTACCCGTGGCAATAAAATCTTAGTCGCTACTATAATATGGTATATCTATGGTCCTAGCCTGAAAACTGTAGTATTGTGCCTACGGCCATGGCTCAGAAGACCCAGATCGAAGCGAACCTCTCTCCTGTCATCTCGAGCCCTTACATGAACTTCTCCCGACGAGCCTATGAAAGCCAAAAATAGAAAATATGATCCAAGGAAAAAAGTACAACATGAAAATATCATGAGCGAATGTGTGACAATGATATTGATGTAACTTCAATTTATATATTTTTGAGGGACTACTTTGGTCTTTGATCGAATCCACATGAGTTGAGGTAGACCCATACATAAATAAAATCATTCATAGATTAACTTCTTCTTAATGAATTGGGGTGTTCCATAGGTCGATTTTGGTCCTCTCAAAAAGGGGAATCTAATGATATTACAATCTTAACCATCTGAGCTCTCCAATGTGAAATTGAAGTACTTGTATGCTCATGTATGCTCATTTTCATATGGATTACAGGTTCTTTGTAGGAGACACCATATGTTCCCTATGTTTTCATGATTGAATGTAGGTTTTCATGATTTTTAAAGTGAGTATTATTTGTAGGAGAACGATTCCTTGAAGAGGATCACAACCGCTTGTTTTACCAGAAAAATTTATGTACTCTTTTTCACTGAATATATGGAGCTGTCTAGCTATGTTGGCAGGCTCAAAGATGTAGCCAAGGAGGGGGTGAAATATATCACCAAATTCTTTTTTTTTTCTCCTCATGAATGTATTTATGAGATAAATGATGAGATGTTTCTTATGTTTAAGTTCACATATAAAAACTAACTCATAAATTGAAGAGACATTTGAAAAATTAATTTTTCATAAGACCCATTTTTCATTGCAAAGCATCATACAATGATCGCTTTTTAGGGAAGATAATTTCTCCTTCATTTTCAGATGATCGACATTTATCTCCATGCAAATTCCCACCATCACCATCACAAATTACTAGTGTTCTTAACACTCCTTCCATGCATGCCCTTGGTATTTCTTACATTGAGCATAACAACGAAGAAAATAAACATATAATCAATGCCTTCAAGAATGTTGGCTACAAATGAAAATATATCATAGACAGTTTCCAAGTAGGAGAGAAAAGAAAGCTCGGACAACGTGAACCCCAACCATCATGCAAGAGAAGTTATCTTCTATACATTAATGGTGTGGCTCATAGAATCGCCGAAATTCTAAGAAAGAAGAACTTCATCATTTATTTCAAACCAATAAAAATCATCCATCAAGAAATGAGGTCTATCAAGGATCATGTTGACCCACATCAACACCAAGGGATCTACAGAATAAAATTTTCATCTGCTAAGTGATACATCAGGGAGACTAGAATATCCTTTAGAATTGAGATGAAAGAACACATTTTTGATATTAAACATAAATGTGTTTTCTCTTATTCCCTTACATGACACTCCACTAATACCAATCACCATATAAACCTTGAAAACATGAGAACTATTGCGAGAGAAAACATTACATAAAAATATGTTTTAGAGAATCTTTAGAGATAATCATCAACCCTAACAATATAAATAAAAATAATTACCTTTAAATCAACAATTATTAGATTCCTCTACTTAAAATTCCTAAATATTCTAAAATCTTAAACTCTACCCCATTTCACATCTTCCTTCTCCTTTCATTTGTTATATCCTTCCCCTTCCTTTCTCTAAATTCACAGTTCACCATAATTAATAATATAATTATAATAATATGGGTAATTAAATACCAATAATTAAATTATTAATTAAATTTTGATATTAATATTAATTAATTATTAATCATATAGATTAGAATACTAACCGAGAATTATAACATTACAAATACTTTAATTAAAATACTCTAATTTAACGTCTAGAAAGACCAACTAATAATTAATACGGGTTGATTAAAAACATCAGTATAATATTGTAATATTATAATGTTATTATATTTTTATAATAATTTATTATTATAATATTTTATCTTTTAATCTCTTCTTAGTAATTAATAATAGAATAAATTTAAAACCGTATATTATACACAAATTTTGATATATTAATATATTTTTATTGAACTATTATATGTGGTCATCACATTATTAATATATGTATAATCTTTGAACAAATTATTAATCTATCAACAAATTATTTATTAGATTATTAATATATAAATAAGCCATTAACAAATTATCAATCTCTCAACAAATTTTTAATATTTTTTTAGGTTATTACATCATTATATATATATATATTTTTTTGGGTAGAATTAATCTTTTTACTATTAATTGTTGATATTTTTTTATTTTATTCATTTTTTCTTCTCATTTATTAATCTTAGAGGTGCTCTATAAGTCAGTATAGAATACATGTCTACATGTAATGTAAACATTTGACATGTAAGATTATAAGACACATGTGTAGATGTAATGTGAGAAATGTAAGGTATGAAATGTAATAGAAGTAAACATTTGAAATATTGGAGTATATTTACGAACAACAAAAAATATATGGTAAATAAAAAAATATAAAACTAAGGAGATATGGTAAATAAATATAAATATAAATAAACTAGAGGTATGGTAAATAAATAAAATCTTTCTTTATATTTACTTCATAAACATAGTTATATTTAAAGAAAACATAACAACGAGGTTTTTTTTAGGTGAAGCATATGGGCCAAATAACATGGGACAAATTATTATTAATACTATGGGCTAAATATCACGGAAATATAAATATACTAGAGGTATGGGGAATAAATAAAATATTTTTTTATATTTACGCCATAAACATCTTTATATTTACGAAAACTAAAAAATGAGGTTTTATTTAGATGAAGCCTATGGGCCAAATACCATGGGAAAAATTATTGATGATGATGATGATGGTTAACGTCCACTGAGACCAATATTTGGTCTATCGGACATAAAGAAAAGAGTTATTTAGTTTGATTTAACATTTTATTTCTATGCTCGAAAATCTTGGAGAGAAGCCTCCTGAGCTCACTATAATTTTGACATCTTAAAAGGCTAGGAAGGTCATTATT
Source organism: Pinus albicaulis (assembly GCA_034641835.2). Lineage (NCBI taxonomy): Eukaryota > Viridiplantae > Streptophyta > Pinopsida > Pinales > Pinaceae > Pinus > Pinus albicaulis. The sequence continues at coordinate 950,190,995 of CM076579.1, forward strand.
GCAAAAAATATTATGAAATTGAGCTATAATGTGGTCGTACGTGGGGAACTCTAAGAGGAATTGATTTTCATCCTCTATGTTCATATTCTCATACAGATGGGAGATCCTTTCCATCCGTGGTGTTTTAGGAGCTGTCCAACGGCCTCTTTCACCATGTAGCTCATGAGACTTCATTCTAACCTTGGCTATATTAATTTTATTCTTTGAGCTAGTTAAAACATAGAGATACTTTTGATCTTCTAGGGTGGGGTTGATGACCTCCTTATAATATCTTAATTTTATTTTAGCTGCTAGATCTTTCTCACACCACATTTTTTCTTTGAACTTAGAAGTAACATTTTTTTTTAATGTCATTAATGTTTTGAAATGCAACATTCTCGTCGATCTCACAATGGTTTAACCAGGACATGGTGTCTTTATGCCAACCTATTTTAAGCCTTAGGTTGTTTTGGATGGAATTTAAAGCTAGCTTAGGAAGTCTATGGTATCCTATGTTATTGAGTTTGTGCTTGTTCAACAAAAGCCTAGTCATAGCTAGGCGATCGATAGGGGAAAGACACACTTCTATAAGGAGAATATGATAGGGTGTATTGCTTTTAATTTTAAGGTTATACATTATAAAAAGCTTCTGGATTTTCTCAATCTTTCTCTAGGATTCTCTAGAGATTCTGCAACCAAAAAAATCACATCCATGTAAGATAACAGGAGTGATTAAAGTTTCAAATACTATGACTATGGGCTAAATACTATGACCCGAATACTGTATTTATAAAATAGGTATGGTAAATAAATAAATATAAAAGATATGTACAAAGGTATGATAAATACATAAAAATATATCAAATATGATTAAAAATGAACATCTAAAAATATACCAAGCTTATGGGCCAAATACCATGGTAAAAAAAAAAAGTATGGTAAAAAAATATAAATATAAATAAACCATAGATATTGTAAAAAATAAAACCTTTTCTTATATTTACTCCATACACATGTTTATATTTAACACTACTATTTTTATTAATTATAATACTGCTATTAATATATTATAATATTAATATTATTAAATTTAATAAATTTGGATGAGGAGGTTTGTATTTGTATTTGAGTACACTACATGCATTCATTATCTCATTTAAAAAAGTAAACCTAAATGCAATTGTAAAAGTAATGTTTAAAATTTAACATTTAAAATTTAATTTAATTAATCTAATGTGTGCTTTAATGAAAAATCACTTCTCTCTAAATATATAAATTTAACACAAATAAAGTGTTCAAATTGAATTTGTGAGGAAGCATCTATGTGACACTCTGAACAGTGAAATAATATTTGTGAGAAAGAATTTCAGGAGCTTTGCTAAGTGAAAATTAATATTTGTGGGAAATGATTTCATAGTACTAAGTGCCATATATTTTTAGGCTTTATATAGTTTGCTCTTGAATTTTATTTTTATTCTTCCTTTTTGTGTTTACCTATTCATCTATTATTACTTCATGGATAGGATCATGTGTAATGAATCACTCTTACCACCAAATTAGAATCATTTAATTTCCACCAAACACCACCAAATTAGAATAATTCAATTTCCGTGTTGCACAAAACACCACCAAATTAGAATGATTTATTTTTTTCCTTGCTTGAAACCTTGCGTGTTCTTAAAGAAAGAGAAATCAAATTTTTAGAGGTGCAAACTTTTCCTCAATTTTTTCACTCAAAAGAGAGACTTGGACCTCTAGAGATTTTGTCCCTCTCAACCAACCTTGATAGGTCTAGACTTAAGATAGATGTAAACTAATTATATTAATATTGTTGTTCTTTCCATATTGTTTTCTCATAAAAATTGTATAATAACTCAACTTATGAACCTTAAACATAAATATTTCTATTTAATAACTAAAATAAATCCAAACTTGAAAACCATAAAATATTCACTTATCCATCATAATTTATATATATATATATATATATATATATAACCAAAATATTATAAATTACTAAGTAAAATCATAACCATTTCCCTCAAAAATTCCAATAAACTTAACTAAACATATTAACATAGTAAATTGATATAATATATTATAGCAAATAAAGATTTATGAAACATTTTTATAAATTATAAAAATAAAAAATTAAGCATTTTTATTTGACAAACAGCTATTTATATAAATTGCAGCTCATGTCACTGATTCAAACACCTCCTTCATATGTGTGCGCAATATTATTAATTTTGATAGAATGGAACAAAAAATATAATGATCGATATAGCAATCGCAAAGATAGTCCTTATATGTGCCGTTTGAATTATTATTATTGAAATTTAAATTAGGTTGTAATATTAAGCAAAACCATATTCTCAATATTGAGCGTGAGTTTCTACATTATTATTTTCCCATGTTAATTGGCATTTTTGTAATGAAAATTTTGACTGAAAGAAGTAATATTATTAGTATTGTAATTATATAATTCGGTAGAGTGGGTTATAGTATTGTTTTTTGAAATTTTGCAAATCAGAAAATATTGAAGACAAACTCTTAAATTATTGCCCTCAAAATGTTTTTAATGTGATGTAATAGTAGAAATCAACTATATTATCAATATTAACATTGTGTCTTAGTTTATTACTTTTAAAATGTTACAATGGTTCATTACTTTGAAGTCAAAGTATAGGTTTAAAATGTTATAATATATGATAATATTTAAATAAAAATATTAAATTATTATTGTTCAAATTTCATTTTATTTTGAGATGTCATGATGTCATATAACTTTGAAGTAAATCACATTATCAAACTTTTTGTGTGCTTATGTGACATAATATTTAAAGTAACTTATTGGAAGGTGTGGAATATGGTTCATACACTAAACCATGGGATAATAATGTATAGAAAAGGTAAAAAATTAGAAATGTTGCAAATAGTAACAACAAAAATTATTAGAAATAATATTATTAGTATTGCAATGATGTAATTTGCTGAAGTGGCTCATACTATTATTTTTGAAAATTTGCAAATCACAAAATATTGAAGACAAACTCTTAAATTATTTTCCTCAAAATGTTTTAATGTGGTGTAATATTAAAAGTCAGCTATATTATCAATATCAACATTATGTCTTATTTTATTACTTTTAAAATGTTACAATGTGTCATTACATTAAAGTCAATGTAATATGTTTAAAATGCCACAATATATCATAATATTTAAATAAAAATATCAAATTATTGTTGTTCAAATTTCATTTTAGTTTGAGATGTCATGATGTCATACAACTTTGAAGTAAACCATATTATCAAACTTTTTGTGGGCTTATGTGAAATAATATTAAAACTCCCTATTAGGAGGTGTGGAATATTCTTCATACACTAAACCATGCTATAATAATGTATATACAAGGTAAAAAATAAAAAATGTTGCAAATAGAAACAACAAAAATTACACTATTTCCTAGAGAAAAATCCTCAAGTATAAAATCCCTACACACTTAAACACACTAAAATAATATTCCAATAACTAAATTATTGTAATATGTAGTCATTATTCTCTTAATAAGGGATTTTAACATCAGCGTAACTCAGAAGAAACATTGGTAGGGTAAAAGTAAGATAAAACTTACATAATCATTTTTTTCTCTAACCTAGCTTCTTTGTGCATAGAAAAACCATAAATCATTTATGTTTCTCCATTTCTACATATTAAAATCCACTTGCATACTATTCCCGACCATCACTCTATATTTATTTCTTTGGATTTTTTTGTGTGTACTTTCTAGCACTAATTTGCATTTATTTCGTATTATAGTTCTACAGTTATTCTCTTCTCCGCTATAATATTGCAAGGTGTATGACACAATTATCACAATATTATCCTACTTTTAATATAGCTTGAAAGATTACAAGGGAGAATTATTAAAACTATCAACTAATTTATTGGGTTCATAAGGCCTATTGACTCATAACATAGCTTGAATTTACCTATGTCCACTACTTTCATCAATGCATCTATACAAATTCTCACAATGTCAATTTTTTTTAGTGTTACATTCCCATAATTTCGCATATCCATAATAAAATGTACGTATATATATATATATATATATATATATATATATATATATATATATATATATATATATATATATATATATATATATCTGATTTGTATTTGCATCAAAGTTTGATTTTTTTCCCCCAAAAGAATGGCATTGATACTATCGCATTAAACTATAATATATCTTTGACTTTCCATACTTCTGAACATAATTTCATAACCCATGCATGACCTCCTTACGAGCATGGATAACAACAACATATTATTCCTCTATTGTGGAAAAAGTGAAAATACATTTTCATTTCCTCATCAAAATTATTGCTTCACCAAACAAGACACATTTGTACTCATCTATCTCCTTCTATATTCATCCCCTTCTCATTCAAGATCCATATGACCCCTATGTCCTTTGTGTGTCATTCCCCTAAAACATTAGTTTGACAAAAATTGGAATATTTAGAAGTACCACACAAATAACTAACTCTATATTTGGAGAAACCCAATGTTCACATCTAGGCTTAGCTAGGAATTAACTCAAGACTCATTGTGCGTCGGTAATGTCTAGTCTAGTATATACCATTATGTACATCTTAAATTTTGTTACAATAAAATAGGGAATAGAAGCTATATCTTCCATCTCTATAGGTGTTGTAGTGAAATACTCAAGTAAAAGTTTACTTCCCATAGAAATTAACATATTAAATGATCTATAACATGCCACCCAAAAATATAATATCATCTAATTTACCTACTTACTCTATTTACGAAAAATGCTTTTATTTTCTCTATCTCACTTCATCTTCATGCATAATATATATAAATATATTATATATCCCTCGAGTATTTTATATGAAATAGTGTTGGAAATTGGGACTTTAAAGAAAAAAATGCACAGAAAATTATATATATATATATATATATATATGAGAGAGAGAGAAAGAGTAATTTGATTTCAATCTCAAATATCCTCATCTCAACACAAAAGAATCAATATTTTTGGTTGCATATTTGACAAGACTATTTGAGCCCATATAAAGACCACTTTAACTTCCAAATTGATGACTCTTTAACTTTTTCAACCTAGTGTTGTGGTTGTGTCATATTCATCTCCTTCTTCAATTCATCATGTAGGAATTTATTTTTTCACATTCATCTATTCGCATATCTAAATCATGGGATGCTACTAGCTAATATAAATCTAATAGATGTAATATTAGCTTGGCGAGAAAATATCTCACAAACCTCTATCCTTTCAACATGGAAATGTTATATTGAACCTAACCTTGCCTCCTGTTTTCTGTAATGAGACTTCTTTTAGAACACCCACTTACATCCAATGTGTTTCATCCCACTAAAAAATTGTAGCAAGTCTCATGCATCTCAATTTATAAGCAAAACTATTTCCTCGTCCAGGGACAATCTCGAGGACCCATTATCTACAATATTTGTTTCCTCTTTCATAGTTCTAATCTCAGTTTTGTTATGTAATCCACAACAAAATAGATGGACTACAATTATACTTGTTTTTTTCCCTTCATTTGCATGTGTAGTTCCATAAAATTTGAGGTGGAGTTCCTTGTTACTCTCTCAATTTCATTGAACCATCCTCCTCATTAGGTCCATAATGAGCTTCTTTAGGTCCATAATGAACTTCTTGTTCACTCTCTAATTCATCTTTCTTTGTAATCAATGCTAGTTAAATAATTAATTTATTTTGATATTCTTCTAGCTACACCATTATGAGACAAGAATTAAATTCTCTAAAATTAAAATTCTTGCTATACAAAGGTTGCATAACCATGGGGTTATAGAGTGTGTTCCCTTTTACACAAATGACATAGTGAATGAAGGTACATTTCACTATCTTGTTATCCAAATTTTACCACCTATTAAATATATTCCTCATGACTATAAAACATGAAGATGACAAAGTTATGTACTTTTTCCCATTCAAACCTCGATAGGGATATTACCCACAAGAGATAACATGTGATGCAGAATAATATGATATGATTTAGTAGCAAACACTTCTACCTAAAAATTTTTCACTAAGGTGTCCTGAGTAAGCATAATTCTAGATCACAATATCAATGCTTTATTCATCCATTTTGGAAATCTATTCTAAAGAGGGATATATACATTTTCCTTTCACTTTTCAATGCCATGATCTTTACAAAAGTTATTAAAATTTGTAGCACAAAAATAATTTCGATTAAGAAACCTCAACACCTTAATCTCCTTAACATTATAACTTTCCAACACATGATTAAGCTCCTTAAACAAACTAAAATGATGATATTTAGTTCTAAGAAAATATAACCATGTTCTTCTCAAATAATTGTCAATCAATGACACATACTACAAGACCTTATAAATTTAAGTAACTTTAAATGCAACAAATATATCATAATGAGTTAAGTCTAATAAACCAAAATATTTGTGAAAATTATAATAAATTTGAACATGCTTTTGGTTTCCATTTATGCACAATTCATATAAATCAAATTCAAAAGTACAACCATTCAATTTATTGAGAATATTTTTGTTTTTGAAGATTGGTATTCCCTTTTCACTTATATAGCTAGATACTTGGTGCCATAGCATTGTTTTCTCTCGAAGTTTATTTATAACTAAAACACTTATTTAGAAGGTTTTAACTATAAACCTATAAATGCTACAAATCTCTGCTTTGAACTATAATATTAAGTATTTTATTCATCAAACTAGAAAAAAGTGCTCACATGAACATCATTGGTGCTTATTAAGGCAGCCCAAACCATATAAACCTCTTTATCAAAGTAAACAATCTTCACATTCACGTCATTAAATGTTCCTATTCATAGTAGGATTTGCTCTAAACCAAGAATGTGCAAAACACCAATAAAGCCGTTTGCTATCAAGGATTTTGATAAAGAGACTTACCATGACCAGCTATGATTAGAGGAGAGTCATAACCAAGCTATATCATCCCAGGATCATTTTTCTCATATTTTATAAACTAGTACAAATTAAAACTCACATGGAAGGAAGCGCCAAGTTCTATTAGGCATGTACTTTTTTTCGCACAGGTTTCGAGAGTAGCAACTAATGCATCTCCACCATCCTCTTGAAACTATTTTTTATATCATTAGGAGAATAATTTGTTTAAATATAACGATTCCACATAATATTGATCTCTCTCGAACTGCGTTTGACCTTTGATTTATATTGGTGTAATGCGTTTCCAACTATAAAATCCCAACTCACGAACGACTCCAATCTCACATGGACGATGACACAGGAAAGACCGCCCCGACGGCCTCCGCTGGCTTCTGACGATTATGAATACAATGCAGATATCATTTCCGAGATTATTTTCAGTGACCTGGAGGCTATAGTTTCCTCTGTATTGGCAGAGAAATCAGCAGGATTTCTCTGGATTTGACTCTGTTATCTTCTTCTTTTGATCGCACTGCGTTGTCTATGGCTAAACCTAATTCTAACCACATCCGGGATGACAGGCATGGTCATCTTCATTATAAAGACTTCAAGGAAGGCGTTGGGAGATCTAAACTATACCAGCACTACTTAAGAGCAATGGGGATTTCTGAGCAGAGTAGACGCCACAAGAGTGCTACATTTAACGAGAGTTTTGTAGAGCCGTCTCCTTATTCTGAAATGATCGACGAATCGCTCGCTAGATTCAAGGATGAGCAACCTGACATTTATTGTCCTACAGATGCACAGTGACTTGGTTTTTAGCTATCGATATCTTTATAGTAGATGGCTCCCCGTCTTCTTTAATATAGAAAAGCCAGGGCCAAATACTATCTGGATGGATGATAAGTTGTCCTGTCCGAGTGCCAAATTATAGCTTTTCCGATATTGTCACGTCAGCAATACAAAGTCAAATATTACCTACAAGTGGCCATATTTTGGCATTCATGTTTTGTCCTTCCTATATGGGTCACAGGGGGTCAATTTATTGTTTGCGATATTCCGCGATCATGGTTTTGTCCATAGTATTGTTATAAAATAGTTTATTTAAAGGTTTAAAGATTCTATTTTAGATATGCATTTTCGGTGAGTGATTCAGGGTTAATCATACAGCGAGGACTTTGAGAATAAAAGCATTGTTTTCATGTTAATGTAATTATATTTTATTTCTTTATTTTCTTGTGTTATTGTTTTAATATTAATAATAATCTATGGTATTATTTTTATTTTTCTCATATAATTATTTTACTATTGATAACTAGAATATTAATTTTTATTTATTGGTTGAGAGTCTAAATATAATATTATTATTTATATGTATATTTTTTTTAGAAAATAAATATGTACATGGTGGATCAAAATTAAAGATGATAATGACATGATTAGTATCATTTATTATAATCTTGATATATTTTGTTGAGGACATTGTTTTAATACTTGATATTATAATACCTTTCTTACTTGATAGGAATTAGTGATAAACATACTAAGTTTTAGGTTACTATGATAAGAAAGAAAGAAACTTTTTAGGGTTTTTTATAAAAATGGAAGAGAAACATGTAACTTTTGATTATTGAATGTTTTTTTAATCTTAAGCAGATGAATAAAATGAGGAGCTCTAGCTCCGTGTAACTTGAACACAAGACAAAGAAGGGCGCGTTCTCTAATTTATGATACTAGAATCCCATACCACATCTATGAAACTAAGTAGAAACCCTTCTACATATATTTGATTAGTTTCATAAACAACATAAAACCAATGCTAAGAAAACCTTGGTTGTGGTCGGGAGGATTTGATGGGTCGATGGGTAGTGGAAATGGGAAAGGAAATGAGGGTTGATTATAAGTAGAAAATATTACATCTATATATGTATACCTATGAATGGTGAGACACTTAGAAATCGTTTCTCCTTTGGTTTTTTCCTCTTCAAGGATATCTAATGTTGACATATCTTCAATGTCATCCTTCAAAGGTTCTTTCTCAAACCTCCACAGGAAAATTGGTTACTACTTTGCGTGGGAAGAAGAAAACCATAATCTCATAAAATTTCTATTATCTAACATGAATATTTAAAAAACTAATCTAAAATTTATCAATCCCATGTGAACTAGGCATGCTTATTGGCATAGTTCATATTTTCACTATTGAGGTCTAGTTTCTAGAATAGTCCTAAGGTACCCATGCTTTGTGCACATCGATAATAATGAAAGTGGACTAAATCAACTCTATATCACTTCTTGATGAATTTTGAACAACTCAAAAGGGATGTACATAGACATTGACCTTATTGATATGACATGTACACAAATATAGAAGGAAAGGCTATATGCATTAAGAAAATCAAGGAAAATATATAATGTTTTCAAATTTATAAAACAAATTACAATTCTCTATATTGTGCATGTTATGTAATAATGCACATTGAGACTAGGACTACATGTTACATGCAAGTGTATGTAGCATAATAATATATTTAAATTTATAAATAATTGTGTGTATGAAGAGATACAATTTAAGAATTATGGATATGTTAAAATGACTTGTAATCAAATCTAATGATCATCAAAATTATATTTTTTTTTTCATATTCATATATATTCTATTACATTTGGAAAAAAATTGAAGCTTAATATAGGAAAGAAAATTAAATCATTATAATGTAAAGTCCTATATAAAATGTGTTAAGTGGGTGTAGTTCGGCTGGTAGGGAGGAGTCTCTATTGTCCTCCAAACCCATGTTCTAGTCCCACTGAGATTGAGATTCTCATTCTTCGAGAGTAATTTCTACATGAAAGATAACTCGCACATCTATCAATGTAGCTAGTATTGATCTCTGCTAAAGTGAACCACACTGAAAAAAAAAAAAGCAATAAATTCAAACCAACCATCAAAATAATATATACTTGAGGCACGCTCATTGATACAATTGGATTATATATATACAAATAAATAATTTTCATGTTTTTTTAAAATTATTTTATAGACTTTTAAACAATAATGTTAATAAATTTATACTATAAATCATGATAATAAAAGAAGAGTAAGGATTTACAGTACAATACAATTGGAGTAAAAATGCACATAATATATATGTAATTAATATTAGAAAGTTACAAGTTACAAAAATGTAGGCTATTCAAAATACACCATTTCAATATCAGTTTAGAATGAGTTAAAAAAAAACTTTAAAGATGTATCTTATATATATAAAAAAAACCATAGGCAATTTAAAAAAAAAATAGAACATTAATAAATTTAAATATATCTTTAGATTTTATATTTAACATGTGTATAAATACATCTTTAATAAAGTTTGAAAGGTAAATTTGATATAATTACATTCCAAAAAATATATATATCATGTGTTCAACTTCTTCATACAATCAGTCCACATGAAAAATCATACTTGTGTCACCATGTAAAATAAAAAATGTTAAATATCAAGTGCTTTCAATAATTATAATAATCCATTTCTATGAAAATTTATAGAAAACTAATGACCATGTTATTTTTATAGATTTCCTTTTTAGATTAGACATATTATTAGCATGTTCATTTGTTTTTAGTAGTTTGGATATCTTTAATATAAATCAAAATTAAGGAATACACATATATATCCTCTTAACAATATGTCAAGAATAATACTAATAACCTTAAGAGGTGGAATACTACATGGACAATGAGGCCATGTGTTATTTTAAAAATCTCATAGTATATGTAATTAGGAACCATTCCCACTAAATACATCAAACATAATATAATTATTATGAGTCTTCACATACTAATCAGTTTTTTATGTAAAATCAACTTCTTGTATCAATCATATATACAAGAGACCATAATAAAACGCTTAATTAATAAAAAATAACACGCATGATATCTTTAAATCAACTAATACCATGATGGGATTACATGACATTAAAATATATAATTTTTGTTCTACTAATTCATATAATATAGTCATGTAGAAATTCATAATAGCAGAACCATATTTTATAGATATCTTAATTATCTAGTTGGTTCCTAAATTATAATGGTCAATTTCTTTGAAAAACTACAAATTTATGATTATGTTACTTGTATCGATTTCCACCCACATTACATGATTTCTAGTATATTCATTTGATTATAATATTTTGTTTCGTAGCATTTTCTTCTATAAAGGCATCATTTTATCTGAAGTAAGGCATTATTATCAGTTTTTTATCATGAAGTTATATGTCTTATAGGTCTCTTTGTTACATAAATCAAATAACTATTGCGCCTAACAATGCATACATTAAACCGTAGAAATTTTTTGTAAATGAAAGTATTAGCAAGTATCATATCTCCTAATACCATATTACACCATTTTTCAAAGAAAAAACCCTCACAGTGACATCATTAAGTGTTGATATTAATACTAAGTTTTTCCTGGACCCATAATGTGCAAAAATCCATTGATCCCCTGTACTATACCACCAAGGAATGTGATCAGGGATCTTCCATGGAAAAATACATTAATGGGTGAGTCATTTCCATGGTATACAATCCCTTTATCATATTTCTCATGCATTCAAAAGTAGTTTTAATGGGAATTCATATGGAAGGAAGTTCTAGGGTCTAACAATCATGATTGAACACTTGCCTTCAAGAAATACTACAATTGTGAAAAAGTAATATTGATCACTGTATTGAGAAGAAATTCTATACCCATAATCAAAATCATTCTTTTCATTCTTATTCTTATTCATATCTTCCTTGCATTGTTATCTAGAATCTCAACACTTTCCATTGTTCAAACCTTTTTCCATTTACTTTACATGAGACTTGTGCCTACCATAGGATTTGGATCCACCCTTTTATCTATTCTTGCATGTATCCTTTCATATTTCATGAACAACCAAGCCCATATTGGTTGATTCAAAATATTTCTGCCTCACCTCCTATAGGAGCAAAAAAACCATAATGTTATCAAGAACCAATGTATTTCTAATGATTACAATGGCCATTGCTAGACTTTCCCATGGATATGGTTTAGACGAATCAAAGGCACAAAATGGTCCTCCTCATTGGTCTTCAACCTAAATGAGATAGATCGGTTCACAATAACATTATAATAACCATCATTCATTCTGAAGGGAAATTTTTTTCAACAAATAAATTTTTATTAGCGAAGGTTATACAGTTATATGAAAAATCTTCTAATAAGAGTTTTTTTTTCTTAAAAAATATTCAAAAATAACAAATTGACAAGATAGAGATTTATAAGTGTCCTTGTTTTTCTTCCAACACCATCAACTCCTCATATTTCCTACTAGCGGCTTCCACATATCTTAATATATAAGAATATCCTCTATATTGAGATTCCATAGCTCAAAGTTACTTCTAGTAAGCTTCTCCATTTCTGGTCTAGATATACTTTCCATTTCATGGAAACAATTTTTCATTCTATGCATGTGCTTCCTCAAAGAAATATTACGTTTTAAAACCTTTTCCTAACAACTTCAATCCAAGGTGATCAATCATTCATACCAAATAAAAGGAACCAAAGGTGTCGAATAACTTGCATACACTAATCCGTCAAAGTAGATCCTGCGAAAAAAAAGCTTAAAAACATAATAATTGCAAAAAAAATAAGAAAACCACAATTGTAGAATTTCTAAGGAAAATTGTTCCCTGAGAAAAAAATGTACTTTAAAAAATGCTAAATTTATTATTTAATAATTGAATAAATACAATACACTCTCATTGCACTCTCAACAGGAATTTTCAGGGGTAGCATGATTATGGAAAAAAATTGATAGCATAACACTAACATAATGCCCACAATCTTACTTTTCTTTCTCCCTAAACACTCAATAAATATGCATAGTAAAATCAAAGACTCTTCATAGTCTCCATTTTTACATATTAGATAACACTTGTAGCTTATTCACTACCACTATTATGCATTTATTCTCTAGACTAATCTACATTTATTTTGTGCTCCGCAACACCACTAGAAGATGCATAACACATCTATCCAAACATTAACAACACAATATGATATAATACCATTATCACACTTAATTTCATATGTGACATTACATTGTTTTCATCCATAATATCTTCCTTTCATTCAACCTTATGAACACCATATTTGGTAAGTGGAGTTGAGTTTCATTTCACCTTTCAAGCCTTTACTATTAGATCATGATAAATCTTCAATTTTTCTTGTTATGCATCCTCCTAATATTTTAGGACTTAAAATATATTACTATACGGATTTGAAATCCTTAACTAAGGTCTTGAATATGAGTTCCCTTATATTACTATTTATTATTTGTTTTTTACATTTTTTTGAATTAATCTTTCTCATTATTGCTTTCGTGGGGAGGAGCTTGCTTCAAATACAAATGGGATTCTCGTATCTTCTGGTAGTTTAGAAAACGGGCCATACTTATGGAAAGAGATCAATTTTAATGGGAATTTCTCATATTCAAGGGCTTAATAGCGAATCCAAACTCCCAAATGTAATTGAGTTGCATCGAAGAGGTCCCTTTCTAAATATACTTCCACAAAGATTATAGAATATTATCAAATTCCCCTTTTCATCTTAGCTCAGTCAAGGCAGTGATCTAGCTTGTTCGAAATAATTTAGAGTGTAGAAAAACTAGAATTTACATTCTATGATCAAAATTTAGAGTAGAGTGAAAAATAATCCTTCCTTCTATTGGAACCTTGAACAATAGGCCTAATTCCAGTATCTATTTTTATAATACAAATACTTCAAAAATAATATTGTTAGATTATTCAAAACCAATTTAAAGAGAAAACCTCTTTTTACCGTAAATCCATTGTCTAAGTCAACATAAACAATCTTAAAACTAAATTTCCTTGATATATAGATAATCTTAAAACTAGATTTCCTTAGTATATATCAGAAAGTAAAGTTACAATTATAAAATAAAAAAAATCTACACTGATTAGTAATCTAACAAGTAAATTAATATTATATTATCTCTACCACCATTACTTCAAATAAAAACAAAGAAAACCTTTACCACAATGAATAATTTCACATGAGATATCTCAATATTTTGGTACCTTCCTCCGTACCGAATGATACCGAATGTTTCATGGGCTGCACCAAAAATACTCGAGGATTGAGCCATAAACTTATTAACTTTCAAGTTAATACTCATCCATACATATATCTTCAAGATGTATTTAGTCCCTTTCACAAACTTACCTTTTTATTGGGAATTCGTGTCCTATAAATTTAGAATCTCTAAAGAGTGAAGGAAAAACTTTCAACAAAATCTTATTGGCCATAGGGATAGTTATATCTATAAACCTTGAGAAATGTTATACATGGATACATATAGTCTAAACTTCTATGGCATAGCATAACGCTTGAGTAAACCTTAGCGACATAGTGCTTGAGTAAACCTTAGCCACATAGGATAATCACCAACTCCACTTCCTCTACAAATTAATTTACCTTATTCATTTACATAATTGCTGATAAAAATTATAGTATTTACATTATTTATAAATAATTAAATGAATTATAATTCGTGTAAATTTATTATCAAAAATCTTTTTATTGATATAAGTTGAACTGTTCTGGTATTAAGCATTATAATAAATTATATTAATCTTATAAAATTAAAATATTTATTATATATATTTAGATTTATCTATATATAAATATCAATTTTATATCTATATATATAATTGCATTATATACCTCAGCCACATAAGATAATCACTAACTCCACTTCCTCTATAAAGTAACTTACCTTATTCATTTACATAATTGCTCATAAAAATTATAGTATTTATATTATTTATAAATAATTAGATGAATTATAATACGTGCAAATTTATTATCAAAAACTTTTTTATTGATACAAGTTGAATTATATAACTGTTTTGGTATCATTTATGTATTACAATAAATTATATTAACCTTATAAGATTAATATATTATAATTAGTTTGATTTAATAATATTTAAATAAAATAAATTAAAATAATTTTAATAGTTTATAATTTTAGATGATTTCTATATTTTGTATTAATTATTGTGGCCATAGAAAAAATTATTTTAATTAATAATGAGGAAAACTGATATTAATATTTTTTTTGATGAATGTGGGTTGACTTATTAGTTTATTGAAAAAAGCATTTTACATAAAATGATTTAATGCTTTCTAAGATTATATACTTTCATTCTTACCAGATGCATTTAAGTTATTTACTTACGTGTAAAAAAGCAAGTTCTTTGACCAATCAAATACTCTTATCAAATGCTTCTAGATTTTATATTTTCAATTTTTTTTTTTTTTTTTGATGAAAAGCGTACTCTTAAGCAACAACAAATACTTTTTTTATTTTATTTTTATTTATAAACAAAAATAATTTAAACATAAATAATTTTACTATTATGTATAATAAAATCATGTACCTTCAGATAACCTTCACCCTAGTCAGAATATCATATAATATTATATGTGATATCTAAATTAATTTAAGAAATAAAATTATTATAATTTTAAAATTAATTTAATAAATAAAATTATTATAATTTTATTTTTTATATTGATTTATCATAATTTTAATAAATTAAATATTGTAAATATTATTAATTTACAATATTGGAAAATTAGATAGTATATATTAAAATACTTGATTTATATTAATTTACAATATTAATTTTTTTTATAATATATATTAAATTACTTTATTTATATTTATATTTTAATTAATTTAATTGGTTAAAACATTTTTATGTATTATTATAATTTTTTTAATTATAATATCTATCTAATACTATTGTGATATATTATGAAAACACAAATAAATTACCACGTAATAATTTATATGAATACCGTTAATTTTATATAATTAATCTTTGTAACTTTATTAGAATTACTCTTTATAATTACAATTTGTTACACATTATTATTTAATATTTTAATTATGATGGATTTATTAAACTAATTAGTTTTTTTTCTCTCATATCGAATTATAGATGGTAGATGATTGAAAATTTATGTCGATTTCAAATGAGATTATATAATAATTTTAATTTTAATACTATGTATTGTTTGTATTAATTAAATTTATATTTTATTGGATTTAGATTAATTTGAAATTATAAGTTGTAAATTATATAAATGTTTTAAAACTTATTTAAATTAAATAATGTTTTAAATGAGATTATTAAGTTTAGATAATTGTGTAATTATTTATAAAATAGAATTTTTTAATCTAGACAAAATCAAATAGCATTATTTTAATGATATATAATTTTAATAGATTTATAAAAAAATAACTATGTTACTCAAATTATAAATTATATTTAATTTTTTTTTAAGTAATAATCATTTTACTCAAACAGTCATATTAATATAATTAACAAATATTACTAGATTCACATAGTAAATTGATATAACAATAATATTATTATATATTATTTAACAAAGAATAATTTACTAAATATTTTTGTTTGACAAACAATTATCGAACTTGATTCAAACACTTCTCTAAGAATAATAATGGAACTTAGTTTAATATTGAGAGTATGGTTTTGCTTAGTATTATTATTTATTTTAAAATAAAATTTAGGTAGATATAAGATAACTATTTTTTTATGATTGACTATATTAGTAGTTTTATTGTTTGTAGATTAATTTAAAATTATAAGTTGTAAATGGTACAAATGTTTCAAAGTTTATTTAGATGAAGTACTGTTTTAAATGGGATTACTATGTAGAAATAATCATGTATTTATTTATTATTTAACTAAAATTATAAATTACATTTAAATTTGTAAAAAAAAAAAGAAAAAGAAAAAAAAAAAAGATAATAACCACCTTACTCAAACACTCAAATTAACTTGATTAACAAAGATCAGTAGGTTCACATAATAAATTGATATAAAAATAATATCAGTATATATACTATAAATTGTATTTTTTTGTACTTGTGCTAGTTGATTCCAACACTTCTCTAAAAAAAAATAATGAAAGAGATTAGTTACATGGTTTTGTTTAATATTATTATTTATGTGACAGCCTCATTAGAGCTAATTAGTATGAGTATTAGTTAAAAGACAATTTATTTATTTTAAATGTATGTTTACTTTTATTTTTGTAAAAGAAACTCAACAAGAAATACATTTTTGTTACTGATTTAAAAAAAAAGAAATGAATCTCTTAAACTGCTGGTAAAGTGTCTAAGAATAGAAGTTGGTTACTTGGGAACAGTTAGAGGACAGTTACCTAACCTCCAGGGATAAAAAGAAATCCCAGGGGAGGGTTAGGGGTTCTGTGTTATTTTTCCTCTGGAAAGAGTAAGGTGAAGAATTCTCTAGAGCTGTGGAATAGGACAGTTAAGAATAGCTTCTGCAACCTTGTATCCAGATTGTTTGTCTGTGGCTGGATTGGCCATCCAGAGGCCACAACAGGTTACTGTTGTTCCCGTGGTGCCAACTGAAGTTCTGGAGCTAGGGGGCAAGCGGAGGACGTGATTGCCTCCATTGAATGGTTGGGAGGACCACAGTTTATAGAGCAACAATTTCCACAGATAAGTAATCTAGAAAGATTTAATTGGAATGCTAATAGATAGATAAGACAGTTAGACTGTTATACTTTTTCTACATGTTACAGGAAATAGTCAGTGACAGTAGAGTTTGCTTATGAGTACGATATAAGTTAGGAACTAATGTGTAACAGAATAAACTGTGAGATTTAATTCATTATGCTACATGATTTAGTTTGTGCCAAGTTTCATATTACAATACTATTATAGATTCCTATCCTGGGAATACTGAGAAAGAATAGGTTAACATGAAATCAAATTATGCTGTAGTAGCTACTGTGTAATAAAAGTAGGAATATAAACATATGTCAGACATCGAAGACTTGCATGTGGATAAAATTCTGTAGTAAAAGACTTCTGAATGATTTATGTACAGCAAACCAGAAACCTAGATAACCATTCTGGACTAGTCAACTGTAAATAACTGTAAATGCATATTATGGATACCAGACCAAAATTTCAGAAATGATAGTATTAAACTTATAAGAAGACCTGCACCGAACTTGCGGGACTGGGTTCGAGATAAACCCTACCCGTTCCTGTTCGTTTTTCTGGAGAAGCTATACGCGGCCAATATGGCGGCCGGTGCCAATAAAAGTAGAAAGAATGATTTAACATTAGGCCGAATAACAAGAAGAATGAGTATAATACCAGAACGCAGGAAACCGGAACATGCAATATGAAACAAGGTTCGAACAGCCGACCCAAGCCGAGGAATAAGACGAATATGTAAGTACCGGCGTTACGATTACAAAATACCACCATAGCAGAAAGAAAAGAGCAAACATACGATCTGTATAATCTTGTAAAGTATTTAGTTGACAGTGGTGAAATGAAACAATGAAATATAACCGTGCCAGAATGTTAAACCCCAGAGTTAAGGGGCGAAAGTAGTAGGAAAATACCACAATAAACATAATATTACATATGATAGCACAAAGAACGATTCCGGAAAATCAAATCCGATGGCATGCCGCCCTTGAAGCAGAAATGCTTAAACAAAGTCTACAGAAGGCAATAACTTGTTCGTGGGAAAGGAAATTTACACCATGCATCATTCCTGTAAATAAAAACCTTCACTCTGCGTTCTCAAGTTACGCCTGAGGTTATTTTAAACTAAGCCCAGACCAAACTTAGAATTAAAACCCTGAAACCCAGTAAATCTTTAGCTGGAAAGCGCGCCGTAACCTCATGCAAGTGTTGAGCTGCGAAATACCTATACATTGTGCGATTAGACAGGTCAGCCGCCAAAGATTTGGGTAGGAAATGTTCTGTTCAAGAAGTGTAAGCGGCGCTCCTCACTTGCAAGAAACCGAGCAAAAGATTGTTAAAACGAGAACTTGGGAGTCAGACAAATTACTTGCAAAGGGTCGTTCAATGGAACGCACCAGTTATAAAATATTAAACCCACGCCACCTTCCATCTGTAGGTAAGGAGAAACCAGGGTTTAGAGTGTTTCATTCTAACTCCTCGTTCTACTCCTCAAGTGAAAACTTCGGAAAAATATTAACTAAGGCTAAAAGAAAACTTAAACTCAGATTTAGTGCAATCAAACCTGCAAGAGGAAGGGTAGTCTCACCCCAGAGCCGAGAGGTTAGTGGTAACATTAGCTCGCGCGGAGAAAATCCAGAACCACTCTGTAAAACGAGAAACCTTCCGAAAGACTCTGTTAACATTTAGAGAGTGATATGGAAAACTTATAGCATTGCAATGGAAGAGAAAACAAGGGTTAACTGCTACTCACCACCTGGACGAGATTCGGCCATGCAACCTGTAGCGCGCCAAGAAACCAGCGGAGCACCAAAGCAAAAGACAGACTGGAAAGACGAAATTGATAGACAAGTTACCCTCGGCGTTTTTCCCTCGAAAAATTGCAAATATCCAGGTGGGATACGCGGCAGAGATATCCGCCTGGTACATTGTACTGACCAATAACTGGAGGGCGACATCTGTGCACAGATCAGTGGGTTGTTGTGCCCAAAAAGGTGGAGCATTGAATTTCCATTGGATTATGGGGATAGGTGTAACAGAGGTGCATGTATGTGAAGTCCTCTCCAGAAGATTAAACCAAGATATTGCTTATTCATAAATCCAAACCGACGTTGCAAGGACAATTACGAGTAATGTGGATATTTATAATGAAATAATATCTCTCAAACTTAACACAAGAACCACCATAAATTTATGTGCACATTTTAACAGATCGCATAGATACGTTGTATACAGCCGTAGGAATTATTATTGTTAGGTTTAATGTGATGTTATTTGTTTACAAGATAACCATGTAAAAGAGAAGAATGATAGCTTATGTAAAGTTGGCATACCTCATATGAAAAGGTTACGTATAGTAAAGCGCCGCATTATGCAGAAGTTAAATGTAGTAATGCTATGATGATTTAATTACACATATAAATTATGTTAATTATACGATAACGCTATCGTTACATTGTTAAAAAGACTATTGAATTTGTTATATGTGCTATTATCCAGAAAGGAAAATGTATATGTATATAATCTGACAATAGTAAAAAAAATAAAAAAATTTAATCTGTAGTAATAGTCATGTATAACTGTGACAAGTGGTATCAGAGCCCGGTTACTACACTGGTAACCTAAGGGTCTACTAACAAAGCTGTGTATGTTTTAGTGCACTGGGCAGAAACAGAAGATATGACAGAAGAAACAACAACACAATTACCACCTGAAGGACTTCAAGGTCCAGCAGTTATGAATCCAGATATGTGGGTTCAACTAATGGTGGAACAACACCAAAAAACAAGTCAACTGCTGGAATCACAGCAAGAACAAACTGCCTTTCTTCTAAATATGGTACAGCAGTTACAAGAGGAGATGTTAAGGGTCCGAAAAGATAATGAAAAGTTGTTGCAGGATCAGGAAAAGATTCTGAAGAGTATATCGGACAAACAAAATCAGGAAATGAGACAACCCAGTGCAGAAAGGGAAGTATTGACAGAAGCAGAGGACCAGCAAACCAGAAACGACACCAATGGAAAAATGGACAAGAGCTCCTCACACAGAAGCAAAAACCATAATAATAATGAAGCTGAATCGGAAAATCTATCTGATCAGAAGGATCATAAGGGGCAGAAAACTGAACTGCAGGGGGAGTTTCGTAAGATTAAGCCACCAATGTTTGATGGTGAGGTAGAAGAAGCAGCTGAAGCATGGTTGATTAACATTAATAAATATTTTCAGGTATATGAGTACAGCAGCAATCTGAAGGCCAGATTGGCTATATACCAGTTATGAGAGAAGGCCACCCTGTGGTGGGAAGAGGTGAAAAATGTTCGCAGCATTAATGAACAGGACATCACGTGGGAGTTATTCCAACAGTATTTCAAGGATAAATATTTAACGGAAAGATTTTATGACGACAAAGCCAAGGAATTCCATGATCTCCGGCTGGGCCAAATGACCATGGATGAGTACGTCACGAAATTTACTTCCCTGCTTCGCTATGTACCTTACCTCAGAGAGGAAAAAGCCAAGGTACAGAGATTCCTGAGTAGTTTACCTGCTCCCATGAGGGAGAGAATAGAGTTCGTTAATCCCCAAACGATGGATGAAGCTGTCAGAAAAGCGCGCATGTGTTACCAACAATATAAGATGAAAGCTGATAACGGAAAAGGATGGCAGCCTAAGAAAAATCAAAAGAATGCCTCTACTTTCAGAAGTAGCGAAAGCAGCCACTTTAAAGGGGTAGCACGGAATGCTGGCAACAAACAGTTTAATAGGAATCATCAAAGGATCAAGTGGCCAGCTGAGGAAAAACTCACGGAGGCATCAAGCAAGCCTGAGCAAGGGCAGAATTCTAAACCTCCCCTACAGTGTTGGGGCTGTGGGGAAGCGCACTACTATAAGAACTATCCATAGCGGAAAAAGAATGAAACGGTGGCCAACTTACAGGAGGCATCTACAGTGGGGGACGTAGCGCAAAATATACCACGTATAAACGCAGCCTTGGAGGATCGACAGGCTGACTTCCAACCCACAATGATTGAACTGGAAGGTACTATGCTATCTAAACCTGTCTCGATTTTAGTAGATCCAGGAGCTAGTTTAAGTTATGTGAGTCCTAAACTAGTGGAGATGTGTAAGCTAAAAGAACAGAAATTTAAGAAGTCTTGGTTAGTTCAGTTAGCCACCGGAGCAAAACGCAAAGTGACAGCAAAGATTGCTGATTGCATACTGGAAGTAGCAGAACAACAGTTGCAGGTAGACTTAAATGTTCTGCCATTAGGATCGTATGATGTGTTATTAGGGATGGACTGGCTAGAAAAGCATTGGACCTTAGTGGACTGCAAGGAAAAGACAATTTATTATAGAGCATTAGATGGTACGCGTAAGGAAATTAAAGGAATTAAGAAGCCTGTACAATTACGCCCCATAACAGCGTCTCAGCTGAGCAAGTGTATTCGAAAAGGATGTCAGTTGTACGCCATTCAAGTAGGTTATGCTGACTCTAAGAGAGAGATGGCAGAAATAAAGGACATTCCTGTGGTACAGGAATTTCTGGATGTATTTCCAGAAAACATTCCAGGGTTGCCACCTAAAAGAGATATTGATTTCACTATTGAGTTACAACCTGGAGCCTCTCCGGTGTCAAGGGAACCTTACAGAATGAGCATACCAGAGTTAACAGAGTTAAAAATGCAGTTGCAGGAGTTGTTAGATAAAGGCTATATCCACCCAAGCGTGTCACCATGGGGCGCACCAGTCCTCTTTGTTAAGAAGAAGGACGGAACTTTGAGGATGTGTATGGACTACCGACAACTCAACAAGCTAACAGTTAAGAATAGATACCCTCTACCCAGAATTGATGACTTATTTGATCAGGTGAGAGGTGCCAAAGTGTTTTCTAAAATAGATTTGAGGTCTGGATACCATCAGATTCGAATCAAGGATGAAGATGTTTGCAAAACGGCATTTCGCACCAGATATGGGCATTACGAATTCGTGGTATTACCCTTCAGATTGACAAATGCCCCAACAACCTTTATGAGGTTGATGAACGGCATTTTTCATCAATTCTTAGATCACTTTGTATTGGTCTTCATAGATGAAATATTAATTTACTCAAAGAATGAGGAGGAACATAAGGAACATCTGAGGGTAGTGTTGGAAATACTGAGCAAGCACCAGCTGTA
This sequence comes from Pinus albicaulis, assembly GCA_034641835.2. NCBI lineage: Eukaryota > Viridiplantae > Streptophyta > Pinopsida > Pinales > Pinaceae > Pinus > Pinus albicaulis. The sequence goes on from CM076579.1 coordinate 950,213,758, forward strand.
TGCTAAATTCAGCAAGTGCGATTTCTTCAAGTCATAAATTCAGTATTTGGGTCATGTTGTAACAGCTAAAGGGATAGTGGTGGATCCTGAAAAGATTAAGACCATCATGGAATCGAAAGTACCGCAGAATGTGGCAGATATCAGATACTTCATGGGTCTGGCCGGATATTATAGGCGGTTTATTGAAGGGTTCTCTAAGATAGCCTACCCTATTACATCCTTACAAAAGAAAGGCAAGCCTTTAAGATGGACGAAAGAATGCCAGAACAGCTTTGAGAAATTGAAACAACTTTTAACTATAGCACCAGTTTTGAAGGTGGCTGATCTCAGCAAGGACTATGTGGTGTGTACTGATGCCAGCAAGGAAGGAGTTGGTGCAGTATTAACACAGGAAGGCAAGGTAATAGCTTATGAGTCCAGAAAGCTGAGATAACATGAACAAAAGTACTCTACCTATGATCTTGAACTCACAGCGGTAGTGCATGCTCTCCGAGTGTGGAGACACTATCTACTGGGAAAAAGGTTCGTGCTCAAAACAGACCATAGCAGTTTAACTAACTATTTCAAACAAGCAGATTTAAACTCTAGGCAAGCAAGGTGGAATGCCTTTTTGAGCGAATTTGACATGGATATACAACATGTTAAGGGAAAAGAAAATAGAGTTGCAGACGCCTTGAGTAGGAAATTGCATGGGATTTATGCAGTGTACTGCAGCCAACCAGTGAGCCAGCTGTCAGAACAATTAAGGGAGGAAGCGGGAAAGGACCCAGAATACCAGTTTTTATGGCAACGGATGAGAGATGATAAGGAGCAAGGCAAGCCTTCTGAGTATGACAGCAACGAAGAACAAATGTTAACATTTCGCGGGAGAATCTATGTCCCTAACCGTTCAAGCCTCCAAGAGTTAATCCTGGACGAGCATCATCGTAGTAACTATGCTGGCCATCCCGGTTACCAAAAGATGCTTACAGCAATTAGAAAGACATATTATTAGCCAGGTATGCGCAAAAACATTGCGGAATACTTAAGCAAGTGTTTATAATGCCAGCAAGTTAAAGTGGAGCATCGGCACCCAGCAGGACTGTTGCAGCCCATACCCATACCAGAATGGAAATGGGAGGTGATCTCTTTAGACTTCATTACGGGCTTACCTCGAACAAGGAAGCAGAATGATTCAATCATGGTAGTGGTGGATAGATTGAGTAATTCTGCCCATTTTATACCTGTACAATCCACTTACAAAACCGTGCAGATTGCAGACATATTTATGAGGGAGATCTTTAGGTTGCATGGTATACCTAAGACTGTGATTTCAGATCGGGATGTTAAATTTACCTCTGCATTTTGGAAAACCTTGTTTTCGGGTTTGGGAACACAGATACACTTCAGCACTGCCTATCACCCTCAAACTGATGGGCAGACAGAGCGGGTAAACCAAGTCTTGGAGGATATGCTGCGCATGTATGTAATGCAGCAGCCAACTAAGTGGGAAGATTATCTGCACTTAGTGGAGTTTGCGTATAATAATGGATATCAGGAGTCACTAAGAATGAGCCCCTTTGAAGCATTATATGGACGACAATGTCGTACACCAATTAATTGGAGCAGTCCGGAGACGAAACTAATGTTAGGACCAGAAATGTTGGCTGAGCTAGAAGCTGAAGTAAAAAGAATAAGGCAAAATTTGAAGGCCGCACAGGACCGGCAAAAGGTCTTTGCAGATAAGAAGAGGTCTTATTGCAAATTCGGAGACGGTGATGACGTGTATGTCAGGATTAAGCCTAAAAGAAGTACCTTAAGGTGGACTTCTTGCGCCAAGTTAGCTCCTCGTTACTGTGGACCCTTCCAAATTCTGGAAAGGGTGGGACCAGTAGCGTATCGACTGGCTTTGCCTAGTCACATTAAAGTGCATAATGTGTTCCATGTATCTTTGTTAAAGTGATATATGCACGATGAAAAACATGTAATACAATGGCAAAACATTCAGGTAGGAAAATAAAAGGAAATAAAATCCTAGCTGAAGTTGGAAACAAATCTGAATTACTAATTGATAATCCTGTTGCTACTTTTCAGGTAGAACCGGACGGAGAATTTCTGGTAGAGCCACTACGCATACTTGATCGTAGGGAAATAGAACTCCGAAAAAGAATAATTACCCAGGTGAAAGTGCAGTGGAAGCACTTCGGGCCTGACGAGGCTACCTGGGAAGATGAAAAGTTTGTACGGGAAGCATACCCGGAGCTTTTTGTAAGCTTGGACTGAAACACCGAGGACGGTGTTACTTTCAGGGGAGGAAGATGTGAGAGCCTCATTTAGAGCTAATTAGTATGAGTATTAGTTAAAAGACAATTTATTTATTTTAAATGTATGTTTACTTTCATTTTTGTAAAAGAAACTTAACAAGAAATACATTTTTGTTACTGATTTAAAAAAAAAGAAATGAATCTCTTAAACTGCTGGTAAAGTATCTAAGAATAGAAGTTGGTTACTTGGGAACAGTTAGAGGACAGTTACCTAACCTCCAGGGATAAAAAGAAATCCCAGGGGAGGGTTAGGGGTTCTGTGTTATTTTTCCTATGGAAAGAGTAAGGTGAAGAATTCTCTAGAGCTGTGGAATAGGACAGTTGAGAATAGCTTCTGCAACCTTGTATCTAGATTGTCTGTCTGTGGCTGGATTGGCCGTCCAGAGGCCACAACAGGTTACTGCTGTTCCCGTGGTGCCAACTGAAGTTCTGGAGCTAGGGGGCAAGCGGAGGACGTGATTGCCTCCCTTGAATGGTTGGGAGGACCACAGTTTATAGAGCAACAGTTTCCACAGATAAGTAATCTAGAAAGATTTAATTGGAATGCTAATAGATAGATAAGACAGTTAGACTGTTATACTTTTTCTACATGTTACAGGAAGTAGTCAGTGACAGTAGAGTTTGCTTATGAGTACGATATAATTTAGGAACTAATGTGTAACAGAATAAACTGTGAGATTTAATTCATTATGCTACATGATTTAGTTTGTGCCAAGTTTCATATTACAATACTATTATAGCATCTATCCTGGGAATGCGAGAAGAATAGGTTAACATGAAATGAAATTATCTTTGTATTAGCCTATTGTGTAATAAAAGTAAGAATATAAACATATGTGAGACATAGAATCGAAGACTTTCATGTGGATAAACTTGACAGTATTAAAAATACTTGAATGGTGTTGTATTTACAAACCAGAAACCTAGATAACCATTCTGGACTAGTCAACTGTAAATAACTGTAAATGCATATTATGGATACCAGACCAAAATTTCAGAAATGATAGTATTAAACTTCTAAGAAGACCTGCACCAAACTTGTGGGACTGGGTTCGAGATAAACCCTACCCGTTCCTGTTTGTTTTTTTGGAGAAGCTATACGCAGCCAATATGGCGGCCGGTGCCAATAAAAGTAGAAAGAATGATTTAACATTAGGCCGAATAACAAGAAGAATGAGTATAATACCAGAACGCAGGAAACCGGAACATGCAATATGAAACAAGGTTCGAACAGCCGACCCAAGCTGAGGAATAAGACGAATATGTAAGTACCGGTGTTACGATTACAAAATACCACCATAGCAGAAAGAAAAGAGAAAACATACAATCTGTATAATCTTGTAAAGTATTTAGTTGACAGTGGTGAAATGAAACAATGAAATATAACCGTGCCAGAATGTTAAACCCCAGATTTAAGGGGCGAAAGTAGTAGGAAAATACCACAATAAACATAATATTACATATGATAGCACAAAGAACGATTCCGGAAAATCAAATCCGATGGCATGCCGCCCTTGAAGCGGAAATGCTTAAACAAAGTCTACAGAAGGCAATAACTTGTTCGTGGGCAAGGAAATTTACACCATGCATCATTCCTGTAAATAAAAACCTTCACTCTGCGTTCTCAAGTTACGCTTGAGGTTATTTTAAACTAAGCCTAGACCAAACTTAGAATTAAAAGCCTGAAACCCAGTAAATCTTTAGCTGGAAAGCGCGCCATAACCTCATGCAAGTGTTGAGCTACGAAATACCTGTACATTGTGTGATTAGACAGGTCAGTCGAGAAAGATTTGGGTAGGAAATGTTCTGTTCAAGAAGTGTAAGCGGCGCTCCTCACCTGCAAGAAACCGAGCAAAAGATTGTTAAAACGAGAACTTGGGAGTCAGACAAATTACTTGCAAAGGGTCGTTCAATGGAACACACCAGTTATAAAATATTAAACCCATGCCACCTTCCATCTGCAGGTAAGGAGAAACCAGGGTTTACAGTGTTTCATTCTAACTCCTCGTTCTACTCCTCAAGCGAAAACTTTGGAAAAATATTAACTAAGGCTAAAAGAAAACTTAAACTCAGATTCAGTGCAATCAAACCTGTAAGAGGAACGGTGGTCTCACCCCAGAGCCGAGAGGTCAGTGGTAACATTAGCTCGCATGGAGAAAATCCAGAACCACTCTGTAAAACGAGAAACCTTCCGAAAGACTCTATTAACATTTAGAGAGCGATATGGAAAACTTATAGCATTGCAATGGAAGAGCAAACAAGGGTTAACTGCTACTCACCACCTGGACGAGATTCGGCCATGCAACCTGTAGCATGCCAAGAAACCAGTGGAGTGCCAAAGCAAAAGACAGACTGGAAAGACGAAATTGATAGACAGGTTACCCTCGACGTTTTTCCCTCGAAAAATTGCGAATATCCAGGTGGGATACGCGGCAGAGATATCCGCCTGGTACATTGTACTGACCAAGAACTGGAGGGCGACATCTGTGCACAGATCAGTGGGTTGTTGTGCCCAAAAAGGCGGAGCATTGAATTTCCATTGGATTATGGGGATAGGTGTAACAGAGGCGCATGTATGTGAAGACCTCTCCAGAAGATTAAACCAAGATATTGCTTATTCATAAATCCAAACCGACGTTGCAAGGAAAATTACAAGTAATGTGGATATTTATAATGAAATAATATCTCTCGAACTTAACACAAGAACCACCATAAATTTATGTGCACATTTTAACAGATCGCATAGATACGTTGTATACAGCCGTAGGAATTATTATTGTTAGGTTTAATGCGATGTTATTTGTTTACAAGATAACCATGTAAAAGAGAAGAATGATAGCTTATGTAAAGTTGGCAGACCTCATATGAAAAGGTTATGTATAGTAAAGCGCCGCATTATGCAAAAGTTAAATGTAGTAATGCTATGATGATTTAATTACACATATAAATTATGTTAATTATACGATAACGCTATCGTTACATTGTTAAAAAGACTACTGAATTTGTTATATGTGCTATTATCCGGAAAGGAAAATGTATATGTATATAATCTGACAATAGTAAAAAAAAAAAAAAAAAATTAATCTGTAGTAATAGTCATGTATAACTGTGACAATTTATTTTAAATTTTAGGTAGATAAAATTTCACTATTTTTGTATGATTGACTGTATTTTTTATTATATTGTAAGTGAAAAACAATATAATCACAAACATAATCCATTATAAAGAAATATCCATCTTAATACTACTAAGCAAAACCATATTTTAAATCTTAAACATAGCTCATTCATTATTATTTTTCAATGTTACTTTTTAATGTAACATTTTATTGAAATATGTAATATTATTATTCTAAATATTTTGATGAGATAACTCATTGAAGTGAATTGTTTTTCGAATTTTGGAGCATTACAAAATATTAAAAAAAATTCTTAAATTCTTTCTCTCAAATTTCTTTAAGGTGATGTAATATTAAAAGTCAATTATTTTATCAACCTCAAACATGAACTCTAAACCTATTACTCTTCAAATGAAAAAATGTGTCATTTCATTAAATTCAAACATATTATTATGTTAAAATGCTATAATATATCATAATATCTAAATAAATAACTTAAATTATTATTATTGAAATATCATTCTATTTTGAGATGTCATGAGGTCATATAAATTTGACGTCAATCATAATATCAAACTCTTTATTCCATAATTTGACATAATATTCAAATTACCATATTAAGAGGTGTTCGATATTCTTCATACACTAATCAATGTGATAATAGTGTGAAGAAAAGGTAGAAAAAGTTATCATAATTAGACTGTGAATTAATACTGAGGAAAATTGACACTAATATTTTTTGAGGATGTCTATTAGAAAAAAATGTTATATCAAATGATTTAGTGCTTTCTAAGGCAACACATTTCCACTCCTACCAAATGCATTTAACCTATTTACTTAGAAAACTCCTTAACCAATCAAAATATCTTATTAAATTATTCTAAATTTTATATTTTCAATATATATGTTTATGTAAAACAAACTCTTAACCAATTAAAAATAATTTTTATTTTTTTTTAAAACAAAAAAATAATTAAAAAATAAATAATATTAATATTATTTATAATAAAATTATGTAGATTTGCATAACATTCATCCTTTTGAGAAAATAATATACTATTATACATAATATCTAAATTAAATGAATAAATAAAATTATTATAATTTTATTTATTTGTATATTGATTTATGATAAATTTATTAAATTAATCCATTCAAATATTATTAATTTACAATATTGAAAAATTACATGATATATATTAAAATACTTTATTTTATATTTCAAGTAATTTATTTTGTTAAAACCTTTTTAATAAATTAATATAAGTTGACTTTTTAATTATCATATCATATCTTTGATCTAGTATGAGAACACTAATATATTAGCACATTATAATTTAGGTGAATACATTTAATTTTATAAAATTATTTGTTCTAATATTCTTAGAATTACTATTTAAAATTATAATTTATTACAAATTATTATTTAATATTTTAAATTATGATTAATTTTTAAATTATTATTTTTTTTTTCTTCTGTCACATGGAATTATGGATAATGGAAGATTCAAAATTTATAGACTTTAAAAATTATTAGTTCAATCTATATTTTTTTGGAAATTATATTAATTTAAAATTATAATCTCTAAATTATATAAACTTTTTAAAATTTATTTAATTAAATAATATTTTAAATGTGATTACTAAATCAAAATAATTATGTATTTATCTATAAAATATAATTTTTTAATCTAAATAAAATAAAATATTATTATTTTAATAATATATACTTTCAATAGATTTATAAAAAAATTGTTATTTTATCTAAATTATAAGTTACATTTAAATATAGATTTTACTCAAAGACTCAAATTAATCTAATTAACAATCATTCCGCAGACTGGGTCGGATCATTGGCCCATCTTGCTCCACTGGCAAAATGTTGGCCTTCAATACAAAAAACCCTTCAAATTTGAAGCATTTTGGCTCTCACACCCTTCTTTCAACGAAATCGTCACTCAAGCTTGGAAGAGCTTCATCCCACCTCCAGGATCGAAGATGTACCAGTTCCAACAAAAGCTCAAGAATCTCAAAGCAGCCATAAAGAATTGGAACACCTCCGTTTTCGAAAACATCTTTCAGGAGATAAAAATCCTCGAAAGGAAAATGGAAGAAACTCAACAAAAAATCATAACTGGAGGCCGAACTGAAGAACTTGCTGCTCAAGAACAAGAACTCCAGAAGCTACTCGAGGAAAGACGCAAGCAAGAAGAGATACTGTGGCGGCAGAAATCTAGAATAACTTAGCTAAAGGAGGGAGAGAAGAATACTAAATTCTTCCACAGGTCAACAATACAAAGACGAATGCAAAATCGCATCCCTCATATCACCAATCTATAATGAGCACAAGCAGAAAAACAAGAGGAAATCGAACAAGTTCTTATGGATTACTTCCAAAGTATTCAACAAGAGGACCACACAATCGACAGACAGCCGGCTATCGACCAAATCTCCAGGCTTATTCCTAAACGGGTCACTACAGAGCACAACAAGATGTTACTTCGCCCAGTCTCCCTACAAGAGGTCGAACTTGCAATGACACAGATGAAGGAGGGAAAGGCGCCTGGTCCTGATGGATTCACCTCCAATTTCTTTCACCATTTCTGGGAACTCATCAAAACCGAGGTTTGGCAGCTAGTGGAGGAATCCAGAGTTGCCCATTGGCTCCTCCCCTCCTTGAATGCTACCTTCATAGCCCTGGTTCCGAAAGAAGAACGTCCAAGTACGCCGGAGAAATTCAGACCCATTGCACTCTGCAATGTGATATACAATGTCATTTCTAAGGTTATAGCCAACAGATTAAAGCTGCTGCTTCCTCTCCTCATATCGCCGGAGCAAACAGGCTATGTAGAAGGAAGGCAAATCATGGACGGCATCATTCTCACGCACGAAGTTATACACACTCTCAGAAGCTCTAAAAGGCCAGGTATGCTCCTCAAAATAGATTTATCTAAAGCTTTTGATAAATTGAGTTAGCGTTATATCCAAAGTGTCCTAACAGCCTTTGGCTTCGACCAAATGTGGATTATATGGGTTATGTCACTTATTTCCTCTCCTTTGTTTTCCATTCTTGCCAATGGCATTCCCTCTAAGCCTTTCAAACCCTCAAGAGGAGTCAGACAGGGCGACCCTCTTTCTCCTTTCACTTTTGTCCTCATGTCCGAAGGCCTCAGTAATCTCATCCACAACGTTGTACTCTCAAACCAATTGCGTGGTATTTCCCTTCATGATACTCGCACCACTCACCAACAATTTGTGGATGACAACATGCTGTTTGGGTTCCCTTCAGTCCAAGAAGCTAGATCTTTTAAAAGAATTCTTAACCTCTTCTCCACAGCCTCTGGCATGTCTGTCAACATGTCCAAATCCCAACTTTTTTTCTTCAACACTCCTCCTTTAATCCAACGCATCATCACCCGCATTCTTGGCTTCTCTCTTGCTCAGCTCCCATCCAAGTATCTTGGAGCCCCTCTGATTGCCATTGCCATCAAGCATTCAACTTGGAACCACCTCTTGGAAAAGCTGGAAGGCCGTCTCTCCTCTTGGACCTATAGAGCTCTCAATATCTCCATTAGACTTGTCCTCATCAAATCTGTCCTGCAAGCCATGCCTCTCTATCTTTTCTCTGTGCTTGCAGCTCCAAAATGGGTTCTCAATTAGATAAAGAATCTGCAACGTAGATTCCTGTGGGGATCCTCAGATCAAAAAAGAAAATTGGCTCTGGTTAACTGGAACACAGTATGCTCCCCAAAGGCAGCTGGCGGTCTTGGTCTCAGAAATCCCATTCACAGCAACGAAGTCATGGGGGTAAGACTCTGGTGGAATTGGCTCTCAAATCCATTCAAACCTTGGGGTAAAATGTGGACAGCTAAATATCCCAATAACAGACCGCCTGAAGAACTAATAAGGCTCCTTCCTGCAAGAGCTGGTTCCCTCATATGGAATGCTGCCAAACAACACTCTGCCCTCATACAACAGCACAGCTTCAGGGAAATAAGAAATGGGCACACAGCCAGATTCTGGACCAACTCTTGGTAGCAAAACCCTCAACTCTTGGATACTCTCAGACTCTCCAACGATGGGTGCACCAATCCCCCAGAGGAAATCAAAGTAAGCCAAAGCTGGACACACACAGCTAGAAACAACTTCAGACAATGGAAGCTCCCCACTCTTTTTCTGCCCAACATTCCCAGATGCAAGCAGGAAGCTCTACAAGAGGAACTGCAACGCCGGAAAATCAGATGCTCAGAGGAAGCAGACATTCTTCGATGGGGCTACCTGCCCAAAGGCATGTTCACAATAAAAGAAGCCTTCTCTCTTATGCATCCTATCCAGCTACCGAGAGACAAACTCTGGCAATTTGTCTGGGCTCCAGGAACTTGGCCCAAAGTCTCCACTTTTCTCTGGTTACTTAGCCACAAAAGAGTCCTCACCTGGGATAACTTGCTCAAGCGCGGCTTCTGTGGCCCCTCACAATGTCCGAATTGCAAGCAGGAAATTGAAACGACGCAACACCTCATGCTGACCTGCCATCTTGCTCATCAGCTTTGGGAAAAAATATGCTTCAGGAGTCAGCGAAACAAGCCTAAAGGGGACCTTACCAGCATTATGCGTCTCTGGCCCCAGCGACCTTATAACAGTCACATTCTCAACTTTCTATGGAAAATTATCCCAGGTTTGCTCTTTTGGACGCTTTGGAAGGAACGAAACAGGAGAATCTTCAAACATCAAGCCACCCCATTGAATATCATTTGGGAAAATCTCCACGAGAACCTCCAAGAGACCCTCGCCCTTCGATCCTGGCAGGAGGAGGATATTCCCAAACAACCGCAGGAGGCAGCCATTTGGCAAAACTGGCAGCTGAGAATAGCAATCTCGCCAAACACCTCCAAGCAGAAGACTCCCAGTACTGATATCCCTTGGAATCCTCCGCCCCCAGGCATATACAAGATGAACTTCGATGGCGCCTTCAAAGGAAATCCTGGTCCGGCAGGCTTCGAAGGCATACTCAGAAATTCTAAAGGAGATACTCTTGCCATCTACTATGGTTCGATAGGCTGGGATACCAACAACTCCGCAGAGCTGGAAGGGCTCTGGCAAGGTCTGGTTCTTTCCCATCAATATAATCTCTCACCTATCATAGTGGAAGGAGATTCGCAGATTCTTACCAACACTGCCAATTAGCTTCTCCAGGGTACCAGATCCTCAAAAGTAGCCAAAAGATGGAGATTAGCCTCTCGACTTGACAAGCTTAGCAAATGGTTGGACAACAATCAAGCTATCTCCTTTGTTCATATCAAAAGAGAAGGTAACAAGATAGCTGACCTCCTTGCTAATCTAGGAGTCGAAAGCTCTGACACTCTCAACCATGGCCCCCTCCATATCATTCATGACAGGGACACTCTTCATAATTGCATCAATTTGGTGCAAAATGATCAAAATATTCCGGATGCGGATGGCATTCAGCATTAATGGGTCACATGGCCCTGGCCTCTTCCCGAAGTGCGAGGCGTGTGGAGGCCACATGGCTCACCACAGCGCCATCAAAACGGCATTCAATATCACTGACCGCCATTACTCTCCTCCCCCGCGGCGGCGATACAACTACTCGGCTCTGCCTGGCTTTTGCACAATGGATGCCAATTCCTTTTTCTCTGCGCTCTCAGACTCTCCGGAAGACTGTTTGGCTCCTTTGGACGGTGCGTGCCCTGCACAATGCGCTGAGCCAAGCGTTCGCACGAACACTGGCCGACGCTGCTCCCTCTACTGTTGTATCGAATTTCTTCCGGGTGTGCACTTCTCACACAGCATCTTTTGCCCTGGAGTGTTTAACATTCCTCAGTATCTTCCTGGCTCTCTGGTTGTTCAAGCTCTAACGGGTGCGCACTGGGTTCAGCTTTCTCCTGGTTCAATTTTTGCTCCAGCCTTTCCTTCGGTGCAAGACATCAACAATTCAGAACTAGTCATGCCTCGACTCCGTCAGCGTATGACTGCCCGTCGTGGAGGCACCCGTGGAAGTTCTGCTGCCGATTGCAATATTTCTAGCAGGCATGACTCGGATTATCCTTCTGGTCTTCCTGACCATCTGCCCTCTTCCCCTCAGCGCGCCGCTCCTCTTGACTCTTCCACCTCCGCCCCTCAGCCCTCTCGCAGTCATTTCACCCGTCAAACCACGCAGAGAGCTGAATTGAACTTCGACAGTGTTTTCAACCGCCCTTCCATCACAGCCTACATAACTGTTACTCTGCGCGAGGAGGCCACTCTCTGTTCTTCTCTCTGGCCCGGCTCCACTTCTGCTCCCATTCAACCTCCTCCCTCCTCCCTTGCGCCATGGTCTACCTCCACTGCTACGCCTCAAATTGTCCCGAGCGAGCCCTCTGTCCATCCTTCTCCATCCCCGGGCCTCCTTTCCATGCAGATGCACGCGGATGGTGTTCTGAGCACTGAGGATCCTCTTCAAGACGCTGATGTGGACGACCCTGAGGATTACTTCGGATGCCCAATCGAGGACGAGCATCCCTCTCCGACTCACTCCAATTGAATCAGCTATGAATAGCACCAGTATGAAGTCTGAACTTGTTTACTTTCATAGAGTTGCTGGTCTTTTACATTACACAGCAGATAGTGATAGTTTTTTGCCTTTGATAATGATAGTATTTTGCAGACTCATAACAAACAGTATAACTATTCCACCGGTTTCCTATACCAAGGGCGGTGTGACAGACACTACAGAGCTGGTTTCCCTATATGGGCAGCTGATTTTTGGAATTAAGCATGGTTTGCAAGCCCAGTTTCAGGCTATCAAAGCTGAGCTGAGGCAGTTTTGTATTATAATATTTACATAATAGAAATTAGTCAAATTTAGAAAAAAAAAAAAAAAATCTAATTAACAAATATTACTGGATTGACATAATAAATTGATATAACAATAATACTATTATATATTATTTAACAAAGAATAATTTACTAAACATTTTCATTTGACAAACAATTATCTATAAATTGTATGTGTGGAAGTTGGCTCAAACACTTTTGTCAAAATAATAATGGAGATAGTTTAAGATTGAGAATATGATGTTGCTTAATATTATTATTTATTTTAAATTTTAGGTAGATATAAGATGACTATTTTTTATGATTTACTATATTGGTGATTATTTTGTTTGTAGATTAATTTAAAATTATAAATTGTATAAATTTTTCAAACTTTATTTAGATGAAATAATGTTTTAAATAGGATTTCTAAGAAGAAGCAATCTTGTATTTATATAAAAAATGGAATATTTTAATCTAAATATAATTAAATAACATTATTTTAATGATATACAATTTAATAGGTTTATAAAAGATTATTATCTTACCAAAATTATAAATTAGATTTAATCAATTAAAAATAATAAAATATAAAAATAAAAACCACTTTACTCAAACACTCAAATTAATGTGTATAAAGTGGTTATGACAAAATTTGAATAAGTAACGAATGAGGTATTAGTTAATGATAATTTACCACTTAAATTTTATTTTAAATATATTAATTGAATAATAATTTTCTTGTCTTAAAAAAAAGAAGTAAGTGTGTGGTAAATATTCCAAGAACCCACGCAAAAAAGGTGGAGGCAGTTCTATTAGTTACCTTTCCAAAATGATTAAAGGAAAAATCCTAAGAGGGGAAAGGGTTTTGTGCAGAAGGGATGGGGTTAAGAAATTCATGGTTCTCTAAGCTGTCCAGAGTTGGTAGGTGAACTAGTGGAACTCATAAATTACCCCAGAGAAGTCAAGACTAGATTGTATCCTGAGGTGTGATTCTAGTCTCAGGAAAATACCTCAGCCTCGTGCGGAGCAAGGGGTGAGCGGAGGACGTAATAGCCTCGCTCAAGTTTGGGAGGACCAACAGTTGCTAAAAACAAGACTTTGAAACATGTATTTAAGTGCCCTTGGCACACTGCTTAAAACACTACTAATAGTTGAGGTAAATGCTAGATTAAAGTTGCATTTCATTTATGGAAAACAATGTTAGTCAATATTTGCATCTAAAATTACAGAGAGTAAATGCTAGTTACATTTCCATTTAAAAGTACTGTAAAGAGTTACTAGGTTAACTGCGCATTAAATTTTCAGAAAAGGACATTAGATTCACAATGCCATACATTCTGTAATAGATATATGAAAGAAATAACGATGCATTATAAGTTGGAAGAGAAAACTACATATAGAAATAAATTTCATATTTCATTCTCTGTTATGAATATACAAAGTGATGCCATTGTAAGAAGCTATGGTATAATTACAAGCTATAACATAGCAGGTCAGGACAACTGGTAGATACCCATTTCCTGATGAGATAGGACCATAAATCATAACCGTATCTTAATATATACAATGGTACAGAAGAAAAACCTGAAGTTAAAGAATATAGAACTTGAAATAAAAAGGGGTTCTTCCTGAAGGCCATGGGTTTAGAGCTAGGAACCAAGAATAGGGTCACAATCCCAGTCCCAATCTAACCACTTCCGGAATGAAAAAGAAAATGCAGTGGAAAAAAATATAATATATATGCAAAAAGAAGAACGTTCAAACGAAGAAAGAAGTAATCTAACAAAGTTTCAGATGAGAGAAACCTCATAGAGTAAACCATCCTCAAAACAAGAAACAAGTTACTGCATGTAATAAGGGGAAATGGATGGCCAACAAATGAATAAAGTCGAAAAGTATTAGAAACTTAATCCAACATGAAGAACGTAGTTAGGCTATATTCAACTATTATAGTTCAGAGTTTTATTTTAATTCCATATAATTACAAAAATGGAACAGAGGGTCGAGCACAGGTAATGTGTGTAACTAAAAAATTCCAAAATAGAGGTTACTAAACTACAACTGGAACCAAATTCATCCAAAGAAATAATATCTCTGCCTTGCACTAGACAAAAGAGTAGCCAAAATTACAATTAAGGTGTTTCTATGGATGGTCAGATCAGGGTTTAGCGAGGAAGATAGAGGAAGGGACCATACCTGTAATTGAGTGTAGAGACATGAAGCCCAAATTTCGGTAATTCCGTAAGCCTCTGGTTTCCCCAATCCTGGATCAAAAATTAAAACATAGAGTTACAAACTAGTGAAGGGAAACCCTTTACAATGCTGAGAAAAGAAAATATGAAAGAAATTTATAAGCATAATTATTCTAAAATATGACAGCTACACTTACCTGGAGAGCGGAAGTGGAGGAAGTGGTGTTGGAGCTATCACGAAGTTTCATCTGCATACCAAAACCCAAACTATAGATTGACGAAAAGGTCTGAGAAGGATGAGAACCAGTAGATGTGAAAAAGTTTGCGAAGACCTCTGGTTCAAAAATTAACATAGTTAGAAACTTAACTAAATAACCATGTAACGGAGTTCAAAGGCATAATGATGAAAAACATAGTTACAGTCCATCCAGATTCCTGTGCAGAAACTAACACAATCGAAAGCTTCAATAATTAACCATGTGAATGAGTTCAATGAAATAAATAATTAAGTATAGTTTCAATCTAGGAAAAGCAGTTGATCTTACCTCCATTGCAGTTGATGGCGAACATAGAACGAACTCCGTTGGTGACGTTCTTGGTAGTGGAAAAAAACACCATAATATAAGACCTATGACCTAACAGCTGTAGAGAAGAGCTACAAAATCTAGTGGTGGAGGAAATGAGGTTTTTGCGGGAGGTTGGGGTTGGGTAGTTACTCTAAGCCTCCTCTTCAGCCTGACCCACCGTTGATTTCATCAGACAAGGATTGGACGATCCAAAGATTGCTAGAGGACAACATTTGGAAAAGTGGAGGGCATCACATTGACCGAGGATAAGAGTATTAAATTTTGATGTAAATAATCTCCAATCATGTCTAATACACAGTACAATACCTACAAATCAACGGATAAAACAGTACAAGGAATGTTAATTAGATCTGATGCATATGGATTCGCAACATTTAAACAACATTCAAAATGAAGGTGATAGAGTTTTCCATCCAAGAATTAATACAAAGATAAACCAAATTATCACCTTACCAAAACTACATCATTTGACATTTCGTGTCATATACGAAACATTTATTATGTAGATGTGGCATTGTATGCAAATGTGGCATTGTAATGATAATAGATTTTAATATGAGTGGGTCTTAACTATGTTATTGTATACGCGTCTACCTTGCAAAGTAGTTATTTCATTTAATATCTTTTTATCATTGTGTAATTGCAAGTAATTAGTGTGATGAAGGTTACAAGTGGTATCACAACATAAGCTACAAACTGGGGCCAGATGGGCTAGAACTATACTATTTTTTTTTTTTCCTATTAAATTTTAATGATTGGAATTTTTGCTAAGTAAAGGAAAATATTAGTGTAAGTTACCATGAGAAGGGGATCGAGTCATAACACACCCAAAAATACCAAGGATACTAATCCTGTGACAAATATAGAGGTCAACCTCGAAATGTGGGTGCAGTTAAGTGTAGACTAGCACTAGTAGACAACTAGAATGCTAGAAGAACAACAACGACATAAAAATAGTTTGTTTGATATTGTGCAACAACTACAAATAGAGATGCTTAAGGTTCGCAGTGACAATGAAATGTTGATGAGGGAACGAGAGAGAATATTGAAAATTCTATCGAATAGACAGAATCCTCCTAGCAGACAACCTAACCCCGAGAGAAACACTCGGGAAGAAAGAGAACGAGGCTAAGAAGTACACGATAATGTTGAAGACAACCGAATGCCAAGAAGTAATAAAAGACAAACATACAATGAGGTCGAATATGAAAATCTCCTGGAAGAACAAGAGCTGAAAAAACAAAAAATGGAATTGCACGGAGAATTCCGGATGACCAAGCCTCCTACCTTTGATGGAGAGGTTGAGGAAATGGAGGAAGCTTCGATAATAAACATCAACAAGTACTTCCAAGTGTATGAATATAAAAACAAACTTAAAGCTCGCCTATCCATTTACCATTTGTGGGAAAAATCAATGTTGTGGTGGGAGGAAGTGAAGAACATACGAGGAGTGGAAGATCAAAATGTAACTTAGGATGAGTTTCAGTAATATTTCAAAGGTAAGTATCTGAACGAATGTTTTTATGATGATAAATCTCGAGACTTTCATGATCTAAAATTGCACCAAATTATTATGGATGAATTTGTTATGAAATTCACTTCATTATTACGATATGTACCTTATCTGCACGATGAAAAGGAAAAAGTAGAATGTTTCTTGAGCAGTTTTCTGATACAAATGAAAGAATGGATTGAATTTGTAAATCCAAAAAATATGGATGAAGTGATAAGGAAAGCACGGATGTGCTATCAAAAATCGAAGGCTAAGGGAGAAACTAGGAAATGTTGGTCGCCTTGAAAAGGGCAGAATTTTTTTACCATTAATAGAAATAACAGATCCGACAATTTTAAGAATGCTGCAAGGAATCCCCTGAGTAAAAAAAATTGAAAAAATAAAACATGGACCAAGTGGGATAGTGAGGAGTAGCATACTGAAGCTTCTAGTAGGCCCGACATTGGACAACCCCAGAAACCTCCATTGGAATGTTGGGGATGTGGTAAGGCACATTACTTCAAAAACTGCCCTCATTGAGGAAGGAATGAAGTGGCAACAAACTTGCAAGAGGCATCGATGGTGGGGGGTGTAGCTCGAAACATACCTAGAATCAATGCAGCACCGGAGGATCAGCAAGCGGATTACCAGCCAACCATGATCGAGTTATAATGTAAGATTCAAACCCGATCTATTTCTTTTTTAGTTGATCGTAGAGCCAACTTGAGCTACATACACCCTCGTGTAGTTGAAAACTATAATTTGTAGAATCATAAATTTAAAAACCCCTGGCTACTTCATTTGGCTACAGGGACAAGAAATCAAGTCCATGCTAATGTACCAAGTTGTGAACTGAGTATTCAAGACCAACACATAACTGTAGAACTCAATGTTCTACCCCTGGGATCATATGATATTTTATTGGGGATGGATTGGCTGGACAGATATTGGTCATTAGTGAACTACAAGAATAAAGTCATTCATTTTAAGTCAAATGATGGGACACGATAAGAATTGAAGGGTATTAAAAAGCCTTTACAATTATCACCTATTACTGCATCACAGCTAAGTAAATGCATGATAAAAGGTTTTCAGCTTTATGAATTCAAGTAGGATTCACCAATACAAAAGATGAGACTCTTATGTTGGAGAACATTCCTATTGTGCAAGAATTCGAAGATGTATTCCCTAATGAAATCCCAGGACTACCACCAAAAAGAGACATAGAATTTACTATTGAGCTGATACCCAGGGCAACACCTGTGTCCCAAACTCCATATAGAATAGTTGTGCCAAAATTAACAGAATTAAAGATGCAGCTGCAGGAATTGATGGATAAAGGCTAAATTCGGCCAAGTGTGTCCATATGGGGAGCACCAATGTTGTTTGTGAAGAAGAAAGATGGCACAGTGTGTATGTGTATGGATTATAGAGAGCTTAACAAGATGATCGTTTAAAAAAAATACCCACTACCGCACATAGATGAACTATTCGACCAAGTCAAAGGAGCTACGGTATTTTCCAACATTGACTTAAGGTTAGGTTACCACCAGATCCAGATCAAGGATGAAGATATAAGAAAAACAACCTTTCGTACCAGGTATGACCATTATCAGTTTGTGGTGTTACCTTTTGGGTTAACCAGCACACCAGCAATATTTATGAGCTTAATGCATGGAATTTTTCACTCGTACTTGGATAAATTTGTTTTAATTTTCATTGATGGTATATTAATTTACTCCAAGAATATAGAGGAGTATAAGGAACATTTTCACATTGTACTAATAATGCTAAGAGCGCATCAAATTTATGCCAAGTTTAGTAAATGTGACTTCTTCAAGGAGCAGATCTAATATTTGGGGCATGCGATTTCTGTAGAAGGGATTTTTGTAGACCCAGAAAAAATAAAGACAATTATGGAATGGAGGGTCCCAAAGAACGTAGCTGACATGTGCTATTTTATGGGTTTGGTTGGTTACTATTGATGATTTAGAAATGGATTTTCCAAAATAGCTTTACCTATTACCTCCTTGCAAAGGAAAGGACAAGTCTTTAAAAGGACCCAAGAATGTTAGAACAATTTTGAGTTATTGAAGGAGCTATTAACTACTGCCCTTGTTCTCAAGGTAGCAGATCCCAGTAAAGAGTTCGAGGTGTGTAGTGATGCATGTAAGGAGGGTGTAGGAGTAGTGTTGACTCAAGAGGGAAGAGTCATATCATATGAATCTAGGAAGCTAAAGGATCACGAGTAGATGTACTCAATTTATTATCTACAGATAACTACAATAGTGCATGCGTTGTGGATATGGAGGCATTATCTACTAGGAAAAAGGTTCATGCTGAGAACTTATCACAATAGCTTAACTAGCTATTTCAATCAGGCTGATCTAAATGCCCGCCAAGCCAGACGGAATGCTTTCCTATTTGAATTCGATTTTGATATTTAGCACATGAAAGGAAAAGAGAACTGGGTGGCAAATGCTTTGAGTAGAAATTTGCATGGAATTTATGAGCTTTAATTTAAGCAGATTGAATTTAAGTTTCAAGAACAGATTATGGAGGCAGCAAAGAAGGACCCAGAATACCAGTCCTTATGGTAGCAAGCTAAAGTTGATGAAAGGCAAGAAAAAAGATCCGAGCATGAAATCAATAATAATAAGTTCCTAGCTTACCGAAAGAGAATATATATCCCCAATGAAAATAATCTGAAAATAATTATTTTGGATGAATATCATAGGAGCACCTATGCCGGACATCCAGGATAAAAAAAAATGTTAACGACAATTAGAAAGGACTACCCCTAGCCGAGGATGCAAAGGGAAATTTCAGAATATTTGACAAAATGTTTAGAGTGTCAGCAGATGAAGGTTGAACAGGAACACCCTGCTGGATTGCTTCAACCAATTCCTGTGCCCGAGCGGAAGTGGGAATTAATTTCTCTTGAATTTATCACTAGAAAACCTAGAACCAAAGGAACAAATATTCGATTATGGTGGTAGTCAATATAATCACCAAGGTGGCTCACTTTATTCCTGTTCAATCTACCTACAAGACAGTGAAAATAGATTACATCTTCATGGAGGAGATCTTCAGATTGCATGGTATACCCCAAACAATTATTTCAGATCCTGATGTAAATTTTACATTAGAATTTTGGAAGACATTGCTTAGTGGCCTTGGGACGCAATTAAAATTTAATACTTCCTATCACCCACAAACGGATGGGAAAAAAGACAGGGTAAATCAAGTTTTAGAGGACATGCTACGCATGTGCGTAATGCAACAACCAACGAAGTGTGAGGAGTATCTACATTTGGGTGAGTTTGCATAAAATAAAGGATATCAGGAGTCCCTTTAGATGAGCCTATTTGAAGCATTATATGGGAGATAGTGCCAGAAACCTATAAATTGGAGTAGTCCAGAAAACAAAATGATGCTTTGACTAGATATGTTAGAAGAGATGGAACAAAAAGTCAAAAATATTAGGCAAAATTTGAAGGCAACATAAGACCGACAAAAGGTTTATGCAGATATAAAAAGAACCTTCCGAGAATTCGTAGTAGGGGGCCATGTGTACGTGAGAATTAAACCAAAGAAAAACACGCTAAGGTGGAATTCTTGTGCTGAATTGGCTCCCTTCTACTGCAGACCTTTTGAGACCTTGGAGAGGATAAGGCCGGTGGCCTATCGGTTGTCCCTACCGAGCCATACACTAGTACACAACATATTTCATGTGTCATTATTGAAGCGTTATGTACACAATCCCAAGCATGTCATACATTGGCAGGGTATACATGTAAGTCAACAACATAAAAGAATTGAAACAAAGTGTTTTTATGATTTGAACTGATTAAAAAAATGTGTTGCATGCATGTAGAACTAGAGGAGGAGTTCCTACTAGAACCACACCATATTCTAGATTAGAGAGAAATAATGCTCCAGAAGTGAGTCGTCCCCCAAGTTAAAGTGCAGTGGAAGCACTTCAACGTGGAGGAGGCTACTTAGGAGATGAAAATTTTATGTATGAGGCTTATCTAGAGTTGTTCTCAGAGAATGAATAACACCGAGGACAGTGTTTGTCTTAGCGGGGGAAGATGTAACCTCCTGTTTTTATTTTACATAATGTGTATAAAGTAGTTATGACACATTCTGAATGAATAACAAATGAGATGTTCTGAATGAATAACGAATGTGTGGTAAATATTCTAAGAACCCAAGGAAAAGAGGTTCAGAAAGTTCTGGCAGTTACCTTTTGAAAAGGATTTAAGGAAAAATCCTAAGAGGGAAATGGGTTATGTGAAGAAGGGATGGGGTTAAGCAATAAATGGTTTCTCTATGCTGTCCAAAGCTGGTGGGTGAACCAGTGGAGCTCATAAACTACCCTAGAGAAGTGAAGACTGGATTGTATCCTGAGGTATGACTTCTAGTCTCAGGAAAAGTACCTCAGCCTGGTGCAGAGCAAGGGGGGAGCGGAGGACATAATAGCCTCACTCAAGGTTGGGAGGATCAATAGTTACTGAAAACAAGTCTTTGAAATAGGTATTTAAGTGTATGGGCACACTGCTTGAATACTGCTAATAGTTGAGCTAAATGCTAGATTAATGTTGCATTTTATTTATAGAAAAGAATGCTAGTCAAGATTTTCATCTAAAAATATAAAGACTAAATTCTAGTTACATTTTCATTTAGAAGTACTGTAAAGAGTTGCTAGGTTAATTGCGCATTAAATTTTGAGAAAATAACATTAGATTCACACTACCATACATTCTGTAACAGATAGCTGAAAGCAACAATAATGCATTATAAGCTGAGACAAAAAACTACAGATAGAAATAAAATTTAGATTCCATCCTCTATTATGAAAATAAAAAGTAATTCCATTGTAATAAGCTATGTTAGAATTACAAGCTATAACATAGCAGGCCATGACAACTGCGAGATACCCATTTCTTGATGAGATAGAACCCTAAATCATAACTATATTTTAACATATACAATGGTACAGAAGAAAAACCTGAACTTAAAGAATAGAAAACTTGAAATAAAAAGGGGTTCTTCCGGAAGGCCGTGGGTTTAGAGGCAGGACCCAGGAATAGTGCCACAGTTGTGGTCCCAATATAACCACTACTGGAATGCAAAATCAGATACAGTGGAAAGGAATATAATATATATGAGAAAAGGAGAACGTTTAAATGAAGAAAGAAGTAATCTAACCAAGTTTGAGACGAGGAAAATATCATAGAGTAAACCAACCTGAAAACTAGAAATAAATTACTACATGTAATTAGGGAAAATTGATGGCCAACAAATGAATAAAGTCGAAAAGTATTAGATAATTAATTTAACAGGAAGAACGAAGTTCTTCTACATTCAACATTTACAGTTCTGAGTTCTATTTCAATTCCATATAATTACAAACTCAGAACAGAGGGCCGAGCTCAGGTAGCATGTGTAATGAAACAATTCTAAAACAGAGATTGCTAAACTACAACTCAGACAGAATTCATCCAAAGAAAGGATACCTTTTTCCTGCACCAGAAAAAAGGGAAACCGAAATTAAAGTTAAGGTGTTACTATGGATGGTTGGGTTAGATTTTACTGAGGATGACGAAGGATGGGACAATACCTGTAACTGAGTGCAGAGTCATGAAGCCCGAAGTCTGGTAATCTCATAAGCCTCTGGAATCTGAGAGCTTGGATCAAAAATTAAAAAAAGGAGTTACAAACTAGTGAAGGTAAACCATTTACAATGCTAAAAAAAGGAAATATGAAATAAATTTATAAGCATAACTAGTATAAAACACGACAACTCCACTTACCCACAGATTCAAAGTGGAGGAAATTGCGTTGGAGCTATCACGAAGATTCATCTGCATACCAAAACCCAAACTGTAGATTGTTGAAAAGGTTCGAGAAGGAGGAGAACTAATAGATGTGCAATAGTTTGTGAAGACCTCCAGTACAAAAATTAACACAGTAAAAAACTTAGCTAAAGAACCATGTAACAAAGTTCAAATGGATAATGAGGAAAAACATAGTTACATTCCATGCAAATTCTTGTGAAAAAAATAACACAGTCAAAAGCTTAACTAAATAACCATGTGACAAAGCTTAATGGAATATAGAATTAAGTATAGTTTCAGTCTAGGAAAACATGCGTATCTTACCTCCATTTCAGTTGAGGGAAAACAAAGAACGAACTCCATCAGCGACATTCTTTGTAGTGGAAGAAAACACCAGAAGGATAAGGCCTGCAAGATAACACTTGCAGAGAAAAGCTATGAAATAAAGCGGTGGAGGAAATGAGGTTCTGGAAGGAGTTTGGGGGTGGGTAGTTACCCTAGCCCTCCTCTTCAGCTAGATCCACTGTTGATTTCAACAAACAAGGATCAGACGATCCAAAGATTGCCAGAGAACAACGTTTGGACAAGTGGAGGCCATCACATTCAGCGAGGAGCAGAATATTAAATTATAATGTAAATAATCTCCAATCATGGTTAATAAATTGTACAATACTTCCAAATCAATGGATAAGAAAGTACAATAAATTTTAATTAGATCTGATGCATATTGATTCGTAACATTTAAAAAACATTCTAAATGATAGTGATAGAGATTTTCAACCAAGAATTAATACAAAGTTAAACCGAAGTTTCACCTTACCAAAACTACATCACTCGACATGTTGTGTCATATATGAAATATTTATTATGTAGATGTGGCATTGTATGCATACGTGGCATTGTAATGATAATAGAGTTCAATATGAGTGGGTCATAACTATGTTATTGTATATGCGTATACCTTGCAAAGTAGTTCTTTCATTTATTTATCTTTTATCATTGTGTAATTGAATGTAATCAGTGTGATGAATGTTACAAATAATTTACTAAATTTTTTTATTTAACAAACCATTATCTATAAACTATAAACTGATTTGTTGTTTTTGTGGTAGTTGATTCCAACACTTCTCTCAAAATAATAGTGAAGGAGCTTAGTTACATTGTTTTGCTTAATATTAGTATTTATTTTAAATTTTAGGTAGATATAAGTTCAGTATTCTTTTTATCATTGACTGTAATGATGATTATATTGTAAGGGACAAACAATATAATCATGAATATAATCCATCATAAAAAAAATATCCATCTTAATAATATCAACCGAAACAATATTTTTCAATCTTAAACTAAGATCTGAAATTTTGGAGCATCACAAAATATTAAAGAAAACTTCTTAAATTATTGCTCTCAAATTGCTTTAATGTCATGTAATATTAAAAGTCAATTATTTTATCAATCTCAAACATTAACTCTTAACCTATTACTCTTCAAATGAAAAAATGTGTCATTTCATTAAAGTCAAACTTATTATTATGCTTAAAATGCTACAATATATCATAATATCTAAATAAACAATTTAAATTATTATTATTGAAATGTCATTTTATTTTGAGATGTCATGATGTCGTATAACTTTAAAATCAAGCATAATATCAAACTCTTTATTCCATAATGCACATAATATTGAAATTAGCATATTAAGAGGTGTTCAATATGCTTCATAGACTAATCCATAAGATAATAGTGTGAAGAAAAAGTGGAAAAAGGTATCATAATTTAATTGTGAATTAATAATGAGGAAAATTGATACTAATATTTTTTGACCAATGTAAATTAACTTATTATGTCTATTAAAAAGAACATGTTACATAAAATGATTTATTTCTTTCTAAAGCAACACACTTCGACTGCTACCAAATGCATTTAACCTATTTACCTAAAAAAAATCCTTAACCAATCAAAAACTATTATCAAAATTTTTTAAATTTTATATTGTCAATCTATATGTTTATAAAAAAAAACCTTAACCAATCAAAAATAATTTTTATTTTTGTTGGAAACCAAAAAATAATTTAAAAATATATAATATTAATATCCTTTATAATATAATGTACATTTACCCAAAGTTCACCCCTTTCAAAAAATAATATACTATTATACATAATATCTAAATTAATTTAATAAATAAAATTATTATAATCTTAATTATTTGTATATTGATTTATCATAACTTTATTAAATTAAACCATTCAAATATTATTAATTTACAATATTGGAAAATTACATGATCTATATTAAAATAGTTGATTTATATTTCAGTTAATTTAATATGTAAAACCTTTTTAATATATTAATATAATTTCATTTTTTTAATTATAATATCATATTTAATACTATTGTGATGTGATATAGTATGAGAACTCTAATATATTACCACATTATAATTTAGGTGAATACCATTAATGGTTATAATATTGTTAGAATTACAATTTATTACACATTATTATTTAATATTTTAAATTATAATTAATTTATTAAATAAATTATTTTTTTCTCTCATATTAAATTATGGATAACAAATGATTCAAAATTTATGTATATTTTAAATGAGATTATATAATAATTTTATTAGTTAAATCTATATTTTTTTTGGGATTCATATTAATTTAAAATTATAAGTTATCAATTATATAAATGTTTCAAAAGTTATTTAATCAAACAATGTTTTAAATGCTACTACTAAATCTAACTAATTGTGTACCTAGGTATAAAATAGAATTTTATAATCTATAGAATTATTTTAATGACATATAATATCAATAGATTTATAAAAATTATTATATTACCCAAATTATAAATTGAAATTAAATTTCTAAAATAAAAAGTAATAAAGACTTTACTCAAAGACTCAAATTAATTTAATTAACACATATTACTGAATTCACATAATAAATTGATATAACAATAATATTATTATATAGTATTTAATAAAGAATAATTTACTAAACATTTTCATTTGACAAACAATTATCTATAAATTATATGTGTGGAAGTTGATTCAGACACTTCTCTCAAAATAATAATGGAGATAGTTTAAGATTGGGAATATTGTTTTGCTTAGTATTGTTAATTATTTTAAATTTTAGGTAGATATAAAATGACTATTTTTATGGTTGATTATATTGGTGATTATTTTGTTTGTAGATTAATTTAAAAATTGTAAGTTGTAAATTATATAAATTTTTCAAGCTAGTTAGATGAAATAATTTTTTAAATGAGATTACTAAATAGAAATAATATTGTATTTATATAAAAAATGGAATTTTATAAGCTAAATAAAATTAAATAACATTATATTAATGATATATAATTTTATAATTTTATAAAAAAATATTATCTTATCCAAATTATAAATTAGATATAAATCAATAAAAAAAAACCATTTTACTCAAACACTGAAATTAACATAATTAACCAATATTACTATGTTCACATAATAATAGATATAAATATAATATTATTATATATTATTTAACAAATAGTAATTTACGAAAATTTTTCATTTGACAAACAATTATCTATAAACCATAAATTGAATCAAACACTTTTCTTAAAATAATAATGAAGTAGCTTAGTTATATGGTTTTTCCTAATATTATTGTTTATTTTAAACTGTAGGTAGAAATAAGTTTACTATTTTTGTATGATTGACTATATTGTAAGGAACAAACAATATAATCACGAATATAATCCATCATTAAAAAAATAGGAATTAATAATATCACACAAAACCATATTTTCAATCTTAAACTAAGCTTGTTCATTATCAGTTTTCAATGTTTTAATGTAACATTTTATTAAAGGATGTAATAATATTATTTTAAATATTTTGATGAGATAACTCATTGAAGTGACTCAAAATATTGTTTTTAAAATTTTGGAGCCTCACAAAATATTAAAGAAAACTTCTTAAATTATTCCTCTCAGATTATTTTAAGGTGATGTAATATTAATAGTCAATTATAATATCAACCCCAGCGATCTCTTATCCTATTACTGCTGAAATGCTAAAATGTGTCATTTCATTAAACTCAAACATATTATTATGTTTAAAGTTCTATAACATATCATAATATCTAAATAACCAACTTAAATTATTATTGTTGAAATGTCATTTTATTTTGAGATGTCATGATGTAATATAACTTTGAAGTGAACCATAATATAAAACTCTTTATTCCATATGTGACATAATATTGAAATTAACCTATTAAGAGGTAGGTATGCTTCATACAATAATCCATGAGATAATAAAGTGAAGAAAAGGTAAAAAATTTGAAATGTTGTAAAAAGGATGGAGACAAAATTAACAACATTATTTCGTAGATAAAAAGTCTCTAGCATAAAAACCCTACACCTTAAATGACACACAAAGTAATATTAAATAACTAAATGATTGTAATATATATTATGTGTTCTCTTAATATGAGTGTTATGTAGCATAAAAGTAAGATAAAACTTGCATAATAATTTTTCCTCTAGCCCTACTACTCAATAAATATGCATCGTAAAACAATAATTCATTTGCATTTTTGCACAATTTATTTAGGTTTTTCCACTTTTACATATTGAATTCCACTTGTAGGTTATACCCTACATCTCTATATATTTATTTATTTCCACATTTTTATATGTACTCACTATCACTACTTTTGGTTTATTTCTTTCTATAGCTCTACATATTTTCTTCTCCACTATAGCATTAAAACATTTATGGCACACTCATCTCAACATTCTACCAATTTTCATATAAATTATGCGATTAAAAGGGATTATGCGTCATACTATTAACTAATTTATTGGATTCATAACTCTCGTCGACTCATAACACAATTTGAATTTACCTATGTTCACTACTTCCATCAACACATTCATAACATTTTGCACGATGTCTAACTTCTTTAGCATTAACTTTCCACAATTTACCAGATCCATGATAAAATGACGTTATGTATATGTATGATTTATATTTGCATGAATGTTCTTGTTTTTTTTCTAAGAAAATGACATTGTTACTACCACATCAAACTATAATATCTCTATAATATCTCTTTGACTTTCCCTATAGTTTATGAACATATTTTTATAAGACAAATTTTCTCTTTACTAGCATGAATAGAAACCATATAAGTACCTCTATAGTGGGAAATTTCACAATACATTGTAACTTCCTCATAAAGCTTGTTGCTCCACCAAACAACCAAAACATATATTTACTCATCGATATCCTTCTATATTCAACCCATGCCCAATCAAGAACCATATAACCCATATATCCATTAATTGTGGTTCCCTTAGAAAATTAGTTCGATAATAAATGAATTTTTAAAAGCACCACACAAACACCTAAATTTATATTTAGAGAAACCCAATGTTCACATCTAGGACTAGTTAGGAATAAACTCAATACTCCCATTTCTTGGGTAATGACCATTCCGGTATTTAGCATAATGTACATTTGAACATCAATTGCACTAGAATAAGGGTCAGGAGATATATCCTCCATCTCTGTAGGTGTTGTAGTGCGCCACTGAAAAAAAATCTTATTACTTCCCACATAAATTAAATCACAAAATAGTCTATAATGTGGCATGAAAAAATACTACATCATATAGTTTACACACTTACTCTATTTCAAAAAAATCCTTTTATTTTCTCTATCTCTTTTTATCTCCTTTCATAAGATATTTAAATATATTTCATATCCCTAAAGTATTTTATATGAATTAGTGCTCAAAATTGATACTTTAAATCACAAATCACATCCAAATTGTTACCATGAAATAATTATTATCTATACACACACACACACACACACACACACACACATAGTGATAAAAAGGGAATATACATAGTGATTTTTTTTTTATCTCAAATGTCCTAATATGAACACAAAATAATCAATTTTTTTGGTTCAATACTTCACTAGACTATTTTTTGACCATATAAAGACTAATTTAACTTGGAAAGTGATGACTCTTTTTATTTTTTAACATAGTGTTTGTAACAACCCGAGGTTGATCTTCAATGTAAATAAAATAATACCAAGATCATCAGACACATATTTTAAGCTAAATTTTCGGAAAACACTTTAGTGGGCATCACTTGTGATTAATTAATGACTCTGGAAATTGGAAAATGCATTAGCAATGGTAAAGAGACAATAAATGGAATTTAATTATGGAAATAAAGAAAAATATGAGAAAAGGAATGGAAAGGGACACAAATTTTCATTCAAGGGAAATTATA
Organism: Pinus albicaulis; assembly: GCA_034641835.2. Classification (NCBI taxonomy): domain Eukaryota; kingdom Viridiplantae; phylum Streptophyta; class Pinopsida; order Pinales; family Pinaceae; genus Pinus; species Pinus albicaulis. Next base: position 950,242,419 of record CM076579.1, read on the forward strand.
AGGAAAATGAATAAAAATGATATGTCAATGATAAAATGACATCAAAGAATCTATTCACAACTTTTGTTAGTTCAATTTTGGCTCTCTCATTTCATTCTCTCATTCTTTCATAGCCTTGCACACTTCGATAATTCTTGGAGCTTTCCTGTAGCACTCTAGTATTCACATGGATTGGAGAAATAAATAAAGTGAAAGAAAGGGAGGGTAAGGATATAGTTGGATTAATAGTTAAAGTTGGATTGATTTACATGTAATAGGTTTCATGTGTGATTTCCTTTTTGGATTTTTGATGAATGGTATATGCATGTGTTTCCTTGGTTATGTGTTATCATTGGCATGGATTTTTTCCTAGTTTGACAGTGGTTTCGGACTTGGCTTGCCATTTTTTGAGATTAAAAAAGATGATGATCTTAGTGAAAAGAGTCGCCTTCACTAAATGGGCCCACAGGTTATTTTTGGCACAAGTCTATTTCTAGACTATGTCTATTTTTAGACATTGTGATCATATTTCAGAAGCTACAAGATGTTATTTGTGGATGGTTGGTCAAGTTGGAAAAACAGATAAAATTATATTTTTTGAATATTGGGTGAAGTCTATATATAGATCGTCCATCTAAAAATAGAAGTGTCGATTATTATTAACTCTTAATAATAATCCAACAATAAACAACAACTTATTCTCTTGGAGCACATAGTTTCAGTGCACAGATTTGGAAAATCAGAGGGCTGAAGGAATTACACAATTCCTAGGGTTTACTGGTGGTTCATGCATGGAGGACTTAGTTAGAACTGAAGTGGAAAAGTTATGACAGAGTTGGAAGAGTAGTTCATGGATTTGTTATTCAGTTTAACTCAGTTAATGGAGTTAAACTTAGTTGAGCTAGTTGTATCTAGTCTAACTGAATGACACAGTAGTGAGAGTGGAGTGAATTAATTAGTTAATTAATTCACAAATAATAACTCATTAATCAACTGAACAATACATCAGTTAACTACAGTGCATGTGAGTTCCAGTCGAGACCCGGTGGAGAGATAGGTGAAAGGGCAAGATGGACTATCTTTTGTGACCATAGTGATGCATTGATTGCACCACACACACATTGGAGTTTCCATTGAGGATTACCAGTCAAGGAGAGTGGGATTTCATTGAATTGGTCTTTGTAATGAACTTGGATTTCACAGTGGAGGCAGGCTAGCAGGTGGCAAGAAATCGGTGAGTGGATTTGCATTTTTATTCTGATTAGTGTGTGATGATTGATTATAGTGAGAGCTTGGTGTACTAAGCTTTGTATGGTATTGTTACATGATCTCCATGATACATAATGTATTATAGTTGGGGCTTTCAACTTCAAGCTTTCTCATTAAACAACTGTGTTATGTGCGATTGTTTTTATTGCTTCATGTGTTTACAATTGATTTTAATTTCCAGAAAAGATTAAAAATGGAAGGATTTTGCATTTAGCAAGAAGATAAATATTGTTAGATCAAGAGAATCTAGATATATGCATGCATATTGCATATAATTTCTACATGGTATCAAAGTAGTGTTGATTCCTGAAGATTGCAATTGTGAAGAATTGTTGAGTTTGTGTTGGTGGACAATTCGAATTTGGTACAGAAAATTCTTGGTGCAGAAGTTGAGTATACATTGAAATGTATTTCAATGGGTTTTTATTGGAGTATGCCCTTGATGGAAGATCAAATTACGTAACCTGGAAGGATAGGTGGAGGCAGTGCTGGAGGATAATGGACTCAAGGAGTTCATCGATAGCGATGTTCCTAAACTGGGATCTAGCGATGCTTCATTACTTGACGCATGGAAAAAGAAGATAGCAAAGACAAGAAGAATTTTGTTGGAAGGTGTGAAGGACCATATAGTGTCTAGCCTTCATGGTAAAACCACTCCATTCTTAATGTGGAAGGTTTTGATAGATTTTTTCTAAAGCAGCAGCGACCAGAGGAAGTTGGTGCTGAAAGATAAGCTCAGAAAAATAAAAATGGAGAAGGGTGACAGTATTCCGAAATATCTCAAGAAGTTTTTCCACTGTAGGGATGAACTGGGAAGTGTGGGGATTACTATTGATGATGAATACTTGGTTAGCTTGGCTCTCCTTGGGCTTCCAAAGAGTTTCCATAGCTACAAAGGCTCTGTCAATGGATGGGAGAAATTGTCGGGATGGGAGCGACTTTGGTTGGATCTTGTGCAGGAGGAGATAAGGTAGGGTACTTGGGATGGCTCTTCATCGAAGAATTATGATGAAGAGAATTACGCTTTGGATGCAAAAGAAAGTAAGGGGAAGGGGAATAAATTTCCTTCAAAATCTGAAATTAAAGGAAATAAGCACAATTTTTCCAAAGTGAAGTGTTTTCACTATCACGAACATGGGAATTTCACCACTAACTGCACACAGAAGAGGAATAACAAGAAGGTTGTTGGAGCTGCGGTTGGAGAGGCCTTAGCCTCGCAATTTTAGCTTGATTTTTCTTTTATCGCATGCTTGGTTTCAAGCTATATGGGATCAGTGTGGTATCTTCATAGTGGTGCATCTTTCCATATGACGGGAGACAAGGAGCTGTTTAGTGACTTGCAGGAGAAGGATGTTCAAATGCATATAGAGATGGGAAACAATGGTCGATACAGTGTGACCGTCATTGGGACCACTACCTTTGAGAGGGAGTCCGGTAATCCATTCTTGTTGAAGGATTTGATGCATGTTCCAGGTCTGAAGAAGAACTTGGTCTCGGTCGCAATGTTGGAAGACAAAGGTTATGATGTTGTTTTTAGTGAGGGAAAATCCTTCCTTTGACATAAAACAACGGGTCAAACCAAGAGGATAGGGATTCTAGTTAATAATCTCTACAAGATGGACGTAGATGGTTGTGCTGTAATGTTGGGCAAAGAAGAAGAAGTGGTGAGCTGGGATGAGGGTGAATTATGGCACAAGAGATTGGGCCATCTTCACCACGGTGCTTTGAAGATTTTGCAGCACATATATACTGGACTTTCCAAGGGTACTCTTTCGTAGTCAGATCAGTGCAAGGGATGTAATATGGGTAAGTTTCTAAGGACCACCTTTCATGAGAAGGAGAACCGTGCTTCGGTGATCCTAGAGAGAATTCACACGGATGTGTGTGGACCTTTCTCGGTTGCTTCAACAACAAAACACAGCCATTATGTTATATTTGTTGATGAGTATTCCCGTATATGTTGGATCTTCTTCATGAAGAAGAATAGCGAAAAATTCTCAAAGTTCTGTGAGTTTAAAGCATTGATGGAGAAGGAGTCGGGGAAGCAAGTGAAAGCTCTACAAAGCAATAATGGTGGTGAATACATCTCGGGCGAATTAAAAGACTTATCTAGCAAAGAAGGAATTCGAAGAGAACTCATAGTGCCTAATAACCCACAGCAGAATGTGGTCATGGAGAGGAATAATAGAACGATCATGGGTGTTGCACGAGTGATGCTGCATGAATAGGGCCTACCGATGCACTCATGGGTAGAAGCATGAAAAACTGCGGTTTATGTGCAAAACCATTGTCCTCATAGAGTACTTGGCATGAGTACACCTGAAGAAGATTTTACTAGTAAGAAGCTTGATATTTCTCATTTGAATATTATTGGCTCATCTATTTACATTCATGTGACAAAGGATGCCAAGAAGGAGCTGGAGCCGACTGCATAAGTTGGGATATTTTTTGGGTACACAGAAACACCCCATAATTATCGTGTGTATTTGCTAGACAATCGAATGATTGTGGTGCGACGGGATATAAAATTCAATGATGTGAAAGCCATGAAGTTGTCGCTTGAGAAGGAGCTACACTTGCATGCAAAGGAGGAACTTCTTGTTCCAAAAGATAAGCCTCTAGATGTGGATCAGCCACAGGAGGAGATTCATGGAGTGGAGGAGTCCACTCATGCAGAACCAAACATAAGACAAAGTAGAAAGCATAGCACAGAAGCTGAGAGACTGAAGCTTGATGTGGCACAGAATTTAGGAGTCCCTACATCACAGCACAGATAGAGAAATTCACCTGACCGATTTACTGGATACATGGCTCTTATGAACAAGTGTATCGTGACAAAGCCCTCTTATTTTGAAGAAGTAGTGTAGGAGCCCACATGGGTAGATGCCATGGTGGAGGAGTATGACTCCATTGTCAGAAAAAGTGCTTGGGAGATGGTTCCAAGGCCGATGGGAAAATCAGTTGTAGGATCAAGATGGATGTACAAGGTAAAGTAAGTTGTTGATGGGAGCGTCGAGAAGTATAAGGAAATAATTTTTTCTCGAGGCTTCTCACAGATTAAGGGGATTGAATATGAAGAAACATTTGCACCTATTGCATGGTATTCTTCCATAAGGACCATCCTTGCTCTCTCAGCGCAGATGGGTTGGCACATTCATCAGATGGATGTGAAGACTCTGTTCCTTAATGGGATCATTGAGGAAGAGGTGTGCATTGATAAACTTGAAGGATTTGAGATCTTCAGCAGCGAGTTGCATGTGTGCAGACTCAAAAGAGCATTGTATGGGTTGAAGCAAGCACCACGTGCTTGGTACACATGGATCAAGAGCTATTTCACTGGACTTGGCTTCACTAAGAGTGAGGAAAATGCAAACCTATACAAAATTGTGGTGGAGGGTAAGCTTTTAATCATTTTTCTCTATGTTTATGATTTAATACTAACGGGTGATGAGCAGTTGATATACTCATGCAAGGAAGATATTGAAAAGGAGTTTGAGATGAAGGGTTTGGGCCTCCTTCATTATTTCCTTGGATTGGAAATATGGCAGCAGGAAGGTGAAATGTTTGTGTCTCAAGGCATGTATGCTCGGAAGATAGTAAAGAAGTTTAACATGCAAGGCTGTAACCCTATAGACACTCCTCTTCCAGGAAATTGGAGGAAAGGGGGTGCTACATTGGTAGAGGTAGCGAATGCCACTATTTATTGACAGTTGGTGGGTTCGCTCACGTATTTATTTAATACAAGACCGAACATGTGATATGCGGTGAAACAACTTTCACAAGTGATGGTTAACCCTACAAAGCTCTTTTGGAATGCAGGCAAGCATGTCCTGAGGTATCGCAGGGGAACATCTAAGTATGGCTTATGGTACAGACAAATGGATGAGGTGAAGTTGCATGGCTTCATGGATGAAGAATGGGCAGGCAGCCCAACAGATAGAAAGAGCACATCAGGAGGGATTTTCAGTATCGGATCTATGACATTTTCTTGGTACAACAGGGAATAAATATCTGTGGCACTTATTTTAGTGGAAGCAGAAAACATGCTAGGAAGTCAAGCTGTATGTGAGGCTATCTAGATGAGGAAGATCCTATTTTGTTTGTTTGATTGACATTTAGATCCTACAGTGATACATTGTGATAATAAAAGTTGCATTAAACTCTCGGTTAATCATGTGTTTCATGATAGATCTAAACATATTGATATCCGGTATCATCATATCAGATATTGTGTGTAGCAGAAGATCATGTTGCTTCAGTACATTCCTATGGAAGATCAGGATGCAGATATTCTGACGAAGGCGCTCACCAGGAGAAAATTCGAATACCATGGAGGCAGGATTTGGGTGAAGAATAATCCCTATCTTTTTCAGAGGGAATGTTGAGATTCAACAAGATGATGAGCTTAGTGAAAAGAGTTGCCTTCACTAAGTGGGCCCGCAGGCTTTTGACGCAAGTCTATTTTTAGACATGGTGATCATATTTCAAAATTTGCAGGATGTTATTTGTGGATGGTTGGTCAAACTAGAAAAATAGATGAAATTCTAGTTTTAGAATATTGGGCGAAGTCTATTTATATATCGTCGATATAGAAATAGAATTTTTTATTATTATTAGCTCTTAATAATAATCCGAAAATAAACAACAACTTTTTCTCTTGGAACACTTAATTTCAGTGCACAGATTTGGAAAATCAGTGGGCTGAAGGAATTACGTAATTCCTAGGGTTTACTGTTGGTTCTTGCATGGAGGACTCAGTTAGAACTGAAGTGGAAAATTTATGACGGAGTTGGAAGAGTAGTTCATGGATATTTTATTCAGTTTAACTGAGTTAATGGAGTTAAACTCAGTTGAGCTAGTTGTATCTAGTCTAACTAAATGATACACTAGTCAGAGTGGAGTGAATTAATTAGTTAATTAATTCACAAATAATAACTCATTAATCAACTGAAAAATACAGCAGTTAACTACAGCGCATGTCAGTTCTAGTGGAGACCCAATGGAGAGATAGGTGAAAGGGCAAGATGGACTATCTGTTGTGACTATAGTGATGCATTGATTGCACGACACACAGATTGGAGTTTCCAATGAGGATTACGCAGTCAAGGAGAGTGGGATTGCATCAAGTTGGTCTTTGTAATCAACCTGGATTGCGCAGTGGAGTCAGGCTACCAAGTGGCAAGAAATTGATGCATGGATTTGCAGATTTCTTCTGATTAGTGTGTGACGATTGATTGTACTGAGAGATTGATGTACTAAGATTTGTATGATATTGTTACATGATCTCCATGATACATAATATATGATAGTTAGGGTTTGCAGCTTTAGGCTTTCCCCTTAAACAACTGTGTTATGTGCAATTGTTTTTTATTAATTCATGTGTTTGCAATTGATTTTAATTTCCACAAAAGATTAACAGTGGAAGGATTTTGTATTTAGCAAGAAGATAAATATTGTTAGATCAGGAGAATCTGGATATATGCATGCATCTTGTATATAATTTCTACACCATTTCCGTGATCACTATGGTTTTGTGGGATTAACACTTATCTTTCTAATTAGTGCTCAAGTTCCTTATGGTTGTGGGTTGGAACAAATTCTATGGAGCCTTAGAATAGCTTGGGTTGAGTTATTAGTTCGTAGAGCCTGCAAGATAGGAAAATCACTCTAAATCCTTATGGGTTGATCTACTAGTCCCCAGAGCCGTGGGTTGGAACAAATGCTCTAGAGCACTGATAAGTTGTGGGTTTAGTTACTAGTTCATTAAGCATTGAACAACTTTGGTCGAGGTCGATCTAGTTGTTTTTACTGTTTTTTATACCCTATAGCTGATATAACTCTGGTTGAGGGTTCAGGTGTTTTTTCCTTTGGAAGCCCTGCTAGCTTTTGTGTTGGTTTAAACCTTGTGATCCCACATTCATGCTTGGACTATAGCATGGCAGTGATTGGATAAAAGATATATTTAGGTCAAACCAATCTATGGTTGGGTGGTACATATAATTATATGACTCGGTTGGCATTTTTATATGTTAATATGAGATATTTTCCCATTATGGTCTATGAGCATATGTAGTGATTATGATGTTGATTTTATGGCTATTTTTCTATGGTTTCCATGATTTTTATATGTTGGTTATATGATGTGTCTTATATATGGCTCTTTACATTTTTTGATAAGTTATTGAATGGTTGATAAATTCATGGTATAGAAAGTGTTATTGCAACTATCTAGAGAGTTTTTGGAGCCTTCTTGGTGATTCCCACGTGAAATTTAGAGGTTTATGATAAGATATGCATTGATGGCCTATAACTTATACGTTTACCATGTGTTTGAAGAAATGTCTATCATGGGTTATAAATGTATAATTCAAGTTATCTTTTGAGTTTTAATTGGATTTTATTTTCATCATATCATTTATGTTTATATAAAGTTACAAGTAGTTCTCCCTAGTCGTTTGGAGGCTAGCCTTAAAAAGTGTCTCAGATCAGAATCGGTGGAACAAAATTGGATTTTTTGGGTCATAATTGAATGGAGGAAGGATTATGTGTGTGTTTAGGACCTAATAACTGCATTGATGTTGTCTTATGCATGCAATTATGTATTTTCCCTTGTAAAAATAATTTCATCTAAGGGATTGATCATCTAGGTAGCGTGAAGGATCTTGAGTGATATGTAGTCCTTGAGGGATGTCTCTAAGTTATCTATGTGTTGAACTCACTTCCGTAACTCAAAATTGAAGTTAGATTCATATCATAGTGACACTCATTTCATATTTAGCCTAGCGAGCTTGTAAAAGTGGGTAGATGTGGGAGGATGTGTTACACTGTTGTGGGTTTTTCATATTCATCCCCTTCTTCAAGTTTTCATGTCGTCATGTAGGAATTTCTTTGTTCACATTCACATGTTCTCATATCTAAATCATGGGTTTCTACTATAAGTAATAGAAACCTAATAGATGTTAACTTATGAACTAGAGAAAATATCTCTCCAAACTCTAGCCTTTCAACTTGAAAATATCCTTTCCTCCTAACCTTACCTTGTGTTTTTTGACATTACCATCTAAATAAATATTTATTTATAACACCCACTTACATCCAATTGGTTTTCTCCCATTAAAAGATATTTAAAGTTCTCATGCATCTTTCTTTATAGGTGCACCCATTTCCTTGTCTATGGAAAATCTATAGGGCCCATTATCTACAATATACATTTCATCTTTCATAGTTCTAACATAAATTGTATTAGCTAATAAAGGAAATATCCATAACAAGTTATATGGACTACAATTATACTTGTTTGGTGTCCTTCTTTTCCAGTTTGAGCTCCATAAAAATTAAGGTGGAGTTCCTTGCTACTATTCCAATTTATTTGAACCATCCTCTCATTAGGTCCATAATGAAATTATTGTTAACTCTCTAATTCATATTTCTTAGTAATCAATGATATTTAAATAATTGATCTATTTTCATCCTCTTCTAGGTACACCATTATGAGAAATGAATTAGTTACTCTCAAATGAAAATTCTTGTTATATAAAGCTTTTATAAGCATAGGATTTTAGATATTTTCCCTTTCACACCAACACTATGGCTAATAAATATACTTTTCACTACCTCATTATCCAAATTTGACTACCTATTGGGCATATTCCTCATGAGTAGAAAGCATGAATATGAAAAATTGATGTACTCTTCTCCATTCAAACCTCGATAAGGGTTTACCCATAAGAGATAAACGTGAGGTCTACTAATGAGGTAAAATCTAGTAGAAACCACTTCTACCTCAAAATTATTCACTAAGGTATCCCCCTTAAGCATACTTCTAGATCACTCTCTCAAAGTTTTATTCATCCATTTCGGAAATCCATTCTACTAAAAGGTGTAACCATTTTTCATATATATTTAAATGATATTACCCTTACAAAATTTATCATATATATTTCTTAACATTCTAACATTCCAAGAGATCGCTCAGCTCCTTAAAAAATCTTAGAGGCTAATATTTAGCTCTAAGAAAATATAACCATGTCATTCCCGAATAGTCATCAATGAATGAAACATATAAAAAATCGTAATAAATTTAAGGAACTTTAAGTGCAGTAAATACATTAGAACGATTCAAGTCCAACAACCCAAAATATTTGTGAAAATTATAATAAAATTGAACATGCTTTTGGATTTATCTCTACAAATCTCACGGAAATAAATTTCAGGAGTAGAACCATTCAATATATTTAGAATGTTTTTCTTTAACGTTGGTATTCCATTTTCACCTATATGGATCAGTATTTGGTTCCATGGCATTGTTTTATTTCGAGGTAAATTTATTTTAAATATAGCACTTCTTTATAAGGTTTTAACTATCAACCTATAGATCCTACATATCTCTCTATTATGAAAAATTACATTAATTATTTTATTCATCAAGCTAGAAAACTATTTCCCATGTGAATATCCTTGGTGCTTATTATAGAATCTCAAACAATTTACACTCTTTATCAAGGAAAGCAACCTACACATTCACATCATTAAGTATTCCTACTTATAGTAGGCATTGGTCTAGACCAAGAATGTGTAGAAATCCGATGATCATGACTCTACCATGACCAAATTGGTAACTTTACATGTTTTGATAAGTTATTGAATTATTGATGAATGCATGGTCCAGAAAGTTCTATTGTAGATATCTAGAGTGGGTTTGGAGCCTTCTTGGTGATTCTCACGTGAAATTCCAAGGTTTATGATTGTATATGCATTCATGGCATGTAGCTTATACGTTTACCATGTGTTTGACGAAATTTATATCATGGATTAGAGATGTATAAGTTAAGTTATCTCTTCATTTTTAGTTGGTTTTATTTTCATCATATCATTTATGTTTCTAGAAATATCCAAGTAGTTCTCGCTAGTGTTCTGGAGGCTAGCCTGAAAAAGTGGCTCAGATCTTAAAACCGATTGAAAAAAACTAGAATTTTTGGGTCATAACTTAATGGAGGAAAGATTATGTGGGGGTTTCGGAGCTGATAACTGCATTGATTTTGTGTTATGCGTGCAATTAAGGAGTTTCCCTTGTAAAAATGACTTCATCCCAGGGATTGGTCACCTGGGGTAGCTTGCAGGTTCTTAGGTGGTTTGTAGTGCCTGAGGAATTTCTATGAGTTATCGGTGTGTCGAACCCACTCCCATAACTCAAAATTGAAGGCCGCTTCATATCATAATGACACTCATCTCATTTTTACCCTGGAGAGCTGGAAAAAGTGGGTAGATGTGGGTGGACGGGTTACAATGTTGTAGGCTTATCATATTCATCTCCTTCTTCAAGTTTTCAAGTGATAATGTAGGAATTTCTTTGTTCGCATTAATATATTCTCATATCTAAATCATGGGATGCTACTATAGGTAATAGAAACCTATTAGATTTTAACTTAGGAACTAGAGAAGATATCTCACCAAACACTATCCTTTCAACTTGGAAATATCCTTTGGCCATAAATTCGCCTTGTGTTTTTTGGCATTACCATCTAAATAAATCTTGATTTAGAACACCCACTTACATCCAATGGGTTATCTACCATTAAAATATGGTACAAGGTCTCATTCATATTTCTTTGTAATTGCACCCATTTTTTATTATTATGGACAATCTATAGGCCCCATTATCTATAATATATATTTCATATTTCATAGTTCTAAGATAAATTTTATTAGCTAAGAAAGAAAATACCCACAATAAATTAGATTGACAACAATTATACTCATTTGGTTTCCTTCTTTTCCAAGACGAGCTCCATAAAATTAAGGTGGAGTTCCTTGCTACTCTTCCAATTTATTTGAACCATCCTGTCATTAGGTACATAATGAACATCATTTTCACTCTTTAATTCACCTTTCTTAGTAACCAATGCTATCTAAATCATTGATTTCTTTTCATCCTCTTCTAGGTACAACATTATGAGAAATGAATTAACTACTCTAAACTTAAAATTCTTTTTATATAAAGTTTTTATAACCATGGGATTCTATATATTTTCCCTTTCAAACCAATTCCATAGTCAATAAATATACATTTCACTGCATCATTATCCAAATTTGAGTACCTATTGAGCATACTCCTCATGACTAGAAAACATGAAGATGAAAAATTTATGTACTCTTCTCGATTCAAAACTCAATAGCTATTTACCCATAATAGATAAAATGTGAGGCTTGCTGATGAGGTAACATCTAGTAGAAACCACTTCTACCTCTAACTTCTTCACTAAGGTATCCCCATTAAGCATACTTCTAGATCACTCTTTCAAAGTTTTACTCATCCATTTTTTAAATACATTGCAGTGATGAATCCTCAACACCCTAATCTTCTTAACATTCTTACTTTCCAAGAGATCACTGAGCTCATTAAAATATCTACGAGACTAATATTTAGTTCTAAAAAAATATAACCATGTCATTCTTGGATAGTCATAAATGAATTAAACATATTGAAAATCTTAATAAATTCAAGGAACTTTAATTGGAGTAAATAAATTAGAATGAGTCAAGTCCAACAACCCAAAATACTTATGAGTCTTTTGGATATATCTCTACTAATCTCGCATAAATCAAATTCAAGAGTAGAACCATTCAATCTATTGAGAAAATTTTTGTTTTTCAACGTTGGTATTCCATTTTCACCTATATGACTCAATATTTGGTTCCATGGAATTGTTTTCTTTCGAGGTAGCTTTATTTTTAAATAAAGCACTTATTTATAAGGTTTTAAATATCAACCTAGGGATCCTGCATATCTCTCTATCTTGAAAAATTACATTGAGTATTTTATTCATCAAGCTAGAAAAAGAGTTCCCATGTGAACATCCTTGGTGCTTATTATAGAAGCTCAAACCATTTGATACACTTTATGAAGGTAAGAAACCTACACATCCACATCATTAAGTATTCCTACTAATAGTAGGCATTGTTCTAGACCAAGAATATGGAGAACTCCAATGAATCCGTTTACTACGCCATCAAGGATTTTTATCACGAGTACACCATGACTAAATATGATTAGAGGATAGTGGTAGCCAATTCATAACATCCCATGATGCTATTTCTCATATTTTAGAAGCTAGTGCTAATCAGAAGTCATATGCAATGAAGCTCCAAGGCCTATTAGCCATGTACATTTTCTTTCATATGTTTGGAGAGTTAAAAATAAGGCCTCTCCACCATACTCTTGAAATTATTTTTTATGATCATTATAAGAATATTTATTTTCCCTCTTATTCTTTTTCTTCTCTTCATTTCAGTCATATCTAAAATCTGTAACCTTTCCATTATTCCAATATTTTTCCATGGACTTTTCCAAGAGAGTTATGGCTTCCATGGAATTTTGATTTGATATTTTCTTCGTTCTTGCATATCATGTTTCATATTCCATGGACAACAGTGGCCTCGTTAATTGACTTAGAGAATTTTTTCGACACATTCTTTGGAATTAAAGTATCCTTTATCTCATTAGGTATTTATTTCTTTATAATGCTTCCAATGTCCATTACCTAGTTGTCTCATGAATCAAGAATATAAAAGGGTCATTCAATAATCCTTATCATCCATATTCACTCCAAATAATAACAATTGAGTTACAATTTAATTACCATCACACATGAATCAAGAATACAAAAGGGTCATTCAATGATCCTTATCATCCATATTCACTCCAAATAATAACAATTGGGTTATGTTTTAATCACCATCACTCCTCACAAGTAAAACAGCTTTTTCAATAGAAAATGTTTATCCATAACAAAAATCCCCCAACTTATTTTGAAAATATGTTGTGGTTTTTTCTTCAAACATATTCAACAATATCAAACCAACCAAATAATTCTTGATAGTCTTCTTTCTTGTCTCAACAACACCCCCCACTATTCATCTTTCATACCAATGGTCCTTTATAGTACAACCCACATATTTTTATCAATAAAAATATCCTCCATATTGAGCTTCTAAAGCTCAATGTTGGTGTTAGTAAAGTTCCCTATTTCTAAACTAGATGTGCTCACCATTTTCGTGCAACAAGATTTCCTTCTGTGTAATCCCACCTTCAAAGATTAGATTAAAACCATTGTCCCTCACACCTTGGGTTCAAAGTGATCAAGCTTTGATACCAAGCAGATAGACATAAAAGTGGGCAATGGAATGCCTACAATAATCCTTGCGACAAGTATGTGCATTTAAAAAGTTTAAAAATAAAAAATGGTGATTATTCAGCAATAAAATAGTTAATATACAAAGTCTTCGTACTCTCAACAAGAGTCTTCAAAATGGAATAATTATGAAGAAATTTTAGAAACATAAAAATAAGTTAAAACTTACACCCCTATTTTCCTTCTACAATAACATTCAATAAATAAGTATATCAATAAATAAGTATAGTCAAAACATAAACCATTTATGGTTTTCTATTTTATATGGAAAAACACTAGTAAGTTATTTTCTTTCAATATTGTGAATTTATTCCCTACCACTATCGTAAATTTATTCCATGTACCATTATAACATTTAAAGATGTATGACACACCAATCCCAACATTAATATTGTCATATGTATAAAACACCTGAATATTAATATGACAATATGATCTAATATAAAGTGTCAACCATAATGGCATAACATATTATAATATCATTATTATTTAAAATATTTTGATATGTCATTCCTTTAAATTCAACCTTTAGTGTGAAATAGCTTTAGTTCGAAGTAATTTTGAAGTCAAACTCTTATATGATACCCAAAATATATATATAATCACAATATTCATTTAAATTATAATGCCATTATATTTTGTCTTTTAATATTATAATATGTCTCAACAAAATCATATTATCAACATAAAACTAAATCGCATAAATCAATATTGTTAAACATTAATATAGCATTTGATTGAATATAATTATAGTAATATTTTTAAATGTCATAATCAAACATTTAATTGTTGGAATTTCTTCTTATTCCCAACACACAGAGGAATAGAAATTATCTCTTCTTAACACAGAGCTATTTTTAAAATTTCATTCACGAACAAAGAAAGAAATTTGATACGAAAAAAAAAAAATTAATCTTGTCGAGCGAAACAAAAAAAATTGTTCTATTGATTTGAACTGTTGTTCCTTACATATGTGCTATTCTTCACTTCTTTTTCTATGTGTTTTCATTTGCGCAATCACATAGAATATATATATGGTCATAGCCCCAAAATATTAAGAATAAATTTTAAATCTTATGGTTTTAAAAACTATATAAAACATTTCATGCACCAGAGAATTTAACATATAAAAAAAAAAATTACAAAAACTTTATTGCATGCGATGGTTGTGCAATGCGATAAAATTATCACATCAATCTTTGTGCCAGCTGACTCAGCCTTTAAACATTGGGATGGAATTTCATTGGTTGAACGAATGACGACTTGGAAAGGTAGGGCAGGGTTAATTATCTCATGCATTTGGGCAAAGGTTGATGTAAGCAACAATTGGTGTGATATAAACTTGTTTGGATGATAGACTTGTGAGTTGGCGGTGGGGTCACTATTATCGTGCAATTTTGTGAAGGAGGTGATGTATGCACTGGAGGGTGTGATACGTTTGTGATTGGCTAGAGGCTGATCTACGTGGAAATCACATGGAGTCTATGGTAGGTGTGGAGGATTTACAGCGCAGTTGTATGGCCAACTAGTATTTCAAACAAATAAAGAAGGTTGATGTAGCGTACAGGATGAAGGCAGATATGCATGATTAAAATGGAAATTTGAAACGATGGTTCAAGGCATTAAAATAGCTCTACGTCCTTTCCTAAATCAAGAAAAAGAAAATTGTTAGAAGATGAAACCGTCTGTGTGCTACTATTACTGTTAGAACAACATAACAGTTGTTATTATTTTCAACACTCCCCCTTAATCACAACTGCTACTGTCATTCATTCCCAGAAATTATTTGAGAATATTGAAACTTTTTTGCCCCAATGGTTTTGTCAAAATATCTGCAAACTATTCTTCTGTTCTGCGATGTTGCAAAACAACTTCTCCATTGTTCACTAATTCTTGGATAAAATTATATTTAGAATATATGTGCTATTTCCTTTTGTGAAACACTAAATTCTTTCATAATTCTATTGCTGAGCTATTAGCACAATAAATTGTTGTACATTTAAAATGTTCATGGCACAAATATCTTAGCATTATTCTGATCCATATTGCTTGACATGCTACTATTGTAGCTGCCACATACCCTGCCTCTATTGTAGATAAAGCCACAATAGGTTGTTGCTTGGAAGCCCATGAAATGGCTCCCGATCGCAAATGAAAAACATAATGATAGGTACTTTTTTTGTCTTCTATGCTTCCAGCCCAATCACTATCAGTATATCCAATTAACTCAAAATTTTCTGAAGAGGTGTATAAAATACCATACCCCTTTGTTCCTTTCACATACCTTAGAATCTCTTTGTTTATTTCCAATGTGTCTCTTTTGGCCTCTCCATAAATCTGGAAATTAAACTTAAACATGCATAATATCAGCCCTAGTTGCAGTCAAATACATATGGCTGCCAACTATGCTCTTATATAAACTTGGATCAAAATCCTTGTTGTTGTCTTCCTTGCTTAACTTCAACCCCATCACTATAGGAGTTATTTCTACCTTGCAATCCTGCATGTTAAATATTTCGAAAACTTCCTTCACATATTTTGCTTCAGAAATAAAAATTCTATTTTCATTTTTCTCTACTTATTTTTCTAAGAAGTATCTCAGCAATCCCATATCAGTCATCTAAAATTATTCTTTTATGACTGTTTTAAAATTTTAAATAAGGTAAGCATCATTACCTGTAAAGATCACATCATCAACATATAAAACAACAATGAGCACCTTACCATATTTTTCCTTGATGTACAATGTGGGTTCTCCTTCACATTTCTCAAACCCATTGTCCAATAGATAAGAATCTATCCTACTATACCATGCTCTTGATGCTTTTTTCTGCCAATAAAGAGGTTTCTTCATTTTACATACCTTGTGCTCTTGGCCTTCTTTATCATATCCTAGAGTCTATTCAACATATACCTCTTCCATTGATACTTCATTTAGGAATACTGATTTCACATCCATTTGATAAACTTTCCATTTATGTTGTGCTGCAATAGACAACACTGCTCTTACTGTTTCCATTCTTGCAACTGGTGCAAAATTTTCTTCATAATATTTTCCTTGTTGCTACTTGTAGCCTTTGACAACAAGTCTGGCCTTGTGCCTTTCAATCTTACCTTCAACATTTCTTTTGGTCTTGTAGACCCATTTTACTCCAATCACTTCCTTGCCTTTAGGAAGATCAACTAATTCCCATGTTTTATTCTTATTGCATTTACCTCTTCATCCATGGAATCTATCCATTTCTTATCTTTTACATTTTCTTCAAAATGAATAGGATATTCTACATTACAATACAAAGAATGTTGGTTGTGGAGCCTGATTATCTTGTTTATTTTTTATCACACCATTGGAACCGTGTACCTTAATGAGGCGGAAACACTTCCCATAATTAAATGTTGCCTGGGAGGTCTAGGGGAGGGTGGTTGTGACTCTATGGAGCCCCCCCCCTAGTGGGGGGTTTCGGGGGCAGTGCCCCCGAAGTTAAGAACAGATGTAAAATTGCCCTGTAAAAGTAGTAATTTCTAGTAAATCTGGGCAATTCATTAGGCGGATGATCTGATGGTAGAAGTTATGTTTAGTTTAGGGTTTTTTGCGCTAGAAGGCAACCCCTCAATTTTATGAGGGTATTGTATTGCGACTATGGATTGGGTGTGTATTCTGAGAGCGAGAAACAGATAGAGAGAATGTGAGAGAGAACAGAGGATATTACAGTAGTTCTGTTGTAGGTTGTGTCTCTTCATTTTGCTGGATAATAGAAAGGAAGGACTAGTTGTTCGGGGTGGACGTAGCCCAAACTGGGTGAACAACGTATATTTGTGTCTCTCTGGTTTTATGTGTTTTTTGTGCTTGTGTTATCCGCATATTTTATATGTTGCATTGCTCTGTAATATATATAATTTTATAACAACTGGTATCCAAGCCGAAGGTCTATTTGGCTGATAAAATCGTAGGAAAGAAGGGTTCATTGTTCGAGTGGGAGCAATGATGGAAGATGGTAAGTTTAGGGTTAAGAAATTTAACGGCCAAAACTTCCCGCTATGGAAGATGTAGATGGAAGATTATCTATATCAGAAAGATTTGTACCTACCATTGAGCAGAAAAACAAAGAAGCTGATGACTATGACAAACGCAGAATGGGATATTCTCGATAGAAAGGCGCTCGGAACAGTACGGTTGTGCCTTGTGGCATGAGTAGCTTTCAATATTTCGAAGGAAACAACAACATAGGGTTTGATTAAGGCGTTGGCGAAATTATATGAAAACCCCTCGGCCTCAAACAAGGTATTTCTCATGAAATGTTTATTTAATATGAAGATGTCAGAAGGTGGATCTGTTGCAGACCATTTAAATGATTTTAATATAGTTACCAGTCAGTTAAGTTCTGTAGGGGTAAAATTTGATGATGAATTTAGGGCTCTTTTATTTATGTTCTCATTGCCAAAAGGTTGGAATGGTTTAGTTATGGCCATTAGTAACTCTGTCTCTAGATCTAGTGCTTTAAAGTTTGATGATGTTGTCAGTGCTATCCTTAGCGAGGAAATGCGATGGAAAAGATCTAGTGAGACATCGGGTAATGCTTTGAGTGCAGAGTTTAGGGGAAGAAGAATGGAAAGAGGAACGAGCTCGGGATATCATAGTAAATCAAGGAAAGGTAGATCGAAGTCCAGATCAGGGATAGTGTGCTGGAAATTCATAAATAAAGGACACCTAAAGAAATATTGTAGATCTCGTAAGGGAAAAGAAGGAGATGCACAACAAGAAAACAATCATGAAGAACATGTGATAGGTGATGTGTTACAAGATACTTTGATTATTTATTTCAAAAATGTTGTTGATTCTTGGGTTGTATATTCAGGGGCCTCAATCCATGCCACACTTGATAAGAAATATTTTCATGACTATGTTCAAGGAGATTTTGGACAAGTCAGTTTGGGTGATGATAAACCCTGTAAAATTGTTGGAATGGGTAAAGTTATTGTAAAACAATAGAATGGAAACCAATGGATATTAAAGGAGGTAAGGCATGTTCCAGATCTGAAGAAAAATCTAATTTTAATAGGGTAGTTAGGCAGTGAAGGTTGTGTGACAACTTTCACAGATAAAACTTGGAAGGTCAGCAAAGGAGCCCTAGTAATAGCAAAAGGCGAAAAGGTTGGTACATTATATTTATGCAATGGTATTTCTAACTCTGTTAATTCCTTAACTTCCAAAGGAGCAGATGCAGCATTATGGCATCATAGGCTCTGACACATGAGTGAGAAAGGGATGAATATTCTTCACTCAAGAAATTTATTGTTGGGTTTGAAGAATGTTTATTTGTATTTCTGTGAGAATCGCATTTATGGAAAATAGAAGAGAGTTAGATTTCTCAGAGTTGGGAAAGAAAATAAGAGTGAAAAATTAGTGCTTGTGCATGCAGATGTATGGGGACCTGCTCAGGTATCATCTCTTAGTGGCTCTCATTATTATGTTACTTTTATTGATGATGGAACTAGAAAAACATGGATTTATTGTATTCAGAATAAATCTGATGTATTTGATATTTTCAAGAAATGGAAAGCTTTGGCTGAGACTGAGACAGGAAAGAAGTTGAAGTGTCTCAGATCAGACAATGGAGGTGAATATTGCAGCAAAGAGTTTGATAGGTACTGTTTAGAGCATGGAATTCACAGAGAGAAGATAGTTCCAAGAAGACCACAACAAAATGGTGTTTTAGAAAGAATGAACAAAACAATCATGGAGCATAGAAGGTGCATGATATTGCATGCATGATTGCCTTTACAATTTTGGGCAGATGCTGTAGATACTGTTGTTTATGTAATAAACAGAGGGCCATCAATTTCCTTGGATGGTGGTATTCTAGAGGAAGCATGGACAGGTAAAAAGGTAAGCTACTCTTTTTTAAGGCCTTTTGGCTGTGAGGCCTTTATGCATATTAATAAATAAAATAGAACAAATATTGAGACAAAATCAAGGAAATGTACCTTTATTGGATATGGTGTTAATTATTTTGGTTATCTCTTATATGATTATGAAAATCACAAAATCATTAGGAGAAGATATGTAATATTCAATGAAAATTTATTGTATAAGAATCAGTTGCTGGAAAAGAAATAGGAAAAAGAAAACAAAGAATACACAGTTCTTGATGAGATCACATAAAAAGTAAAGGTGCCTGAAAATAATAATAATCAACAACAACAGCAACCACCACAACAACAACAGCAACCTCAAACACCTAAAAGTGGTGTTATAAGATCTACCAGGATAAGTAGACCCCCTGAACGATACTCTCCATAGTTATATTATTTATTATTGATTGATTCTGGTGAACCCGAATGTTATGAAGAAGAAATGTAGGTTGAAAGCAGGAAGAAGTGGGAGCTAGCCATGGAAGAAGAGATGGGCTCCTTAATGCATAACCAGACTTGGGACTTAGTCAGGTTTCCTGCAGGTAAAACTACATTTCAGAATAAATTTGTTTACAGGCTGAAGGAAGAAGATGGAGGAAAACAAAGGTACAAAGCTATACTTGTGGTGAAGGGGTTTGCACAAAATAAAGGCATTGATTTTGATAAAACATTTTCTCCTATTGTTAGGATGACTTCAATCAGAACTATTTTAAGTCTTGTAGCAGCGAAAGATTTACATCTTTAACAGTTAGATGTAAAGACAACATTTCTCCATGGAGATTTGGAGGAAGAGGTCTATATGGAGCAACCAGAAGGATATGAGGTAAAAGGGAAAGAAAAATTAGTGTGCAGGCTAAAGAAGAGCTTGTATGGCTTAAAACAGGCTCCAAGGCAGTGGTATCTAAAATTTGACAAGTTTATGTCTGAACAAGGTTATACTGGATGTTACTCTGATCATTGTGTTTATCTAAAAGGCAAAATGATGGTAGCTATATTATATTTTTATTGTATGTAGATGACATCCTTGTTACAGGGTCTAACATGCAGGAAATAAATGTGCTCAAAATAAAATTGGCAAATTCATTTGCAATGAACGATTTGGGAGCTGCAAAACAAATCCTTGGTATGAGAATAACTAGAGACAGGAAAAATCGCAAATTAACACTGTATCAAAATGAGTACATACAAAAGGTTTTGAAAAGATTTAATATGTAGAATGAAAAACTAGTTAGTACACCTTTTGCTAGCCATTTCAAACATAGTAAGGAGATGTGCCCCAAGACCTAAGAAGAAATGGATTATATGTCTGAAGTTCCATATGCATCAGTAGTTGGAAGCTTAATGTATGCAATGGTCTACACAAGGCCTGATATTGCACATGCAGTGGGAGGTTTAAGTAGGTACATGAAAAATCCAGGAAAAGAACACTGGATGGAAGTGAAATGAATTCTCAGATGTTTGAGAGGTACCACAAATCAAGCATTATGCTTTGGTGGTTCAAACATTGCTCTACAGGGATATGTTGATGCAGATATGGTAGGTGACAGAGATAACAGGAGAAGCAGTACAAGATATGCATTTACTTAGGTGGAACAACTATCAATTGGGTTTCAAAAATCCAAAGTGTTGTTGCACTTTCAACAACAGAAGCCGAGTATGTTACTTCTACAAAGGCTAGTAAAGAAATGATTTGGTTACAAAGGTTTATGGATGAATTGGGTAAGAAGCATGATATGGGCACGTTATACAGAGATAGCCAAAGTGCCATTCATTTTGAAAATAACCCAGCATTTCATTCCAGGACTAAACAAATACAGCTCAAGTACCATTTCATACGGTCAGTATTGGAAGATGGACAGTTGAAGCTGGAAAAGATACACACTAGCTAGAATCCTGCAAATATGCTAACAAAAGTTGTAACTAGGGAGAAATTAAGATTATGCTCAATTTCAATTGGTCTTCAAGGATGACAATAAATATGAGAAACAACTAGGTCCAAAGAGGAATTATTGTCCAGCAAATGAAGCAGCGATGCAGTTGCTACAATCAGTCTCCAAGTGGGAGATTGTTGGCCGTGGAGCCTGATTATCTTGTTTATTTTGTATCACACCGTTGGACCCCTGTACCTTAATGAGGCGACAATGCCACCCATAACTAAACACTACCTGGGGGGTCCAGGGGAGGGCGACTGTGACTTTATGAAGCCCCCCGCTAGTGGGGGGTTTCATGGGCAGTGCCCCCGAAGCTGAGAACAAATGTAAAATTGCCTTGTAAAAGTATAGTAATTTCTAGTGAGTCTGGGCTATTCATTGGGCAGATGATCTGACGGTAGAATTTATGTTTAGTTTAGGGTTTTTTTCCCTAGAAGTAAACCCGTCACTTTTATGAGGGTATTGTATTGTGGCTATGTATCGTGTGCGTATTCTGAGAGAGAGAGAAACAGATAGAGAGAATGTGAGAGAGAACAGAGGATATTACCACGGATCTGTTGTAGGTTGTGCCTCTTCATTTTGCTGGACAATAGAAAGGAATGACTAGCTATTCGGGGTGGACGTAGCCTAAACTGGGTGAACCACGTATATCTGTGTCTCTCTGTTTTTATGTGTTTTGTGTGCTTATATTTTCCGCATATTTTATATGTTGCATTGATCTGTAATATATATAATTTTATAACAAATAAAATAAAGAATTTATACCTTCATTGTTTGCCTCTTACTCATATATTTCATTCAAACTTCTGAATCTTGTTCTTCATTCACTTGTTGAACTTGTGATTGTAGAAGCACTCAAATATTCTCCTTGTGTTGTGCTTGGAGAAGCACTTTCATCACTTCTCAAGGGTGTTCTCATAACAGCTTCTGGTGTCCCTTGTTGTCCTTATGTTGGTGGAGGAGGTGTTGTCAATGAGGGATTTCTTTGAGCCATTTCTTCCTCATATTCTTTTTGAGACATACAAGTTTTTACATTCACTATTTTCTCAATGCTTCCATCCCAAGCTTCTTCTTCAATAAACCACACATCTCTTCTTATAATAAAATTCTAGGTGAATGGGTTATGCAGTTTGTATGTCTTTTATTCATCACTGTATCCTACAAATATGCACTTCTCCCCCTTGTTTTCCAACTTGTTACTCAGTTGATCTGGAATGTTTGCATAAGCCACACAACCAAATACTCTCATGTGGGTGACAAATTTTTTTATGCCAGTCCATGCTTCTTCCATAACTTTGTTCATAACACTCTTTGTTGGGCATCTATTCAAAACATATGCTGCATAATGTACATCTTCAACCCAATATTCATTTGGAATTTTTTTTTCCTTCAGCATGCTTCTTACCATGTCCATGATGGTTCTATTTTTCCTTTCAACAACACCATTTTTCTATAGTGTATACCTTGTTGTAAATTGTTTATTTATCCCATTTTCCTACAAAAATGTAAGAAATATTTGGAGATATATTATCCTCCTCTATCAGTCCTCAAAACATTAATATGCTGCCCACTTTGATTCTCAATAAGATATTTAAAGTGTCATAATTTCTCAAACACTTCACTCTTCAACTTCAAAAAATATAACCATGTTTTTCTTGTAAAATAATCAATAAAAGTCAGCATATCATGGTTTCCTACTAATGATGGTGTTTGCATTGGTCCACACAAATCAAAATGGACTATTTCTAAGGTTTCTTTTGCCCTTATTCTCTTTACTGATGGAAAGCGTTCTTTGTGTTGTTTGCCCAAGATGCAATCTTCACAAAGGTTGTCTGGTTTCTCAATCAATGGTAATCCATTTACCATTCCCTTTATGTGTAATAAATTCAGAACTCCAAAGTTGAGATGTCAAAATCTCAAATGACACAACCAATTTTCATCTTTTACTTCCTTTTGTAATGTCTCTTGAGTTACAGCTATCATTGCAACTTCTTTCTTCAAACCTGCTCTCATTTTGAGAGGATACATTCTATTTCTTGTCATCTTCACTTGTGTAATGCATTTCTTTCTCAGTGGTTTATCCATGATGATACATACTTCATCTTCAAGGAATACATTGTAGCCATTTTGAATGAGTTTTCCAATGCTTAACAAATTACATTTCACACTTGGTGCATAATATACATCTGATATGCTCTTATTTTCTCCTTTCTTTGTTAAAACACTTACTCTGCCTTTTCCCATGACGTATACTTTACTGTCTGTCCCCAATGTTACTTGAGACTTCACATTTTCATTCAACATAGAAAACATTGCCATGTTTCCAGTCATATGGTTACTACATCCTGAATCTAAAAAACCATATATCTTCATTCTTCTCTTCACAATATTACATGCTAAAAAAAAATTCTCTTGACTTTGAGTTTCCTTAGTAAAATTAGCACTGGGTCTATTACCCATGTCGTTTTGTTTCTTCCTACATTCATTGGCATAATTCCCATACTTCTTATAGCAATGACATTAGACTTGGGATTTATCATACCTTTTTCCATGTGCTTGATTGTTTCGACCTTGTTGGTTGCTGCCTTGGCCTTGGTTCTGATTTTGGTTGCTGCCCCTTCCACTTGTATTTGCATGGCTGCTTCTTCCTCCTCTTCTCTGCCTTCTGCCTCTACCTCTACCTTGTTAGTTTGTTCTGCCTCGACCTGTGCCTCTTCCAAAGGACATTTGGGTCTTGAAGGCATGCTCCAAAGTGGAGTTTGTTGTTCTGTTCAGTCTTTGTTCATGTGTCATAAATGAATCATGAATCTCATCAACAGTAAACAATGAGAGATTATTTCTCTTCAATGTTTGTTACTATCACATCAAATATTGAGGGTAGAATCCTCAATATTTTCTCCACTATTCTTCTTTCTTCAAATGTCTCTGCATGAGACCTTATTTGGGTTACCAACCCAATCAATTGTGTAAAGAATGAGTCTATTTTTTCAGACTCTTTCATGGAAATGACTTCAAAATATATTCTCATCAATTGAAGATTTATTGTCATTACCTTCTCCATTCCTTGATAGGCTATCTGGAGGGTAGCCCATGCATCCATGGAATTCTTTGCAGGTGCAATTCTTGGAAATATTCTTTTATGCACTACTTGAAAGAGATAGAAGAGGGCTTTTGAGTCCTTCTTTCTATTACTCTTCAACAAATATTTCTTTCCCTGTGTCAAGGCATTAAATTCTTGTTAATATGTTGGTTATTCAAATCCATCTTCAAATAGCTGCAATAAATCCTGATATGCAAACAACTCTCTCATTGTGATTTGCAAATAGTCATAGTTATTCCCATTGAACTTTGGGAGTTGAGTATTTCCCATACCCATGCTTTTGCTGCCTCCTGCCATTACTAGCCTTGGAGAACTATGCTAAAAAACTTGACTGTGTATCTTAAACAAACTTTCTCACTGCTAAAGAGATAACCTCCATCTCTAAAATCTCTTAAGACTTCTCTTTTACAGTTCTCTGGACTATATCCTTAAAAAAAACAATAAATCTATTTTTTTTTTAACAAATACCTGACTTTCTGAACCTTCACACTGCTCGAGAAATGCTTCAACAATCTTCTTCTTCTTTTCCTATAGCTTCTTCAGCAATTTCTGAGAGCCTGGACTAGCTCCAATACCATGTTGGAATTTCTTCTTATTTCCAACACACAGAGGAATAGAAATTCTCCCTTCTTAACACAAAGATATTTTTAAAACTTCATTCACAGACAGAGCAAGAAATTTGATGCAGATTTTTTTTTTAAATCTTGTAAAGAGAAACAAAAAAAATGTTATATTGATTTGAAATGTTGTTCATTACATATGTGCTATTCTGCACTTCTCTTTCTATGTGTTTTCATTTGTGCAATCACATGAAATATATATATGGCCATATCCCTAAAATATTAACAATAAAATTTAAATCCTATGGTTTTAAAAACTATATAAAACATTTCATGCATCGCGGACTTTAACATATAAACAAAAAACAATATAAAAACTTATTGCATGCGATGGTTGTGTGGTGCGATAAACTTATCGCATCAATATTTGTGCTGGATGACTGAGCCTTTAAACATTGTGATGCACTTTCATTCATTGAATGGATGATGACTTGGCAAGGTGGGGGCAAGGTTTATCTTATGAGTTTTGGAGAAGGTTGACATAAGCACTGATTGGTGCGATATGAACTTGATTGGATGACGGGCTAATGAGCTGGCAGTGGGATCACTGTTATTGCACGATTTTGTGAAGGAGGTGACGTAGGCACCGGAGGGTGAGATACATTTGTGATTTCCTAGAGGCTGATCTACGTGGAAATGACGTGGAGTCTGCGGTAGGTGTGGAGGATTTATGATGCGGTTGTATGGTCAACTAGGATTTCCAAAAAATAAAGAAGGTTGCTGTAGCATACAAGATGAAGGTGGTTGTGCATAATTAAAATGGAAATTTGAGACAATGGCTCAAGGCTTTAAAACAACTTTGTGTCCTTTCCTGAATCAAGAAAAAGAAAATTGTCAGAAGATCAAGTTGTCTGTGTGTTGATGTCATTGTTGGAACGACGTAGCAGTTGCGATCATTTTCAACATTAATTAAATCCCAAATAAAATTAGCTTAGATAATTTTTTAATAATAAAAATTCCATGTAATACTGATCTCTCTCTTGAACTGCATTTGACCTTTTATTTATATTGGTGCAATGCCTCTCCAACTATAAAATCCCAAGTCATGAACCGCTCCAACCTCACATGGACGATGGCATAGAAAGGACAACCCCGATGACATACGGTGACTGCTCACAATTATTAAGCTGTGAGTGACTACAGTGCAAAAATTATTTCCAGTGACCTGGAGCCTCCAAAGAAAACCACATTTTCCTCAGAGTCTGTTGTCATCCTCATCATCTTCTTATTTTGGTCGGAATATGTTGGCTATGGCTAAACTTAATTATAACCACATTAGGCATGGTTTGTTCCATAATAAATACTTCAAGGAAGGCGTTGGTAAATCCAAATTATATAAGAACTACTTAAGAGCATTGGGGATTTATGAGCAGAGTAGATGTCGCAAGAGTACCAGATATAATGACACTTTTGTAGAGTCGTCTCCTTATTCTGAAATGATCTATGAATCACTCGACTTTGGCTATAACTTCCGATGGAGAAGGTTTCACAACTCTCAAGCATTAGGAGGTCACCAGAATGCTCATAAAAAAAAGCGCGACTCCCAAATAATTGCGTGTCCAAGCCACACTGTAAATAATTTGATTGAGACTAATGCTTCTCTAATCAACCAAAGTGGGCCTGCATATTCCTTGGTTGAGAAAAACTGCCATCATGTGGATATTCCATGTTTAGTGATGAACCTGCAACAAAGCCACATTGGAAATTGGACGGCCAACCCCAAATATTCATTTCATTTTAATGGCCGCAAGGATGAGACAACTTTAAATTTCAAGGGATTCGACAAAGCCACGTTTGAAATTGGAGGGCCAACCCCAAATATTCATTTCATTTTATTTCATTTTAATGGCCACAAGGATGATACAACTTTAAAGTTCAAGGGATTCGTGAGTTCAGGTGAGACCCCCCCGTTTTCATTGGCCTGGGATATCTTGTACAGAGAATTTTCAAGTCATAAAAATCTATCGATGCAGGAGATGAGACGTAACCCTGGCATACTTCTAAAAACCATAGAAAATAGCGAGAAAATCTATGTACTGGATTTATCTCTCAGGTTCTTATATAAAATTGACTGCCTTCATTTTTCCCTTTTTTATTAGTTATATGTATGGTTATAATTCAAGTAAGGGTATTTTCTGTTACTGATATTAAGTATCATGCAGTAAGATAATTATTTGTTTAGAATATTTTATTTTTCATTTTTTCTATAGACAATATGGTGTTTAATATTTGCATATTACTCACAATTACATTATTTTTGAGGTGTTTTTTATTAATTAAAAAACAACTACCAGTACTTTCCAAAATAATAAATATAAATTCAATCTATAAGATTGCACCATAAATTTATGTGAGTTACAAAGTATGGGAATCTGATCCATAAGCAGAGGTTAGTTGCTCGACCTTTATTTTGATGATCAAATTCCAAAATATTATTGGAATCTGCAAATTTAATTGATCGTTAAATTTAGTTTACAGCAAACTTAGTTAGCTCAGTTAGCAATAAGTGGTTGAAAATAAACGACATGTTGCAAGGTTGTACACCAAATTTATTAAAAATTCAAGCCTAAATTAGTTTAGATTCATCAATGTGCAGCTTCTATTGTCCCCCCCCCCCTCTTACAACTATTTGGTTTTAGTTGTGGATATCCATATTTTACATTTTTCTACCATGAAAGTAGATGGTTTTTTATCTTCTTAATATGGAAAAACAATGCCCGAGTACTCTTTTATTTGATGTTAATTTGTGTTATCCATGCATCACGGTATGCTCACTTCAGCTATACAAGTGGAGATATTTTCGAAATTCATGATTTGTCATGATGTATTTCCTTAACCTACCTTAACATATGTTATCGCTGATAAAGTGAATTTATTTGTACGAGGTTTTAATAAATTATGGTTGTCTATTGTATTGTTCTATTTTCTTTAAGGGTGGAAAAGCTAAACAAATGGAATTTTTTTATTAAGTAAATAAAATGTTACAATTGTGATTAGAGAATATTGAAACTATGGTTTTATATAAAGAAAAAACAAAGCTTAACAGTGAGTAATGAAAGAACGAAACCTAAGGAATTGAGTTAATCAGAAATCATGACAAAAAAACAAAACAAATGAAACCAAAGGAATTGAGTTAATCAGAAATCTTGACAAAAAAACAGAACAAACGATCAAGTGAGGCAATTTCTATTCTAAGAGACATCAATCACTATTTCAACAAGAGAGGTTTCATATTCCTTAATCAAATTTTGGATGGGGAATCTTAATCTATATTGTACCATGGCTATAAATCGGTCTAGGATCTCCATTTAAAAACTTAATGGGAAGGAGTTTGGCATAATTATATCATAGAATCACAATGATCAAATGTCTGATTAATGGATGAGCTCGATGCTCTCTGTTGGGTTCATGCACTTGCTAGCCAATTTTCTCCAAAATATGGTTACATACACCAGATGGAAGACAACTTAAGGGGAGGCAGGATTAGTGGTGGAAACCACTTTGGAAACTGAAATGCCCAACAAAGGAAAGGTTTTTATTTTTGTGTCTTATCAATAATAAAGTGCCCACTTGGGACAACCTTCAAAAAGGAAAAAGAGTGGGCTAGGATGGTGTACATTATTCAAAAACTCAGAAGAAGTTGTTTGTGTTGTGTTCTTCACTTGTCATTTTATTATTAACATCTGGGTGTCTACATTGAGAATCCTCGGGATAAGGCAGGTTTGGCATGGGCTATCGATCATGGAAGATTGGAAAAAAGGATGGAACTCTGCTTTGTATTAAAATTTGAGAAACTTCGCTCCTATAATCTCCTAGGTATTTGGTTGGAAAAGAACAAAGGAATTTTCCTGGACACCAACTCGTCTCCTTCCTTAATAGCAACTCAGTGTGTATCAATTTTCTCTTTACTCCCTATTCCATCTACTCTATTACATATATTGTTAAGACATCTCAGATCATCAAACAGGAATATACAAACCCTCTCATTCCTTGGAATTTCCATTGATATGGACATCAAAGCTAACATTAGTTATACATCCCATGACCCATCTCATGAAAACTATAACAATTCCTACATGAGTTAATAGAAGACGCATGCATAACCAACTTATTCTATCATAGGCCTTCAAAATATCAATTTTAATAATAAAACCATTTTTTTTTCTCCTCTTGATGCTATGCATGGACTCCTGGGAAACCAATGAATCTGTGTGCCATCCATAAATGCAATTTTTTCTCTTGAAATATAATTTGAGAGAATTGGCTTTAGTCAAATAGCAATAATATTTGCTATGATTTTATGGAGAGAATTACAGAAAGATATGAGCCTCAAATCCTCGAAATTTTTTGGGTCATCAATTTAAGGTATTAGAGTGAAGAAGGTGGAATTGAGAGGCCCTTAAACATATCCTCAGATTTTGGATTCCTCCACCACCTGAGTAATCTTGACCCCAAGTAATCTCACCCCCTACAAGCTCAAATAAATGTTGAAAGAATTAAACCATCCACTCACCTGGGCCTAGACTCTTATCCTTGATTTTTTTAGAACTCCCTCAAATTCACCTTTTGAGACATGACTCATGAGAATTTCATTTTCCTCCTCTTCGGCATATCAAGTGAAAAACTCGAGCACCTCAATAACTTGGGAAATTGTTGCTTCCTTTGGCTATTTGAATATCTGTTTAAACTTATCCCTCCCCAAGGATGCAATATCACCAAAATATTTATTTGTTCTCACATTTTCCTGATACATTTCCCATATGGTATTATTGATATTCCCTCCTTTTGCATAATGCTGAAATAATTTCAAATTTTCATCCCTAGTTGCTAGTCAAATAGCTCTATTTTTAAGCCTCCCCTACTCTTCTATGTCATTCAAGATATTTATTTTTTCTTAGGATATTCCGACGCATATGAAATAGTTAAGAATAACTTAGTCTAGTGTAGAGTTAGGTAAATTGTGTTTCTTTACCATGTACATTTGTAACTTATAATCCGACAGTCACGATTTGTAGTGATCCGACAGTTATCTCTCACCTCAGTATTAACGACACTTGATCCATGGCTTAACACCCGATTGGTCCATGATCTCTATTTAAATAGCATGGAGAGTCATTTGTCTAGTAACCGTTTATGAGAGAAACATATGTAACTTTTATTTTTATCTTAATAAATTTCCTCAACTAGCCGCGTTGGCTTAGGCCATGGACTGTTTCCCTCTTTGAGGGTTTTAACCACGTGATTATATTGGTGTACTGATTTGTGATCTATTTGTGAGTGGTGACCTTTGGTTCTTCATCTAAGTAACTTACCCTGTAAATTCCTACATGGTATCAGAGCTATTTTGAGGGTCGTGTCCATTGTTGATCAAAATCTGAAGCCAGTTTGACTGCATGCGGATGTCATTTTGTAGATATATTGTTTCTGAACATTTTTGGGCTTGGAGAATTGTCTGTTTGTGTTTGAAGCATCTGTTACACTGAGGAATGCCTTTCATTTCATGCTAAAATGTTTTCGGCCGCCCAAGTTATGACAGTTTAGATATGGAGGTATAACGCATCTATTTTGTAGTTATATTTGTTAATAGTTCTGCTTATTTCGGTTCTTTTTGTTTATTTTTGGTATTAAGATTTTATTTATTTGCTAGATCTATACCATCTTCTCTCTGTATACTCTTTGCTGTACGTTGCGTGCAATCTCGACAAATCAAAAAAAGGATAAAGGGATTTTTTTTTTCTACATATGCTCTTTCCCCGCATCTTTGTGCGATCTCGGGAAATTAGAAATAGTGAAAAAAGTGATAATTGCCGGTAAGGGTAACCGAAAATCCAACATTCTTCCATAAGGCTTTGAATTTCATTTTTTGTGCTCGTTTTTTGTGTTTTTTTGTGCAGGAAAAGGCATGCACACCAAAGACTAAAAAACAAAAAAAAAACCCTTCCTCCATTCATACAATAACGTGATTCTTTTACTTTCTCACTTGGTGAGGGGTTAGTTTTTGAGAATAGAGGTCTTCGGTTCAAGTCTTCTTCTCAAGCTTCTTTTTTAAAAAGTTTTTGTTCAAAGGGGTGGATTTTTTTTTTTAAAAGCCGCACATTATCCCGTTTCCGTAACTATTTGGCATCTACAACTCAAATTTTTCAAAAGGCATATCTTCTTCATCTGGAAGCCGTTTGTCAAGGCTTCTTTTTAAACGGCCAATTTTTTCGAGATCTTTCAATTGGAGCAGTTATTTTTAGCATTTCTCAGCTTCATGTTTAAAAAAGAAGAAGGGGAAAGTGCATTCCCGGTTATTATTAATAACACGAATTATTTCCAATGGCTACCTCACATGGTAGATATACTTAGAAGTAAAGGGCTTTATAAATAGCCACAAGACAAGATACTGAACCTTCTGATGATGATAAAGTTGCTAAATGGGAAAATAAACAATATCAAGCGCGAGGGTTGATAGGAATGTCCATTGCTCAAGATCTTCGATTTCATATCCTTGATATTGACACCCCTAATGAGGCCCTGGAAAAGCTAAAAGTTGTTTTTGGAATTCAAAACCAAATCAAGGCCTACCATCTTGAAAATGAGTTGCTTACTTTGGACCCCAATAATTTCTCCTCCATTAAAGATTTTTTGTCCAAATTCAAGACCCTCAGAATTCTTTTAGAAGGTTGTAAGATCAAAACGGATGATGGTAGCCTCATCTATTGCATTCTTGCTAAGCTTGGCCCTGCATACTTTGTTTCTATTTCTGCCTTCCATTCCACCAGAGAAGCCATCATTTCTTCAGGATCCACCTACAAGAATCCCTGTTTTGATGCCTTTTGTGATTCTTTGATAAGCGAACAAGAAAAATTTTTACACCTTGGTATTATCACTACTGGAAATTCTTCTAAGAAAGCCTTAGTGGCCCAACAACAACCATATCAAAAGAATCCCAAGAAGTAGTATCCTAAAAAATATGGTCCTAAACCAAACAAGGGCCCAAAGAAATTTTAGCCGCAAACTAAAAAATCAAATCACCAGAATAATAAGGCAAATCAAAACAAAGGGAGGAGTACAGATAGACATTGCAACTTTTGCAATCAGGATGGCCATATAGGGTGCATTTTTTTTAAGAAGATGGAAGCCTTAGAAGTAGTAATGAAGAAGCATAAGATCAATTTGAAGCACTCTTCACCTTCATGTTCAGGCATGGCACATTCTGCTTGTGGTTGTCAAGCATAAAGATCTGGTTATACATTAAATGTATATTCTTCTTCTCCTTCTCATGAGTGGCTCATTGATTTTGGAGCTTCCTACCACATGGCTAAAAATAAATCCATGTTTTCTTCTTTAAATGATTGTAACACCAAACATATTTATGTTGCTGATGATAGATCTCTTAGTGTTGTAGGATCTGGAACCATTCATCTAGATAATGGTCAGTTTAATGATGTACTATGTGTTCCTACCTTGGCATGCAACTTTCTATCTATTTATCAGATAACTCATTCAGGTGAAAGGAAAATAGTATAATTCCCACCTCATGATGTTGTAATCAAGGACCTCAAAGATCCTAAGCATATTTTAGCTACTAGCATTGCTGATGATTCCACAAGTTTTTATAATTTTGACAACTTTGGGTCATCCTCTCTTCCCTCCGTTTTTGTTGCTCATAATGATGATGTGAGAAAAATTTGGCATGAGCGATTTGGTCACTTAAACTGTCGCTCTCTTCAAACACTATGTAAGGAAAATATGGTGACGGGTCTTACTATGGATGTGTACTCAAAAAACATCATTGGGATAGTTTTGACAAACGTGCCTCTTGGAATGCTTCAGCCCCTTTGTAGCTTGTGCACAGTGATTTATGTGGTCCACTTCTTGTTGCTTCTTTCTTTGGTTGCAATTACTTATTAACCTTCATTGATGATTTTTCTAGATGCACTTGGGTATACTTATTAAACCTCAAGAGTGAAGTTTTTAAAATTTTCTTGGCCTTCAAGGCCTTTGTTGAGAAATAATCTGGACATCAAATTCTTAAGTTAAGATTAGAAAATGGTAGAGAATATGTTAAAAAAAAATTTATCAACTTCTGCACTGAGCATGGCATTTAATTGCAACATACTGTTCCATATAATCCATAATGAAATGGTGTAGCTGAAAGTAAGAATCACACCTTAAAAGAAATGGCTAATTGTATGCCTCAATCTAAAGGACATGGTCTCAATTTTTGGGCAGAAGCCATTAACTGTGCAAATTACATAGTAAATCACACTCCTACTAAGGTTTTAAAGAATATAAATCCAGAATAATCTTGGAGCTCAGTCAAACTAGATGTAAGACACTTTCGTGTTTTTGGAAGTGATGCTTGGGCCCATATTCTAGATGTGAAACATAAAGCCTTAGAACCTAAGAGTGAAAAATGTATTTTTGTCGGATATTCTGAAGATGTCAAAGGATATAGACTTCTTCAACCAAAATCCAAAAATATAAACATTAGAAGAGATGTAAATTTTGATGAAAATATATTGGCGTGCGAGTCTAGTTCGGCGGGTGTGCCACCTTTGGCCCGCGAGCCTGATTCAACATATGTGCCACCTCTCTCTCTCTCTCTTCTATTTTCAATAGCATTCCTTCCAGTTCAGATGATGATAGTGAGGATTACAATCCTACTCCACCTCGTGAAATTGTTCCTTATACTCCACCACTTCCAAGATGGGTCTGCTCTACTCCGGATGCAGTAGGTTCTCTTACAAGTGACCCTGCTGATCGATGACATATACGTTCTCAGTTTGAAAGATGAAATTCTTTCCTATATGAATTCGATTTTTATATTTAGCACATGAAAGGAAAATAGAACCGGGTGGCAGATGCTTTGAGTAGAAATCTGCATGGAATTTATGAGCTTTAATTTAAGCAGATTGAATTTAAGTTTCAAGAACAGATTATGGAGGTAGCAAAGAAGGACCCAGAATACCGGTCCTTATGGTAGCAAGCTAAAGTTGATGAAAGGAAAGAAGAACAGTCTGAGCATGAAATCAATGATAATAAGTTCCTAGCTTACCGGAAGAGAATATATATCCCCAATGAAAATAATCTGAAAATAATTATTTTGGATGAATATCACAGGAGCACCTATGCTGGACATCCAAGATATCAAAAAATGTTAACGACAATTAGAAAGGACTACCCCTAGCCAAGGATGGAAAGGGACATTTCAGAATATTTGACAAAATGTTTAGAGTGTCAGCAGATTAAGGTTGAACATGAACACCCTACTTTATTGCTTCAACCAATTCCTATGCCCGAGTGGAAGTGGGAATTAATTTCTCTTGACTTTATCACTGGAAAACCTAGAAACAAAAGGAACAAAGATTCAATTATGGTGGTAGTCAATAGAATCAGCAAAGTGTCTCACTTTATTCCTGTTCAATCTACCTAAAAGACAGTGCAAATAGCTTACATCTTCATGGAGGAGATCTTCAGATTGCATGGTATACCCCAAACAATTATTTCAGATCCTGATGTAAAGTTTACATCAGAATTTTGGAAGACGTTTTTTAGTGGCCTTGGGACACAATTAAAATTTAATACTTCCTATCACCCACAAACGGATGGGAAAACAGAAAGGGTAAATCAAGTTTTAGAGGACATGCTACGCATGTGCGTAATGCAACAACCAACGAAGGGGGAGGAGTATCTACATTTGGGTGAGTTTGCATAAAATAACGGATATCAAGAGTCCCTTTAGATGAGCCTATTTGAAGCATTGTATGGGAGATAGTGCCAGACTCCTACAAATTGGAGCAGTCCAAAAAACAAAATGATGCTTGGACTAGATATGTTAGATGAGATGGAACAGAAAGTCAAAAATATTAGGCAAAATTTGAAGGCAACACAAGACCGACAAAAGGTTTATGCAAATAGAAAAAGAACCTTCCGAGAATTCGTAGTAGGGGGCCATGTGTACGTGAGAATTAAACCAAAGAAAAACACACTAAGGTGGAATTCTTGTGCTGAATTGGCTCCCTTCTACTGCGGACCCTTTGAGACCTTGGAGAGGATAAGGCCGGTGGCCTATCGGTTGTGCCTACCCAGCCATATACTAGTACACAATGTATTTCATGTGTCATTACTCAAGCGTTATGTACACAATCCCAAGCATGTCATACATTGGCAGGGTATACATGTAAGTCAACAACATAAAAGAATTAAAACAAAGTATTTATCTGATTTGAACTGATTAAAAAAATGTGTTGCATGCATGTAGAACCAGAGGATGAGTTCCTAGTAGAACTGCACCATATTCAAGATCAGAGAGAAGTAATGCTCCAGAAGTGAGTCGTCCCCAAAGTTAAAGTGCAGTGGAAGCACTTCGACATGGAGGAGGCTACTTAGGAGATGAAAAATTTATGCATGAGGCTTATCTAGAGTTGTTCTCATAGAACGAATAACACTGCAGACAATGTTTGTCTGAGCGGGGGAAGATGTAACGTCCTGTTTTTATTTTACATAATGTGTATAAAGTAGTTATGACACATTCCGAATGAATAACGAATGAGATGTTCTAAATGAATAACGAATGTGTGGTAAATATTCTAAATACCCAGGGAAAAGAGGTTGAGAAAGTTCTGGCAGTTACCTTTTGAAAATGATTTAAGGAAAAATCCTAACAGGGAAATGGGTTATGTGCAGAAGGGATGGGGTTAAGCAAAAAATGGTTTCTCTATGTTGTCCAGCACTAGTGGGTGGACCAGTGGAGCTCAGAAATTACCCTAGAGAAGTGAAGACTGGATTGTATCCTGAGGTATGACTTCTAGTCTCAGGAAAAGTACCTCAGCCTCGTGCAGAGCAAGGGGGGAGCGAAGGACATAATAGCCACACTCAAGGTTGGGAGGACCAATAGTTACTGAAAACAAGTCTCTGAAATAGGTATTTGAGTGTCTGGGCACACTGCTTGAATACTGCTAATAGTTGAGCTAAATGCTAGATTAATGTTGCATTTTATTTATAGAAAAGAATGCTAGTCAAGATTTTCATCTAAAAATACAAAGACTAAATGCTAGTTAAATTTTCATTTAGAAGTACTGTAAAGAGTTACTAGGTTAATTAGGCATTAAATTTTCAGAAAAGAACATTAGATTCACACTACCATACATTCTGTAACAGATAGATGAAAGCAACAATAATGCATTATAAGCTGAGACAAAAAACTACAGATAGAAATAAAATTTAGATTCCATCCTCTATTTTGAAAATAAAAAGTAATGCCATTGTAAGAAGCTATGTTAGAATTACAAGATATAACATAGCAGGCCATGATAACTGCTAGATACCCATTTCCTGATGAGATAGAACCCTAAATCATAACTGTATTTTAACATATACAATGGTACAGAAGAAAAACCTGAACTTAAAGAATAGAAAAATTGAAATAAAAAGGGGTTATTCCGGAAGGCCGTGGGTTTAGAGGCAGGAACCAGGAATAGTGCCACAGTTGTGGTCCCAATATAACCACTACTGGAATGCAAAAGCAGATACAGTGGAAAGGAATATAATATATATGAAAAAAGGAGAACGTTCAAATGAAGAAAGAAGTAATCTAACCAAGTTTGAGACGAGGAAAATATCATAGAGTAAACCAACCTGAAAACTAGAAATAAATTAATACATGTAATAAGGGAAAATTTATGGCCAACAAATGAATAAAGCCGAAAAGTATTAGATAATTAATTTAACAGGAAGAACGAAGTTCTTCTACATTCAACATTTACAGTTCGGAGTTCTATTTTAATTCCATATAATTACAAACTCAAAATAGAGGGCCGAGCTCAGGTAGCATGTGTAATGAAAAAATTCCAAAATAGAGATTGCTAAACTACAACTCAGACCGAATTCATCCAAAGAAAGGATACCTTTGCCCTGCACCAGAAAAAAGGGAAATAGAAATTAAAGTTAAGGTGTTGCTATGGATGGTTGGGTTAGATTCTACTGAGGATGACAAAGGATGGGACCATACCTGTAACTGAGTGCAGAGTCATGAAGCCCGAAGTTTGGTAATCTCGTAAGCCTCTGGAATCCTGGAGCTTGGATCAAAAATTAAAAAAAAAGAGTTCCAAACTAGTGAAGGTAAACCATTTACAATGCTAAGAAAAGAAAATATGAAATAAAATTATAAGCATAATTAGTATAAAACCTGACAACTCCACTTACCCACAGATTCAAAGTGGAGGAAGTTGCGTTGGAGCTATCACGAAGATTCATCTGCGTACCAAAACCCAAACTGTAGATTGTTGAAAAGGTTCGAGAAGGAGGAGAACTAATAGATGTGCAATAGTTTGCGAAGACCTCCAGTGTAAAAATTAACACAGTAAAAAAATTAACTAAAGAACCATGTAACAAAGTTCAAATGGATAATGAGGAAAAATATAGTTACATTCCATGCAAATTCTTGTGAAAAAACTAACACAGTTGAAAGCTTAACTAAATAACCATGTGAGAGAGCTCAATGGAATACAGAATTAAGTATATTTTTAGTCCAGGAAAACATGTAGATCTTACCTCCATTTCAGTTGAGGGAAAACAGAGAATGAACTCCATCGGTGGCATTCTTTGTAGTGGAAGGAAACACCAGAAGGATAAGGCCTGCAAGCTAACACTTGCAGAGAAAAGCTACGAAATCAAGCGGTGGAGGAAATGATGTTCTGGAAGGAGTTTGAGGGTGGGTAGTTACCCTAGCCCTCCTCTTCAGCTAGATCCACCATTGATTTCATCAGATAGGGATCAAACGATCCAAAGATTGCCAGAGGACAACGTTTGGACAAGTGGAGGCCATCGCATTCAGCGAGGAGCAGAATATTGAATTATAAT
Organism: Pinus albicaulis; assembly: GCA_034641835.2. Classification (NCBI taxonomy): domain Eukaryota; kingdom Viridiplantae; phylum Streptophyta; class Pinopsida; order Pinales; family Pinaceae; genus Pinus; species Pinus albicaulis. The sequence goes on from CM076579.1 coordinate 950,280,271, forward strand.
GTAAATAATCTCCAATCATGTTTAATAAATTGTACAATACTTCCAAATCAATGGATAAGCAAGTACAGGGAATGTTAATTAGATCTGATGCATATGGATTCGTAACATTTAAAAAACATTGTAAATGACAGTGATAGAGATTTTCAACCAAGAATTAATACAAAGTTAAACTGAAGTTTCACCTTACCAAAACTACATCACTCGACATGTCGTGTCATATATGAAACATTCATTATGTAGATGTGGCATTGTATGCATACTTGGCATTGTAATGATAATAAAGTTCAATATGAGTGGGTCATAACTATGTTATTGTATATGCGTATACCTTGCAAAGTAGTTCTTTCATTTATTTATTTTTTATCATTGTGTAATTGAAAGTAATTAGTGTGATGAATGTTACAAATAATTTACTAATTTTTTTTATTTAGCAAACACTTATCTATAAACTATAAATTGTATTTGTTGTTTTTGTGGTAGTTGATTCCAACACTTCTCTCAAAATAATAGTGAAGGAGCTTAGTTACATTGTTTTGCTTAATATTAGTATTTATTTTAAATTTTAGGTAGATATAAGTTCAGTATTTTTTTATCATTGACTGTAATGATGATTATATTGTAAGGGACAAACAATATAATCACGAATATAATCCATCATAAAAAAATATCCATCTTAATAATATCAACCAGAACAATATTTTTCAATCTTAAACTAAGATCTGAAATTTTGGAGCATCACAAAATATTAAAGAAAACTTCTTAAGTTATTGCTCTCAAACTGCTTTAAGGTGATGTAATATTAAAATTCAATTATTTTATCAATCTCAAACATTAACTCTTAACCTATTACTCTTGAAATGAAAAAATGTGTCATTTCATTAAAGTCAAACATATTATTATGCTTAAAATGCTACAATATATCATAATATCTGAATGAACAATTTAAATTATTATTATTTAAATGTCATTTTATTTTGAGATGTCATGATGTCGTATAACTTTAAAATCAACCATAATATCAAAATATTTATTCCATAATGCGACATAATATTGAAATTAGCATATTAAGAGGTGTTCAATATGCTTCATATTCTAATCCATAAGATAATAGCGTGAAGAAAAAGTGGAAAAAGGTATCATAATTTAATTGTGAATTAATAATGAGGAAAATTGATACTAATATTTTTTTACCAATGTAAATTAACTTACTATGTCTATTAAAAAAAACATGTTACATAAAATGATTTAGTGCTTTCTAAAGAAACACACTTCGAGTGCTACCAAATGCATTTAACCTATTTACCTAAAAAAATCCTTAACCAATAAAAAACTATTATCAAAATTTTCTAAATTTTATATTGTCAATCTATATGTTTATAAAAAAAACCCTTAACCAATCAAAAATAATTTTTATTTTTGTTGGAAACCAAAAAATAATTTAAAAATATATAATATTAATATCCTTTATAATAAAATAATGTACATTTACCCAAAGTTCACCCCTTTCAAAAAATAATATACTATTATACATAATATCTAAATTAATTTAATAAATAAAATTATTATAATCTTAATTATTTGTATATTGATTTATCATAATTTTATTAAATTAAACCATTCAAATATTATTAATTTATAATATTGGAAAATTACATGATCTATATTAAAATAGTTTATTTATATTTCAATTAATTTAATATGTAAAACCTTTTTAATATATTAATATAATTTCATTTTTTTAATTATAATATCATATTTAATACTATTGTGATGTGATATAGTATGAGAACACTAATATATTACCACATTATAATTTAGGTGAATACCATTAATGGTTCTAATATTGTTAGAATTACAATTTATTACACATTATTATTTAATATTTTAAATTATAATTAATTTATTAAATCAATTAATTTTTTCTCTCAGATTAAATTATGGATAACAAATGATTCAAATTTTATGTATATTTTAAATGAGATTATATAATAATTTTATTAGTTAAATCTATATTTTTGTTGGGATTCATATTAATTTAAAATTATAAGTTGTCAATTATATAAATGTTTCAAAAGTTATTTAATCAAACAATGTTTTAAATGGGATTAATAAATCTAACTAATTGTGTACTTAGATATAAAATCGAATTTTATAATCTATTGAATTATTTTAATGATATATAATATGAATAGATTTATAAAAATTATTATATTACCCAAATTATAAATTGAAATTAAATTTCTAAAATAAAAAGTAATAAAGACTTTACTCAAAGACTCAAATTAATTTAATTAACACATATTACTGAATTCACATAATATATTGATATAACAATAATATTATTATATAGTATCTAATAAACAATAATTTACTAAACAATTATCAATAATTATATGTGTGGAAGTTGATTCAAACACTTCTCTCAAAATAATAATGGAGATAATTTATGATTGGGAATATGGTTTTGCTTAGTATTGTTAGTTATTTTAAATTTTAGATAGATATAAGATGACTATTTTTATGGTTGACTATATTGGTGATTATTTTGTTTGTACATTAATTTAAAAATTATAAGTTGTAAATTATATAAATTTTTTAAGCTAGTTAGATGAAATAATGTTTTAAATGAGATTACTAAATAGAAATAATATTGTATTTATATAAAAAATGGAATTTTATAATCTAAATAAAATTAAATAACATTATATTAATGATATATAATTTTATAATTTTATAAAAAATTATTATCTTATCCAAATTTTAAATTAGATATAAATCAATAAAAAAAAAACCATTTTACTCCAACACTGAAATCAACATAATTAACAAATATTACTATGTGCACATAATAATAGATATAAATATAATATTATTATATATTACTTAACAAATAGTAAATTACGAAAAGTTTTCATTTGACAAACAATTATCTATAAACCATAAATTGATTCAAACACTTTTCTTAAAATAATAATGAAGTAGCTTAGTTATATGGTTTTTCCTAATATTATTATTTATTTTAAACTTTAGGTAGAAATAAGTTTACTATTTTTGTATGATTGACTATATTGATGATTATATTGTAAGGAACAAACAATATAATCATGAATATAATCCATCATTAAAAAAATAGGAATTAATAATATCACGCAAAACCATATTTTCAATATTAAACTAAGCTTCTTCATTATTATTTTTCAATGTTTTAATGTAACATTTTATTGAAGGATGTAATATTATTATTTTAAATATTGTGATGAGATAACTTATTGAAGTGACTCAAAATATTGTTTTTGAAATTTTGGAGCATCACAAAATATTGAAGAAAACTTCTTAAATTATTTCTCTCAAATTATTTTAAGGTGATGTAATATTAATAGTCAATTATAATATCAACCCCAGCGATCTCTTATTCTATTACTGCTGAAATGCTAAAATGTGTCATTTCATTAAACTCAAACATATTATTATGTTTAAAGTGCTATAACATATCATAATATCTAAATAAACAACTTAAATTATTATTTTTGAAATGTCATTTATTTTGAGATGTCATGATGTCATATAACTTTGAAGTGAACCATAATATAAAACTCTTTATTCCATATGTGACATAATATTGAAATTAACCTATTAAGAGGTGGGTATGCTTCATACAATAATCCATGAGATAATAAAGTGAAGAAAAGGTAAAAATTTTGAAATGTTGTAAAAAGGATGGACACAAAATTAACAACATTATTTCGTAGATAAAAAGTCTCTAGCATAAAACCCCTACACCTTAAATGACACACAAAATAATATTCAATAACTAAATGATTGTAATATAGATTATGTGTTCTCTTAATAAGAGTGTTATGTAGCATAAAAGTAAGATAAAACTTGCATAATAATTTTTCCTCTAGCCCTACTACTCAATAAATATGCATAGTAAAACCATAATTCATTTACATTTTTGCACAATTTCTTTAGGTTTTTCCACTTTTACATATTGAATTCCACTTGTAGGTTATACCCTGCATCTCTATATATTTATTTATTTCCACATGTTTATATGTAATGACTATCACTACTTTTCATTTATTTCTTTCTATAGCTCTACATATTTTCTTCTCCACTATAGCATTAAAACATTTATGGCACACTCATCTCAACATTCTACCAATTTTCATATAAATTATGTGATTACAAGGGATTATGCGTCATACTATTAACTAATTTATTGGATTCATAACTCTCGTCGACTCATAACACAATTTGAATTTACCTATGTTCACTAATTCCATCAACACATTCATAACATTTTGCACGATGTCTAATTTCTTTAGCATTAACTTTCCACAATTTACCAGATCCATGATAAAATGACGTTATGTATATGTATGATTTATATTTGCATGAATGTTCTTGTTTTTTTTTCTAAGAAAATGACATTGTTACTACCACATCAAACTATAATATCTCTATAATATCTCTTTGACTTTCCCTATAGTTTCTGAACATATTTTTATAAGACAAATTTTCTCTTTACTAGCATGAATATAAACCATATAAGTACCTCTATAGTGGGAAATTTCACAATACATTGTAACTTCCTCATAAATCTTGTTGTTCCACCAAACAACCAAAACATATATCTACTCATCGATATCTTTCTATATTCAACCCATGACCAATCAAGAACCATATAACACATATATCCATTAATTGTGGTTCCGTTAGAAAATTAGTTTGATAATAAATGAATTTTTAAAAGCACCACACAAACACCTAAATATATATTTAGAGAAATCCAATGTTCACATCTAGGACTAGTTAGGAATAAACTCAATACTCTCATTGCTTGGGTAATGACCATTCTGGTATTTAGCATAATGTACATTTGAACATCAATTGCACTAGAATAAGGGTCAGGAGATATATCCTCCATCTCTATAGGTGTTGTAGTGTGCCACTAAAAAAAAATCTTATTACTTCCCACATAAATTAAATCACAAAATAGTATATAATGTGGCATGAAAAAATACTACATCATATAGTTTACACACTTTATTTCAAAAAAATCCTTTTATTTTCTCTATATCTCTTTATCTCCTTTCATAAGATATTTAAATATATTTCATATCCCTAAAGTGTTTTATATGAATTAGTGCTCAAAATTGATACTTTAAATCACAAATCACATCCAAATTGTTACCATGAACTAATTATTATCTACACACACACACACACATTTATAGTGATTAAAAGGGAATATACATAGTGATTTTGTTTGGATCTCAAATGTCCTAATATGAACACAAAATAATCAATTAGTTTGGTTCAATACTTAGCTAGACTATTTTTTGACCATATAAAGACTACTTTAACTTGGAAAGTGATGACTCTTTTTATTTTTTAACATAGTGTTTGTAACAACCCGAGGTTGATCTTTAATGTAAATAAAATAATACCAAGATCATCAGACACATATTTTAAGATAAATTTTCAGAAAACACTTTAGTGGGCATCACTTGTGATTAATTAATGACTCTAGAAATTGGAAAATGCATTAGCAATGGTAAAGACACAATAAATGGAATTTAATTATGGAAATAAAGGAAAATATGAGAAAAGGAATGGAAAGGGACACAAATTTTCATTCAAGGGAAATTATAAGGAAAATGAATAAAATTGATATGTCAATGATAAAATGACATCAAAGATTCTATTCACAACTTTTGTTAGTTCAAGTTTGGCTCTCTCATTTCATTCTCTCATTCTTTCGTACCCTTGCACACTTCGATAATTCTTGGAGCTTTCTTGTAGCACTCTAGTATTCACATGGATTGGAGAAATAAAGAAAGTGAAAGAAAGGGAGGGTAAGGATATAGTTGGATTACTAGTTACAGTTGGATTGATTTACATGTAATAGGTTGCATGTGTGATTTCCTTGTTGGATTTTTGGTGAATGGTATATGCATATGTTTCCTTGGTTATGTGTTGTCATTGGCATGGATTTTTTCCTACTTTGAAAGTGGTTTCGGACTTTTCTTCCCATTTTTTGAGATTCAACAAGATGATGATCTTAGTGAAAAGAGTCGCCTTCACTAAATGGGCCCACAGGTTATTTTTTGTGCAAGTCTATTTTTAGACTATGTCTATTTTTAGACATTGTGATCATATTTCAGAAGCTACAGGATGCTATTTGTGGATGGTTGGTCAAGTTGGAGAAAATAGATGAAATTATATTTTTAGAATATTGGGTGAAGTCTATATATAGATCGTCGATCTAAAAATAGAAGTGTCGATTATTATTAGATCTTAATAATAATCCAACAATAAACAACAAATTATTCTCTTGGATCACTTAGTTTCAGTGCAGAGATTTGGAAAATCAGTGGGCTGAAGGAATTACACAATTCCTAGGGTTTACTGGTGGTTCATGCATGGAGGACTTAGTTAGAACTGAAGTGGAAAAGTTATGACAGAGTTGGAAGAGTAGTTCATGGATTTTTTATTCAGTTTAACTCAGTTAATGGAGTTAAACTTAGTTGTGCTAGTTGTATCTAGTCTAATTGAATGACACACTAGTGAGAGTGGAGTGAATTAATTAGTTAATTAATTCACAAATAATAGCTCATTAATCAACTGAACAATACAACAGTTAACTGCAGTGCATTTTAGCTCCAGTGGAGACCCAGTGGAGAGATAGGTGAAAGGGTAGGATGGACTATCTTTTGTGACTATAGTGATGCATTGATTGCACCACACACACATTGGAGTTTCCAATGAGGATTACACAGTCAAGGAGAGTGGGATTTCATTGAATTGGTCTTTGTAATGAACTTGGATTTCACATTGGAGGCATGCTAGTAGGTGGCAAGAAATCAGTGCGTGGATTTGCATTTTTCTTCTGATTAGTGTGTGACGATTGATTATAGTGAGAGCTTGGTGTACTAAGCTTTGTATGGGGTTGTTACATGATATCCATGATACATAATATATGATAGTTGGGACTTTCAACTTCAGGCTTTCCCGTTAAACAACTGTGTTATGTGCGATTGTTTTTATTGCTTCATGTTTTTGAAATTGATTTTAATTTCCACAAAAGATTAACAATGGAAGGATTATGTATTTAGCAAGAAGATAAATATTGTTAGATCAAGAGAATCTAGATATATGCATGCATATTGTATATAATTTCTACATGGTATCAAAGCAGTGTTGATTCCTGAAGATTGCAATTGTGAAGAATTGTTGAGTTTGTGCTGGTGGACAATTCGAATTTTCTACAGAAAATTCTTGGTGCAGAAGTTGAGTATACATTGAAATGTATTTCAATGGGTTTTGATTGGAGTATGCCCTTGATGGAAGATCAAATTACGTAACCTCTAAGGATAGGTGGAGGCAGTGCTGGAGGATAATGGACTCAAGGAGTTCATCGATATTGATGTTCCTAAACTGGGATCCAGCGATGTTGCATTACTTGATGAATGGCAAAAGAAGATAGCAAAGACAAGAAGAATTTTGTTGGAAGGTGTGAAGGACCATATAGTGTCTAGCCTTCACAGTAAAACCACTCCATTCTTAATGTGGAAGGCTTTTATAGATTTGTTCCAAAGCAGCAGCGACCAGATGATGTTGGTGCTGAAAGACAAGCTCAGAAAAATAAAAATGGAGAAGGGCAACAGTATTCCAAAATATCTCACGAAGTTTTTCCACTGTAGGGATGAACTGTGAAGTGTGGGTATTACTATTGATGATGAACACTTGGTGATATTGGCTCTCCTTGGCCTTCCGAAGAGTTGGCATAGCTACGAAGGCTCTGTCAATGAATGGGAGAAATTGTCGGGATGGGAGCGACTTTGGTTGGATCTTGGGCATGAGGAGATAAGGTAGGGTACTAGGGATGGCTCTTCATCGAAGAATGATGATGAAGAGAATTTTGCTTTGGCTACAAAAGAAAGGAAGGGGAAGGGGAATAAATTTCCTTCAAAATCTGAAATTAAAGGAAAGAAGCACGATTTTTCCGAAGTGAAGTGTTTTTATTATCACAAACATGGGAATTTCACCACTAACTGCACACAGAAGAGGAATAACAAGAATTTTGTTGAAGCTGCGGCTGGAGAGGCCTTAGCCTCGCAATTTTAACTTGATTTCTCTTTGATCGCATGATTGGTTTCAAGCTATATGGGATCAGTGTGGTATCTTGATAGTGGTGCATCTTTCCATATGACGAGAGATAAGGAGTTGTTTAGTGACTTGGAGGAGAAGGACCTTCAAATGCATATAGAGATGGGCAACAATGGTCGATACAGTTTGATCGGAATTTGGACCATTACCTTTGAGAGGGAGTCTGGTAATCCATTCTTGTTGGAGGATTTGATGCATGTTCTAGGTCTAAAGAAGAACTTGGTCACGGTCGCAATGTTGGAAGACAAAGGTTATGATGTTGTTTTTAGTGAGGAAAAATCCTTCCTTTGACATAAAACAACGGGTCAAACCAAGAGGATATGGATTCGAGTTAAGAATCTCTACAAGCTGGAGGTAGATGGCTGCGCTGTAATGTTGGGAAAAGTAGAAGAAGTGGTGAGTCGGGATGAGAGCGAATTATGGCACAGAAGATTGGGCCATCTTCACCACGGTGCTTTGACAATTTTGCAGCACATTTCTACTCGACTTTCCAAGGGTACTCTTGCGCAGTCAGATCAGTGCAAGGGATGTAATATGGGTAAGTTTGTGAGGAGCACCTTTCATGAGAAGGAGAACCATGCTTCGGTGATCCTGGAGAGAATTCACACAGATGTGTGTGGACCTTTCTCTGTTTCTTCAATAGAAAAAAACAGGTATTATGTTATATTTGTTGATGACTATTCCCATAGATGCTGGATCTTCTTCATGAAGAAGAAGAGTGAAAAATTCTCAAAGTTTTGTGAGTTTAAAGCATTGATGGAGAAGGAGTCGGGGAAGCAAGTGAATGCTCTACGGAGCAATAATGGTGGTGAATACATCTCGGGTGAATTAAAAGACTTATCTCGCAAAGAAGGAATTTGAAGAGAACTCATAGTGCCTCATAACCCACAACAGAATGCGGTCGTGGAGAGGAATAATAGAACGATCATGGGTGTTGCACGAGCGATGCTGCATGAATAGGGCCTACCGATGCACTCATGGGCGGAAGCACGCAACAATGTGGTTTATGTGGAAAACCATTGTCCTCATAGAGTACTTGGCATGAGTAAACCTGAAGAATCTTTTACTAGTAAGAAGCCTGATATTTCTCATTTGAAGATTTTTGGCTCATCTGTTTACATTCATGTGACAAAGGATGCCAAGAAGGAGCTGGAGCTAACTGCATAAGTTGGGATATTTTTTGGGTACATAGAAACACCCCATAATTATCGTGTGTATTTGCTAGACAGTCGGATGACTGTGGTGCGACGAGATATAAAATTCAATGATGTGAAAGCCATGAAGTTTTTGCTTGAGAAGGAGCTACACTTGCATGTAGAGGAGGAACTTCTTGTTCCAAAAGATGAGCCTCTAGATGTGGATCAGCCACAGGAGGATATTCATGGAGTGGAGGGGTCCACTCATGCAGAACCAAACATTAGACAAGGTAGAAAGCGTAGCATAGTACTTGAGAGACTGAAGCTTGATGTGGCACAGAATTTAGGGGTCCCTACATCACAGCACAGATAGAGACAGTCACCTGACCAATTTACTGGATACATGGCTCTTATGAACAAGTGTATCATGACAAAGCCATATTATTTTGAATAAGCAGTGTAGGAGCCCACATGGGTAGATGCCATGGTGGAGGAGTATGACTCCATTGTCAGAAACAGAGCTTGGGAGATGGTTCCAAGGCCGATGGGAAAATCAGTTGTAGGATCAAGATGGATCTACAAGGTAAAGTAAGCTGTTGATGGGAGCGTCGAGAAGTATAAGGAAATAATTTTTTCTCGGGGTTTCTCACAGATTGAGGGGATTGAATATGAAGAAACCTTTGCACCTATCGCATGGTATTCTTCCATAAGGACCATCCTTGCTCTCTCAGCGCATATGGGTTGGAAAATTCATCAGATGGATGTGAAGACTCTATTCCTTCATGGGATCATCGAGGAAGAGGTGTGCATTGATCAGCTTGAAGGATTTGAGATCTTCAGTAGTGAGTCGCATGTGTGCAGACTCAAAAGAGCGTTGTATGAGCTGAAACAAGCACCACGTGCTTAGTACACATGGATCGACAGCTATCTCACTGGACTTGGCTTCACTAAGAGTGAGGCAAATGAAAACCTATACGAAATTGTGGTGGAGGGTAAGCTTTTAATCATTTTTCTCTATGTTTATGATTTAATACTAACGGGTGATGAGCAATTGATATACTCATGCAAGGAAGATCTTGCAAAGGAGTTTGAGATGAAGGGTTTGGGCCTCCTTCATTATTTCCTTGGATTAGAAATATGGTAGTGGGAAGGTGAAATGTTTGTGTCTCAAGGAAAGTATGCTCGGGAGATAGTAAAGAAGTTTAACATGCAAGTTTGTAAGCCTATAGACACTCCTCTTCCAGGAAATTGGAGGAAAGGGGACGCTTCATTGGTAGAGGTATTGAATGCCACTGTTTATTGACAGTTGGTGGGTTCTCTCAAGTATTTATTTAATACAAGACCGAACATATGCTATGCGGTGAAAAAACTTTCACAAGCTATGGTTAAGCCTACAAAGCTCTTTTAGAATGCAGGAAAGCATGTCCTGAGGTATCTCAGGGGAACATCTAAGTATGGCTTATGGTACAGACAGACAGATGAGGTGAAGTTGCATGGCTTCATTGATGTAGAATGGGCAAGCAGCCCAACAGATAGAAAGAGCACATCAGGAGGGATTTTCAGTATCGGATCTACGACAGTTTCTTGGTACAGCAGGAAATAAATATTTGTGGCACTTCGTTTAGTGGAAGAAAAAAACATGCTAGCAAGTCAAGCTGCATGTGAGGATATCTAGATGAGGAAGATCCTATTTTTTTTGTTTGATTCACATTTAGATCCTACAGTGATACATTGTGATAATAAAAGTTGCATTAAACTCTCAGTTAATCATGTGTTTCATGATAGATCTAAACATATTGATATCCGGTATCATCATATCAGAGATTGTGTGTAGCGAAAGATCATGTTGCTTCAGTGCATTCCTATGGAAGATCAGGATGAAGATATTCTGACAAAGGCGCTCACCAGGAGAAAATTCGAATACCATGGAGGCATGATTGGGGTGAAGGATAATCCATATGTTTTTGAGAGGGAGTTTTGAGATTCGACAAGAGGATGAGCTTAGTGAAAAGAATCGCCTTCACTAAGTGGGCTCGCAGGCTTTTGGCGCAAGTCTATTTTTAGACATGTTGATCATATTTCAAAAGTTGCAGGATGCTATTTGTGGATGGTTGGTCAAGTTGGAAAAATAGATGAAATTCTAGTTTTAGAATATTGGGCGAAACCTATTTATATATTGTCGATATAAAAATAGAAGTGTCGATTATTATTAGCTCTTAATAATAATCGAACAATAAACAACAACTTGTTCTCTTGGAGCACTTAGTTTCAGTGCACAGATTTGGAAAATCAATGGGCTGAAGGAATTACGTGATTCCTAGGGTTTGCTGTTGGTTCTTCCATGGAGGACTCAGTTAGAACTGAAGTGGAAAAGTTATGACAGAGTTGGAAGAGTATTTCATGGAGTTGTTATTCAATTTAACTAAGTTAATGGAGTTAAACTCAGTTGAGCTAGTTGTATCTAGTCTCACTGAATGATACGCTAGTCAGAGTGGAGTGAATTAATTAGTTAATTAATTCACAAATAATAACTCATTAATCAACTGAAAAATACAGCAGTTAACTACAGTCCATGTCAGTTCCAGTGGAGATCGAATGGAGAGATAGGTGAAAGGGCAAGATGGACTATCTGTTGTGACTATAGTGATGCATTGATTGCACCACACATAGGTTGGAGTTGCCAATGAGGATTACACAGTCAAGGAAAGTGGGATTGCATCAAATTGGTATTTGTAATCAACTTGGATTGCGCAATGGAGGCAGGCTAGCAAGTGGCAAGAAATTGATGCATAGATTTGGAGATTTCTTATGATTAGTGTGTGACGATTGATTGTACTGAGAGCTTGATGTACTAAGCTTTGTATGATATTGTTACATGATCTCCATGATACATAATATATGATAGTTAGGGTTTGCAGCTTTAGGATTTCCCCTCAAAAAATTGTGCTATGTGCAATTGTTTTTTATTACTTCATGTGTTTGCAATTGATTTTAATTTCCACAAAATATTAACAGTGGAAGGATTCTGTATTTAGCAAGAAGATAAATATTGTTAGATCAGGAGAATATAGATATATGCATGCATCTTGTATATAATTCCTACATCATTTCTGTGATCATTATGGTTTTGTGGGATTACCACTTATCTTTCTAATTAGTGCTCAGGTTCCGTATGGTTGTGGGTTGGAACAAATTCTATGGAGCCTTAAAAAAGCTTGGGTTCAGTTACTAGTTCCTAGAGCCTGCAAGCTAGGAAAATCACTCTAAATCCTTATGGGTTGATCTACTAGTCCACAGAGCCACGGGGTGGAACAAATTCTCTAGAGCCCTGATAAGTTGTGGGTTTAGTTACTAGTTCATTAAGAGTTTAACAACTTTGGTCGAGGTCGATCTAGTTGCTTTTACTATTTTTTATACCCTATAGCTAATATCACTATGGTTGAGGGTTCAGGTGTTTTGGCCTTTGGAAGCCCTGGTAGCTTTTGTGTTGGTTTAAACCTTTTGATCCCACATTCATGCTTGGACTATAGCATGGCAGTGATTGGATAAAAGATAGATTTCGGTCAAACCAATCTATGGTTGGGTCGTACATATAAGTATATGACTCGATGGGCATTTTTATATGTTAATATGAGATATTTTCCCATTATGATCTATGAGCATATGTAGTGATTATGATGTTGATTTTATGGCTAGTTTTATATGGTTTCCATGATGTTTATATGTTGGTTATATGATGTGTCTTATATATGGATCTTTACATGTTTTGATAAGTTATTGAATGGTTGATGAATTCATGGTATAGAAAGTGTTATTGCAACTAGCTAGAGAGGGTTTGGAGCCTTCTTGGTGATTCCCACGTGAAATTTAGAGGTTTATGATCAGATATGCATTGATGGCCTATAACTTATACGTTTACCATGTGTTTGACGAAATTTCTATCATGGGTTAGAAATGTATAATTCAAGTTATATTTTGAGTTTTAATTGGCTGTTATTTTCATCATATCATTTATGTTTCTATAAAGTTACAAGTAGTTCTCCCTAGTCGTTTAGAGGCTAGCCTTAAAAAGTGTCTCAGATCAGAATCAGTGGAACAAAATTGGATTTTTTGGGTCATAACTGAATGGAGGTAGGATTATGTGTGTGTTCAGAACCTAATAACTGCATTGATGTTGTCTTATGCATGCAATTATGGATTTTCCCTTGTAAAAATAATTTCATCTCAGGGATTGATCATCTAGGTAGCGTGAAGGATCTTGAGTGATATGTAGTCCCTGAGGGATGTTTCTAAGTTATCTATGTGTTGAACCCACTTCCATAACTCAAAATTGAAGTTAGATTCATATCATAGTGACACTCATCTCATATTTAGCCTAGCGAGCTTGTAAAAGTGGGTAGATGTGGGAGGATGTGTTACACTATTGTGGGTTTTTCATATTCATCCCCTTCTTCAAGTTTTCATGTCGTCATGTAGGAATTTCTTTGTTCACATTCAAATGTTCTCATATCTAAATCATGGGATTCTACTATAGGTAATATAAACCTAATAGATGTTAACTTTTGAACTAGAGAAAATATCTCACCAAACTCTAGCCTTTCAACTTGAAAATATCCTTTCCTCCTCACCTTGCCTTGTGTTTTTTGACATTACCATCTAAATCAATATTTCTTTAGAACACCCACTTACATCCAATTGGTTTTCTCCCATTAAAAAATAGTTCAAGGTCTCATGCATATTTCTTTATAGGTGCACCCATTTCCTTGTCTATGGAAAATCTATAGGGCCCATTATCTACAATATACATTTCATCTTTCATAGTTCTAAGATAAATTGTATTAGCTAATAAAGGAAATATCCATAACAAGTTATATGGACTACAATTATACTTGTTTGGTGTCCTTATTTTCCAGTTTTAGCTTTATAAAAATTAAGGTGGAGTTCCTTGCTACTATTCCAATTTATTTTAACCATCCTCTCATTAGGTCCATAATGAAATTCTTGTTCACTCTCTAATTCATATTTCTTAGTAATCATTGATATTTAAATAATTGATCTATTTTCATCCTATTCTAGGTACACCATTATGAGAAATGAATTAATTACTCTCAAATTAAAATTCTTGTTATATAAAGCTTTTATAACCTTGGGATTTTAGATATTTTCCCTTTCACACCAACACTATGGTTAATAAATATACATTTCACTACCTCATTATCCAAATTCGACTACATATTGGGCATATTCCTCATGAATAGAAAGCATGAAGATGAGAAATTGATGTACTCTTCTCCATTCAAACCTCGATAAGGGTTTACCCATAAGAGATAAAACGTGAGGTCTGATAATGAGGTAACATCTAGTAGAAACCACTTCTACCTCAAAATTATTCACTAAGGTATCCCCCTTAAGCATACTTCTAGATCACTCTCTCAAAGTTTTATTCATCTATTTTGGAAATCCATTCGACTAAAAGGTGTATCCATTTTTCATATATATTTAAATGATATTATCCTTACAAAATTTATCAATCTTTGTAGCACAAAAATCATTACCATTATGAATCCTCAACACCTTAATCTTCTTAACATTCTAACATTCCAAGAGATCACTGAGCTCCTTAAAACATCTTAGAGGCTAATATTTAACTCTAAGAAAATATAACCATTTCATTCCCGAATAGTCATCAATGAATGAAACATATACAAAATCGTAATAAATGTAAGGAACTTTAAGTACAGTAAATACATTAGAACGATTCAAGTCCAACCACCCAAAATATTTGTGAAAACTATAATAAAATTGAACATGCTTTTCGATTTATCTCTACAAATCTCACAGAAATAAATTTCAAGAGTAGAACCATTCAATCTATTTAGAATGTTTTTTTTTAATGTTGGTATTCCATTTTCACCTATATGGATCAGTATTTGGTTCCATGGCATTTTTTTATTTCGACGTAAATTTATTTTAAATTAGCACTTCTTTATAAGGTTTTAACTATCAACCTATAGATCCTACATATCTCTCTATTATGAAAAATTACATTAAGTATTTTATTCATAAAGCTAGAAAACTATTTCCCATGTGAATATCCTTGGTGCTTATTATAGAATCTCAAAAAATTTACACTCTTTATGAAGGAAAGCAACCTACACATTCACATCATTAAGTATTCCTACTTATAGTAGGCATTGGTCTAGACCAAGAATGTGTAGAAATCCAATGATCACGACTCTAGAATGACCAAATTGGTAACTTTACATGTTTTGATAAGTTATTGAATTATTGATGAATGCAAGGTCTAAAAAGTTCTATTGTAGATATCTAGAGTGGGTTTGGAGCCTTCTTGGTGATTCTCACGTGAAATTCCAAGGTTTATGATTGTATATGCATTCATGGCATGTAGCTTATACGTTTAACATGTATTTGACGAGATTTATATCATGGATTAGACATGTATAAGTCAATTTATTTCTTCATTTTTAGTTGGTTTGTATTTTCATCATATCATTTATGTTTCTAGAAAGCTCCAAGTAGTTCTCGCTAGTGTTCTGGAGGCTAGCCTGAAAAAGTGGCTCGGATCTTAAAACCGATGGAAAAAAACTGGAATTTTTGGGTCATAACTGAATGGAGGCAAGATTATGTGAGGGTTTGGGACCTGATAACTGCATTGATGTTGTGTTATGCATGCAATTAAGGAGTTTCCCTTGTAAAAATGACTTCGTCCCAGAGATTGATCACCTGGGGTAGCTTGTAGGTTCTTGGGTGGTCTGTAGTGCCTGAGGAATTTCTATGAGTTATCGGTGTGTCGACCCCACTTCCATAACTCAAAATTGAAGGCCGATTCATATCATAATGACACTCATCTCATGTTTACCCTGGAGAGCTGCAAAAAGTGGGTAGATGTGGGTGGACGGGTTACAATGTTGTGGGTTTATCATATTCATCTCCTTCTTCATGTTTTAAAGCCATAATGTAGGAATTTCTTTGTTCGCATTCATATATTCTCATATCTAAATCATGGGATGCTACTATAGGTAATAGAAACCTAATAGATGTTAACTTAGGAACTAGAGAAGATATCTCACCAAACACTATGCTTTCAACTTGGAAATATCCTTTTCCCATAAATTTTCCTTGTGTTTTTTGACATTACCATCTAAATAAATCTTGCTTTAGAACACCCACTTACATCCAATGGGTTATCTACCATTGAAATATGGTTCAAGGTCTCATTCATATTTCTTTGTAATTGCACCCATTTTGTTGACTATGGACAATCTATAGGCCCCATTATCTACAATATATATTTCATATGTCATAGTTCTAAGATAAATTGTATTAGGCAAGAAAGAAAATACCCATAATAAATTAGATTGACTACAACTATACTCGTTTGGTTTCCTTCTTTTCCAAGACGAGCTCCATAAAATTAAGGTGGAGTTCCTTGCTACTCTTCCAATTTATTTCAACCATCCTGTCATTAGGTACATAATGAACATCTTTTTCACTCTTTAATTCATCTTTCTTAGTAACCAATGCTATTTAAATCATTGATTTCTTTTCATCCTCTTCTAGGTACACCATTATGAGAAATGAATTAACTACTCTAAACTTAAAATTCTTGTTATCTAAAGTTTTTATAACCATGGGATTCTATATATTTTCCCTTTCACACCAATTCCATAGTCAATAAATATACATTTCACTACATCATTATCCAAATTTGAGTACCTATTGAGCATACTCATGACTAGAAAACATGAAGATGAAAAATTAACGTACTCTTCTCGATTCAAAACTCAATAGCAGTTTACCCATAACATATAAAATGTGAGGCTTGCTAATGAGGTAACATCTAGTAGAAACCACTTCTACCTCAAACTTCTTCACTAAGGTATCCCCATTAAGCATACTTCTAGATCAGTCTTTCAAAGTTTTATTCATCCATTTTTGAAATCTATTCTACTGAGGGGAGTATCCATTTTTCTTATGTATTTAAATGATATTATCCTTAGAAAAGTTATCAAACTTTGTAGCACAAAAGTCATTGCAGTTATGAATCCTCAACACCCTAATCTTATTAACATTCTTACTTTCCAAGAGATCACTGAGCTCATTAAAATATCTAAGAGACTAATATTTAGTTCTAAAAAAACATAACCATGTCATTCTCAGATAGTCATAAATGAATGAAACATATTGAAAATCTTAATAAATTCAAGGAACTTTAATTGGAGTAAATACATTAGAATGAGTCAAGCCCAACAACCCAAAATACTTATGAAAATTATAATAAAATTGAACATTCTTTTGTATATATCTCTACTAATCTCGCATAAATCAAATTCAAGAGTAGAACCATTGAATCTATTGAGAAAAATTTTGTTTTTCAACATTGGTATTCCATTTTCACCTATATGACTCAATATTCGGTTCCATGGAATTGTTTTCTTTCGAGGTAACTTTATTTTTAAATAAAGCACTTCTATATAAGGTTTTAAATATCAACCTAGGGATCCTACATATCTCTCTATCATGAAAAATTACATTGAGTATTTTATTCATCAATAAAGAAAAAGAGTTCCCATGTGAACATCCTTGGTGCTTATTATAGAAGCTCAAACCATTTGATACACTTTATGAAGGTAAGAAACCTACACATCGACATCATTAAGTATTCCTACTCATAGTAGGCATTTTTCTAGACCACGAATATGGAGAACTTCAATGAATCCGTTTACTATGCCATCAAGGATTTTTATCACGAGTCTACCATGACTAAATATGATTAGAGGATAGTGGTATCCAATTCATAACATCCCATGATGCTATTTCTCATATTTTAGAAGCTAGTGCGAATCAGAAATCATATGCAACGAAGCTCCAAGGCCTATTAGCCATGTACATTTTCTTGCATATGTTTGGAGAGTTAAAAATAAGGCCTCTCCACCATCTTCTTGAAATTATTTTTTATGATCATTATAATAATATTTATTTTCCCTCTTATTCTTTTTCTTCTCTTCATTTCAGTCATATCTAAAATCCGTAACCTTTCCATTATTCCAATATTTTTCCATGGACTTTTCCAAGAGAGTTATGGCTTCCATGGCATTTTGATTTGATATTTTATTCGTTCTTGCATATCATGTTTCATATTCCATGGACAACAGTGGCCTCGTTAATTGATTTAGAGAATTTTTTCGACACATTCTTTGGAATTAAAGTATCCTTTATCTCATTAGGTATTTATTTCTTTATAATGCTTCCAATTTCCATTACCTAGTTGTCTCATGAATCAAGAATATAAAAGGGTCATTAATTAATCCTTATCATCCATATTCACTCCGAATAATAACAATTGAGTTACAATTTAATCACCATCACTCATCAATCAAGAATACAAAAGGGTCATTCAATGATCCTTATCATCCATATTCACTCCAAATAATAACAATTGGGTTATGTTTTAATCACCATCACTCCTCACAAGTAAAACAATTTTTTCAATAGAAAATGTTTATCCATAACACAAATCCCCCATCTTATTTTGAAAATATGATGTGGTTTTTTCTTCAAACATATTCAACAATATCAAACCAACCAAATAATGCTTGATAATCTTCTTTTCCTGTCTCAACAACACCCCCCACTCTTCATCTTTTATACCAATGGTCCTTTATACTACAACCCACATATTTTTATCAATAAAAATATCCTCCATATTGAGCTTCTATAGCTCAATGTTGGTGTTAGTAAAGTTCCCTATTTCTAAACTAGATGTCCTCACCATTTTTGTGCAACAAGATTTCCTTTTGTGTAATCTCACCTTCAAAGATTAGATTAAAACCATTGTTCCTCACACCTTGGGTTCAAAGTGATCAAGCTTTGATACCAAGCAGATAGACATACAAGTGGGCAATGGAATGCCTACAATAATCCATGCGACAAGTATGTGCATTTAAAAAGTTTAAAAATAAACAATGGTGATTATTTGGCAATAAAATAGTTAATATACAAAGTCTTTGTACTCTCAACAGGAGTCTTCAAAAATGGAATAATTATGGAGAAATTTTAGAAACATAAAAATAAGTTAAAACTTACACCCCTATTTTCCTTCTACAATAACATTCAATAAATAAGTATAGTCAAAAAATAAACCATTTATGGTTTTCTATTTTATATGGAAAAACAGTAGTAAGTTATTTTCTTTCAATATTGTGAATTTATTCCCTACCACTATTATAAATTTATTCCATGTACCATTATAACATTTAAAGATGTATGACACACCAATCCCAACATTAATATTGTCATATGTATAACACACTTATCTGAATATTAATATGACAATATGATCTAATATAAAGTTTCAACCATAATGCCATAACATATTATAATATCATTATTATTTCAAATATTTTGATATGTCATTCCTTTAAATTCAACCTTTAGTGTGAAATAGCTTTAGTTTGAAGTAATTTTGAAGTCAAACTCCTATATGATACCTAAAAATATATATAATCACAATATTCATTTACATTATAATGCCATTATATTTTATCTTTTAATATTATAATATATCTCAACAAAATCATATTATCAACATAAAACTAAATCGCATAAATCAATATTCTTAAACATTAATATAACATTTGATTGAATATAATTATAGTAATATTTTTAAATGTCATAATCCAACATTTAATTGTTGGAATTTCTGCTTATTCCCAAAACACACAGGAATATAAATTATCTCTTCTTAACATAGAGAGATTTTTAAAATTTCATTCATGGATAGAGCAAGAAATTTGATACGAAAAAAAAAAAATTAATCTTGTCGAGCGAAACAAAAAAAACTGTTCTATTGATTTGAATTGTTGTTCCTTACATATGTGATGTTCTTCACTTATCTTTCTGTGTTTTTTCATTTGCGCAATCACATAGAATATATATATATGGTCGTAGCCCAAAAATATTAACAATAAATTTTAAATCCTATGGTTTTAAAAACTATATAAAACATTTCATGCACCAGAGAATTTAACATATAAACAAAAAAAATTACAAAAAATTTATTGCATGCGATGGTTGTGCGATGCAATAAAATTATCACATCAATATTTGTGCCAGCTGACTCAGCCTTTAAACATTGCGATGGAATTTCATTGGTTGAACGAAAAACAACTTGGCAAGGTAGGGCAGGGTTAATTATCTCATGCAATTGGGCAAAGGTTGATGTAAGCACCGATTGGTGTGATATAAACTTGTTTGGATGATAGGCTTGTGAGTTGGTGGTGGGGTCACTATTATCGCGCAAGTTTGTGAAGGAGGTGATGTATGCACTGGAGGGTGTGATACGTTTGTGATTGGCTAGAGGCTGATCTATGTGGAAATGACGTGGAGTCTGTGGTAGGTGTGGAGGATTTACAACGCGGTTGTATGGTCAACTAGCATTTCAAACAAATAAATAAGGCTGATGTAGCATACAGGATGAAGGCAAATATGCATGATTAAAATGGAAATTTTAAATAATGGTTCAAGGCATTAAAATAACTCCACGTCCTTTCCTAAATCAAGAAAAAGAAAATTGTTAGAAGATGAAGCTGTCTATGTGCTACTGTTACTGTTGGAACAACATAGCAGTTGTTATTATTTTCAACACTCCCCCTTAATCACAACTGCTACTTTCATTCATTCCCAAAAATTCTCTGAGAGTATTGAAACTTTTTTCCCCAATGGTTTTGTCAAAATATCTACAAACTATTCTTATGTTTTGCAATGTTGCAAAACAACTTCTCCATTGTTCACTAATTCTCGGATAAAATGATATTTAGAATCTATGTGCTTTTGCCTTTTGTGAAACACTAAATTCTTTCATAATGCTATTGTTGAGCTATTATCACAATAAATTGTTGTACATGTTACATGTTCATGGCACAAATATCTTAGCATTCTTCTAATCCATATTGCTTGACATGCTACTATTGTTGCTGCCACATACCCTGCCTCTATTGTAGATAAAGCCACAATAGGTTGTTTCTTGGAAGCCCATGAAATGGCTCCCGATTGCAAATGAAAAACATAACGATAGGTACTTTTTTTGTCTTCTATGCTTCCAGCCCAATCACTGTCATTATATCCAATTAAGTCAAAATTTTCTGAAGAGGTGTATAAAATACCATACCCCTTTGTTCCTTTCACATACCTTAGAATCTCTTTGTTGATTTCCAATGTGTCTCTTTTGGCCTCTCCATAAATCTGGAAATTACACTTAAACATGCATAATATCAGCTCTAATTGCAGTCAAATACATATGGCTGCCAACTATGCTCCTATATAAACTTGGATCAAAATCCTTGTTGTTGTCTTCCTTGCTTAACTTCAACCCCATCACTGTAGGAGTTATTGCTACCTTGCAATCCTGCATGTTAAATATTTCCAAAACTTCCTTCACATATTTTGCTTCAGAAATAAAAAATTTATTTTCATTTTTCTCTACTTATTTTCCTAACAAGTATCTCAGAAATCCCATATGAGTCATCTCAAATTATTCTTTCATGACTATTTTAAAATTTTAAATAAGGTAAGCATCATTACCTGTAAAGATCACATCATCAACATATAAAACAACAATGAGCACCTTACCATATTTTTCCTTGATGTACAATGTGGGTTCTCCTTCACATTTCTCAAACCCATTGTCCAATAGATAAGAATCTATCCTACTATACCATGCTCTTGATGCTTTTTTCAGCCCATAAATAGGTTTCTTAAATTTACATACCTTGTGCTCTTGGCCTTCTTTATCATATCCTACAGTCTATTCAACATAGACCTCTTCCATCGATACTTCAGTTAGGAATACTGATTTCACATCCATTTGATAAAATTTCCATTTATGTTGTGCTGCAATAGACAACACTGCTCTTAATGTTTCCATTCTTGCAATTGGTGCAAAATTTTCTTCATAATATATTCCTTGTTGCTACTTGTAGCCTTTGACAACAAGTCTGGCCTTGTGCCTTTCAATCTTACCTTAAACATTTCTTTTGGTCTTGTAGACCCATTTTACTCCAATCACTTCCTTACCTTTAGGAAGATCAACTAATTCCCATGTTTTATTCTTATTGCATTTACCTCTTCATCCATGGCATCTATCCATTTCTTATCTTTTACAGCTTCTTCAAAATGAATAGGATATTATACATTACAATACAAAGAATGTTGGGTGTGGAGCCTGATTATATTTTTTATTTTGTATCACACCATTGGACCCTTGTACCTTAATTAGGTGGCAATGCTGCCCATAATTAAATGCTGCCTGGGAGGTCCAGGGGACGGCAGCTGCAACTCTATGGAGTCCCCCCCCTGGTGGGGGGTTTCGAGGGCAGTGCCCCTGAAGCTAAGAACAGATGTAAAATTTCCTTGTAAAAGTATAGTAATTTCTAGTCAATCTGGGCCATTCATTAGGCGGATGATCTGACGGTAGAAGTTGTGTTTAGTTTAGGGTTTTTTGCCATAGAAGGCAACCCCTCGCTTTTATGAGGGTATTGTATTGCGACTATGGATTGTGTGTGTATTCTGAGAGAGAGAAACAGATAGAGAGAATGTGAGAGAGAATAAAGGATATTACAGCGGATCTTCTATAGGTTGTGTCTCTTCATTTTGCTGGATAATAGAAAGGAAGGACTGCCTGTTCAGGGTGGACGTAGCCCAAACTGGGTGAACAACGTATATCTGTGTCTCTCTAGTTTTATGTGTTTTGTGTGCTTGTCTTATCTACATATTTTATATGTTTCATCGCTCTGTAATATATATAATTTTCTAACAACTGGTATCAGAGCCAAAGGTCTATTTGGCTAATAAACTCGCAAGAAAGAAGGGTTCCTTGTTCGAGTGGGAGCAATGGTGGAAGATGGTAAGTTTAGGGTCAAGAAATTTAACGACCAAAACTTCCTGCTGTGGAAGATGTAGATGGAAGATTATCTATATCAAAAAGATCTATAACTACCATTGAGTGGAAAAGCAAAGAAGCTGATGTCTATGACAGACGTAGAATGGGATATTCTCGATAGAAAGGCGCTCCGAACAGTATGGTTGTGCCTTGCGGTATTAGTAGATTTCAATATTTCGAAGGAAAAAACAACATACGGTTTGATTAAGGCGTTGGAGATATTATATGAAAAAAACTCGGCCTCAAACAAGGTATTTCTCATGAAATTTTTATTTAATATGAAGATGTCAGAAGGTGGATCTGTTGCAGACCATTTAAATGATTTTAATATAGTTATGAGTCAGTTAAGTTCTGTAGGGGTAAACTTTGATGATGAATTTAGGGCTCTTTTATTTCTGTTCTCATTGCCAAAAAGTTGGAATGGTTTAGTTATGGCCATTAGTAACTCTATCTCTGGATCTAGTACTTTAAAGTTTGATGATGTTGTCGGCGCTATCCTTAACGAGGAAATGCGATGGAAAATATCTGGTGAGACATCAGGTAATGATTTGAGTGCAGAGTCTAGGGGAATAAGAATGGAAAGAGGAAAGAGCTAAGGATATCACAGTAAATCAAGGAAAGGCAGATCAAAGTCCAGATCGGGGATAGTG
This sequence comes from Pinus albicaulis, assembly GCA_034641835.2. Taxonomy (NCBI): domain Eukaryota; kingdom Viridiplantae; phylum Streptophyta; class Pinopsida; order Pinales; family Pinaceae; genus Pinus; species Pinus albicaulis. The sequence goes on from CM076579.1 coordinate 950,304,192, forward strand.
TGTTGGAAATGCATAAATAAAGGACACCTAAAGAAATATTGTAGATATAGGAAAGGAAAAGAAGGAGATGCACAACAAGAAAACAATCATGAAGAAAATGTGACAGGTGATGTGTTACAAGATGCTTTGATTCTTTCTTTTGAAAATGTTGTTGATTCTTGGGTTGTAGATTTAGGGGCCTCATTCCATGCCACACTTGATAAGAAATATTTTCATGACTATGTTCAAGGAGATTTTGGACAAGTCACTTTGGGTGATGATAAACTGTGTAAAATTGTTGGAATGGGTAAAGTTATTGTAAAACAAAAAAATGGAAACCAATGGCTATTAAAGGAGGTAAGGCATGTTCCAGATCTAAAGAAAAATCTAATTTCAATAGAGAAGTTAGGCAGTGAAGGTTGTGTGACAACTTTCACAGATAAAACTTGGAAGGTCACCAAAGGAGCCCTAGTAATAGCAAAAGGCAAAAAGGTTGGTACATTATATTTATGCAATGGTATTTCTAACTCTGTTAATGCCTTAACTTCCAAAGGAGCAGATGTAGCATTACGGCATCATAGGCTCGGACACATGAGTGAGAAAGGGATGAATATTCTTCACTCAAGAAATTTATTTCCAGGTTTGAAGAATGTTGATTTGGATTTCTGTGAGAATCGCATTTCTGGAAAATAGAAGAGAGTTAGATTTCTCAGAGTTTGGAAAGAAAAGAAGAGTGAAAAATTAGTGCTTTTGCATAAAAATGTATGGGGACCTTCTCAGGTATCATCTCTTAGCGGCTCTCATTATTATGTTACTTTTATTTATGATGCAACTAGAAAAACATGGATTTATTGTATTCAGAATAAATCTGATGTATTTGATATTTTCAAGAAATGGAAAACTTTGGTTGAAACTGAGACAGGAAAGAAGTTGATGTGTCATAGATTAGACAATGGAGGTGAATATTGCAGCAAAGAGTTTGATAGGTACTATTCAGAGCATGGAATTTGCAGAGAGAAGACAGTTCCAAGAACACCACAACAAAATGGTTTGTTTGAAAGAATGAACAGAACAATCATGGAGCATGGAATGTGCATGAGATTGCATGCATGATTGCCTTTACAATTTTGGGCAGATGCTGTAGATACTGTTGTTTATCTAATAAATCGAGGGCCTTCAATTTCTTGGATGGTGGTATTCCAGAGGAAGCATGGATTGGTAAAAAGGTAAGCTACTCTTTTTTAAGGTCTTTTAGCTATGAGGCCTTTGTGCATATTAATAAAGAAAATAGAACAAATATTGAGACAAAATCAAAGAAATGTACCTTTATTGGATATGGTGTTAATGATTTTAGTTATCGCTTATATGATTATGAAAATCATAAAATCATTAGGAGAAGAGATGTAATATTCAATGAAAATTTCTTGTATAAGAATCAGTTGCAGGAAAGAAACAGGAAAAAGAAAACAAAGAATACACAGTTCTTGATGAGATCACAGAAAAAGTAAAGGTGCTTGAAAATAATAATAATCAACAACAAGAGCAACCACCACAACAACAAAAAAAACCTCAAACACCTGAAAGTGGTGTTATAAGATCTACTAGGATAAGTAGACCCCCTGAACGATACTCTCCATCATTATATTATTTATTATTGACTAATTCTGGTGAACCCGAATTTTATGAAGAAGAAATGGAGGTTGAAAGCAAGAAGAAGTGGGAGCTATCCATGGAAGAAGAGATGGAATCCTTAATGCATAACCAGACTTGGGACTTAGTCAGGTTTCCTGCAGGTAAAACTACATTGCAGAATAAATTTGTTTACAGGCTGAAGGAAGAAGATGGAGGAAAAAAAAGGTACAAGGCTAGACTTGTGGTGAAGGTGTTTGCACAAAATAAAGGTATTGGTTTTGAAAAAAAAATTTCTCCTGTTGTTAAGATGACTTCAATCAGAACTATTTTAAGTCTTATAGCAGCGGAAGATTTACATCTTTCACAATTAGATGTAAAGATAGCATTTCTCCATGGATATTTGGAGGAAGAGATCTATATGGAGCAACTAGAAGGATATGAGGTCAAAGGGAAAGAAAAATTAGTGTGCAGGCTAAAGAAGAGCTTGTATGGCTTAAAACAAGCTCAAAGGCAGTGGTATCTAAAATTTCACAAGTTTATATCTGAACAAGGCTATACTAGATGTCACTCTGATCATTGTGTTTATCTGAAAAGGAAAAATGATGGAAGCTATATTATATTATTATTGTATGTAGATGACATGCTTGTTGTAGGGTCTAACATGCAGGAAATAAATGTGCTCAAAGGAAAATTGGAAAATTCATTTGCAATGAACGATTTGGGAGCTGCAAAACAAATCCTTGGTATGAGAATAACTAGAGACAGGAAAAATCGCAAATTAACACTGTCTCAGAATGAGTACATACAAAAGGTGTTGAAAAGATTTAATATGCAGAATGTAAAACCAGTTAGTACACCTGTTGCTAGCCATTTCAAACTTAGTAAGGAGATGTGCCCCAAGACCTAAGAATAAATGGATTATATGTCTAAAGTTCCATATGCATCAGTAGTTGGAAGCTTAATGTATGCAATGGTCTACACAAGGCCTGATATTGCACATGCAGTGGGAGTTGTAAGCAGATACATGAACAATCCAGGAAAATAACATTGGATGGTAGTGAAATGAATTCTCAAATATTTGAGAGGTACCACAAATCAAGCATTATGCTTTGGTGGTTCAAACATTGCTCTACAGGGATATGTTGATGGAGATATGGCAGGTGACAGAGATAAGAGGAGAAGCAGTACAGGATATGTATTTACTATAGGTGGAACAACTATCAGTTGGGTTTCAAAAATCCAAAGTGTTGTTGCACTTTCAACAACAAAAGAAAAGTATGTTACTGCTACAAAGGCTAGTAAAGAAATGATTTGGTTACAAAGGTTTATGGATGAATTGGGTAAGAAGCATGATATGGTCACGTTATACATAGATAGAAAAAGTGACATTCATTTTGAAAAGAACCCAACATTTCATTCCAAGACTAAACACATACAGCTCAAGTACCATTTCATACGGTCAGTATTGGAAGATGGACAGTTGAAGCTGGAAAAGATACACACTAGCTAGAATCCTACAGATATGCTAACAAAAGTTGTAACTAGGGAGAAATTGAGATTATGCTCAATTTCAATTGGTCTTCAAGGATGAAAATAAAGATAAGAAATAGCTAGGTCCAAAGAGGAGTTATTGTCTAGCAAATGAAGCAGTGGTGCAGTTGCTACAATCAGTCTCCAAGTGGGAGATTGTTGGGTGTGTAGCCTCATTATCTTATTTATTTTGTATCACACCGTTGGACCCCTATACCTTAATGAGGCGGCAATGCCACCCATAATTAAACACTTCCTGGGGGGTTCATGGGAGGGCAACTGCGACTTTATGAAGCCCCCCCCTGGCAGGGAGTTTCGGGGGCTGCGCCCCCGAAGCTGAGAACAAATGTAAAATTACCTTGTAAAAGTATAGTAATTTCTAGTCAATTTGGGCCATTCATTGGCTGGATGATCTAACGGTAGAAGTTATGTTTATTTTAGAGTTTTTTGCCATAGAAGGCAACCCCTCACTTTTATGAGGGTATTTTATTGCGGCTATGTATTGTGTGTGTATTTTGATAGAGAGAAATAGATAGAGAGACTGTGAGAGAGAACAGAGGATATTACAGCGTATCTGCTGTAGGTTGTGTCTCTTCATTTTGCTGGATAATAGAAAGGAATGACTGGCTGTTCAAGGTGGACATAGCCCAAACTAGGTGAACCACGTATATCTGTGTCTATCTAGTTTTATGTGTTTTGTGTGCTTGTATTTTCCGCATATTTTATATGTTGCATTGATCTGTAATATATATAATTTTCTAACAAAGAAAATAAAGAATTTGTACCTTCATTGTTTGCCTCTTACTCATAAATTTCATTCAAAATTCTGAATCTTGTTCTTCATTCACTTGTTGAACTTGTGCTTGTAGAAGCACTCAAATATTATCCTTGTTTTGTGCTTGGAGAAGAACTTTCATCACTTCTCAAGGGTGTTCTCATAATAGCTTGTAGTGTCCCTTGTTGTCCTTGTGTTGGTGGAGGAGGTGTTGTCAATGAGGGATTTCTTTGAGCCATTTATTCCTCATATTCTTCTTGAGACATACAAGTTTTTACATTCATTTTTTTCTCAATGCTTCCATCCCAAGCTTCTTCTTCAATGAACCACACATCTCTTCTTATAGTAAACTTTTGGGTGAATGTGTTATACATTTTGTATGCATTTTATTCATCACTTTATCCTACAAATATGCACTTCTCCCCCTTGTTTTCCAACTTCTTTATCAGTTGATCTGGAATGTGTGCATAAGCCACACAACCAAATACTCTCATGTGGGTGGCAAATTGTTTTATGCCAGTCCATGCTTCTTCCAGAACTTTGTTCATAAAACTCTTTGTTGGGAATCTATTCAAAACATATGCTGCACAATGTACATCTTCAACCCAATATTGATTTGGAAAAAGTTTTGCCTTCAGCATGCTTCTTACCATGTCCATGATGGTTCTATTTTTCCTTTCAACAACACCGTTTTACTATAGTGTATATCTTGTTGTAAATTGTTTGTTTATCCCATTTTTCCTACAAAAATGTAGGAAATATTTGGAGATATATTATCCTCCTCTATCAGTCCTCAAAACATTAATATGCTGCCCACTTTGATTCTCAATAAGATATTTAAAGTGTCATAATTTCTCAAACACTTCACTCTTCAACTTCAAAAAATATAACCATGTTTTTCTTGTAAAATCATCAATAAAAGTCAGCATATAATGGTTGCCTACTAATGATGGTGTTTGCACTGGTCCAAACAAATCAAAATGGACTATTTCTAAGGGTTCTTTTTCCCTTATGCTATTTACTGATGGAAAGCTTTCTCTGTGTTGTTTGCCCAAGATGCAATCTTCACAAAGGTTGTCCAGTTTCTCAATCAATGGTAATCCATTTACCATTCCATTTATGTGTAATAAATTCAAAACTTCAAAGTTGAGATGTCAAAATCTCAAATGACACAACCAGTTTTCATCTTTTACTTCCTTTTGGAATGTCTCTTGAGTTATAGTTGTCGTTGCAACTTCTTTCTTCAAATCTGCTCTCATTTTGAGAGGGTACATTCTATTTCTTGTCATATTCACTTGTGTAATGCATTTCTTTCTTAGTGGCTTAGCCATGATGATACATACTTCATCTTCAAAGAATACATTGTAGCCCTTTTGAATGAGTTTTCTAATGCTTAACAAAATTACATTTCACACTTGGTACATAATATACATCATATATGCTCTTCTTTTCTCCTTTCTTTGTTAAAACAGTTACTCTGCCTTTTCCCATGACGTAGACTTTACTGTATGTCCCCAATGTTACTTGAGACTTCACATTTTCATTCAACATAGAAAACATTGCCATGTTTCCAGTCATATGGTTACTACATCCTGAATCTAAAAACCATATATCTTCATTCTTCTCTTCACAATATTACATGCTAAAAACAAATTCTCTTGACTCTGAGTTTCCTTAGTAAAATTAGCACTGGGTCTATTACCCATGTCGTTTTTTTTCTTCCTACATTCATTGGCATAATGCCCATACTTCTTATAGAAATGACATTAGACTTGGGATTTATCATACCTTTGTCCATGTGCTTGATTTTTTCCACCTTGTTGGTTGATGCCTTGGCCTTGGTTCTGATTTTGGTTGCTGCCCCTTCCACTTGTATTTGCAGAGATGATTCTTCCTCCTCTTCTCTAGCTTCTACCTCTACCTCTACCTTTTTAGTTTGTTCTGCCTCGACCTGTGCCCCTTCCAAAGGAAATTTGGGTGTTGAAGGCATGCTCCAAAGAGGAGTTTGTTGTTCTGTTCAGTCTTTGTTCATGTTTCATAAATGAATCATGAAGCTCATGAATAGTAAACAATGAGAGATTATTTCTCTTCAATGGTTTTTATTATCACATCAAATATTGAGGGTAGACTCCTCAATATTTTCTCCACTATTCTTCTTTCTTCAACTGTCCCTCCATGAGACCTTGTTTGGGTAACCAACCCAATCAATTGTGTAAATAATGATTCTATTGTTTCAGACTCTTTCATGCAAATGAATTCAAAATATTTTCTCATCAATTGAAGATTTATTGTCATTACCTTCTCCATTCCTTGATAGGCTATCTGGAGGGTAGTCCATGCATCCATGGAATTCTTTGCAGGTGCAGTTCTTGGAAATATTATTTTATGTACTACTTGAAAGAGATAGAAGAGGGATTTTCAGTCCTTATTTCTATTACTCTTCAGCAAATTTTTCTTTGCCTATGTCAAGGCATTAAATTCTTGTTCATATGTTAGTTATTCAAATCCATCTTCAAATAGCTGCAATAAATCCTGATATGCAAACAACGCTCTCATTGTGATTTGCCAATAGTCATAGTTATTCCCATTGAACTGTGGGAGTTGAGTATTTCCCATACCCATGCTTGTGCTGCCTCCTGCCATTACTAGCCTTGTAGAACTATGCTAAGAAACTTGTTGTGTATCTTAAACAAACTTTCTCACTGCTAAAGAGATAACCTCCATCTCTAAAATCTCTTAAGACTTCTCTTTTACAGTTCTCTGGACTATATCCTTAAAAATAATAATAAATATATATATATATATTTTAACAAATACATGACTTTCTGAACCTTCAAAATACTCGAGAAATGCTTCAACAGTCTTCTTCTTCTTTTCCTATAGCTTCTTCAGTAATTGCTGAGAGCCTGGACTAGCTCCAATACCATGTTGGAATTTCTTCTTATTTCCAACACACAAAGGAATAGAAATTATCCCTTCTTAACATAGAGATATTTTTAAAACTTCATTCATAGACAGAGCAAGAAATTTGATGCAGATTTTTTTTTTTAATCTTGTGAAGCAAAACAAAAAAAATGTTCTATTGATTTGAAATGTTGTTCATTACATATGTGCTATTATGCACTTCTCTTTCTATGTGTTTTCATTTGTGCAATCACATGAAATATATTTATGGCCATAGCCCCAAAATATTAACAATAAAATTTAAATCCTATGGTTTTAAAAACTATATAAAACATTTCATGCATCGCGGACTTTAACATATAAACAAAAAACAATATAAAAACTTATTGCATGCGATGGTTGTGTGGTGCGATAAACTTATCGCATCAATATTTGTGCCATCTGAATGAGCCTTTAAACATTGTGATTCACTTTCATTGGTTGAACGGATGAATACTTGGCAAGGTGGGGGCAGGGTTTATCTTATGAGTTTGGGCAAAGGTTGACATAAGCACCGATTGGTGCAACATGAACTTGAGTGGATGACAGGCTAATAAGCTGGCAGTGGGATCACTTTTATCGCGCGATTTTGTGAAGGAGATGATGTAGGCACCAGAGGGTGAGATACATTTGTGATTGTCTAGAGGTTGATCTACGTGGAAATGACGTGGAGTCTGTGGTAGGCGTGGAGGATTTATGATGCGGTTGTATGGTCAACTAGCATTTCCAACAAATAAAGAAGGTTGTTGTAGCATACAAGATGAAGGTGGTTGTGCATAATTAAAATGGAAATTTGAAACGATGGTTCAAGTCTTTAAAACAACTTCGCGTCCTTTCCTGAATCAAGCAAAAGAAAATTGTGAGAAGATCAAGTTGTCTGTGTGTTGATGTCGTTGTTGGAACGATGTAGCAGTTGCGATTATTTTCAACATTAATTAAATCCCAAATAAAATTAGCTTAGATACTTTTTCAATAATAAAAATTCCACGTAATACTGATCTCTCTCTCGAACTGCATTTGACCTTTTATTTATATTGGTGCAATGCCTCTCCAACTATAAAATCCCAAGTCATGAACCGCTCCAACCTCACATGGACAATGGCATAGAAAGGACAACCCCGACGAAATACGGTGACTGCTCACAATTATTAAGCTGTGAGTGACTACAGTGCAGAAATTATTTCCAGTGACCTGGAGCCTCCAAAGAAAACCACATTTTCCTCAGATTTTGTTGTCATCCTCATCATCTTCTTCTTTTGGTCAGACTATGTTGGCTATGGCTAAACCTAATTATAACCACATCAGGCATGGTTGATTTCATAATAAATACTTCAAGGAAGGCGTTGGGAAATAAAAATTATATAAGAACTACTCAAGAGCATTGGGGATTTATGAGCAGAGTATATGTCGCAAGAGTACCAGATATACTGACACTTTTGTAGAGTCGTCTCCTTATTCTGAAATGATCTATGAATCGCTCGACATTGGCTATAACTTTCGATGGAGAAGGTTTCACAACTCTCAAGCATTAGGAGGTCACCAGAATGCTCATAAACAAAAGCACGACTCCCAAATAATTGCGTGTCCAAGCCACACTATAAATAATTGGATTGAGACTAATGCTTCTGTAATCAACCAAAGTGGGCCTGCATATTCCTTGGTTGAGAAAAACTGCCATCATGTGGATATTCCATGTTTAGTGACGAACCTGCGACAAAGCCACATTGGCAATTGGACGGCCAACCCCAAATATTCATTTCATTTTATTTCATTTTAATGGCGACAAGGATGATACAACTTTAAATTTCAAGGGATTTATGAGTTCAGGTGAGACCCCTCATTTTCATTGGCCTGGGATATCTTATACAGAGAATTTTCAAGCCATAAAAATCTATCAGTGCAGGAGACGAGAGGTAACCCTGACATACTTCTAAAAACCATAGAAAACAATGAGAAAATCTTTGTACTGTATTTATCTCTTAGGTTCTGATATAAAATTGACTGCCTTCGTTTTTCCTTTTTTTATTAGTTATATGTATGGTTATAATTCAACTAAGGTTATTGTCTGTTACTGATATTAAGTATCATGCAACAAGATAATTATTTGTTTAGAATATTTTATTTTTCATTTTGTCTATAGACAATATGGTGTTTAATATTTGCATATTACTCACAATTACATTATTTTTGAGGTGTTTTTTATGAATTAAAAAACAGCTACCAGTACTTTCCAAAATAATAAATATGAATTCAATCTATAAGATTGCACCATAAACTTATGTGAGTTACAAATTATGGGAATATGATCCATAAGCAGAGGTTAGTTGCTTGACCTTTCTTTCGATGATCAAATTCCAAAATATTATTGGAATCTGCAAATTGAATTGATCGTTAAATTTAGTTTACAACAAACTTAGTCAGCTCATTTATCAATAAGTGGTTGACAATAAACGACATGTTGCAAGGTTGTACACCAAATTTATTAAAAATTCAAGCCTAAATTAGTTTAGATTCATCGATGTGCAACTTCTATTGTCCCCCCCCTTACAGCTATTTGGTTTTAGTTGTGGATATAGATATTTTACATTTTTCTACCATGAGAGTAGATGGTTTTTTATCTTCTTCATATGGAAAACCAAGGCCCAGGTGCTCTTTGATTTGATGTTAATTTGTGTTATCCACGCATCACGGTATGCTCACGTCAGCTATACAAGTGGCAATATTTTCGAAATTCATGATTTATCATGATGTATTTCCTTAACCTACCTTAACATATGTTATCACTCATAAAGTGAATTTATTTGTATGAGGTTTTGATAAATTATGGTTGTCTATTGTATTGTTCTATTTTCTTTAAAGGTCAAAAAGCTAAACAAATGGAATCTTTTTATCAAGTAAATAAAATGTTACAGTTGTTATTAGAGAATTTTGAAACTATGGTTTTATATAAAGAAAAACCAAAGCTTAACAGTGAGTAATGAAAGAACGAAACCAAAGGAATTGAGTTAATCAGAAATCATGACAAAAAAAAAAACAAATGAAACCAAAGGAATTGAGTTAATCAGAAATCTTGACAAAAAAACAGAACAAACGATGAAGTGAGGGAATTTCTATTCCAAGAGACATCAATCACTATCTCAACAAGAGAGGTATCATATTTCTTAATCAAATTATGGAAGGGGAATCTTAATCTATATTGTACCATGGCTGTAAATCAGTCTAGGATCTCCATTTAAAACCTCAATGGGAAGGAGCTTGGCATAATTATATCATAGAATCACAATGATCAAATGTCTGATTAATGGATGAGCTCGATGCTCTCCGTTGGGTTCATGCACCTACTAGCCAATCTTCTCCAAAATATGGTTACATACACCAGATGGAAGACAACTTAAGGGGAGGCAGGATTAGTGGTGGAAACCACTTTGGAAACTGAAATTCCCAACAAAGGAAAGGTTTTTCTTTTAGTGTCTTATCAATAATAAAGTGCCCACTTGGGAAAACCTTCAAAAAGGAACAAGAGTGTGCTAGGATGGTGTACATTATTCAAAAACTCAGAAGAAGTTGTTTGTGTTGTGTTCTTCACTTGTCATTTTATTATTAACATCTAGGTGTCTACATTGAGAATCCTCGGGATAAGGCAGGTTTGGCATGGGCTATCGATCATGGAAGATTGGAAAAAATGATGGAACTTTGCTTTGTATTAAAATTTGAGAAACGTCGCTCCTATAATCTCCTAGGTATTTAGTTGGAAAAGAATAAATGAATTTTCCTGGACACCTCCTTGTCTCCTTCCTTAATAGCGACTCAGTGTGTATCAATTTTCTCTTTACTCCCTATTCCATCTACTCTATTCCATCTATTGTTAAGACATCTCAGATCATCAAAGAGGAATATACAAACCGTCTCATTCCTTGGACTTTCCATTGATATGGAAATCAAAGCTGACATTAGTTATACATCCCGTGACCCATCTCATGAAAACTATAACAATTCCTACATGAGTTAACAGAAGACACATGCATAACCAACTTATTCTATCACAGGCCTTCAAAATATCAATTTTAATAATAATACCATTTTCTTTTCTCCTCTTGATGCTATGCATGGACTCCTGGGAAACCAATGAATCTGTGTGCCATCCATAAATCAAAATTTTTCTCTTGAAATATACTTTGAGAGAATTTGATTTAGTCAAATAGCAATAATATTTGCTATGATTTTATGGAGAGAATTACAGAAAGATATGAGCCTCAAATCCTCGAAATTTTTTGGGTCATCAATTTAAGGTATTAGAGTGAAGAAGGTGGAATTGAGAGGCCCTTAAACATATCCTCGGATTTTGGATTCCTCCACCACCCGAGTAATCTTGACCCTGAGTAATCTCGCCCCCTACAAGCTCAACTAAATGTTGAAAGAATTAAACCATCCACTCACCTGGGCCTAGAATATTATCCTTGATTTTTTTAGAACTCCCTCAAATTCACCTTTTGATACATGACTCATGAGAATTTCATTTTCCTCCTCTTCGTCATATCAAGTGAACAACTCAGCCACCTCAATAACTTGGGGAATTGTTGCTTCCTTTGGCTATATGAATATCTCTTTAGACTGATCCCTCCCCAAGGATGCAATATCACCAAAATATTTATTTTTTCTCACATTTTCTTGATACATTTCCCATATGGTATTATAGATATTCCTTCCTTTTGTGTAATGCTGAAATAATTTCAAATTTTCATCCCTAGTTGCTAGTCAAATAACTCTATTTTTAAGCCTCCTCTACTCTTCTATGTCATTCAATATCTTTATTTTTTGTTAGGATATTCCGACGCATATGAAATAGTTAAGAATAACTTAGTCTAGTGTACAGTTAGGTAAATTGTGTTTCTTTACCATGTACATTTGTAACTTATAATCCGACGGTCACGATTTGTAGTGATCCGACAGTTATCTCTCACCTTGGTATTAACGACACTTGATCCATGGCTTACCACCCGATTGTTCCATGATCTATATTTAAAGATCATGGAAAGTCATTTGTCTAGTAACCGTTTATGAGAGAAACATATGTAACTTTCTTTTTATCTTAATAAATTTCCTGAACTGGCCGTGTTGGCTTAGGCCATGGACTGTTTCCCTCTTTGAGGGTTTTAACCACATGATTATATTGGTGTACTAATTTGTGATCTATTTTTGAGTGGTGACCTTTGGTTCTTCATCTAAGGAACTTACCCTGTAAATTCCTACATGGTATCAGAGCTATTTTGAGGGTCGTTTCCATTGTTGATCAAAATCCGAAGCCAGTTTGACTGCATGCGAATGTCGTTTGTAGATATACTATTTCTGAACATTTTTGGGCTTGGAGAACTGTCTGGTTGTGTTCAAAGCATCTGTTACAGTGATTAATGCCTTTCATTTCATGCGAAAAGGTTTTCGGCTGCCCAAGTTATGACAGTTTAGATCTGGAGGTATAAACCATCTATTTTGCAGTTATATTTGTTAATAGTTCTTCTTATTTCGGTTTTTTTTGTTTATTTTTGGTATTAAGATTTTATTTATTTTCTAGATCTATACCCTCTTCTCTATGTATGCTCTTTGATGTACGTTGTGTGCAATATCAGAAAATGAAAAAAAGGATAAAGGGTTTTTTTTTTGCTACGTATGCTGTTTCCCCACGTCTTTGTGCGATCTCGGGAAATCAGAAATAGTGAAAAAAGTGATAATTTCCGATAAGGGTAACCGAAAATCCAACATTCTGCCATAAGGCTTTGAATTTCATTTTTTGTGCTCGTTTTTTGTGTTTTTTTTTGCAGGAAAAGGCATGCACACCAAAGACTAAAAAAACAAAAAACCCCTTCCTCCATTCATACAATAACGTGATTCTTTCACTATCTCACTTGGTGAGGGGTTAGTTTTTGAGAATAGAGGTCTTCGGTTCAAGTCTTATTCTCAAGCTTCTTTTTTTAAAAGTTTTTTTCAAAGGGGTGGAATTTTTTTTTTAAAGCCGCACTTTATCCCATTCCCGTAACTATTCGGCATCTATAACTCAAATTTTTCAAAAGGCATAACTTCTTTGTCTGGAAGCCGTTTTTCGAGGCTTTTTTTTTAAACGGCCAAATTTTTCGAGATCTTTTGATTGGAGCAATTATTTTCAGAATTTCTCAGCTTCATGTTTAAAAAAAAAAAACAAGGGAAAAGTGCATGCCCGGTTATTATTAACAACACCAATTATTTCCAATGGCTACCTCAAATGGTAGATATACTTAGAAGTAAAGGGCTTTATAAATAGCCACAAGACAAGATACTAAACCTTCTGATGATGATAAAGCTGCTAAATGGGAAAAAAAACAATATCAAGCATGAGGGTTGATAGGAATGTCCATTGCTCAAGATCTTCGATTTCATATCCTTGATATTGACACCCCTAATGAGGCCCTGGAAAAGCTAAAAAAAAATTTTGGAATTCAAAACCAAATCAGGGCCCACCAGCTTGAAAATGAGTTTCTTACTTTGGACCCTAATAATTTCTCCTCCATTAAAGATTTTTTGTCCAAATTCAAGACCCTTATAATTATTATAGAAGGTTGTAAGATCAAAAAGGACGATGGTAGCCTCATCTATTGCATTCTTGATAAGCTTGGCCCTGCATACTCTGTTTCTGTTTCGGCCTTCCATTCCACCAGAGAATCCATCATTTCTTCAAAATCCGCCTACAAGAATCCCTGTTTTGATGCCTTTTGTGATTCTTTGATAAGCGAACAAGAAAAAAATTTACACCTTGGTATTATCACTGCTGGAAACACTTCTAAGAAAGCCTTAGCAGCCCAAAAACAACCATATCAAAAGAATCCCAAGAAGCAGTATCCTAAAAAATATGGTCCTAAACCAGACAAGGGCCCTAAGAAATTTTAGGTTCAAACTAAAAAATCAAATCACCAAAATAATAAAGCAAATCAAAACAAAGGGAGGAATACAGATAGACATTGCAACTTTTTCAATCAGGATGGCCATATAGAGTCCAAATGTTTTAAGAAGATGGAAGCCTTAGAAGTAGCAATGAAGAAGCATAAGATCAATTTGAAGCACTCTTCACCTTCATCTTCAGGCATGGCACTTTCTACTTGTGATTTTCAAGCATCAAGATCTGGTTATACATTAAATGTATCTTCTTGTTCTCCTTCTCATGAGTGGCTCATTGATTCTGGAGCTTCCTACCACATGGCTAAAAATAAATCCATGTTTTCTTCTTTAAATGCTTGTAACACCAAACACATTTATGTTGGTGATGATAGATCTCTTAGTGTTGTAGGATCTGGAACCATTCATCTAGATAATGGTCAGTTTAATGATGTACTATGTGTTCCTACCTTGTCATGCAACTTTCTATCTATTTACCAGATAACTGATTCAGGTGAAGGGAAAATATTATAATTCTCACCTCATGATGTTGTAATCAAGGACCTCAAAGATCCTAAACATATTTTAGCTACTAGCATTGCTGATGATTCCACAAGTTCTTATAAGTTTCACAACTTTTTGTCATCGTCTCTTCCCTCTGTTTTTGTGGCTCATAATGATGATGTGAGAAAAATTTGGCATGAGCGATTTGGTCACTTATACTGTCGCTCTCTTCAAACTCTATGTAAGGAAAATATGGTGACGGGTCTTCCTATGGTATGTTGCCGAGATGGTGTTTTCTCCGGATGTGTACTCAAAAAACATCATTGGGATAGTTTTGACAAATGTGCCTCTTGGCATGCTTTAGCCCCTTTGTAGCTTGTGCACAGTGATTTATGTGGTCCACTTCTTGTTGCTTCTTTCTCTGGTTGCAATTACTTATTAACCTTCATTGATAATTTTTCCAGATGCACTTCTGTATACTTATTAAAACTCAAGATTGATTTTTTTAACATGTTCTTGGCCTTCAAGGCCTTTTTTGACAAACAATCTGGACATCAAATTCTTAAGTTAAGATTAGAAATGGTAGAGAATATGTTAACAAAAAATTTATCAACTTCTACACTGAGCATGGCATTCAATTGCAACATATTGTTCCATATAATCCACAACAAAATGGTGTAGCTGAAAGTAAGAATCACACCTTAAAAGAAATGGCTAATTGTATGCTTCAATCTAAAGGACTTGGTCTCAATTTTTGGGCAGAAGCCATTAACTGTGCAAATTGCATATTAAATCATACTCCTAGTAAGGTTTTAAAGAATATAAATCCAGAAGAATCTTGGAGCTCAGTCAAACTAGATGTAAGACACTTTTGTGTTTTTGGAAGTGATGCTTGGGCCCATATTCTAGATGTGAAACATAAAGCCTTAGAACCTAAGAGTGAAAAATGTATTTTTGTTCGATATTCTGAAGATTTCAAAGGATATAGACTTCTTCAACCAAAATCCAAAAATATAAACATTACAAGAGATGTAAAGTTTGATGAAAATATATCAGCATGCGAGTCTAGTTCGGCGGGTGCACCACCTTTGGCCCGCGAGCCTGATTCGACATATGTGCCACCTCTCTCTCTCTCTCTCTCTTCTATTTTTAATAGCATTCCTTCCAGTTCAAATGATGATAGTGAGGATTAAAATCCTACTCCACCTCATGAAATTGTTCCTTATACTCCAGCGCTTCCAAGATGGGTCCGCTCTACTCCAGATGCAGTAGGTTCTCTTGCAAGTGACCCTGTTGATCGACGATGTATACGTTCTCAGTTCGAAAGAGATTCTTCCTTATTGGCTCACGTTCTAGAAAAACTTGATCCAGAAACCTTTGAATAAGCCTCTGGTTATCTAGTTTGGGATGAAGCTATGAATGAAGAGTATCGTTCCTTATTGGAAAACGATACTTGGGATCTTGTTCCTCTTCCAAAAGGAAGAAAACTTGTTAGATGTAGATGGGTTTACAAAACCAAGTTTGGACCAAATGGAAAAGTGGATAGATATAAAGCTCGTCTTGCTGCTAAAGGATTTTCACAAGTTGAAGGCATTGACTATACTAAAACCTTCTCCCCTATTGCCAAAATGAATTCTATCCACCTTTTTCTTTCCCTTGTTGCATTCTTTATATGGGAAGTCCATAAGATGGATTTTAAATTCGCCTTCTTACATGGAGATCTGTATGAAGAAATCTACATGGAACAACCCCCTGGCTTTATCCAAAAAGACTCCTGCCTTGTTTTTCACCTTAGGAAGTCTCTCTATTGTCTCAAACAAGCCCCTCAGGCTTGGTATGAAAAAACTGATAGATTTCTCGTTGATAATGGCTTTTCTAGGTGTCATCCTCACAACACTATCTATGCCAAGAAAGTGGGTAATTCCTTCACCTTCCTTGTTCTTTATGTTGATGATCTTATCCTTACTGTTGATGATCCAAACCATATAAACCATGTGAAGTCTAGCCTCAAAAATAAGTTTGAAATGACAGACTTATGACACTTGCATTATTTCCTTGGTCTTTAAGTCTTGCAATCCAAGGAAGGCATTACCCTCTCTCAGTCAAAGTATGCATGTGATCTTCTACACCAATTTCACATGGAAGACTGTAAGCCATCCCCTTCTCCCTTTCATTCTAGAGTCAAGCTTTTAGTCAACTATAGTACCCCTGAAGTTGATGCTACCTTATATCGTCAACTTGTTAGTAAAATTTTGTATCTAACCCACACCCATCCTGATCTTTCCTTTGTCGTTGGTATTGTCGCTCGGTTTATGCACCACACTCATGAAAGTAACTGAAAATAAGCTAAAATAATAATTTGATATATTCAAGGTATTGTTAATTTTGGGATTCATTACAATGCACGAGCATCTCCATTGTTGATTAGTTTCACTGATTCTGATTGGGCTGGTGACCCTGATGATCGAAATTCTGCTGCAAGATATGTATTCACTCTTGGTTCAGGACCTATTACTTGGTCTTGTAAGAAACAAAGTGCCATCTCTCTTTCTTCAGAAGAAGCATAGTATCGTGCTACAGTTGAAGCCAGCAAGGAAGCCATGTGGCTTCATCAGATTCTATCTGAATTTGGTCTTCATCAACAGAATCCAACAACACTTTGCTGTGATAATCAGAGTGCCATTTAGCTATGTAAATATCCAGTTTAGAATTAGCGTAAGAAACACATTGAAATCCACATAAACCTCATTAGAAAGCTCATTCATGGTCGTGTTCTTGAAGTGTAGTATTTTCCAACAAATGATCAAGTAGTCGATATCTTTACGAAGGCTCTCATAGAAGCGAAGTTTACCAAACCTCAATCCATGCTTGGCGTTCAAGAAAGTTTTCATTAGAGGGGGATAGGCTCTAATGCCTCCTTCCTTCTCCTATTGTGTCACTTTTGTAAATCCCTCAATCCTATCCCAACTTGTTCTTAAGGGGAGTGTTAGGATATTTCGACACATAGGAAATAGGCTCCTTTTGTGTCACCTTTTCAAATCCTTCAATCCTATGCCAAGTTGTTCTTAAGGGGGGATGTTAGGATATTCCGACACATAGGAAATATTTAATAATAAGTTAAAGTCTAGTGTAGATTTAGGTAAAGTGTGTTTCCTTACCATGTACATTTGTAACTTATAATCCAACAGTTATGATTTGTAGTGATCCGACGGTTATCTCTCACCTCGGTATTAATGACACTTGATACGTGGCTTAACACCCAATTGGTTCATGATCTCTATTTAAAGAGAATGGAGGGTCGTTTGTTCGATGACTGTTTATGAGGGAAACTTATGTAACTTTTATTTTTCTATTAACAAATTTCCTGAAGTGGCTGCGTTGGCTCAGGCCATGGAATTTTTCCCTCTTTGAGGGTTTTAACCATGTGATTATATTGGTGTACTCATCTGTGATCTGTTTGTGAGCAGTGACCTTTGGTTCTTGATCTAAGGAAATTACCCTGTAAATTCCTACATTTTTTAGAGTTCTAGATATTTAATCCTTTCCTTTTTCTCATTTGTGTCATAGCCATCCCCCTCCAGACTCTCGAGGAAAACCAGAGACTCCTCAATTATTTTTAGTTCAGCTTCCTCCCTAACCATTTTTTTCTTTTTCTGGGGAGATTTTTGTTTGCTTCATCATTTTGAGGTTTTCCATAAAGGGTTGATCTAAATATTGACCCTGATGAGAGCTCATTGGTCTCCAAGTGGCTTTAACAAATTCATTATACCTTTAATATTTGAGCCATGTTGGGTTATATTTAAAAGGAGATCCAATATTCCCTTTCAATTCAATAAGTATTGGAAAATTATTAGAATCACCTCTTGTTCCAACCCATTGCCTCAAGGAGAAAATTAGGTTTATAAGGTATTCCATCATCAAGAACCAGTCCAATATCTTGGCCACCCTAGCTTCACCTGATTGCCTATTCCTCCACGTGGGACTTGATTTTATGAGATTTACATCAATAAGATTCCCCAACATTAGTTTATTCATGAAGTAATTTTCCATGGGATTGACTTGACCTAATGGCCCCCATGTCTCCATCATGCCCAGAGAAAAATTGAGTTTCCCTCCCACCACCAAATTGGGGACCTTCATAAATGATTTTGAGAACAAATATTTCTAAAAAGGAACCCTATCGTTGCACACACCATAGATATGAAGAGGGACATTATTGATATTTTATTAATAATACAAAATATTTTTATTTGTTTATTTTTTCAAAATCATATAGTCATTGAACCTAATGTATTATTATTATATCATATTTTATATGTACACATATCTTGTATAAATTAAATATTCACTTGAAAATGTTGATGCTAGACTAAAATTATAGATTATTATGGTATGATTAAGGAGTATAAATTTTATATCCGTGATTATTTTAATGAGAACATACTTGAAATTGTTTTTATTTTCTTGAGTAATTTTTTACACTTGGTATTACGACATCTTCAATTAGTAACAACAACAACATGTTTTACTTTACTATGATAACAAGGAAATAAAGTAACTAGAGCTTCTACAAAAATGATAGAAAGGAACATCTAACTTGTGCTCATTTAATGTATTGCAATCTTAAGTCGATAACTAGCATGAAGAACCTTAGCTCGAAGTAATTTGAAAAAAAGACAAACAAAGACATGTTCTCTACCCTATGATGATAAAAGCCTATACCTCATTTGAAAAACTAAGTAGAAATCCTTGTATCATTTGATTCATTATTTTAGTAAACAACATAAAACCAATTACAAGAAAACATTGGTGGCATGTGGAGGATTTGAAAGATAAGTCTGGAGGTGAAAAATGGACAAGGAAATATTTATGATAAGTATAAAATATTACATCCATACATTTATACTTTTGAGTCATGAGATATGCTTGCTCCTTTCATTTTATCCTCTTATAGGATATCTATGTCCTATTTCCTTCAATCACATATTTGAATAGTTATTCCTTAAACCTTCACAAGAGTAGTGATCATTACTTTGTCTAAGAAAAATAAATTCCTAATGTCTTAAATTAAATAGAAATTCCTAATGGCATAAACTCAATAGATATAACATAATGATTAACACAACGAACCTGAACTTTATCAATGCAATATGAACTCAGAGATATACAACCATATTTATATTTTTAGGGATTAGGTACACTTTCTAGAATAATACCCATGCATTAGGCACACCAATAGTTATCACAATGGGCTACAGATCAAAATACGAGGCTTCCGGATTCAAGGTGATCATCCTTGGAGCCTCGGGAAAAATTAGACAACCCTTTTCTATATTCATGAAACTAGATCCATTTTTATTAGGCAGTCACCTCTATGATGTAGAAAATACACTCTGGGCTTTTTTAGATATCGCCCATAGGATTCCACTAATACCCTGCAAGCTCTTGATGTTGGATCAAGTTTTTTAGCCAACCTTTAACACTGATGCATTTGTCTCCACAATGGATAGCCTTCATCGCATTGTGTTCATTTTCAAGTTGTTCTATGTCACTATGGATTCCACCACTGATGGAGCCAATCCTAGATAGATCACTTCTCCCATTAATTTGGCCTTCGTAGTTGGTGTTCTGGGATATTAATCGGCTTATGGAAAAGGAAATGTTCTTGGAGGGTTTTATTTCAATGTCTCTTCTGATTCTACCAATGGATATTCTAATAAAATAAATTTTTATCTTTTACATACTCCCTCCTACATGCTAGATGAATTTTTTACCCATAGGATGTGAATTTTCGGTGTTTTTGAGACCATTATCACGGGGTTCCTTTTTCTGCTGGTCAAAGAATTTGATCTATTCTGTTCATTCACTAACACAATTCATGATTTTTTATGACTCCCATTCGAAATTTTCTCACTCTTATATAGTTGAAGGCCACTTCAAGATCTAAAAATTCTTTAGACAGTATGTCAAAATTAAGGATGCCTCTATATTTGTAGTCTCTAGATGGATAAGTGGAGAAAAAGGATGGGGGGTATGTTCCTCCTACCAACGCAATATGTTTAAGGAGGTCCTAAAGTCAGTACCTTGTCCTTCACGCCCCAAAAACCTCTCAGGGCCAACATTCATCTATATGGATTACGCAGGAGATCCTCCATCTCTTGAAGTGATAATTTTTTATCCAACTTCGTGGTAGAAAAATATGAATTAAAGTATATTATTTGTAGTTTTAATGGATTCTATCCCTTGGAATATACTCTTTGGGGATGGGCACATAAGAACTGGTCTTACAATATAGAGTTGTTTTTTTCTCAAAATGGTTCTTTGTGGTGATCTTCAAAAATTGAAATAATCGATAAAATATTTTTGACCATGGACCATAGTTTTCTGGTTGTTATAGACTCTCACTTCAATGTTGGTTTCTATATTTTAATCCTCTTTCCATGATAGCTAAGGATACCCCAATATGGATAAGGCATCCTAACTTACCCATCGATTTGAGACAACCTGATATCTTATCCAAGGTCAGATATTTTCTAGGCTTCTTCACGAAAATATACATGGACATGGTTGCGAAAGGAATCACCACATAATTTTTTATATGTGTCGAAGTGGACCTCAGTAAAGGATTTTCACACAAATCCTTCTCAAGTGTCTGTGTAGGCTTTATTCGTAGCCATTATATTATCAAAACATTTCTTTCCATTACAATACATTTCAACATCTCCGTTATCTTTAGTGTTATGCACTTGACCTACGAGAAATCTAAAATAACAGAAATAGAAAACAATATAGCTGAATCACAAAGATATCACATGGTTGAGACAAGATGCAAAGATATTTCATTATTGAGAATTAGAATGCAATGTTCACTTGCCTCTTTGAGGGGGAAACCTGCAATAGAGGAGAGCTTAATTACAATATGAAACAATGATTCTCCCCTTCTATCTACGACTATTTATAGCTTAACTGCATCCAAACCGTAACTACTAGTGATCGCTTGCATAACACATGTTAACCACTTTATTTATAAACTATGGCCCGTTTATAACTAATTGTTCTCCCTTTTCTATAATGTGATTCTACTAATTACAATTATTATTAGTGTGGATAACTACTTACGGGCTTTACTAACTAAACTAACTAGCTATGACTCAAACTATGCCCTTTGCACTTAGTACATAAATAAAAGGGTTAGGATTGGAACCTCACATGACCTCCTACATCAAAATAAGTCGTGTGCTCGAAGCTGAAATTGCACAAACTGCTAAAGAATAGTGGTTGTTTCCCATCTCACATCTTCTTGAAAGCTTTATTTCCACTTTATGAGGACTTCCTTGATCGTGCGGTCGCAGATATGTCTTGTGTGCGTATGGAGGACTTGTTCTAGTTGGAGCCAAAGTGATCCTTACTCATCCAATTATGGCATGCTTGTTTGAACCCTACAATTATTCCCCACAACTTTCTTGACGAATAATACATGTAATACCAAGTGGATTCTTGAAGTATTTGGTGAGGCTACTTTGTAGGTCACAGCTCCTATATGTTGAAGTACTTGATAAGGCCCATAGAATTTGGTTTCTAGCTTCTAGCAACATTTTTCTTTGAGAGAGGTATGCTTATATGGTTGGAGTCAGAGGAAAACTTAGACATCCAATTGAAATTACCGCTTGGAATGACTTTGATCATCTTGTTTCTTCATTATTGTTTGAACTTGAGGTAGATTATCTTTGAGATGAGATATCATGGATACGTGGTTCTTTAGGAGTTGATCAAGTGCCTACACCTTAGAACATTGGGGGATGTAAGAAGTTGTGAATGTTGCAAGTTGGACATACACTGCCTCATATGGTGTCATATTGGTGGCTTCATGATAGTTATTATTATACCACCATTGAGCTAGAGGAATCCACTATACCCATTGATGTTGTTTGTATGAATTGAAGTACCATAGATAGGTCTTAAAAAATTTGTTTATTGCTTCTGTCTATCCATGGGTTTCAGGATTATAAGTTCTACTCAGTTTGAATTTTGTGCCCTAGAGATTGAAATTTTTCTGCCAAAAATTTCTTGTGAAAGTGGGGTCTCAATTAGACACATTGGAAGTTGACATGTCATGCAGTTTGAAGACTCAGTCCATGAAAAATTGTTCCATGAATGTGTGGCTAAATGGATGTTGTAGAGCGAAAAAATGAGAATATTTTGAAAGTATGTCAAACACCATCATGATAATTGATTGTTTCCTCACTTTGGGAAATATGTAATGAAATCCATTGAAACATATTTCCATACATAAGCAGGGAGTAGCAATGGCTTTAAGGTTCTTAGTAGCTTTATCGTTTCACCTTTGTTGAACTAGAATACATCACATTCATCTACAAAAGTAATAATTTCATTCTTCATGCCATTGGAAAATAAATATCAGCATGCATGCGCATAACTCTTCTAAAATATTTAATTTCTTCAAGTGAGAGAGGAGTGCAGCTCATCCAATATGAAGGTTTTGGGAGCTAAGCTCTGGGAGAGAACTACCCAATCCTTGTAGTGAAGAAACTCATCCTTCCAAGAGTATTCCATTGAGGAATTAGGATTTGTTCCTATTTGATTAATGAGTTTGGGATAGAGAGGGGTGGGAAAACTGTTCATTGGAGGCTTTTTCAATCAAACTCGATAGGGGTAGAGAGAGTGATAAAAGGGTGCCCTCATACTCAAATTTTTGTGATAAGGAATCACCCACTACATATTCATGACCTTTCTTGTAAATTATCTCATAATCATATTAAAAAAAATTTGCAAGCCATTTATTTTGTTGTGGCGATGATAGACACTTCTCTAGAAAATATTTCAGACTATGATTGTTAGTGTGGATTTCGAAATGTCACCCCAATAAGTATTATTGCCAAGTGTCTATTACATGTCATATTTTCATTATTTCTTTCTCATATGTGGATTGAACAAGATTTTTTACACTAAGTTATTTATGGGTGAAAGCTAATGGTCTACCTTAATGCATTAATACTACACCAATGCTTGTACATGAAGCATCACATTCAATGAAAAAATATTTCGTGAAGTCAACTAAGGCCAATATTGGAATCGCATACCTGGCCTCTTTGAGAGACAAGCAGGCTATTGATTTTCCTTAGTCGATAGAAATGAATTTTTCTTGAGAATATTAGTGAGGGGTTAGACAATGTGTCCATAATTACTGATAAATTTGCAATAGTAGCTTGTGAGACCCAAGAATCTCCACAAATGCTTCAAAGTTATTGGATGGGGCCAATATTGCATTTCTTGGATCTTATTTGGATGAACCCTTACTCCGTCACTACCTACAATGTATCCCAAATACTATATTTCTTCCATGAAAAAGGAGAACTTAGATAATTTCAAAAGTAATGTGTGATCTTGGAGAAAATGTAATATATGGTCAACATCCTGAAGGTGTTTGTCCCAAGTTATGTTGGATATGAGAATTTCATCTATAAATACAAGGACCTTTTTTTTGAGATAATGTTTCAGAAGGTGGTTTGTGAGGCTCTGAAAAGTGGATGGAGCATTATAGAGACCAAATGGCATGACCATGAATTCATAATTTCGTTCATGAGCTTATAAGGTTGTATTGAGAATGTCAAATTCCTTCATGTGTATTTGGTGATCGCTTGAGCGGAGGTCTAGCTTGTTAAAGAATTTAACGTTATGTATTTCATCAAGGAAATAATCAAATACTAGAATAGGAAAATTTTCCTTGATAGTGAGCTTTTTAAGGGCTCTAACGTTGGCACACCTGTGCCATTCTACATATTTATTTAAAACCATAACCGTTGGAGATGAATAAGGCCTGGTGCTGGTACAAATAACACCTTCTTCGAGGAACTCCTTGATGATTTTTTCAATTTCATTCTTTTTTGAAAAGGGTATCGATATGGGCAGACATTTGGCAGCTGAACAACTGGTACTAAAGGGATGTTTAGATCACATTCACCCCTAGAGGGTGGGAGCTCCTTGAGTTTGTTAAATACTTGATGGTGGAAATTTGAGACCTGTTGCATATCTAGATGAATATGAGGCAAATTGGATTGAAGGACCTAGATGGAATTAAATTGGGATACTACCCCATGATAGCCATTTTTTAAAACCTTCTCCATTCGATGCAAGCTGAATATAGTAGGAGCACCTTCTTGTAGTCCCCGCAATGTATGAGTTTGGTCGTCATGCTAAAAGTTCATATATAACTCTTGGAAATCCATTGTGATAAGGCCTATTGTACAGAGCCATTCGCCAACAACAAGAATGTCACAACCACCCATTTCAATGGAAATCATGTGGGTTTTGAGGTGATAATCCCCCATTTGAAGCTTAATATTTCTCGCAGTGTCCTTCACATTTCATGGCCCCCATATCAATAATAAGGGCTTGGAAATTAGATATTACCCTTATAAAAAAATGGATATATTGTTCTACTATCTTATGGACAAAGTTATGACTATTGTGACTATTAATCAACAGCACTACTAGTCGATGTTTAATGAAACCACACATTTTGAGAGTACGGGGAGAAGAAATTCCACCCAAGGCATTTAGTGATATAACCATCTGATCTGGCATAGCTACAAGATCATTA
Organism: Pinus albicaulis; assembly: GCA_034641835.2. Classification (NCBI taxonomy): domain Eukaryota; kingdom Viridiplantae; phylum Streptophyta; class Pinopsida; order Pinales; family Pinaceae; genus Pinus; species Pinus albicaulis. Next base: position 950,329,076 of record CM076579.1, read on the forward strand.
TATGGCTCTACCTATGTTTCAATTGCTCCTTCCTTAGGAACTTCATTGACGGGAGCGCCATTGGCTGAACTATTTTCAGTAGCATCAATTTGAAAGAATTTAGATTCCTTTCATTTATGTCCTAGGGAGTACTTGTCATCACAGTAGTAGCATTGTCCTTGTTTCCTTCTTTTGAACATTTTTTCCGAGGACACCTTTTGAACCATAAGTGTTTGGGTGGGGCCCGTATCCTGGGTGGTCTGTGCCTTTGCGATGAAATTCGTATTATTGGTGTGGGCTTGCAAGGAAAAGTATACATCTAAGGCCTTTTGGCATGTGTCCAACAAAGTAACAGGGTTATGCATTTAGACATGGGCTTGGATGGCTTCCTTTAGGCCATTGATAAAACATTTCAAGTAAAAATCATCTCTTAGTCCATTAGTTTTGATGGCCAATTGTTTCAAAGCTACAATGTAGTCTCTTACTGTACCTATTTTCCTAAGCTTAGTGAGATGATATTAGGTCCCTATATTACTAGTGTAGTCCATTATTGTTGGTATTGTAGACCACTTATTGTTATTCCTGTACCCTTGTAACCCCCATATTGTTACTATTGTGCCCTTACATTATTATTGTTAGGTAGGCTAGGATTATATTGTGACCCCACGGACTCCTATATATAGAAGGAGGTTTTTTCATTTGTATCATCCAATAAATTTTCATTTATTTAATGTAAAGGAGTTTTACCCCTCGAAGAGGCTAAATAATAAGGCATTGATCTCTTTTTTCTTCTATTTTTGGAGCTGGTTTCCTAGCATTTGGTATCATAGCTTTGGGTTCTAGGGTTTTGCTGCTCCAAATAGGTTATCGTGCCATTTTCACTATAATTTGTTTTCTACGAAGGTTCATAAGCATAAATTTTTATCACATAAATACGAAATCGTGAGGAACCCCATGTAAAAATTTTAGATCTTGGTTCGCAATATTTTTCGAGGTATGATCTGTGGAAGTTACGGTTTTTGCAAGCTCCTAAATTTCATATCAAAGAGGTGACCGTGGGAAAATCATCATAACTCTCTCTTTGAGCATCATATTGGAATTATGTAAAATGTGGCCAAAATTACATGAACTATAGTTTCCTGTGTATCCATTTCAGGTCCAAAGGAGGAAACAGTGACACATGGCATGCTGTAAAATTTCACTCTACTTAATCATTCCATAAATAGGTTATTGTGGGATATTTTGAATAAATTTTCCTTGAAGAATCCAAATAAGGTCAGACCTATGGCATTAGAAAGAAGATTTAGAGGGCTACTAAAAGACAAAATTTTATATATTGAAGATTGGAAATCAAAGAGATAATTCAGTTTCAATATCCATCTCCTCAAAGGAAATAAAAAGATATCAGTATTGGGTTATAAAATCCCCCCTAAGAATAATTCAACACCCATTAAGCCTTAAGAAGGCTTTACTGTGACTCATGTAAAAGAATATTAGCAACATGAAATATCAAAATTACAAGAGCAAGTGCACAAAATTCCACTCTCGCAAAGAGCAAAAAAAAATGAAATGGAAGTTTTGAAGAAAGGCGTGGAAGCTAAGTTGGTTGGTTTGAAGAAGGGCATGGAAGCTACTATGGAAAGTTTGAAGAAAGGAATGGAAGCCAACATTCATGGTTTGACTAGTTTGAAGAATGGCATGGAATAAATTGAAGAAAAAATGGAAGGTTTGAAGGAAGACATGGAAGGTTTGACAAAGTTGATACAAGAAATGGTTCCTAATGGAGAAAATATAGTAGAGGAGAATCGCGATGAGAAAAAAATAAATGTTAATCATGATTTCATAAACTAGAATGTTGGATCGAAGTCCCACCATATTCCAAAGACTGATATAGGGAATTTTGATGGAAAGGATCCTGTAACATGGATACTACATATGGATAAATATTTTGATCTCAATAATGTGCAAAACACACAAAAGGTACACATTGAAACTTTATATTTAGAAAAAAATACATTTGTATGGTATCGATGGCTTTTCTCCTGTAAAAAATTGTAACTTGGTCAATTTTTATGAAGGAAATTATAGCACATTATGAGGATACAAAGATCAACACATTCTTTAGCCAATTGATAAATCTCAAACAAAAGGGTTCAATGGTGGAGCACATTGAGGACTTCCAAGAATTGAATATAAGGTTATCTGATATTCCAGAGGAACACATTATTGACGTATTTATAAGGACTTTAAAGGATAACATACAACGTGAGGTTCGCATTCGGGAAGTTGATTCATTGGAGAAGGCATTCAGGTTGGCAAGAAAAATTGAATGTAAAATTATGAAGGCAAGGAAGCCTACTACTCAATTCTATAAAGATGGAAGTGTTGCTACTCCCAGACATCCACAACCTACAAGGTTGACACCAAAACAATTGGAAGAAAAAAGAGCATAAGGGCTTTGCTATAGTTGTGATAGAAAATACACTAAAGGTGATAAGTGCCCCAAGAAGAAATTATTTTACATAGATTGTGAAGAGGTGGAAGAAAAAGAACAAGAAACTTAAAAATAAGAGAATATCCAGCAAGAACCAAATCTAGGGAAAGAAGAAAGGAGTCTGACCATATCATGTAATGCATTGGTAGGAATTACTCCTCAAACTCTCAAGATATAAGGACATGTCAAGAAGAATAAGGTAATAGTGTTGACTGATTTGGGTAGTACCCATAATTTTATTCATTGTAAGGTAGCCAAGGAATTGAATTGCTTCCTATACCCAGCACTGAATGTCAAGTGATGGTTGCAAATGGAAAAAAAACAAATTTCTCTGGAAAATTCCATAATATCAAGATAACCATGGGGGAATATGTATTGAATAGTCCAATTCTTTCCATTCCAATGGGAGGTGTTGATGTTGTACTAGGAGTACAATGGTTAAAATTTTTGGGGACGATAGCATTTAATTTTCAAGATCTTTTCTTGAAATTATTTTCGGAAATAAAGGAATTCGAATTACGGGGTATCGAAGGGAAGCCAAGAAATATAATAATCTCTAATGTCATGAAAAAACTTCTAAAGAAATAAAAACGTGTAATTCCACAATTATGCTCACTAGAAGTTCCAACATTAAAATCATCTATTTCTCCAGACCTCCAAAATTCTTAGAAAATCATTCCAAGGTGTTTGAAATTCCCAAAGGACTCCCACCTATTCATGATCATGACCATGCCATTCATTTTATTCCAGGAAGTGTTCCTCCAAACATCAAGCCTTACAAATATCCTTATGTCCGAAAGGGAAAAATTAAACATATGATTGCAGAACTGTCATAGGACGGTATAATTCAACCTAATCAAAGTTACTTCTCTACTCCAGTAGTATCGGTGCACAAGAAGGATGTTTCATGGCACATGTGTCATGTTTATAGGGAGCTCAATAAGCTGACTATTAAAGATAAATTTCCCATTCCTATAATTGACGAATTACATGGAGAAATTTATTTGACCAAGTTGGATCTTCATTCAGGATATCATCCAATTAGAATGAAGGCTAAAGATATTCCGAAAACAACATTTCAAACTCATTAGGGTCATTATGAATTTTGGTCATGCATTTTGGCCTTACCAATGCACCTTCTACATTTGAAGGGTCGATGAATTCCATTTCAAAAACCCTTCCTTAGAAAATTTGTGTTAGTATTTTTTGATGATATACTAATCAATAACTGGTCTTGGAGGGATCACATTGAACATCTTCACATGGTATTGGAGGAGAAACAATTATATGAAAAAACCTCCAAATGTTTATTTGGAGTGGAAGAGGTGGAATATTTGGGTCATATTGTATCTCACAAGGGCGTTAAGGTAGACCCTAACAAAATTAAAGGCATTAAGGAAAGGAAAGTTCCCACAACCATAAAGCAGTAACGAGGATTTCATGGGTTAACCGGGTATTATCAGAAGTTTGTTAATAATTATGGGAGAATAGCAGAACCTCTAAGAAAATTATTGAAGAAAGATGCATTTTCATGGACTCCTGAAGCAACTAAGGACTTTGAACATGTCAAAGAGGCAATGTTCCTAGCACCGATCTTAGCTACGCTTGACTTCATAAAAACCTTTATTGTGGAATGTGATGCCTTATGAAATGGAATTGGTGTTGTTTTCATGCAAGAAGGAAGACATATTTCTTTTGAAAGCCCTCTAATCAAAGGAAAGTATTTATAGAAAGATATTTATCAGAATGAAATTTTGGAAATATTACATGCACTAAGGAAATGGTGACCTTACCTAATGGGAAGACACTTCAAGGTAAAAAGTGATCATGATAGTCTTAAACACTTTTTGAACGAAGAATATCTTTAGAAGAGCTGGAAAAATGGATCACAGAGATGTTGGGTTCTGACTTTGAAATCATCTACAAAAAAGGGAAGCTAACTGTTGTTGCAAATGCACTCTGAAGATTGGATGAAGAGGTGGAAGCATTTCCTTGTGCCATTCTTATTATCCAACCTAATTGGATAACTGAAGCAAGGGATGAATGGAATAAGGACGAAGAAGTATGGACACTCATTAAAAAGTTGCATCAAGATCCAAGTACTTGTGATACATTTAGTTGGAAAACTGATTCCTTATGGTACAAATATCGCTTGTATATTTGTAAGAATTCCCAACTAAAACAAAATATTCTGTTGGAGTTGCACAATTCTCCTTTAGGAGGACACTCAAGATTTTAAAAAATTTAGCACAGGGTGAAGAAAGATTTTTTTTGGGATGACCTTAAATCTAATATTGAAAATTTTGTGGTGGAATGTTTGGTTTCCCAGCAAAATAAAGTCGAGACAATTAAGACCCCGAGTCTTCTGCAACCTTTATCCATTCCAAGTCAATGTTGGGAGGAGATTTCAATGGATTTTGTCACAGGTTTACCTATGTCTGAAGGAAATAGTGTCATCATGATGGTAGTTTATTGACTTACCAAGTATGCACACTTTTGTGCATTATCTCATCCATTTAAATCAAGTACAATTGCTACAACATGTATGGAAACAATTAAAAAGCTACATCGAAAACCAAAGATTATTGTAAGCGACAAAGATCCCATTTTTACTAGAAATGTTTGGATGGAATTATTTTCTTGTTTGGTTACTCAACTAGCTCATATCTCATCTTATCATGCTTGATATGATGTTTAAACTGAGATAGTGAACAAATTTTTGGAAGGATATCTTCATTTTTTTGTATCTGATAAAAAAATGCAATGGTTCAAGTGGTTACCTCTAGCAGAATGATGGTATAACACTTCCTTCCATAATGCAGCATAAATGACCCCATTTATGGCATTCTGTGGATATCATCCACCATCCATCACGTCATGTTAAAGAAAAAATGATAAGGCTCAAGCATTGGAAGATCACATCGAGCATCAACAACAAGTTCTCCAACTCTTAAAGGATAACCTAAATTTGGCACAAAATCGAATGAAACAACAGGTAGATCAACATTGGAGCGAGATAAATTTTGGTGTAGGAGACTGGGTATTTTTACGGCTACAAACATACAAACAAATTTCCCTCAAGAAAGCTAAGAAGGTTAGTAAATTATCGCCAAAGTACTATGGTCCTTATAGTGTCTTTCAAAATATTGGTACCATGGAATACAAATTGAAGCTTCTTGCTTCTTCACGAGCGCATCCAGTTTTCCATGTTTCATGCTTAAAGAAGGTTATAGGTGACAAAATTCTGGTTCAAAAAATATTGCCAGAACTTGATAAGGAAGGAAAAATCATATTGGAACCGGAAGAAATCATGGAAACAGGAACTTGATAGCTAGGAAATCAATCAATTTTAGATTATCTCCTCAAGTGGAAGAACTTACCCACTGAATATTCTACTTGGGAGGATAATAATTTTATACATAAGCATATAGAGCTACGCAAGTGTTTATGGAAACACTTTTTTGAAGGAGAGTGGCAGGTCCCTATATTACTACTGTTTTCCTCTTTTGTTGGTAGTGTACCCCCATTTTTGTTATTTTTGTACCCTTGTAACTCCCATATTTTTATTATTTTTCCCTTACATTATTATTGTTAGGCCGGCTAGGATTATATTGCAAACCCATGGACTCCCATATATATAAGGAGGTATTTTCATTTGTATCATCCAAGAATTGTTCATTTATGTAATGTAAAGGAGGTTTCCCCCTTGAAGTGGTTGAATTCCAAGGCGTTGATATCTCTTTTCTTCTATTTTTGGAGCTGGTTTCATAACAAAAGAACCAAAAAAATGAGAATCGTGATCAAAGCGGAAAAAAATGCCTTTTGAGAACATTTTCCTATTTTCACTCCCTAGATAACATTTTTTATGCCACTGCCACAACTGTCATCTCTCTTCATCCAAGTACAGGGCTTCCACAAGTATTTTAGTTCCATCCTAACAAATATTATTAAGGTGGAAATATTGTTCCATTTGTGCCACCCATACTGTCAGGTTAGAGCTATCAAAATTGTAGATGTCTATCTTGGGTGTCAATTGGCTCAAAAATTAGGAACCTCCATCGATGTGAATGTGATGGCTGGATTCACCTTCTACGTGCGCCACCAACACTAGGTTCTTACCTATGAATTATCTTCATGTTAGCCAAGGCTTATACGATTTTGCAAGGAATGGTCTCATTTATTTGATTGAATTATTTCTCAAGGACTTTGACTTTCTCCAATGTCTTCTCTGTAGTATTCTTTGCAACAATAACTAGAGACCTAGTTCCATACATACACTAGCACCGATCAATGTTTTTCAATCTTACTTAAGAGTAGTATGGCTAGAAATAGGGAAAGCTCAGGAGTTTAGTGATGTGAGTCACTGAGGCCGCAACTAGAAACATTTGTGGCTACCAAGAAATTAGGGGCTTACAAGTTCATGGTATCACTATGATCAACTCTTCGACTTGAATCTTATGGGATAGGGTTCTAGTATCCATCTTGAAATGACACCAGACTATTTTTTTTTCTTCAAAAGGAGTTTTAATCCTAGCTGATCAATACTGCAGTGGTCGAATACTAGAAAGATTTATACTGCCAGATATCCTATGAAAATCATGACTCAACTATAGTAGAATAAACCCCAATGTCTTGGTACTACCAAATCTGTTGTGACAATTTGATCCAAACTACAGTGGAAAAAACCCTCACTATACACCGAATCTAATTTATTTTTTTGAATTCTCCAACTACTGTGATTTCTATGGTGGTAGCTGACCCGAACTGTTGGATATGATCTTGATAGTTGTAGTTGAACCCTAATAGTTGAATCTAATCTCAACGAAAAATGTAGGGGTTATCATAATATAGTTGAGGAAAATATGGTCACAAAGGCATGTTAGGTGCTAAATATCACTATATACGTAGAGGTCCAACAATAGTACTGACCCCAATATTTTAGGGCACCAAATAAAGGGGATTGACCATACCCTTAGTCGTACTACCCAACTTCCCTACTGTATTTTCAAATAATCTCCTCGAGTGATGTTCTTAGTGTAATATAGCAACAATACAGTTGATGGGTTAGCTAAGTTTAGGTTTCAAGTTATCCTAAGGTGCTTTCGATTAACCCAAGGGTACATGGAAGTGCAATATTTCTGTGGTTTTTTAAAATGTGATACTACTCGAAGGGGTACCCACAGGGGTTACAAGGGAGTCCAACAAGTGTTACCACTTCTTGTATTTCCTGTGTGCATGCCTCCCTAAATCCGCAAGTTTATGTGCTCAATAACAAATCCCATGGTTCAAAGATGCCAGAACATGTCTCTAACCTAAAAAAAAAAATCTATGAAAATTGGAGGTGCTTCTGGCCCTGGAAATCGCTCTGACACCACTTTTTATGCACTTGACCTACGAGAAAGCTAGAATACCAAAAATACCAAACAATATAGCTAAAGCACAGAGATATCACATGAAATGAGAAAAGCTGCAAATATATTTCATTATTTCGAATCCTAATACTATTTTCATTTTCTTCTTCGAGGGGGAAACCTCCAAAAGAGAAGATCTAAATTACAATACGACACAATGATTATTCACTTCTATATAAGATTATTTATAGCTTAATGATATCCAAAACCATTAGTACTAGTGGTACCTTTCATAACATGAGTTAACCACTTTATTTATTAACTATGGACCATTTATAACTAATTGTGGTCTACTTTCTATAATGCGGGTCAACCACTTACAATTATTATTAATGTGGATAACTGCTTACATGCTCTATTGACTCAACTAAATAACCATGACTCATACTAGGCACCTTGGTATTATTACATAAATAAAAGGGTTAGGTTGGACCCTAACATTAAAAATGCATGGCCCTTTTGGTAGGGAGGCGTTTCCCTCCAAGAATCTATGAAAAATAAACATGGCTAGAAATATCCAAAGGAAGCAAACGATTCCAAGATAACTTCAGGTCAGAAACATGACAATTCATAGTAACATAAGAAATCTATCACCATATGAACTATTTCAGATTCATCCCAATATCATGTGGAACCATGTCATCCCTCAAATAGAGGCAAACATTAGAGAAATTTTGACGTCTAAAATGGGCCTCCTAATAAAAATCTACAACCAAAATAAATTTTATAAGAACCAATAGGATTCAAGATGATGATATCATTCATGTGGGATGATTCACCATTTTTGAGGTTAAAAAGTAAAAATATTAAAAAATAATAAAATAATAAACTTCTTTTTCAACTTCTATTTTCAACTTATCTCCCTAATGGTTTACTTAATTTTCAAGTGAGAGTACTCATTTGATGAAAAAATTAATTCCTCATCTAAGGAGTACCCATGTTGCATACTTTTGATGGACCCTATTACATGAAAAATGAGAAATACATGAATACACATGATTCCAATCATGCTTCCATGTATTTCTCATTTTTCGTGTAGCAGGGTCCATCGAAAGTATGCAATATGGGTACTCCTTGGATGAGGAATCAAACTATGCACCCAATGAGTGTTCCCGCTTGAAATTTGAGTAAACCCACAGGGATATAAGTTGAAAATATGAGTTGAAAAACTTGTTTTTTATTTTTTCCCTCTAAAATTTGATGATGTAATCAAATATTATTTTATTATTTCCACTATTATTTTATAATTTCCTTAGGAGGCCCATTTTAGAACTCAAAATTCCCCTAATGCCATCATTCAATTGAAAATAAAAGAGACTCAACCATAACTATGACTTCAAAAATAAGTGGGAAAAGGTGTACCCATGAATTAGATGATTGAGGTAAAGACAAGGAAATGGTGAATATGGAAGAACCTTTTGCTATGGAATTGTCTCATAGAAATAATGTCATTGTACCGCCCATAGTGGTTCCTAACAATTCATAGGATTGGATTAACATCCACAAGACAAAGGGAAAAACGAAAAAATCCATGATCAACCATTCGATATAATAATAGGAATGTAGTAAATTTGGTATCATGTGATGTGTGTATCACTTATGCATGAACTATTCTAATGTGTTATTTTAGGTAATATAAATTAAACTTAAAAAAATTCAAGGAAAATCCATAATATTTCCAAATATATGAGAAATTACAATTCCCCATGTGATGCATGTTATGTAATAATCGTAACACATCCATTTCACTACCTTGAGACCATACTAAGGGTATAAGGGTGTATTACAATCAAAGAATCCACTTGCATAGTCCTATTATGGAAATGGGGTCAGAAAATTCCTCATTTTTCAACTACCTTAAAACTAGAAACAAATGATACCTTAACATTCATCTCGCCATGACCCTTTTGGTGATATAAATGTTTGCCCAATCTAACATATGGATTAAAAAATATGACAATATAAAGTTAGGTTCATTAAACTTTCAACACCAGTAGTGGACCCTCCGTGTCACCCACATGAAATCTGACATGGTTCCTACTAGCTGTTATGCCACCATGAATGGATTGACATGGAATAGTTTTACTCATGTACAATTGGTAGTGGACAAATTTTGCTAAGATAGCAAGGCATGAAATTTTTCATAGCCCCAAAATTGTCTTGGTCCACTATGTAATGATCCTAACTAAGCTATCAGCTTGACCTGCTCCCAAGGGCGAATGACTTGACTCTGACTAGTAGAACCCACGCGACAAGTCAACCTTTATGATTTACTTCTAGTTATGACTTTCTTGATATGGGAGACTAGCGTGACACTTAGCATAGTGGGTACCACTCGCGATTATAAATTTGTTTGAAAGGATTTTAACTTAGAAACATTTCCATATTTACTCTTTGTTTTATCTAAGCTCAAATAGTTATGAATATTCTGCCTTAGAAAACATGAAATTTTTTATTTCACAATAATTCCCGACACATTGGGGCCATGCAATTCATTAATAATTATATCAAGAAAATTATCCAAACTCAGTGGAGGATGCAAAGAAATATTAATGATGAAACTTGTAAAATATTATTTATAGGAAGATACATTCAACAAATGTGCATTTGAGTGCACTTCATCAACATCACGGGGAACTTAAGCAACTCCCACCCACAACAACATGATACATTTCTTTCCATTCATCATAGCTCTCCCACATAAAGAAAATAATGGAATAACAACAATACATGTTAGAAAACCATATTCAATATATTTAATGAAATAAACATAGGGATTCGTTGTATCCTCATGAAATAAAATAATTGATATTCAATCTCAACATATATAAGAATTGAACCATCCCTCATAAATTTATATAAGTGACCGACATCATCTTTCATATAGGAATTCCAAATTCCTCAATGACAACATAAGTATGCAACCGTAAAATAATCATGAACATATCATTCAAATTCAAGAAGTATACTTAGATTATACAACTGATAAAATAGCAACTAAGAGTGGGACTTCAACTCTGCACCCAACCACAAACATGATGTAGCCAATACTTTATTATATCTATCACCCCTAAGATATAATTAAAAGCTTGAGGATGTTTTCTTTCACAGAAACAACTGATAGTATTAGCTGAAATAGGGTGTCCCAAGACTACACTACCTTTACCCACCAACTACACAAATAGTCACACTAAACATATGGAACATATTCATTTACACACAATTGGCTTTAACACTTGAAAAACTAGTCATATCAGCTGAAATAAAGTTCCTCCAATCTACAACACCTTCACCAACCATCTATTCAAGTAGTTTATAATAAATTCAACATGATTACATGGATTCTATCACAATGTTAAACACACTTTTGGGAGAATAAATTCCACTTTAATATGGCAAGATTCATGAAATAGATAAATTAAAATGATATTACATGTATCACATTTGTTAGGATCTTCCAAAGTGAGTAAAGCACCTATTCTTTAGCTCTGAGGAAACATATGGTGATTCATCAACCCTAACAAATACAAAATTTTCTCAGTCGCCTTGATAGTAACTTCAACAATCCACAAGCATCCCATTGGCTTACTCAGGCTTAGGAAATTTATTTTTTTATGATGTTCACCAAACAAGCCCTTTTTTGTTCCTCATCTAGACATCAACATAATGGTATCCTTTGAATAACATTTTAACAGTTAATCCTCTCAATCTTGAGATGATCTATGTCTTACTACTCCAATCTACTTGAGTGAATTAATACTACGAGTTTTTGCATACATCCCCCAGTATCCATTTCTCATCATTTTTATAACTCGCTAAGGATATTTTATCTTTATCATTTCAACAGATAAAACTATCTCATCCTTCTTGGTCTATGCAAGCCCCCCATTCTTGGACAATGAAGCCCATAAATTTACTAAATTTTTCTCCTTATCTTGCTTTCATTTTTTTCACAATAGGAACATGGACACATCGTTCCTTTATATAGATTAATAGCACATAAAACTCTATTAAACACAACACTCAATTTCCCTAACTAGTATTTTAAATAACTAAGTTTCTCAAGCAATCTCCTTCCCAAAGCTCTTGAAATACATGTCCCTTTCTCTTAGTAAATTAATTGCAGATAAATAATTACAAATATTAAAAATGTTTACAATAAGGGATTTTCAAAAAGGGTATGTTAAAAACACCACTAAATTTGAGGAAAATGAACCCTAGTGTTATTGTTTTCTAGGTAAATCCTCTCTGCAGACAGAGACGATCTCTCTAGCCCTAGGGTGGGTCTAGCAACTATGGGAACATACTAATATCTACATTCCTAGATTGTAAATGAATTCAGAGCAAATAAGATGACCTACCTTATCCTGATGCTATGTTTTCGTCTTCCGTCAAATCTTCTTGATCCGTCACTCTTCCCCAGCTCGATAAAAGCCATTACCAATGTTAAATTAATTGTATATATAGTCAAGACACCACGACAAGCGTAAAACCACAAAAAACATAAAACAATTAAAACCTATCTAACTGATCAAGGAATGTTAGAAATCTCATTATAAATGTAAATAAGAGTGGAAGATAAACATAAGATGTATTTTATTATGATAAAGGAAAGGGGAGTTTACAGCCATGCCTTGATGTTCAGGCTCTCCTTCGGTAGGTCTGTATCCAAGCACATTTGCCACACTCTCACACACAAAGGTCTAAGATCTCACTATGTTCCTAATCACACAAAAACAATCACACTTTGCACTATTCTCCCGAAGCTATGATTGCTTCTTCTCTATTCTAACTTTTTCAGCCATCTGTTCAACTAGGACATCAATAGAAGAGAGATATATTTAAAGAGGAGAGGAGGAGGTTGGGATCCCTACAATAGTGGAAGGGAGGCCTTATCCCTCGGGAGGTTTCCCCATAAGGTGGAAACAAGAGGCCAAAGGAGGGAGGCCATGGTTATTCAGTCGAACCACTCCCTATGACTCATCCACGAAGTTGTTGTGATTGAAAATTCACCTCTATTTTTAAAAAAATTTCCATAAATAGATCAGTGTGGGTGCTTAACTAGGACAGAGCACTAACTGGCGTGGGCTCCTATTAATTTTCCAGCTCAGCGTGGGAGTGTAACTGCCTAATCACGTCAAGGCAAAAACATGTGTTTTCAGTGGTCTGCTCAGGAAATGGTCAACAGAGGGAATGTTGTCCTCATGGCAAGGGATGCAATGATGGTATTTACAAGGCATGACACTTATAATTAGTCACAGAAATGACCCTCCAATGTGCGAGATGGGGATTGCAGGGACAGTGACAAATTACTGTGTAACAGATGCCCCCTAAAGTATGAAGTCTGAACATGAGTGTGGGGTGAAATGCTTTACAAGTACGTGCAAGGAACTAGATGATGTTGTTAGGAGACCTGAAAATCAAGCATAGATACATATACATAACTAAAATATTTGTTGAAAATACATGAATCCATCGTATAGGCGCAATTATCCATCAAGAAAAGGATCATGTGAATGGTTCCTCGGCATGGACGCAGCCATATGAATAAAGGGATCATGTGAAATAGTTCCATAGTATGGGTGCAACCATCCATATAGAGAGGATTAAAACACGAGAACCCACGGTATGGTCGCAACCATCTGTCTAAAGAATCATGTATATAATCATGAATGACTCATCACTACTCGCAACTTGGACTTTTGTGATTGAAGCCCAGGGTCTTGAACTCCAACACCACCTGATCAAAGTACAAATACCAACATGTGAATAGACGTGTTGAAGTCGAACATGCTAGAAAATCACTTGATTACCATTCAATCATGTGAACCATTAACAAGTGCAAGAGAAACCACCCATAATGTCAACGGCTCTCAAGGTACTACTAGTAAAATCCATGGAATATGAACAATGATCTGAAGTCGAACACCCATGAAATCACCCAATCGAAGGCCAATGATGTGAACCTTTCATTGAATGCGAAAAACTTTCCATTAGGGCATGCAAGCTCTAAGGTACCAGAAGGGAGTCTCTAGATCAACTTCCTGGATAATGAGCTGAAGTCGATAGGAATTGATCCATCGACGGAGGGTAATAATGAATCCCACATCATCGAAATAAAAAAGAGAAGGTAATATGTGTGTGAATGAAGACTGAAACAGAGGATCAAGGAATGTAAAAACTACAGAAGAATTTTCTCTTGAACATATCAGTGACACGACTCTGAAATTTGGCAGCATTTGACTCAAATAGGATAAGAGGTCATGTTGACAAGTTTTATAATCAAATAAGAGGCAAACGGATTTCCCAAACCCATTGAGGCAAAGTGATAGAGTGAATATATCCCAACCCGACATGAACTGAAGACAAGTGTCATGTTCAAGAGTGACATACTGCCGACACAACTAACGAATAACTTCTATTTTCCCGCACCATTTCTGGCGAGTACCTCTTTATTTTTACACAAGCTTGAAGAGGATAGCATATGCTTGTCATATAATTTTTTCCTTTGGAAAAATCCAACCTAGTGCATTTTATGAGCCCTAAGAAGGAGGAACTTCGTGAACGTCATGGCGATAGAGTCCGATGTCATCAGGGTTTAACAAGTCTGAAAAAGGAATAACTCGACATATTTTCATGTTTATAGAGTTTGAAAAGAAGGCATAAAATAAAACTCCAGCAGTTCCCTTTTCATAAATAGTCCCTCAGGTCTGAAAAGGTAGAAAAAAATATCTGAAAGAACCTCTTAGTCACGATAGGCTAAGATATTCCTTTTTCGTAAATAATCTATCCTAGCCCAAAAAAGGGGTAAATGTATACTAGGTAGATATTGTTTCGCAACCAATTTAATGAGCTCAAAACAACAAGCGACTCGACAATCTTTTCAGTTTTAGAGAGTCATAAAAGAGCTGAAAGGTGACTCCTCCTAGAGGAACGAGTGGTATAAAGGGTAGCAAATGGTTCCGGAAATGGTGGAACTAATCAGAACAAGTAAAGGTCAAGAGTATGGCTAACAAGACCACTCATTGCACTGGTTCCTTAGGAACGAGTAAAACATCCAAGTGAAGGCATATGATCGGCTGAGCAGACGGTGACGAAGCAATGAGAAAACCAAGACTCATCTGGCAGAACAGGCTGATAAAATGGAAATCACGAGAGGTAAAATGGGAATGGTTTCATTTTTACACAAGCTTGAAATCAAGAAACTCTGCTTGAAGTTGGTTTCATTTTTACGCAAGCTTGAAACAAAGATAAACTATGCTTGAAGCATGTTTCATTTTTACACAAGCTTGAAATGGAAACAAACTATTGTTGAAATGTTTGCATGCCCCCACCATGTTGACTAAATTTGAGGTACATGCCCCATAAGATTCATTCCATGCACCTGAGTAAACAGAGGGAGGGAGTGAAGGTTCAAATTACGAAATCAGAGAAAGACTCGACTGGGATTTTATGATATCTAATCAAAGACTCGAATTGAATAGGAACTTGTTTCATTGTTTTAATGAGTTTTACACATTAAAATAACTATCCTCATGACCTAATTCATTTTTTTAACGAGGTTGCAGTATTAAAATACCTATCCTCATAAGAGCTTGTTTCATTTTTTAAGGAGCTTGAAAAAAGAAAAGGAATTCTGCTCCAACGAGCTTGTTTCATTTTTTAATTAGCTTGGCACAAGAAAATGAATTCTTCTTCGAAAACATTTTATCATGTTGAATAAAAATTCATGGAATCAAAGAGGTTCACATCTAATGGCCGAACAACATCTTGGAAATCAGGACCCAATGCCCCCAACACATGATGCACAATGACATTATCACTAAATGTGGGCACGGGACAGGTAGCCACATAATTAACTTGTGTTGGGGAAGATACATTCGGCGGATAAAGATCCGAAAGGGACGATGGTGTACCATATGCCATGATAGGACCAAAGAATGAAAGCTGATCGATGGTCACGATCTGTCCTTGGTGTGGAAAGTAGATCACATGAAAGAGGGAGGAGAGAACTGCCTCCATGAAATAAATATAGTCTCAGCCGAAGAGTAAATTGAAATCTAAGCAGCTTGGAACAATCATCATGTCAATATGGATGGTTTTCCTTCCCAAAGTAACAGTCAGCTTTGGAAGGATCGCGAACGGTTGACTGGCTCCTCTGTTAAATGCCAACAGATTCTAGGTAACAGGCATAAGCAGTGGAGAACCAAAATCTTGCCAAGTAGTTGAAGATAGAATAGTAACAGACGCGCCTTCATCTACAATCGTGCTGGGTAGGACCAGATCAAAGGTTTGTACTTTTATCTCGAAAGGCACATAAGACAGAAGGCGATATCCTGCAAATCAACTGCAATGAAAGGAAGCGACCCGACTACTTGGAGGGGATACAATCGAACTGAGATGGTTTTCCCCTGGTGTTACTGGAGCAAGAGGAGAATCCTCTGAAACTTCCAATGTGGGAGTAGGAGGAGAAAATTATTGAAATACAGGGACGAAATAATATTTCTCCAAGTTCGAAGAATTTGAATAAACAAAAAGAACATGGGGGGGAATATCCACTCTCAATGGAAAATACCTGATGAACCACAGATGGGGTCGGATCGACTGATTCCTTGACCAATGGTTGGTCAGGAACAGATTCTTGAACTTGAATTTCTGGGGGAGCGGGATGGTCCAAGGATGACGCTTGACCGAGCATGGAATCCACTAGCAGAGGACACAAAGAGAGCTTTTGATAGCCAGCCAGAAGGTAGGGTGCAGAAATAGTGGAGCTATCCAACACTCGCTTGGCTTCATCCATGTACGGACAAAGATGAATGGGATGATGCCCTTCACACAACTTATAGGGATTGTTAATGTTGCCCTATTTCTTATGATTCTTACTAGAGCTAGTCGAAGATGTGTTATCAATATGACTTCTAGAGGTCAAAAGCAATGGTGGGTGACCGTCAGACCATGCGTCAAGTACCTTGGGAATGTCAGGGCAGTCTCGAAGCAAATGGTTACCTTTGGAGATCATGCAAGGGAACTTGAATTTCCATGGAATTTTGGATGCTTTTGCAAGGGAAGGTTT
Source organism: Pinus albicaulis (assembly GCA_034641835.2). Lineage (NCBI taxonomy): Eukaryota > Viridiplantae > Streptophyta > Pinopsida > Pinales > Pinaceae > Pinus > Pinus albicaulis. The sequence continues at coordinate 950,346,033 of CM076579.1, forward strand.
CTTAAGCACAGTAGTTGCAGCATTCGCCTCTCTCTTATCTGACTTCTTCTTCTTCTTCTTCTTCTTCTTCTTCTTAGCCACCTGGTTACTAAAATCCACACTTTGACCAGGAGAAGTAGAAGAGGAGGATGAAGAAACATGTGATGAAGGGGATAGGTCCACTTTAGAATCAACATGATGTTTTTAGGTGGAGGATATGGTTTTATAGAGGGTGGAATACTCGATACCACAGAGGTCAAGAATAACCAAACAAGCAACCCAACGGTTAACCCAGGAAGGGAAAATGTTGTCATATAAGGAGCACCAACATTCCCAAAAGTAGGAAAATGACCAGGATTCCCTTCAGAGGGGATTCCTTAGTTAGTGAAATCTAGATACGTTGCCATCAGAAAACAACTCTAAAACCAAATGCTAAGGAAGATAACTTTAACAAGGAATATTTCATGGGCAGTTAAAATTTGAAGACACTGAAACAAAACTCTACTGTTTTATATTTTAAGAGTGTAGAAATAAGAAAAAGGTGACTGTATCACTTTCAGTTTGAAACGAGCATGAAAGGACAAGAGCTTGATGATCTTTTCACTTTTTATTGAGTCAAGAAAAGATCAAAATGACTACTCAGGTAATCTAAGCAAGAGGGTGTGCTAGGTTTCTGTGAACTGCCATATACACCTTGGTGATAAAATGAAAGAGAAATGACCAAGGGCTTAACTTACGTGCAGGTAGTCTCCCTGAATTCTGTGTTCAATGTATCACAGTTACGAGGTGGCAGACTAGGCTTCCTACAGATAAAAGGATTGCAACCTATAGGGGTATCCATTTATATAATCGACGGTATGGGGAACACAAGTCTGTACTAGTGTTGTTTGAATCCAGATGGTGAATGACAGCTACTAGGTTTTAAGACACCGTAACATGTCTCTAGCGTAGACCACTAAAAATGTTTCGTCAGGTTTCAATGCTTCCTTAGGTTAATTCAATAAATTTTAAAGTTGGTCTTGAATTATGTATCAGTTTCAAGGACATATCGAATTTCATCTGAAAATCTCCTATATGCAGCTATATGAGAAAAGAAATATTTTAATTCGATGAATTCTATCTAGTTAAGAGAAGAGTTTCAAACAATGATGCAACAAAAAATAATGTTGCAAACGAAACTTTTCCAAAACATATGAATTTCACTATCCAAAAGTAATCTAAAACATTGAAAGATGCGAATTATACTATGTAATCTAAGCTATGCAAAATCCTCTTTTTTGAAAACTATGCAATTTTAATCTATGCACAATTTCCTTTTTCTTTGACAAAACAAGAATGCACTCAATGCATTTTTTGATGAAATGAGAATCTACTTGATGCATGATTTTAATGAAAGAGAATGCACTCAGTGCAATTTTTAGCTTTCAATCATTAAACAATGTAATCTAAGTTCAATGATAAATCTCAAAAAATTCTCTTCAATGCAACATGATCTACTGCATTTTAACGAAAAGCAAACTCTAAGACGGAAACTAAATGAACACAAATTTCTTTAATGGAAGGATGAATGTAAAATGGATGCAAACCAACACTAAGAATGCAATCATTTTTTTAAACACTTTATAATGAAATTCCTCAGAAGGTTACAAGACATATGAGGTCAAGCACAAAAATGAGTTCCAAAGCATGAGCTCAAAAGAAGGCATTCATTCCCTTTTACATCAAGAAATCAACGAAAGAAGGATTTTCAGCTGAACAATGAGCAATGTAATCTATGCTCACAAGTGAAAAAGTAGCGGGGATAACATGTAAATCATACAAAGAAAAGGACCGGAAGGGAAAGACACACTAATTAAGGATTTAGGGAAGAAACGTCAATTTTTCATACACCCTGAAATTGGCACGACATTGGCGGGTGAAACTAGCACCCACTAGCACGACTTGTTCACTGACAACTAGCACCAATGGCCAATTGGTACAGGTTGCTAATTGAAAACTTGCGCCAATCGGTGCTATTGTCAGAACAATAAAAGCACAAATTCCTGAAAAAGAAAAAACAAATAATTTCTCCCAACCAAGACCAGACTCACAACTTCAAGCAAAAACTAAAAGATCATAATTGATTAAAAACATAGGAAAAAATAGGGAAATGGTCGTTCAACTAAATCCGTCAATGACTAAGACCTCAAAGAGTGACAAACTCAAAGGAAACTCCCTAGTGGAGTCGCCAATTTGTTGTCAAGGTAAATCGTCTCTGCGGACAGAGACGATCCCTCTAGCCCTAGGGTGGGTATAGCAACTACGGGAACATACTAATATCTACCTTCCTAGATTGTAAATGAAATTCATAGCAAAAAAGATGACCTACCTTGTCCTGATGCTATGTTTTCGTCTTTCGTCGAAGCTTCTCGATCTGTTTCTCTTATCTAGCTCGATACACGCCGCTACCAACGTTCTATTACCTATAAAGACAGTAAGGACACCACGCCAAGCATAAAACCACGAAAAACATAAAATAATTACAAGCTATCTAACTAATCAAGGAATGCTATAAATCTCATTATAAATGTAAACAATACTGGAAGATAAACATCATATGCATTTTATTATGATAAAGACAAGGGGAGTTTATAACCAAGCCCTGATGTTGAGGCTCTCCTTCAGCAGGTCTATATCCAAGCATGTTTTCCACACTCTCACACACAAAGGTCTAAGATCTTACTATGTTCCCAATCACATAAAACAATCACCTCTGCACTATTCTCCCGAAGCTATGATTGCTTCTTCTCTATGCTAACTTTTTCAACTATCTATTCAACTAGCACATCAATAGAAGATGGTTATATTTGTAGAGAAGAGGAGGAGGTTGGGATCCCTACAATATTGGAAGGGAGGCCTTACCCCTTGGGAGGTTTCCCCTTAAGGTGGAAAGAAGAGGCCAGAGGAGGGAGGTCATTGTTATTCAATCGAACCACTCCCTATGACTCATCCACGAAGTTGTTGTGATCGAAAATTCGCCTCTATTTTTTAAAAAATTTCAATAAACAGATTGGCGTAGGTGCTTAACTCAGACAAAGCTCCAACTGGCAAGGGCTTAGTGTTAATTTTCCAGCTCGGCGTGGGAGTGTACCTGGCTAATTGCGCCAAGGAAAAAACAGGTGTTTTTTAGTGGTCTGCTCAAGAAATGGTCAACAGAGGGAATTTTGTCCTCATGGAAAGGGATGCAATGATGGTATTTGCAAGGCATGACACTTCTAATTAGTCACATAAATGACCCTCTGATGTGCGAGATGGGGATTGCAAGGATAGTGACAAATTACTGTGTAATAGTTATATACTTGATCACATTTACAACAATTCTTTAACACACACAATAGTGAGATATATTCTTAACCAAAAATCAAAATTGGATATTTCGCCCACATTTAATCAACTTCTAGGTCCATATAATAATATTGTATCTTCTTATTGTTATTGTTATTATAACCCCCTTATCGTTATTGTTGTGCCCATGTAGTCCTGATATCGTTATTATTGTGCCCGATAGAATCCCACTATTGTTATTGTTGTTCCCCTATATTGATATTATTATGTCGGGTAGGATTATATTGTGACCCATTAGATTCCTATATATAGAAATGAGGTTTTGTCATTTGTATCATCCAAGAATTGTTCATTTATGTAATGTAAAGGAGGTTTCCCCCTCTAAGAAGCTGATTTATAAGTCATTGATCTATCTTTTATTCTATTTTGTGAGATGTTTTCATAATATTTGGTATTAAAGCTTTGGATTCTAGGGTTTCGCTACTACAAACAAGACATCTTGGAATTTTCTCTATAATTTTCTTTCTACAAAAGTTCACAAGAAGAAAAAAACCCATCTGAGATTAAATATGGAGGAAATTCTTGGAAACGTTTCAGATCTTGGTTCTCTATATTTGTGGAGATATGTTCTCAAGAAGTTACAATTTTTCTGGGCTCTAGAATTTAATCTCAAATAGGTTACCGAGGGAAAATAGTCATAACTTTCATTTTAGACATAGGATTGGAATTATGTAAGAAGTGGTTGAACGTGTATGGAATTTAGTTTCGTGTGTATCGATTTCAGCGCTGAAATTCAAAACAGTGAAATGTGGAATTGCATACAAGTTCATGTTGCTGAACTAGTTCATAATTAGGCAATTGTGGGAGATAGGGAATAACTTTGACTTGAAGAATCCAAATTAGGTCTTACCTATGAAATTGGAAAGTTGACTTAGAGGGCCATAAGAGGAACTAATTTTAGATATTGGAGATCATAACTTATAGAGTTACAACCATTTCATGAACGAACTCCTAAAAGCAAGAAAAATGTGTATATTACAAAAAAACAAATTGTATAAGTTTGGTTTGAAAAATCAGTTTGAAGTGATTCAAAGGGCATGTTAAATAATTTATATCATTATTGGGTTCTATAATGCCTCCCAAAATTAATTCCACACCCATTAAGCGCTCATAAAGAACTACTATGAAGCATGAAGAGAAAGAAGTGCAACATGATATATCAAAATTACGAGACCAATTGTAACAAATTTCACTCTCGCAAAAAGTAACCAAAAATGAAATGGAAGCTAAAATGGATGGTTTGAAGAAAGGAATGGAAGCTAATATGAATGGTGTGGAAGCTAAGATGGATGACATGGAAGCTAATATCAATGGTATATAAGAAAAATTGAGAGGAAACATGGAAGACATGAAGAATGATCTTAAAGAAGACATGGAAGGTTTGAAGGAAGGTTTGACAAAGTTGCTACAAGAAATGATTCCTAATGCTGAAATAGTAGTAGAAGAAACTTAGGTTGACAAAAAAAAATGTTAATCATGATTTTAGAGACTCTAATGTTGGATTGAAGACCCACCATATTCCAAATATCGATATGAGGAAATCTGATGGAAAGGATCCCATAACATGGATACTACAGATAGAGCAATAATTTGATCTTCATAATGTGAAAAGCACGCAAAAGGTACACATTGAAAATTTAAATTTAGAACCAAATACATTTGTACAGTATCGATGTCTTTTCTCTCGTAAAAAATTATCACTTGGTCAATTTTTATGGAGGAAATTATAAGGATAAAAAGAGAAACACGTTCTTTATCCAATTCATCAATATCAAACAAAAGGGTTCAATGGCGGAGCACATTGAGTACTTCAAAAAATTTAATATAAGGGTAAAGGATATTATAGGGAAACACAAGATTGATTTCTTCATAGGTACTTTAAAGGATAACGTCCAACATGAGGTTCACCTTTGGGAACCTGATTGTTTGGAGAAGGCATGCAGATTGGCAAGAAAATTTGACATAATAATTATGGTGACAAGGAAGCCTACCACTCACATCTATAAACATTGATCTATTTATACTCCTATAATTCCACAACATACAATATTGACACCACAAAAATTGGAAGAAAAAAGAGAAAAGGGGATTTTTTATAGTTCTGATATAAAATACACTAACGGTCATAGGTGTGTTGAGAAGAAATTATATTACATAGATTGTGAAGAGGAGGAAGAAAATGAACAAGAAAATTCAAAAGAAGAGGATATACACCAGGAACCAACCCTAGAGGGTGAGGAAATGAATCCTATGATATCTTGTAATTCATTGGCAGGAATTACCACTCCTCAAAGTCTTAGGATAGAAGGACATATCAAGAAGAAAAATGTAATAGTTTTGATTGATTCGGGTAGTACCCATAATTTTATTCATTTTAAGGTAGCCAAGGAATTGAGTTTCTTGCTATACCTTGTTAGTGTTAGAGTATGCATTATGCCACCAGTGATCGAAATCACTCTTTGCATATTCATTTTTGGTGTCCCACTCAGAAAATTTTAAAATATTCCACTAGGTCATTCTAAAAATTGTTTCACTGATGGTAGCGCTATTCATAAAAATTCACTCTCCCTTAGAAAATCACATATTTTGACTCACCTGCATGTCTAGTTGAGCATAATAACACTTTTGAAAAATTCATTTCACCATGTCTTATCTTAGTCAAACTCAACCATGGATTCAGGTCATTCAAGGTCACATTAGGTCATTAGGTTTCATTGTTCAGGGTCCAAAGACTCACCATGACATCGCATAAGGTCAGCAAAGGTGTTAGAGTGACTCAATAAATATTTAATCATCAAATACAGAGGATTATAAACATGAAATATGTTTTCAAAGTTATAATTTTGATTTTAAGTATCAGTTTCATTCCAAAATGTAATTTTTATTCCAAAAAAAAAAGTGATGTAATTGGTTTTTTTATTTTTGTAATTTTATACCCATTATATGTAATAAGTAATTTATCTTCTGAAGCTTCTAACTCAGCTCCATATGCCAAAATGAATACCAAAAAAATTACATCTCAAATTGCTAGAGGTCCTACCCCATCAAATAATCAACCTACAAAACAAGAAGTCAGAAGTGAAAGAGCATTAATGTGAAAATTTGAAACGTGAAATGAAACATTAGAAAAGTGAATTTTCAAAACATAAATCAAACCCACTCAAGTATAAAAGCTCTCAAAGACATCAATTCAAAGTTCATTTACTTCCTACACCCTCAAGCATAATTAGAAAAGGATAATTTTTCGAGTTTTTAGGTGACATTTTGCAAAACAGGGGCAGAGGGTGCATTCTGCACTAGTGTTGCACGTTCTACACTTGTGCTATGCATTTTCTTGAAAACGTTGCGCATTTGCTAAAGGTGTTGCGCACTTGTCAAGAGGAGAGCGATTTTAACCTGGGTGTTGCACGTTTGCCTGAAAGCCCTCAGATATTTCCAAAATACCACTACAACTCTCTCAAGCTTCAAAAAGGGTTACCTACACTCTCCAACAAGCAAGTAAGTCATAAATTCATCACTCCTCTTGTCCTTAATAATTTTATGCAATGTTTAATTTGGTTTTGGTTTCATCTTAAGTTCAAAAAACTAGTATCATTCTAATAGCGTTGCACTACCATTCCCACATTTCAATTGACCCTATCCCAACCCCCCATATCATAAAACACTTTTCCATAACCCCTACGTAGTTATATCCTTCCGTAAGCTTTCATCTCCTTCAAAACCCTAAGCCCTAGCTATTGATTTTCCTAGGCTCCCTATACCATACCTATAATTAAATACCATATTCTAAAACCCCACATCATCACTACCCGTGGTCACATCCCTCGTATTACAAATCCCTATCCCAATCTCCTGAAATTTCCTCACACCAACTCACACTTATTACACCCACATTCCATTCCATTATCTCCTTAGGGTTTTGACGCGAAATAAATTATAGAAGAAGAAGGGAATGAATGTTATAGTGAGGAGAAAGAAAGAGAGAAGAGAAGGCCATCTAAAAAAGGAGGCAAAATCATTATTCATGAGCCAAAAAATACCAAAGAATGAATGGCATCTCCGATCATTGTGACATGCTTTAAGCAGGTAGGTTGTTTTGAGTCTTTTGAGAAAGTAAAAAGGGTCCAATACCATAATATGTTGACCATATTATTCATTTCCAGCCTCCATGACAACTGGGTAACCCTTGCTTGTGTCACTTTCACTGTGTCCCCTGCCATCATATCAGCTGCCACTAGGATCCAAAATGTTGGGGAAAAATGGATGAAGAAAGGAGAATTGAATCAGTTATATTATGAGACTTATATTAAACCAAGGTAAAATAATGAGAGAAAGAGGAATTTTCCTTTCTCTTAACTCCTGGACAGATATGTCCCCATAATGAAAATCATCATCAGGTACTTTACTTGTGAGGGTAGGTTTTCTGGACTCTACTCCTATCATGTATAGCTGCTCATGCACTTCACAATCGTTACAATGCTCAATATAAATTATTGTATCTACTGGAGCATTGACAAGATGAAATTTATTTCCCAAAAGAGAGATTATGATCATCAAATGAAAATTGGCTTTCATCACCTTGATCAGTTAAACATTAAATGGGACACCTTCATATCCAATGTGATTTTCATTATCCCACCTATTCAGCATGGCAAAGATGCACCTTCATCATCTCATCCTCACACATCCATTCCTCCATCTCAGCCTATAGTTCATACATCATCATCGAATTAGTCTCCTTCACCCACCTCACTAGTGTCATCTCCATTTAACATTAATACTGTGTCACCTAGCAGACGTTAAATTAGCAAGCCTAAGAGGTCTCATTTTGGCACATTGGCACATACCTATCAGAGAGGTCATATGTAGTTGTTTCCCCCATAGATTGTGGGAGGGGCCCTACCTGCTTCACCAGAAAAGAAAGTAGATAAAGGCAAGGAAAATATAGCATAGGTGTACATAAGTGAAGATAAAGGCCTCCATGAGAAAGAGGCAGATTTGGAAGTTGTAGACTTCAAAAAAATTGATGATGATGATCCTTCTTTGATCAAACAAGAGAGGGAAGCCAAGATTAGAGAGCTCCAAGCTAATCTTAATAGGTGAAAGTTTGTCATTACCTTTCTCAAAGTAAGAGAACCAACAACTGAAGACCAAACATTTCATTGATGAAGTGAAATGCATGAAGTGAACTTTTGGGTTCTTTCTCGGTGTATTTCCCCAAGATGGCTTGTTGGAATAGAGGTAGATAAGGCTAAAGACTTTCTTGAAGAGACATTATAGAAGTATGGTGAAACTGAAAATGAGGAGGACCCGCCTCCAAGAGAGAGACCTGGGATAGAGGGCTGAAAATAGCTCTAGAACTAGAGAGGAAAAGAGAAGCCTTTTTTGCTAAAGAGCTCACGATTGATGAAAAAATGACAATCATGGTTAATCAAGACTGGTATTATTTGTTTGAGAAGGTAAAGCAGCACTTGGAGATTCTCTTGTACAAGGCTCAGCATGAAAATGATATTCAAAGAAGGATGGCAAAGCATTATGCCATGAGGAACAAAATTGCAAGGGCCAAGCTCAAAAGAGCAAATGCAAAAATTGAAGCCTTGACCAAGCAAGAGGACAAAAGGAGGCTAGACATACTTGCCAAGGTAACACTCCATTCCTAAAACACATGATCAGAAGTCATCCCACCAATTTTTACAAGTTTTTGGAAAATTTTGCAAGTTTGTAAATTTCTGTGTTTTTAGGGACATTTTTAGCATAGCAAAAAATGTCAAACGTGCAGAACCTAGGGTGATGAGTTCTTTTTTGAGGCATCCAATGAGAAAATTTTCACCACCGTTGAATTTATAATGATGGGGACATGCACCCTATACATTTTCTAAGAAATTGGAGGAAACATGGTCATAGAAAAGGGAAAAAAACCACCAAAAAACCACGTTTCTGCCTCATTTTTGGCCTTGGTGATGCGCGTTTAGAAGTATTGGGAAAACGAGTTACTGAAAATGAAAATGAGATTCATTTTACAAACTAAAGGAATTTAAATAAAATATACTTGAAGGAATTTGTAGCAAGCCATCTTTGGGGAATTCACCGAGAAGGAACCCAAAAGAAGCCTTGAACAAAGACGACGCGTTTGACAAGGAGATGGCACATTTGGCAGTCTTCTAAAGTTTCCTTAGTTTCACTCCTGTTTGGATTTTCATCTTGGGAAATGATGATTTTACCTATGTAAATGTTGAAAATAAATGTAATTATCATGTTTTTACTATAACCTAGGGTAAATACATTACATAAATGAAAAAAATGAGGTGTAATGAATCAGTTCACTTAAGTTGGGAATGCGTCACTTAGACCATCCTATACTTTAGCTATCAATTCAGATTTTTGTGTAAGATCTTCCTCACCTCATGGATTCGACCCCTGAGGATAAGAAATTTTTCTTTTCATGTATATTTTTTCCCTTTATTCACAATAGTCAAGGGTTGGAATTAGTTTGATGTTTTCTATTGATTAAGGAAACTTTGTACTCAGTCTGGCCAAGCTAATAACGAGGAGTTGCAGCTACTTTTATGGGATAATTCTAGTATTTAATGTCTATCATTGTTTCTTCTTCAGTGTCATATGCTTGAAATTATTGTGTTCATGTTCACTTTCATTTCTATGTTATGATCTTATACAAGTTAGATAATCATAATACATGTTTTCACATGCTCTATTTTGGGTAACTCATCATATTTTGTTCATCCTCTTCTGTTTGAAAAAAGTACATCTCCTATGATTTTCTTAGCTTTCTTACAACTTCAAACAAATCGATAAAAATTCTCTTCAAGTGGTATGCATTGTACCTACCTTTCCACATTAATCCCTGCAACCATAACTCATTTCCCTTGCCCTAGCTTTCCTTGACCTAATTCCTTCATCCAGTGATTTCCCCAACCAAAACAATTCAAAGCAACCCCTTGCACTCTATATCTAGACTAAAAACTCGAATTTCTCCAGCCCTCATGGCTGTGACCCTTTTCGAGAGAGCCCTCTCTGGCTTGATAGGGCTAGCTATCAGGTCAAAAGCTTGGTCTATGGTTAACTCTGTTGAGATTCCTTCTTCAGCCTCGGGAATATGGCATAGTGATAACATCTTAGCACTGTTGTCGGGGAGGAGAAAATAAAAATATTCCATGGGAAAGAATGACAAATATCAGATCTAACTGTTGAAGGTAAACAACGACGAGGCACAAGAAGGTTGTGCATCATTCACCTGGCGACTCCAGTGTTGAAAAATCCAAAGATTCATAATTTTCATGGCAACTCCACTTTTTAAGAACTGGTAGTTTGAAGATATTCTTGGTGAAGTCACTGTTGTCAAAATGGATTTGATTGCTCGAATGTATGCTGCTATGAATTGATCTCATACTTCTGGTTTTCCGAACCGTATTCCTTGTATACGTTGGCAATCGGGACCATCAAAGTTTAAGGGTTAGGATGGTGAAGTTGCTAGTTTCCATTTGGTCAAATTTCATTTTCATATTCATGGGCTAAAGATTGAATTTATTGAAGATTATTTGATGAATATTTTTATGGCTACCTTGGAGGAAAATGCGAGATCATGGTATGAGATTCTACCATATGCTAGTTTATATTCTTTAAAGGAATTTCATTCCATTTTCTTTGAACATTATCAAAGATCTAATTATTCCTTGTCGATGATTGATAGCTGTTGTGAGATGTTTGATAATTTCATTGAGTTTCTTGAAAAGTTGTATGGGGATGAAGAGTGTCTAGATGATGAGATCATAGAATCCCTTCATGATTTTTCCTCCCAACAAGAACCAACAGTTTCCTACTTGGATGAAGATACCCTTGAGCCTTTGCATGAGAACCCTTTTCATCACCAACAAGAATCAGTAGCTCCCGCCTTAGATGAGATGGACTGGAACAAAAAAAGAGAAGTGCCAATTCCCGATTCTAAAAATGAAAATCACCAAATCGATGTAAATTGCTTTAAAACTAGTTTTCTCCTTTGTCTGAAGATGAAATAGATCAGGTCCTGAAAAATCATGTTACAGCCCAAGCGAATGTAGATTTGAATTTATTACAATGTTCACACAGTCAAGAATGTGTGACTGAAGCATCTTCCATTATTGAAAATTAAAGTCTGGGTTTGAATGATGATAGTCATGAGACTGATGAAGCCATATAGGAAGCTGTTGTGAGTTAACCAATTTGTGATGATGATTTTCTGCAAGGAGATCAACTAACAGATATTGTTTTCTTTCATGAAAAAGATAGGGCTGTCTTGTTTAACAACCTTGAAGAATGTTTTATGTTCAAAGATGATTTATAATATGAATTTGAGGAGTATGAGCCTAAGAGAGACAATATGCTAGAGACAGAATCAGAGTTGCTTGTGCTTCATGAATTTGCAACCAACAATCAGATAGAATAAAATCATACTTCCCTATGCTCTCCTATGGATCAAAAAATAAGTTTTCTTTCAGTTGAGAATGAAGAGCGTGCTTGTGTTTTTGCTGAATCTCAAGACAAGGTAACATTTTATATTTTTGAATATCATTTTAATAATTTTCTAGAGTTAGTAGGGAAGATGTACTTTCTTGTTTTCGTGGATCATAAGCACATGTTCACTAGACACTTGGAGTGGCCTAGTTTTTATTTTTTTCTGCCTACTCAAGGAAAGTGAGAGAAAATTTTCAGTAAGTAACCATATGCTGGATTGGTTACACTCGAAGGATCACTTCACATGATTGTACATATTTATTCAGTAGGTAGGTGGTTGTCATCAAGATTTGAAGCTCTCAACTCTCGTTGATGTACAACCATCAATAAACTCAGTAATTTATTTATTTTCATTCAGTTTTGAAAGTTAGTTTATGTCATTGAGTTGTTAGTATTTAGTCCTGCATTTCAGTTTTAGTTATTTTTTGACTGTATTGGCCCAATGGAAGAGGCATTGATTTGCAAAATTCAGAGATCTGTGGTTCTTGAAACCTCTTTCAGAGCTGCCATCCCCAATAAGTCCAATGTATGTGTCATAATATGATTGCTACCATCAGTGATCAAAATCACTCTTTGTGTATAAATTTTAGGTGTCACACTCAGAAAAAGTTTAATCATTCCACTAGGTCATGCTAAAAATTGTTTCATTGATGGTAGCCCTAGTCACAAAACTTCACTCTCCATTAGAAACTCACATTTTCTCACTCACCGTCATGTCTAGCTGAGTATAATAACACTTTTTAAAAACTCATTTCACCATGTCTTATCTTAGTCAAAGTCAACAATGGCGACATGTCATTTAGGGTCACATTAGGTCATTAGCTTTCATTGTTCAAGGTCCAAAAATGCACCATGACATATCATAAGGTCAAAAAAGGTGTGAGATTGTCTCATTAAAAATTTCATCATCAGCTACAAAGGATTATAAACATGAAAGATGTTTTCAAATTTTCAATTTTCATTGTAAGTATCATTTTCATTCCAAAATGTCATTTCTATTCGAAAAAAAAAGAAGTGATGTAATTTTATTTTTACTTTTGTAATTTCATGTCGATTATATGTAATAAATACTTGATCTTCATAAGCTACTAACTCAACTTATTTTTCCAAAATGAATACCAAACAAAGTACATCTCAAAGTTCTAGAGGTCCTACCCCATCAACTGATCAACCTACAAAAAAAAAAGTCAGAAGTCAAAGAGAATTAATGTGAAAATTTGAAAGGTGAAATGAAACATTACAAAAGTGGGTTTTCAAAACATAAATCAAACCCACTCAAGTATAAAATCCCTCAAATACATCAATTCAAATTTCATTTTCTTCCTACACCCTCAAGCATACTCATAAAAGGAAAAATTTTCGATTTTTTAAGTGAAATTGTGAAAAACATGGGCAAAGGGTGCATTTTGTACTAGAACTGCGTGTATTGCACTGGCACTTCATGTTTTCCTGAAAAATTTGTGCTTTTTCTAAAGGTGTTTCATTCCTATCAAGAGGAGCACGCGTTTAACCTCGGTGTTGCGCGTTTTCCTAAAAACCCATAGGGATTGCCAAAAGACCACTACAACTCTCTGCAACCTCAAAAAGGGTTACCTACACTCTCTAGCAAGCAATTAGGTGACAAATTCATCACTCCTCTTCTCCTTAATCAGTTTATGTGATGTTTAATTGGGTTTTGTGGTCATCTTAAGTTCAAAACACTAATATCATTCTACTTACATTCCACTACCATTCCTACATTTCAATTTTCCTGATCCCAACCCCCCATATCATAAAACACTTTCCCATAACCCCTACATAACTATCTCCTCCCTTAAGCTTTCATCTCCTTCAAAACCCTACACCCTAGGTATTTGTTTGCCTAGGCCCCATATACCCTACCTACAACTAAATCCCTTGTTATAAAACCCCTCATCATCAATACTCCCTGTTACCTCCCTCATATCACAAATCTCTGTTCCCATATCCTAAAACTTCCTCACACCAACCCACACTTCTTACATCCACATTCCATTCCATCATCTCCCTATGGTTCTGACACAAAATACATCATGGCAGAAGAAGAGAAAAAAATTCAGAGTGAGGAGAAATAATGAGAGGAGGGAAGGCCATCTAAAAACAAAGGGAGAATCATTAAACATGAGCCAACAAATTCCAGAGAACTCATGGCATCTCCCATCACGCTGACATGCTTTAATAATGTAGGTTGTTTTGAGTTCTATGGGAAAGTAAAAAGGGTCCAATACCATACTGTGTTGACCATATTATTCATTTCCAAATTCCATGAAAACCAGGTAACCCTTGTTGGTGTCACTTTCATTGTGTCCCCTACCATCATATCAACTGCCATTGGGATCCCAAATGTTGGGGAAAAATAGTTCAAGCAAGGAGAATGGAATCAGTTCTATTATGAGCCATATATTAACCAAGGTACAAGAATGAGAGGAAGAGTATTTTTCCTTTCTCTTACCTCATGGAAATATATGTCCCTATGATGAAAATAATCATGAGGTACTTTACTTGTGAGGGTAGGTTTTCTAGACTCTAATCCTCTCATGTCTCGCTACTCATGCACTTCACAAGGGTCAGAATGATCAATATACATTAATATCTCTACTGGAGCATTGAAAATATGGAATTTATTGCCCAAAAGAGAGATTATGATCATAAAATGAAAAGTGTCTTTCACCACTCCCTCAGCAAGATGATGGTTCTCCATCACCTTGATTAGTTAAACATTACATGGGACACCTTCATATCTAATGCAATTTTCACTATCCCACCTATTCAGCATGGCCAAGATGCAAATTAATCATCTCATCCTTCCACATCCATTCCTCCATCTTAGCTTACAACTCATACATCATCATCATATTAGTTTCCTTCACCCACCTCACCACCGTCATCTCCATTTCACATTGAGACTGGGTCACCTGGTGGAGGTAAAATTAGTAAGCTTAAGAGGGATGATTTGGGAACATTGGCACATACCTATTGGAGAGGTCATAGGTAGTTGTTTTCCCCATATATTGTGGGAGGGGCCCTGCCTTATTTACCAACAAATAAGGTACACAAATGCAAGGAAAAGATGGCATAAGTGGACATACATGAAGAGAAAGGTCTCCATGAGAAAGAGGCATATTTTGAGCTTGTAGAATTGGACACAATTGATGATGATGATCATCCCTTGATCATCCAAGAGAGGGAAGCCAAGACTATAGAGCTCCAAGCTAATCTCGACAACTCAAATTTTTTCATTACCTTTATCAAAGTAGGAGAACTAGCAGCTGAAGACCAAACACTTCATTGATGTCGTGAAATGCATCAAAGAAAAAAGAGAGGTAGAGAAGGATAAAACCTTGCTTGAAGAGACACTAGATAAGTATGGTGAAAATGTTGATGAGGAGCACCAACCTCCTAGATAGATACCTAGGACAAAAGGGTTGAAAAGTGATCTACAGCTAGAGAGGAAAAGTGAAGTCGAGCTTGCTAAAGAGATCACTTTTGATGAACAAATGGAAATCATGGTTAATCAAGACCAAGAGTATTTGTTTGATAAGGTAAACCAGCATTTGGAGAAGCTCTTGACCAAGGCTCAAAAGGACATGATATTCAAAGAAGGATGAAAAAGCATTATTCCATGAGGAAGAAAACTGCAAGGGCTAAGCTCAAAAGAGCTAATGCAAAAATTGAAGCCTTAACCAAGCTAGAGGAGGAAAGGAGGCTAGACATACTTGCCTATGTAACACTCCATGCCTCAAAAACATAATCATCAATCATCCCACCAATTTTGACATTTTGTTGGAAAATTTTGCAAGTTTGTACATTTATGTGCTTTTAGGAACACTTTTAGCAAATCAAAAATGCCAGCACACAACACCTAGGGTGATGTGCTCTTTTTTGGGGAATCCAATAACCAATTGGTGACTTCCATTGAGTTCAAAATTATGAAGACATGCACCCTGTGCATTTTCTAAGTATTTGGTGGAAAATAGGTCAGTGAAAATGGAAAAAAACCACCAAAAAGCCATGTTTCTGCCTCATTTTTGGCCTTTTCACTACACATTTACCAATATTTACAAGATGCATTTTTCACAGGGAAATTAGCTTCATTTTACAAACTAAAGCCATTTCTAGAAATTACACTTGGAGGGATTTCCAGCAAGCCATCTTGGAGAAAATTTAGACACCGGGAAGGCACCCAAAAGAAGCCTTGAATAGAGAGGGCACATTTGACACAGATAGGGCATGTTTGACAATGAGATGGCGCCTTTGGCAGTCTTCTGAAATTATCTTAGGTTCACTCCTGTTTTTATTTTTATCTTGAGAAATGATTATTTTACTAAATGATGAAAATATATGTAATTATCATGTTTTTACTATTGCATAGGGTAAATACATTAGGTAAATAAAAAAAATGAGGTGTAATGAATCAGTTCACCTAAGTTAGGAATGAGTCACTTGGACCATCCTGTACTTTAACTATCAGTTCCAATTTTTGTGTAATATCTTCCTCACCTCATGTATTTGGCCCCTGAGAATGACTGAATGTTTTTTTAGTGTCTATTTAGTCCCTTTCTTCAAAATATACAAGGGTTGGAATGAGTTTGATTTTTTCTAGTTGATCAAGGAAACTTTGTACTCAGTATGGCCAAGCGAATAAAGAAGAGTTGAAGCTACTTTTATGGGATACTTGTGGTGTTGAATGTCTATCATTGTTTCTTCTTCAGTATCACATTTTTGAAAGTATTGTGTTCATGTTCACTTTCATTTCTATGTTATTATATTTTGCAAGTTAGATAATCAGAATACATGTCTGCACATGCTCTCTTTTGGGTAACTGGTCATATTTTGTTCATCTTCTTCTATCTGAGAAAGATACATCTCCTATGATTTTCTTAGCCTTATTACAGCTTAAAACCATTCCATAAAAATTCTCTTAAAGTGATATGCATTGTACCTACCTTACCTCATTGATCCCTACAAGCCTAACTCATTTGCCCTGACCTAGTTTTCCTTGTCCTAATTCCTTCATCCAATGATTTCCATAACCAAAAAAATTCAAAACAACCCCCTTCACTCTATATCTAGCCTGAAACCCTAATTTCTTAAGCCCTCCTAGCTATGAAGGTTTTGGAGAGAGCCCTCTTCAGCTTGATACAGCTAGATATCAAGTCAGAAGCTTGGTCTTTGTTTACATCTATTGGGATTCCTTCTTCAGCCTTGGGAATCTTGCAGTGTAATAAGTGATGGTTGCAAATGGAGCACCTATAAATTTCTCTGGAAAGTGCCATAATATCAATATAACCATGGGGTAATATTTATTGAATATTAAAATTATCTCCATTCCAATGGGTGTTGTTGATGTTGTACTAGGAGTACAATGGTTACAAAATTTGGGGACGATAGCTTTTAACCTTCAATAAATTTTCTTGAAACTATTTTTGAAAGGAATGGAAGTTGAATTATTGGGTATTGCAGGGAAGTTAGAAAATATAATCATCTCTAATGTCATGACAATGCTTATGAAGAAAGAACAATGAGGCATAATTGCACAATTATTCTCACTAGAGGTTCCAACATCAATATCGTTCATTTATCCATATCTCCAAAACAATTTGGAAAATCATTCAAAGGTGTTTGAAAATCCCAAAGGACTCCCACTTATTCGTTATCATGATCATGCTATTCATTTGATTCCAGGAAATGTTCCTCCAAACATCAGGCCTTACATATATCCTTATTCTCAAAAGAGTGAGATTGAACGTATGGTTGCATAAATGTTAGAGGCTGGTATAATTCTGCCTAGTCAATTTTCTTTCTATGCTCTAGAAGTATTGGTGCACACGAAGGATGGATCATGGCATATGTGTCTGGATTATGGGGAGCTCAACAAGCTCACTATTAAAGATAAATTTCCCATTCCCATCATTGAAGAATTATTGGATGAATTACATGGAGCAATTTAATTCACTAAGATGTATCTTTGTTCTAGTTATCATCAAATTAGAGTTAAGACTGACTACATTTCGAAGACAACATTTGGAACTCATGAGGGCATTTATGAATTTTTGTTCATGCATTTTGGACTAACTAATGCACCTTCTAGATTTCAGGGTTTGATGAATTCCATTTTCAAACCCTTCCTTAGAAAATTTTTGTTACTACCTTTTGATGATATACTAATCTACAAAATGTCTTGGAAGGATCATGTTTAACATGTTGACAGGGTGCTAAAACTATTGAATAGAAACAATTATATACAAAAACCTCCAAATGTTTCTTTGGAGTATAGGAGGAGGAATATTTGGGTCATATTGTATCTCATGAGGGTTTTAAGGTAGACCCTAGAAAACTTAAATCCATTAAGGAATGGAAAATACCCACAACCATAAAGCATCTTCAAGGATTTCTAGGATTAACCAAGTATTATCACAAGTTTGTTAAGGATTATGGGAGAATATCGATACCTCTAACATAATTATTGAAGAAAGATGGATTTTCTTGCACTCTAGAAGCAACTAAGACCTTTTAACATATTAAAGACGCAATGTGCCAAGCACTGGTCTTAGCTACACAAAACTTCACAACAACTTTTATTGTGGAATGTGATGCCTTGGGAAATGGAATTAGTGCAGTTTTAATGAACGAAGGAAGACCAATTTCTATTGAAGGTAGTCCAATCAAAGGAAAGTATTTACAAAAGCCTATTTATGAGAAGGAAATTTTGGAAATATTACATGCACTAAATCAATGGCGACATTACCTAATGGGTAGACACTTTAAGGTAAAAAAATATCATTATAGTCTTAAGTAATTTTTGGAACAAATATTATCTTTAGAAGAGCAGCAAAAATGGGTCACAAATATGTAGGGTTATGAATTTGAAATCATCTACAAAAAAGGGAAGAAAAATATTGTTGAAGATGCACTATCAAGAAAGGATGAGGATGTGGAAGAATTCCTTTGTGCCATTTCTATTATCCAACATAAGTGGATAATCGAAGAAAGTGTTGAATGAAAGAATGGTGAATATGTGTGGACACACATTCAAAATTTGCAGCAAGATCCTAGTACATCTGAAACATTTAGTTGGAAAAATTACCCTTTATGGTACAAATATTACTTATATATTTGTAAGAATGCCCAACTCAAACAAAATATTCTTTTGGAATTACACACCTCTCCCTTAGGAGGGTACTTAGGATTTTAAAAAACTTACCACAGGGTTAAGAAGGATTTTTTGGGAAGACGTAAATCCAATATTCAAAAGTTTGTGGTAGAATGTTTGGTTTACCAAAAAAAAAAGTTGATAAAATTAAGTGACCAGGTTTATTACAACCTTTATCCATTCCAAGTCAATGTTTGAAGGAGGTTTACCCAAATCTGAAGTAAAAGTAATCATCATGGTGGTAGTTGACATACTTACCATGTATCCACACTTTTGTGCATTATCTCGTCCATTTAAAGCTAGTACAGTTTTTATTGTATTTATGGAAAGAATTCAAAAGATACATGAAAAGCCAAAGATCATTGTAAGCGATAAAGATCCCATTTTACAAGAAATGTTTTGACGGAATTATTTTCTTGTTTGAGTACTCAATTAGCTCATAGCTCATCATATCATCCTCAATCTATTGGGAAAACAGAGATAGTGAACAAATGATTGAAAGGATATATTCATTGCATTGTATCTTATAAATAGAGACAGTGGGTTAAGTGGTTACCTCTTGCTAAATGGTGGTATAACACTTCCTTCCATGCTGCAGAAAAAATGACCCCATTTATGGAACTTTATGGATATCATCCACTATCCATCACATCATCTTTAAGAGAAAATTATAAGGTTCAAGTAGTGGAAGATCACATAAAGCATAAAAAAAATAAAAATTCTCCATCTCTTAAAGGATAACCTCAGTTTGGTTCAAAATCGAATGAAACAATAGGAAGATGAAGCTGGCGGTGAAAGAAGTTTTGATGTCGGCGATTGAAAATTTTTACGGCTACAACCACACAAAAAAATGTCCCTCAAGAAAGCTAAGAAGGATAATAAATTATCACCAAAGTATTATGGTCCTTACAAGGAATTGTAAAATATTGGTATTATGACATACAAATTGGAGCTTCCTCCATCTTCCCGAGTGCATCCAATTTTCCATGTTTCTTGCTTAAAGAAGGTTATAGGTGAAAAGCTCTGAGTTCAAACAGTATTGCCATAACTTGATGAAGAAGGAAAAATCATATTGGAACCTAAAGCAGTTACATAGAAAAGAACTTGACAACTACGAAATCGATCTATTTCAAAGTATCTCGTCAAGTGGAAGAACTTACCTGATGAATATTCGACATGGGAGGATGAGAATTTTATATAGAAGTATCGACAAATACTCAAGCATTGAGGACATCACTTGTTTGAAGGAGAGTCTAATGCTAGGTCCCTATAATACTAGTGTATCCCCTTATTGTTATTGTTTTGCCCATGTAGTCCCCATATTGTTATTATTGTGCCCCATACGAGCCCACTCGGGGAAAATTTAAGGATGAAAATTTATTTTAAATTTTAGAAACTTTGGCTAATATCACTAGTACATTATATATGAAATTTTTAAAATGCTTGGAAATTTTTTTGTAAAAGTATTAAAATTTCTGATAATTTTATACATTCGCCATACACAATTTTGGCTATTTTTAAGGTAAAACAATAAAATACTATAAAATTTGGGCAAATAATTTTTAGAAAAAATGGAAATTAACGAACCTTTTTGTTTTTTATTAAAGGCATTAAAAATTATCCCACTTTCAAATATTAGCCACTAAAGTTTTCCTTGAGCTTCACTGTATTGTTATTTTTGTGCCCTTACATTGTTATTGTTATGTTGGCTAGGATTATATTATGACCCATTGGACTTGTATATATATAAATGAGGTTTTTTCATTTGTATCACCCAAGAAATGTTCATTTATGTAATTTAAATGAATTTTCACCCTCAAAGAGACTAATTTCTAAGTTTTTGATCTATCGTTTCTTCTATTTTGTGAGTTGGTTTCATAATATCAACCATCTACCATGTGTCTTCCTTGAGCCTAAAGCACCTCCAATGCACCTTAACTTTCTCAATACCTCAATTTCAAAGCACAATTTTCCTCTCATGTAGGATGAATAAAGGTGACAGCTATAATTCTCCTTCTGGTTCCACCTATAGCGCCGACCAATTAGTCACATGATTAGCATACACTATTTACTTTTTAAGAAAAGAAACATGAAAAACATCATGAAAGTTTATAGCATAAGGTAAGTGAAATCTATATGTCATTGGCCCCACTCTCTCTAAAATTTTAAATGGAACAAAAAACCATTTCATCCACTTGGCACAAGACCTAATTTTTTAGGGAAATCGTCCTAGGTTTAACTTATTGGTAAACATTCTCTCCCACTTTGAATACTTCATAAAATTTATGTTGGTATGAATATCCTTTTTATGTGCCTTGATTGAATATTAAATTCTTCCTAATGATTACCATTTCTTTTTCCATCTATTTTACCATGTTAGATCTAACACAAAATTTGTTAAGTAGATCACTCCAACTAATAGGAGTATTATATTCTATCCCATAGAGAGAATCAAATAGAATCACCTTCAAATATTCCTACTACCCATTATTGAGGGAAACTCCAGTAGTGGACTCTACTCTTCCCACTTCCTTGGTTTTTGCATTAAATATATTCTCATCATATATTCAATTATTCTATTTTTACTCTCTATTTTTCGATCAATTTGTGGATGATATGTTGTGCTAAAGGACAAATTTGTTCTTAGACAAGAAAAATAATATTTCCAAAATTTAGAAGTGAATTTTGCATCCCTTTCTGAGATAATTACCTTGGGTACTCCAAATAATATTACAACCTCATTCATGAAATTTTTTTCCATGTCACTAGTTGTATAAGTTAATTTAATAGCTACAAGCTAAGAAATATTGCTCGACTTTTCCACCAAAACAATGTTGACATCATGTTGCTTGGTTTTTCATGGTAATATTGTGAAAAAATCTATTGAGATTACTTCCCACTTCCATTCCGGAATAGGGATAGGATATAATAAATGAGTTGGGTGCTTGCAGTCAACCTTTTCTTTTTGGCACTCAAAATTTTTTGAAATTAAACCAACCACCTAATTTTTCAATCAAACTAATAATAAAACTTCTTAATGGCTGCTAAAGTATTTTTATAGTCTAGATGGCCTAAATATGGCTTTGTTGAAAGTGTGAACAATACTGAGATGGGGTGGTGAATAAATATTGTGTCCTTATAACAATTTTTACATTTTATTTCAAACCTTGATTCATTCAAGCATTAGAGTCATAACACATTAAAATATCTATGCATAAGAATGAATCATAAGCATGTAAGAAATCATGATCAACAACACAGAAAAGCACAATCACACATATAGACACGAGATGTAAGGGAGAAAAACATCATCAATTAATTTTCTTCATCGTCTTCTTATTATTAATATTCAAATATTCCTTTTACATATTGATATCACTAGCCACCACTAGTTTGTAAGCCACAACGTGAATATCAGGCTATAAACCATCGCCTCAGGATACAACCCGTTGGACGCCACCACTTCCTGAAATTTTCAAGCCACCACTACCATGAATTTGGAGGCCATCACTTGTTGGATGCCCCAACACCAAATATACATTCCAGCCACCACTCGCATGTTCTCGAGCCTATACCTGAAGTATGATTCTATACCCTGAATTCACAAACCACCACTCGCCCACTTAAGGACCCAACCTTTAAGTTTATCTCATCAAACTTGTTTCATAATGCTTCATATTGTGTACACTGCTCTCTCCAATAAAATAGTTGTGACCCACATTTCATCAAATTTTCAAATTGCACTCACAACATCCTTTATGCTCATACAACTAGACACAAACTCATTGCAACATATGCATCTCTACAACACAATGAATATATGCAACACAAACTCAATTAATACATCAACGACACATCTGAAATAATGAATTGATAGGTAATGAATGTGCAATGAAATCTAACAACAAAACATCATATATGAGTATTAGAACCAATAATCGCTTCAAAAGCTCATTTATTTTAACTTCTCATCTTCTCTATCACTTGCAACACAAACATATCATAAATATGAACTCGAATCCAAAGTCTCTACAACATGAGCTATAACAATATGTTTTTTGCAATGACATCAAAGATATAATATTAGCATCGACATTCAAACTATAACAAAATGCTCTCCTCAATCACTCTCAACATTTTTCTCAATATTGATTCAAATATGACCTATGATTTGCACACTATGTACATTATTGTAGCTCATACTCTCACACTATGTAACCCCTTCTATTACAAGCTTTTATATTTTATCAATGATAAAATATAAAATCAATACAAATCACAAATACCCATTATCTTTTACTTTCTCACCTTCTAGGATGAGAAACAAATTAAGTCGAATCTAAACCATCAAAAACCTTGGGAAAATACCCTAGAATATGCTCATGATAAATTATGTACACACATATATAAAGAAAAAATCACCTACAAGAATCATCATGATGATTGGAATAACTTCTAGAGAATATCATTGTAAGGATATTGTGGGCTCCCACAGAGGTTATTGAAATCATTTATCTATGCTAATTTAATCCCAAGAAGTTGCTTTGACTTAGGGAAATCAAACCTTCCCCGCCCAAGACTTTCTTCCACTATGACATTGCTTCCTGAGGAACCTCTAGGACCTATACACACCTCAAGAAGGCTTCAAAAATCATTTGTAATCATCGTGTAATCAACATCATCACAATTCATGGCTACATCAACGCCCACATAACTAGTAGACTAGGGTTGACATATCCTTGGTTGACATTAATGGCAACAACATGAGATGAACAATTTTTCCATGAAATTCTTGAATATGAGAATTTTCAAGCCATTTTAATTTGGAGCATAAATTTTATTCTTAAATATAATATTTCCATCATGTGTGAGGTGAAATATTTTCTCTTTCTCAACTTCAGACTCTCGTTGTAACTTTTCCTTTAACTCCTGGTACTTTCCATTTTTCTATCCAATGCATTTAAATCGATTACTAAGATAGTTTTCATAGGAATTAATGGTTGTTAAATGATTTAATGTAACTTATATTTTGAGCACATAACCAACTCGGTTCTCCTTCCCTTTGATGTATTCTATTTAAAAATAAATCTCACTCACTAAGGCTAACCATCGAGCCTTCTTGGTATTCAAGTTCAACTAGTCAAATGACTATCTCAAACCTCTGTGGTCTAACATTAATATAAATATTATTACTAGGAGATAATCGAACTCTACATTTTTAAGACATAAAAAATAGAAAGAAGAACCAAATCATCCATCACAGGGGTCTCTTCATGCTCATTTAATTTATGGGATTCAAAGAAAACAACTTCCCTTATTGCATGATAAAACGTCCCAACCCTTTTTTACATGCATCGGTGCACACCAAAAATCATTTTTTTGGAGAATAAATTTGAAGAATTGGTGTGTCTATTAGTAAACACTTCAACCAATCAAAGCTAGCAGTGCACTCAACTATTCAAAGAAATTTATTTCCCTTTATCTGTAATGTTCCGATTGGGTGACCAATCCTGAAGAAGTTTCTAACAAATATCATATTATAACCTGCCAGAACCATGAAGGATATAGTTTTCTCTACTTTACTTGGTGCTAGCTGTTAAAGGCTTTAAGGTTTTTTGAATCAACAACTACTCCCTCCTTTGAGACAATGTATCCCAAATAATGGATTTTTGATTGGTAGAAGTCACATTTTCTTTTATTTTCATATAGTTTATGCTCTCTCAATAATGTAACACTTTAACTAAGTATTTTCCATGCTCCTCCATAGTCCCTAAGTATACCAATCTTTCATCGACAAATAATACCACAAACTTATCCAAGTAAAGCTGTATCACATTTTTCACAGGCAGAAAAAGGTAGTCGGTGCACTCGCCATTCCAAATGGTAATACACCTAAGTCATAATGACCATACCTCATCTAAAACAATTTCATATGGACATATTCATCCTTTATACACACCCAATGATAACCAAATCTCAAATAAATTTTTGGGAGCATTGTTTCGCCCCGCAATTGACCAAATAAATCATGAATTTGTTGTAATGAGTATCTATTCTTTATGGTGGCTTTATGCAAATAATTCAATTATATGCATAGTGTGAGTGTTCAATAATCCTTTCTCACAAATAATACTGGTGCACCCCATGGTGACACACATGGACAAATGTATCCCCTTTCCAACGATTAATTTATTTATATCATTAATTCCATGATTTCTAAGGTAATCATGTGGTAAGAAACTTTATATGTTCGTTTAGTTCCCAAAAATAAGTTTCCAAAGAAATCAAATTCCCTATGTGGAGGAAATAGAAGGATATATTCTAGAAATACATCAACATACTATTTTATAATTGAATTTTCTATCCAGTTGGTGCTAATATCATTCTCAAAATTGGTAGTTATTTGCAATTTTTATTTTTTCATTTTCACCAACTTCATTTGGCTTGCATCACAATGATTTTCTTTATTTTCATAGGATTTATTTTTATTTTCAACACTATTTGCTATCTATTCTCATAAATTCACTCAACCATATTTTTGTAACATTCCACTTTAGTGAAATGTAGAGACAACCAACCCATTCCAAATAGTGCATCGTATACATCCAATGGAAAAAATTTAAAATGTGTTGTTGTAGAAATTTTCTTTAGCATAAAAGGGCATGATATGATAATACACTCGACTCTTCTTTTGGTATAGGTGGCTAGTTGAACTAACCATGACTCTTGATGTGCTTCTTCTATAAAATTGTATTTTTCCACCATCATCAGATTGATATAGCTATAATTTTGAACCAGGGTTAGTTACAATCTAAAATATTTGATCACAAATCATACCTTCCATTTTGATAGTTGTTTCATAATGTTCCACTTGGTGATTATCCATGGATGCATAAAAAAATTTCATGTTCTAGGAAACATCCCCAATTGTCTCTGCCCCTTATGCATTGTATAGCCTTGGGAAAATATTTTATCTTTCCTGAGGTGCCTCTCCCTACAGGCCCAACAATTATAGGTACTCCCCCGTGGCCTTTTACCTCTTCTCCTATAATCTAAGAAATTTGACCTTCTTTGTTGGAAGTGTTAAATCTTTGTTAACTTTCTTAGTTGACAGGTACTGAGCATATTCCCTTTATTACTCTGTACCTTTTTCATTTAAATTTGTTGTTTTAATTTTATTTCCAATCTACTATATATTAAGGTTTGTTCCTAGACTGCATGTAACAATGATTCAATTTCTTGATTGCATATTCAAGAATTTTTGGGTCATCCAACTCAACCCAATAATTAAATACCCATGGAATCTCACTAATATACCTATGAGCTTCTACATTTTCATCCTTGCGATAGGGAACATATCTCAACAAATACAAATATTTAGTGGTATATTCTTCATCTAAAACTTTCCCCATCTTCATTTCATAGAACTCATATTTTCTTTCAAAATGTCTTTTAGATAGATACTTTCCTGTGAAATAATTCTAAAACTCCTTCTGGTATGTCTCCTCCTTTATTTTATTTACATTCTTTAAATTATCCCACTCGACACCATCCTCACCTTACAAACTAAATGTATCTAAAATTTCCTTCATATTCTCAAAGTAGTTGTGTACTATGAATAACTTCTTCATCCCAAACAACCATACCTAAAAATATTCTTCTCTCCTTACCCGGCCATAAAATGCAGGAGGTTTGGAATTCTTGAACTCTTTTGATACATATTCATTTTCCCTCCTTCCTCCATGACGATGATGATGATGATGATAATGTACTATGTGAGTATCACCAGATCATTTCTCATGAGTTTTGGTTCTAATTCTGTTTGAAGTATTCAATGGAGTACCTCCCTTCTCTATGTCACACACTTGATAATGTGTGAATCTTCCTAGATCTACTTCCATATTCTCCCTTACTACTTTTCTCTTTATTTCATTGTTCTGACGGACTAACTCCCTACTCATTATTCCTTTGCCTCTACAAATCTGAGATACTCTATAGTATAATTGCATTCACCTTAGTTTTCTCCCCTTATGCTTTGACCAACCTTTCTTGTGCCTCGATGAGCTTCTCATTATCAAATTTGCAGCTCGTTATCTCAATCCTTCAACTTCTCAATATTTCTCTGAATTCATGAGACTCTAATCATATGGCTAGTTCCCAACCCATGATTCCTTTGCCTCTCCCAAACTAAGATAATTTGTAGTATAAGTGGATTCAATTCAGCTTCTCCCCTTCTATTTTTATTATAATTCATTGTTCCTTGGCAATAATCTCATTATTAGCCTTGTAGCTCCTTATCTCAGCACTTAAACTTTTCAAGCTTTCCCTCAACTGAAGAGATTATTATTCTCCTTTATTGTCAACTGGGTCTTCCTTAGGTCCATATTGAGACTTATCAATGTTGCATTCAACCATCTTATTTTTAATCCCTTGTTATTATTTAGTGTCTTATTTTCTTATCTTATGAGTTATCATACACACACATAACTAATAGATTAAAAAAAATATAGATGCACTATGTAAATCATCCCCTTGGCTTGTTACTGTGAGTTATTCATGCAAATATAGATGAAGCATTAGACCTCAAGTTAGAACATTAATAGAAATGAAAATACATCAATTCAATACGAAATTTTTTTAGACATACATCATAATAAATACACGAATCAACATAAGCATATTTCAGAACAAATTGAAGACTCTTGTTCTGTCACTTTTGTAGTAGAACTCCAATTCTATTCCTAAGGGTCCAACATTTGAAACTTTTCTTTGATACCACCATGTAACACACCCATTTCACTACTGAGATCCCATAATAAGGATATAATGGTGCATTAATATCATAGACCCGACCTCCATATTCTTCTCATGGAAATGGTGTCATAAACTTCCTTTTTAAAGTACCTTAAAACTAGAAATTAACAATTCCATTTAAATTTAGGCCTATTAAACTTGACACATAAGCAGTGGCCCATGCATATCACTTGAGTGGCATCTCATGTGGCCCCTAAGTGGTTTCCCTACCACCATGTAAGGATCCACGTGGAAAAATAGTGCTCATTTAGAATCATTAGTAATCCCATTTCGATAAAAACATAAGATGTAACATTGGAAACAACTAGAATCTTGACTTAGTCATTTAGCTAATGACCCTGACTAAAGTACTAGCTTGACCTGCTCTAAGGCTTGATTAACCTAACCCTAACCACTAGGTCCCACTCGACTAATCGATAGGTTCGATTTGATTCCAGCCTAAAATTTCCTGACCCCAAACGTGAGAGGCTCCACAAGCTATTATTTACCCATTTCCAAGGATTTTTACTTGGGAAAATTTCTAGATATCTTCTTAGTTTTGCATAGACCCAAATCCTTCTCACCCTTCTTCTTGAGAAAACATGAACTTCATGATTTCACAATAATTTCCAGCGCATCGAGGCTATGTCATATATTTAGCATTATTCCATGACAATCATCCAAATGTGTGGGATAATGCATGTAAAACTTAACGATGAAAATTACAATATATGTACAATAAGATACATTCAGTGAATGTGGATTTGAATGAATTTCCTCATAATTAAAAGGAACATAGGAAGCTCCCACCCATAGCATAGGGATTCCTTTATATCCATTAACACATCTTACCTACACAAATCAAATAATGGAAGAATAACAACACATGCTAGCATATATTATTCAGCAAATTTAACGAAATAAACATAGATATTCACCATATTCTCATGACTAAAAGTCACTAAGGTTAAAACTATCAACATATACAAAAATTATGCCATTCCTCATAAGGTTATACAAGTGTTTTAGTTTCTACAACACCACCCACAATTCTAGGCCTAACACCTAAATTTTGGGTCTCGCTTTTCTTGTCCAAGTTTCAAGGGTTACTTTTATGCCTTTGAATTGGTATGATCTTCCAATAACCTAGTTTTCGTTAAACCCTATAGATTTTTATGCATTCATTAAATATATTTCATGCTTCCTCTTTGTATAATCTGCATTCCCATTCTATCAAGTAAATTAGGGTTTGTGAAACTATTTTCTCCCTCAAGTTCCTCTGAATCCATATACTATCATGATTGCATTCAATTTAATTTTAATTTAGTCATGTTCTTGGATGCTAAATCAATGAAGAGATTTCACTTCTACATACAAGGTTGATTATTATAATATTTATATATTGTGGTGTGTATGTTTCATTTAAAATAAACATTTGAAACATCTTAATTACTTGCATTGGTGATGTAAACATGTCTTGTGGAATTTGTAAAACTCACATAGAAAATTATTCTAATCACCTTATCTATTATATATTTAAAGCTTTAGTGTTCAAGTGGATGTGAACTCAATTTATTCCCCCTAACCCTAGTAACCTATATTATATTATGGAACACAAGATGAGTTATGGAGAATATATCCAAAAATTCCATGATCATGAAATTATACAAGATTTTCTGTAGGGTAAAATATTAAATGACCTGTTGCAATTGTGAGGTACACTTGAGTCTCACTCGAGCCACAAATTCTATATACGATGAATGCAATAGAAACATGTGAAATTAATAGCACATAATGTTATATTGAATGCTGCATCCAAGTGCACAATACTACTTTATGATAACACATAGAAATGAAAGCATTTATTATGTCTCTATCTATCATGCAAATAAATGCAATGGATGCATAATAAGTGTGGGTTACCAAATAATCACAAAGAAATGGATGAATGTATTCAATCTCCTGCATAAAGGAAATGATAAAGCACAAAGGTTGCATTTAAAATGGCATGATTAAATTATTAACAAGGTTCCCATGAGGTATGGTAGAGACACGTTGAACTGGTCATGTACTAATGCATGCTAATACTAGCAAGGTTGCTTTACAAATTATACTTGGTTGTGTTGAAATATGTTGCAAGAAAACACACTAACAACTTGATACTTAAGTGCACTTAAATATCACAAAAGAATAAAAGGTGGATAACCATAAGAAATGAGTGATATTATTACATAGACTTAGAGGGATCACATGAAATGCATTGGTCACACATTAGGAAAATGATACAACCCCTAATACGAAGCGATACGCAATAAATTGGCATACTAAATGGGTACAATGATAAATCTGGAAAGTGATTAACATATTTGAGGGTTGTCATATAATAAAAGTGGATACAATGAATATACATCGAAATTAAAAATATATGAGTGCAAAAAGAAGCCATGGTAGGCATAAAGAGCACATTTCCCATTCCATAGAATTAAAGGACAAATAGTAGGTAATGTGCATACTATGAAATGGATAAAATTAGTGATACCAACTCTTATAAAACACATTATCGCTAGAAATATATGATATAATTTGTGTTGATAACACATGCGACATAATACTAAAATGCAGCAATAAAGGGATGTTACAATGCTTTGGAATGTAGTAAGAGCAATAAATTGTAGAGGTGATAGTTCAAGAATTATATTGAATCCTTTCATCCAATGCTACAATGGATTAAAAGACAATATATAAAAAATACAAGCCCAATGTGATAAAATGATACAAGAAATTATATTACAAGGTGTTGAAAGGAGTAATAATATTACTATAATGAAAGAAAATGGTATTATTGTAACAACTCGAACTTACACAATTTTTTTTCTATTTATAGTAATTCCTATATTTCTCAGAATTCATTTTTCGACATTTTCACCATTGAACATTTACAGTAACAATACAACCATACACATTGACGTTGCTTAGTTTGTTTTATTTCATTGTCTCTATTTATTCATATACTTATACTTTTTACTTAATAGACTATATTCATTACCATGAATGTTTTGAAGGTGATCTATTCCATTTCTTTACCAAAGAACTCCTCTTCCTTTGAATTGTATACATATTCATTTTATGAAAATTAAATTAATGTATACCTTACTATTTTTATTTGTTATTCCTCATATCTCATTTTACTTATTTTCTTGGAATATACTTTAACCTATGATATATATATATATATATATATATATATATATCAAAGATTAAAGTTTATTGCAAGAAAATAAATAAAATGAGATATGATCCTATGAGGAATAACAAATAAAAATAGTAAGGTATACATTATGTGGTAAAATATATGTATATATATAAAAGGGTTGTCAGTTGATCAATTGACAGCACTTTTATATATATACATATATTTTACCACATATATATATATATATATATATATATATATATATATATATATATACTCTTTATATGTCACCCTAGCACATATATGTATTTCAACCATTGTAATGTTGTCAGGGTTCATATATAATACACCTCCTTATGATTTTCCATGAAATGCATCGATCCTACCTAACCATACATATATGTATGGAGAGGTTATCTATATATATATATATATATATATATATATATATATATATATATATATTGTATTAGCATAATTTTACCTGAACATAAGGTAGGTTCATCATATAGACATTTAAGAAAGTTGAAATGTTTTCATTTAACATTTAAAATGATATGTTATACTATGGGATTATCCTTATACCTTGTCCATATGATTTGACATAGCATAATGGCATTGATTTATATGTTTTAGATTTGCAATGTTCGAAATTAATGACAGATGAGGTTTTCACCATACCGCCTTTACTACTTATCATTTTGAGATCTCAACCGATTGATTAGAATTACCTCTTCACCTGAAGGTCACATGGGCTTCATACATTTGAGGACACGTGTAGGGTCGATCTCACCTAGCTTGAACGGTGGTGATCACTCTGCAATTTATCAATGGTTTGAATGACTTAGGGTTTGATTTCATTGTTCCATTTGTTGTTCTTGATTTCGGGGAGTTTCCTGTGGTGCGAGGTGGACACAGAGAACCTTTCTCCAATTCTTTTATGATAAGTTTCAAAGAAATTCAAGCGAGATAGGTATTCTTACCTCGTCACCATACTTTTCCGCTCCTGCATGAACTTACTGGGATTCAAACTAAACAGTTTTCTTCACCATTTATAGTTTATCTTTGTCTTTCAGGTAAGAGACCTCACAATTTATCTTTGTTTCATATTATTTCTTCAATTAATTTATATTCGACATTTCATTTACTATATTATATGGAAATAACAATTTCAATCTCCTTTTGGCATTATTAATGTTGGAATTTACATATTGTTACAGGTTTATCGAAATTTCCTTTGTTTACCACATATTCCTATGGCCAGAACATAGGTAATGCCATCCCATTTTTCTCTCTTGTTCCAGCAATGAATTTGTGTACATATTAAGACTGGGTTTCAACCCTATTCGAAGATTATTTTCTGAGTTAATATTTTTATAATATGCAGGATTATCCATTTCAAATAGTTGAATGTTGAGTTTCCGCTTGTGAGCTTAATTGTAATAACATTTCATTTATATATCTGTTGTTAATTCGTATGGGTAAATTGGAATTTTCTTCCAATTGACTCAATTCGACCCATATGAAATAATTTCTCTGGTTTTAATTAATACCACTGTCTTCCCATTATTTATTTCTACAAAGTCTTCAAATTTGCAAATTCTCATAACTTATTTTGGTTCGTTAGTTACACATAACGTTTACTAATAATTTATTGTAGTTCTGTTATAGATTTATTCGTAAATTTTAAAGGAATACGAAAATCCCAAATTTATATTCCTCTTAATTTATAACGACTGTGTGTTTATTGATTCACTGAGTTTGGATTTTCTTTGCCGAATAATTTCTATTTCTAAAATGAAACTATTAAGATTCATTATGAAATTGGTAGCGATATTTGAAATAAAGGGTTACACCTTCTAATATATTATTCTTCTCTATTTTCCATTTTTCCCTTCTTCCACTTTTTCCATTTTCTGTATAAATGTATATTCGAATTAGGTTTTCTTTGAGAGGGAGGGTCTCATGGTATGAGAATGCCTCTTCTATGTACTCCAGTAGAACATATTTTGGCCTCATCCCCGGTAACAATTCTTTCATTCATAGTATTGAACTTCTTGTGTGCAGTTCAAATTCATTTATCTCAGTTTCATTTTGTGCCTTCTCTATGATATGTTACTTTACTATTTCAATTGGAACTCCAGTTCAAGTTAGATTCCAGGGTTACATTATCTTTAACAATGACTCTCAGATTTCCTCATTTCTAATTAGATTTAACATAACTCTGTAAAGAATACAAAATATTAAAACTATTTTTCATATATATGCTTCAACCCTGTATAATAGAATTTTAACCCTTATAAAATGATCTATTTTCTGAATTGAATTTCACTCTTCTTAAAATTTCAGAAGTATATTTTTAATTCATTTTACACTATAATAATTTAGAGTTATTGAATTAAAACCTTTGATTATAAATAATTTTTTATAATCCATTTCTTCTTAGTGTAATTGCGGAAAAACCTCTTTTTGAGATTTGACATATTTTTCTCAACTATTGCAATTCCATCTATATGAGGACACATTTATTTCCTGAGGCCATTATATATTTTCCAACGTCTTGGAATTTGATTTCCAATATGAATTTGATTTTTTTTCATGCATCTTCTTATATTAGCATTTCGTTTATGAATCTATACAGGAATACCTTCAACCTTGAAGCTAGTCTTATAGATATTATAAATATATATTGCCTATATAATTAATATGTTTCTCTTGTTCTTTTTCCTAAATTTTATTTTCTAACATCAACTCATACATTTGATTGCGTGTTGGTTTTATTAATTTGGATTTCTTCTAAAATTATTTTATAGTCAACTGTCACAAGATCTGGCGATTTAGTCCACTTATTTCAAGTTGTCTATAAAAAAATGGAAGGTTATATGACCCTTCTGTCCATTTACAATTTTGTCTTTCATATTTTGTATTTGGATCTTGTGGGATAACCCAGATACTTTGTAATTAACTATTGTATAAAATTTGCATCCTCGAATGGTTTATAAAGTGGCTTTAATCCTCATCTCAACTAGAGGATGTTCATATCTATAAAGTAATGTTATATGTAATTTAATACATTTTTATTCAGTACATTGTTATCACTGTATGAATGAATATGCATAGAATAGAAAATGATTCCTAAATGAAAACATGATATATTTCTTGTTAACTTTAAATCTGAAGTGTCTCTTCATCATTCATAATTGTATTTATTTTCATTCTATGTATCTAAACTAATTTATGTTTATAATTTCATATGCTATTATTGTAGCTAAGTTGTGTTTGTTTCATGGCACACATACTATAATTATTCAATGAAAATTTAGATATTTAGACGGACTTAAATAATAGATTTAAACCCTTACCTAGGGTTTAGATATTCTATCTCTTTGTCCCTAAATTATAATTGTCTATGTAACAATACAAAAATACTATGTAATATCCCTAATTTACTACTTTTATTAGATAGTTGAACAATCCTAAAGGTTAAGTGGACCTAAAGGAAAACCATTATTGTGGACATATTTTATTACTTTAAATTTAATAAATGTGGAATTTAGATTATTTTGCAAAGGCTAGAGTATAAATGGAGACCAGGATTTCATGTCCATGAGGATGGATAAGATTCCAAAGACTTTCCCAAACTCTACAAAAATCCTTGGAGAAAATAAATAAAAATTCAATATTAGATTGGAGATAAAAATCTAAAAAGATACATCAGTAAAGTGGAAAGTTACTGAGAA